>CP114484.1:7330000-8530000 GCA_027186245.1 Coriaria nepalensis | reverse complement strand
CCCCCCCCCCTCCCTAAATTTTGAAGGTACACACAAGCTTTTAGAAAAGTCGAAAAGGGCGATGGGAAACTCTGTTATGTAATGCCAAGTCAGAAGAAAAAATGTGTAAACAAGCTTTGTTAACATTTTTAGTATTTAATCAATCCAAATTCAACTCCCCCCAGCCTTCCCCGCCCCCCCCCCCCCCCCCCCCTTCTCTAAATTCTTAATTCTAATTTCTTCCCCAACATGCATCTCCACCATCCCCCACCGCCTCCTTACTTTCTCTCCTCCCCTGCAACTCTAGATCAAATCTCTATGTTTTCAAAACACCAAATCCTGTCCGGAGATTGAAACCACCGGATAGTGTCTAGAGACTTAGAGAGTTTGGCAACTCAAGACCAACTTTTGAAGTCTTCATAACTTCAAATCTACAATCTTGGCCAAAAGTAAGTAAGTATGAAGTTCGAATTTCAAATCACATATATCAGTGTGTTATATCATCATTTGTCAATAAAATAACCAAATAGAGGTCTCTTAATATTACTCTTAATGTCAGAACAAGTAATACAAGGTTCGACGGATTTGAGTCATGTGCTTATCCATATTATATTTTTTGAGGGGTGGAAAAGAAAAGAAAAAAGAAGAATCATCTTTTTCTTGGATGAAAATCATCTCCACTAATCCAAGGCTACAAAGAAAGAAAGAAAGAAGGAAGGAAAATTGAATAAGTATACCTTTGTCGGTGAGCAGCACAGTTTCATCAATAAATGAGACAACGAGTGACTCTGTTTCTACTCTTTTTCTTTGTTACTGTATTGAAATGAAAGGCTTTTAACTGTATTTGATACGGCTAGTCAGAGCTCAACCTTCAAGTTAGAGTTACCAAACTGGCTCAGCATGATTGCCAAATCCATACCCTGTACCATGGTCGGTACGGCCGTTTCGTAAGGACACACCTGAGAAAATCCAACCATCCCAGATTTCTGCACTCTCTTAATGCAAGTCTTAAACTTCTCATGACATTTTATATTTGTCAAACCTGGAAAAATGAAAAAGAAAAAAGAAATGATCTCGACCATTGCAAAGTTGGAAAAAAAACGGTATAACTAGAATGAGTACTCAATTTCAATCACAACTATTCCTAGAGCCGGTCGATAAGAAAGAGAAAGAGGAAGATGATGGAAAGATGTGTTATTCTAGTAAAGTTGAACCCTTCAAATTGGTTTAAATTTCATTCCATTAATTTTCCAACTATCAATCTGAACTGTAAGTAAGTTAATACATTGAAACAGTTAACACAGCTCATGTTAGTAATCAAATTAATTGCTCAAAATTTTAATAGAATTGTTCAGCTATTTCACCCCAATTTATGATAAACATTAACCTAGTATATGATCCTTAACATTTTTTCAGTTTTTCTTTCAAACAAGATCGCAATGATTCCAGCAGCACAATATGAAACTTTGAGAAACAAAGTTCATAAATTCGGACGGTAAGAAATAGAAAGAAAAGAAAAAGACCTTTCTTTTCAACACATTCGTCGTGAATCTTGCAGCAAGCGTCCAGATCATCACACGGTTTTTCTCCAGGGCAGCCTGACCATCCGACTCCGCAGTACTTCCCGTAACGAATCCCTACGGCTAATTTCAGATCAAAGGGTAAGAGATTAAGAATTAGCAATCAGAAATTTTAATTTTAATTACCAAAAAAAATCCCGTAACGTGCTTACAATTGCAATTCACTGCAACACAGGTTCTGCTGCACTGGACCTATCATCAGTAAGAAAAAATGCCACTCGATCAGATCCGGTAACTCGTCGGAATACAAAGATAATCGGTTTTTCCTTCGATTTTCTCAGCATCGAAACGGAAAAGTCAAGAGTTAATATATTTTCCAGCAATGAAAGGGAGAATTACAGGTGGTAAGTACTACCTTTGAATCATTATTGTTGGAGCACTCGGCGGCAACGTGGAGGAAGATGAAAACAAGGACGAATGCCGATGAGAGACGTGTACGAATCGTAATGAAGCCGGACATTTTCTCTCCCCCCCCTCTCTCTCTCTAGGGCCTTCTTGTCGCGCGGTATCTAGTGACTCGTCTTCTTCCTGTTATTAAAAAATTCAGTCAGAAGGAGTAGCGTCACCGCAGCCAATCGCTGAACTTCCTTACTCGTTGCATCCCTTCCCTTTTACAGCTCGGGTTCCTGCTACGGAGCTTGACCCGGCCCAGCCCATTACATTTTTTTCATTTTGAGCGGAATCATGTTTGGGCTCGGGTGACATAGAAATATAGAATATCTGATCCATTAAAAAAGCCGAGTTTTTACGAGCCATGAGTATTCGGCTAAACAGCTTGATTGAACTACAGCCTTGTTCCAAGTTTATTTCGAACAGTGCAAGATTTCTGTTTAGTATGCTTATGCGCTGTCATAGACCTGAATTTTAGCCGACAATAAAATTGGCCCAAATTGGATATGACATACCGATCAATACAGGATCAACCCTGCCTAATGAGAATGGCTGGAATAAAATACAAGTATGGAGAAAGAAAGCAACATAACGATCAATCCATTTGACTTCAAATACATGGAGATTATTACGGCTGAGAGTTAACCACTGATTTCTTGGTATAAAAAATTTTCGCATAAACCAAATGAGAGAAGTGAAAAAGAAGAAAAAATAGCATGTGGGATTTCGATCTGGGATCATGCAAAATGACAAGAGAAGCTTACATTTGCAATTTTCCCCCCCAAAAGCATATTATTTCTCAGACATAATAACCAGTGATAGTGAACCCCCTTCCCACGATCTCACCAGCACAAAACCACGCAAAGCATTCCAGCCCGAACAGAGCAGCAATCCCGGCATCTTCAACCTTCAGCTCTTGCCTGTTCTTCCATAGATGCTTCACATAATCAACTTCCTTCCAGAATGCTTCATTGCGGCCGGGAATGCTGTATAGAGAGCATACAAATCAAAGACAGCAAAAGAAGCATGAAGAGGGAAAAGCAACGAGATTGAGGAAATATAGCCTAAATGAGAACCTTTATAGGCAACCGAATTATCTTTTGAGAAGGGAATAATCAATAAAAGGTTGAGATGAGAACAACAAAAGAAACCATCTTCTATAGCTAAAATGGAAACCCTTTACTAACATTAGGAATTTAATGACATCTCAGAGCAACACTGTTAAGTGCATAACACATGCTATATTTGTTAAGATATACTTCTTAATTAGCAAAACAGCCTGCACAAGCAACACCAAAAAGGGGGGAAAAAGTACAAGCACCACCACACAGGGGAAAACAAGATATCAAACAATGTCTTCAAATAGGTTCAATAGATTTGTGTCCTTTTGCTGTGACTATAAGAACAAAACAAGGATCATGCATGTAGTTACTCTTACATATAGGTAATAGTACATGTCTGGAAACAAGAGAAATCATATAAAATAAAGAAAGGTTGGTTTATGCAGCCGAACATGCTTCAGTGACATATACCAGCTAAAAAGGATATACACTAACTG
Organism: Coriaria nepalensis; assembly: GCA_027186245.1. NCBI lineage: Eukaryota > Viridiplantae > Streptophyta > Magnoliopsida > Cucurbitales > Coriariaceae > Coriaria > Coriaria nepalensis. The sequence goes on along the minus strand of CP114484.1, from coordinate 8,526,493 downwards.
TCAGCTATAGTAAGAAAAGAGAAGGAGAATGCCAAATTGACTTGATTAGAAAGTTCATAGCCTGTTTATTTTATATTTCAGAGCCCAATTGTGGACAATAAGAGGTAGAAAGGCCATCTGCGAGACTTCTATAGCTTTATAAAACAGAGATGCAATTCAAATGACAAACTAACAAGAGATTTCGAAGTAGTTACCTTGCAAGACGGGTGTAAAACAACTGCTTAGAAAGCTCGTTGCATTTCTCCACAGTAGGTGGATTCTGAATATACTGCTTGTTCTGCTCCAATAACTGCTTGTAGTATGCAGATCCGTTCTTGAAGACAAATTGAGATGCTTGAGAGGCCTTGGATTGCAGTTGATGCAACTTAGACGCCATCAACTTCCAAATTAAACCTACGCGCTAGAAAACCAACATTTCGAAATACTTTGTTAGACCTTATCATCCGTCTGGACAAAATAAGAAAGTGAACCTCACTAACAAGAAGAAAACTATAAACCGATTTATCCCCAATAGGTCTATATATCATACTACCAATAATTAGGGAACATAAACAAAGTACAATGTCCAAACACATTTTTGTTTCAAGACTAGCCGACTAGCTCCTTAAAGGGAATCCAAACATTGTGCAGAAAGAAATCTAAAGTCCAAGAAAATGTATAGGAATCCTGTCAAGTAGACATGCTATAAGGAAAATAAATATACACCAATATGAACTCAGAGATAAATTTTCTATGACAAATAGACAGCTCACCAAGTTCTGGAAGATGGACTGAGAATTAGTTCTCCACAATACAACATTTTTGCACCGAATTTAAGAAATAATTTCATTTACTAAACTCAATCACTTAGAAAGATTGAACATCTATTAAATCTTCCACGCGGACAAATGTTCTTTCATTAATCAGCAAAAACCCATAATCATTTCCCTTTTCACAATACCGTAGCCTTGAAAATCGCAATTCGAAAGGGAAAACCCGAAGCTGAAACAATTACAGGAAAATTGATCCATGCAACCACACAGTGCAGACTATCAGTGAGGTACTAGATCGGGGAGGAAAAGCAGAAGATCCATGAAAAAATGAAATCTAATAACTACAGACCGCAGCTGAAAGTCGGTCAAAAAATAGAAATTAGGTGAGCTGAGAAGGGATTTACCTTGGTTGCAGGGTCTGGATTTGAATGAGAAAGAAACGAGGACGAAGAGGGAGAGAGAATGACCTTCGCTCCTCTCGCCGCTAGTTTATGGTGACGATGTGATCTTCGAGTCTAGACCAGTGCGTAAAAGGGAGAGAGAGAGAGAGAGAGAGGGCACTTTTGGGATGAGGGGTTTAGGTTTTGTAAATACCGAATTCGGAATTTGGACCTTCTCAAAATTCTACTGGGCCATTTTGATAATTTCAGTTGTCACGAAATAAGCCAGTCATTAACACATTCTTGATTGCTGTATGCGGGTACATATATGAATGGTCATGCGGGACGCCAAAACTAATCACAATAATAAATACATATTATTTTTATACATTATATCAATCGACATATTTGTATGTACAGAGAGATTTGTATTACAAAATGGGTTTGTTCCCATCATATACCATGCATGGCCAGCCCTGCACCATGGCAATCAAGGCCTGGGTCTCAATATAGATGGTAATTCGTGCTGGCATGACCCAGCTTTGGCATGGAATGTGTCGGGCACGACATAGTACGGATTGGTCCGTGCCGTGCTGGTATTTGAAAATAAGAATACAGCACGGTACAAATATAATAATGAGCTCTTATTGTGTCTTGTCGGCCCGTAAGCCGGTTCATGTCGTGCCGAAGAGTCAATGACTATTATATATATTTCTTATATTTAGATGTTTTATTATTTATAGTATATCAGCTGGAAAATGTAGATGTCGAACCTGAGAGGAAATCCGGGAAAAACAAGAGGTCAAGAGGGTTTAGAGTTTGGACACCTCAAGTATCAAGAAGACGAGCAGGCGAGAAGGTAGTTCATGCACTATTAATAATTAAAATTATAAATAAATTATAAAAAATATTATTTAGCTAAAAAAGATATTGCATTAATCGAAAAGTTTCAATGTACAAAATGGTTTTTAGTGAAAAAACCTCTCCCGGCCAAGATAGGAGAAAAACCGGTCATCAACCTATAATACAAAATCTAAAAATGAAAAATGAAAAATAATCACAAATTTATAATTATAGATCGAATTCTCTAAATTTCATAACTATCTTCTACTCCTTTCTGACTAGAATTAGAATTTCTATATTCGAGGTATAATGAATCAAAAACTCCGACTAAGTCCTCACTTTTTATGCGATTTTGATCTTTTTTAAAGGCCCATTTCCAATCTCATAGGCACCTTTGGTGTTAATGATGTTCTTCGATTGGTAATAATTCATCCACCTATGCTAAAAACTGCTTTTGAAGAAATTGTTGAAATTGGAATAGTTAGGACGTCATATGTCAATCGGCTAATATTAGAAACCTAAATGAGTTTAACTTCCACCGTTCCAAAATATTTAAGTCTCATTCTTCATCCCAATCACCTCCACAATATTTTAAAAGCTCACCGTATTGTGTAGTACTAGACCTACCAACCATGCTCAAAGGTGTCGCCAATTTTAAAGCTGGACCATCTTACCTATAACTTGAACTTGAGGAAGCCTTCTATTTTAAAAGTACTTCTCATAATAATATATCTTCTGTTTGTTTTTTCTTCGGTCATTGAGGTTGTAAGTCATTGTACTTAGTTTCATAAACACAAAAAACTTGATACAACTTATCAAAGGCATTAGCAATTTGAGAAGTATAGTTAAAATTTAAGTTATCACCAATACAAGTAAGAATTTCTTTATAACCTTCAAGCTTAATCCTATAATCTAAAATGACTCCTAAAGAATATAATAGCATAATATCATACCAATATTTTTTTTTAAATTTCTTTATTTTAATTACAATAGATCCAAAAAGAACATCATCAACATACTGACTAAAAATCAAAGCCATTTTAAGAAGTTCTGGAAGAACCAATGGCAAAGTGTGATAATAAATACCAGAAAGAAGCACGGTAGAGTTATAAAAAACTTTCAAAAATGTAGTAAATTTTCTAACAGTATCTCAATCATTATCAAATAATATAATGTTACCTTTTTTCTGATGATAAAATAAACTAATCTCATTATTATAAGATAAAACATGCTTTAACATAGTATAAGTAGAATTCCATCTAATATCCATATCAAGAGAAATATTTTAGGTTTTTTATTTAAGGAAGTACAAAAAGTTGTAAATGCAGAAACACATAAATTTGAATTACCTAGCCAAGCTAATGCTTCTCTAAGCTTTTCAATTTCTTTACTTACTAATTTCAAACCTTCTTTAACTATTAGGTTGATAACATGACAAACACAATATTGATGCATAAATATTCTACCATTATATCCATCTAATTGGGATTATAAATCATTTATAATTCTCGTATTCGTAGAAGCATTATGTAAGGTGATTGGGATTATAAATCATTTATAATTCTCGTATTCGCAGAAGCATTATGTAAGGTGATTGATATTATATATTATTTTATATCAATCTCGGTTAAAACTTGTAAAATTATTTCAGAAATATTTTTAGCGTTATGTTTATGCTCAATTACTCTAAAACCTATGATTTTTTTATTTAGTACTCATTCATAATCTAAATAATGTGTGATTACAAAAGCATCATGTTATTTTAAAAAATATAATTCTAAATCTTTTCTAATTGTTTTTATACTTTTTTTACAATAGTGCAGATTAAAACAATTTTTAATAAAATCTTCAAAATATTTACTTTTACCTAAACTTATAGGTAAATCAGAAATAACAATCAATTTAGTTAAGTCTTCTCTAGTTCTTGCATCATCATAGGACCAATTACTAACTGTATTATCAGGTTGAAAAGCAAGAGTAGATTGAGTTATACTTATACTAGTTGTAGGCATATATTTATCCATGTGTCATTTTAAATTGCCAGTACCACCCATGGCTTTTGCAGTTAATTTTTTATTACATACCTTGCATATATCAAATCTTTCCATAATACATTTTTCATCTGGTTGGTATATTTTTTCAAAATAATGCCAAACTTTTGAAATAGAAGCCCTCTTATGACATTTTTCAGATGTTGTTGTACTTCCCGTATCTTCTTGTGTTTCATCTATATTGTTGTCAACTTCATCGGGTATATCCATATAGTCTTCAACAGTTATTTCATTCTCGGAGTAACCAAAATGTCCAAAACTAATAACATTTTCATAGTGGGGATCTATTTCCTACATCAAAATAATAGTAAATATTAGAACTTAATAATACAAGTTAGTAAATATAGAATAAAATGTGAAAATAAACATATGTAAATAACAATTTACAATGATTCAAATTCAATCGATGAAAACTTCACGGTTGAGATTTGAGAATGAGAATTTAAGAGTATACAATTTGAGACAAAAAAATTAGAGAGAGTCAATAGATTATGGACATTGAGAAGAATTAGATACACTGAAAGAGATTATAGAGAATTAGATAATAAAGATAAAAAAAAATATGAAAAATTACAGAGAAAGATAGTATATTGAAGTGTGAAAATTATGAAGAAAAATATATGTATTTATCAAAAAAAATAAAGGGAAAAAAATTTAAAAATTGAAATAAAATAAAATAAAAAGAAGGAAGACTCTTACAGGTAGGCGTGTCTGTAGGAGTCTCCTTTAAAGTGGGCTGGCAGCATGCCAACCCACATGCTATGCTCCTAGGCTCATGCTTAGGCTTGCGCTTTGGAGGTTTTTGGCCCATGGGCCTGCGTGCCAGCATGGAAAATATGTGTCATACTGTGCTATACTGACACATGGGTCTCTTATCTTGGGCACGATACGGCTAGACACCCATGCCATGCTATGCCATGTTTGTGCTCGTGTTATGCTTTTATTGTGCCGGTCTAGGCGTACTCGTGTCGGTCCGGCCCAGCCCATTTTTTCACCTTTTGGTCTTAGACTCCCGATTTTTAAGAGCCACATAATTTATTTATTTTTTAATTATAAAAAAAAATTGAGAAAAACAGGCGTAAGAAGGTGAAAAGAGAAAATTCTATTCATTTTCACTTTTTAGGTCCTAACCCCTTGATAATAGCGTTTATTTTTTATATTTTTTAATTTAATTATATTTTTTGGTTAAATGATCTTTTTCTGTCACGAAATATTGAGATTTAACCATTTAGTATCATGTACTATAGAAACTCACTCTTTAATATTCTAAACTATCATCATTTGACCAATAACCTTCTTATAGAAGATTTACGGTCTATTTCTAATGGAAAATGTTAAATAACCGAGTTTTAATTTTGACCCGATCCATTAACAACCCGACAAATCATTAATAAGAAAAAAAACTTAAGATGAAAAAAAACTTAAGATGAAAAAAAAAAAGAGAAAAAAAGAACAAGAAACGAAACATGAATGACAAAGGAAGACATAGGAGGGTAAAGAATTGATCTTCATGGTCTAAATTCTAGAATTTTCTTCTTCGTCGTCAGATTTGAGCTCCGGTATGTTCTTCTTCTTCGTTGGATTCATGCTTTGGGTTCTTATTCTTCTTCTTTCATCTTTCTCCCTTCTCTATATTATCCTAAATTCCTAGCTTTCTTATTCTTTGATTCGATTATGATTCGAGTTAACACTGTTTAGCTTCAACTTCATCAGATAATTCAATCTATCAAATATCATAATTTTCTTGACCATGGCTTCAACATTTAGAGTAAATAATGTAGTCTTTTTTTAGCATACTTAGAATTTAGGTGAAATTTTTCATGATATTATTTTCACTGCGAGTGTTATGCTGCAGTTTGATTCATGCATCATCTTCTATTGTCTAAAAAATAACCTTTTCATTGCATTTTGGAATTTAAGTTGTCCTTGGTTTGTAAAGCTCCAATTTTAGTATTTTACTATTATTAAATGCTTATGAATTGTTTTTGTTTTTTCATTTTTGACTGTAATTGCAAGGGTACTGGAGAGAGATAGCAGAAGATCAAGGTCTTAGAAGAGGAAGGAGGAGTTGACGGAACATATAAGACCACATAAGATGGAGATGGAAAAAAACTTGAGTAGCGAGAGAAGAACATGGAGAACATATTGAGGTCTAGGATTAAGTTGCATAAATTACAAATTAAGACTCTTGCCAAGATTGCCAAGACTAATGATATATAATATTTGGGGTGTAAATGGCTTACTAATTATTACTCCATATTAGAATTACGAATTGCATAGTTCTATTCTAAGCGCTACATGTGTTGTTGTAACTTTTCAGTCCATCAAATATATAAAGGATTTCACTATTCCTGGTTTCCAAACAAAATAAAATAATGCCTTATTATAGATGTTTGTCATTTTTAGACCCGCGATGACCCATAATGATCATATAATCTGGCAGGAAATGGAGATACACATATAATAGAGTAAATATAGTGGAAAAAATATTTAAAATTTATTTTACTTAGCATGCATAGTTTTTATTTAGACCAATTATATTATAATTATATCATATATAATATATTTTATAAAATTACAGTAAATTTCATCAATATTAAATCAAAATTTAGGGAAAGTGAATAACTCTTTTGATTTATAGAACTTTTTTTAAATAAGATGAGAAGACACTTATGCATTCACTCTTTAATCGTTATCCACACGATTCATTACGCATGATTACGTTTCTACTGAAGATATCTACAAATGAGATAATAAGTTCAGATAAATGAAATTGAAAAGACTTTTTTCTCTCTTTCATTTTTGGCCAAATAGCTCGGTTGAGCACTTGATCATTCCATCCAAGACCTTAGGATGTATTTATAGGCACAACTAGGTTATAGTTTCCTAATCATATTAGGTTTCTAAATTAATTTAAAATTATTATTATCTTAAGTTGTCTTCTATCTTAAAACTCTTAAAAAATAAAATTATGTCAAACTCATCCTTATATAATCGACCACTATAATTGGTATAACGTATGGATACTTAATCAACTTTTTGATAAATTTAGCTCACAAAAATTCAATTAATAATCCAGTCCATTAATCTTTTAATGCCTGATTATTAGTGAGCTTTTATGACACTTTTATAATTAAATAAAAGTTCATATATAACTTATTGATTTCTAATTAAATTAATATCACATTTAGTTGTGTTAACAGAGCTGCATGATATTAAATTAACAAATTAATAATTATAATTTTACCTTTATAGTCAAACTATAAGTTAAATTATCATTTTACTTCTAAAATGAATTTGGTTCATTTTTTCTTTTTCTCCGACAAAACTTTAACGGTGCTACCCGAACTTTATGTGTGTGACTGATTAAGTTCTACATCATATTAGCAGGAAGATTTCATAAACACATTTATGATTTTATTTTATTTAAAATAATATTTTAAATTAAATAGTTAACTTAATAATCTCATAATTAAATAAGTTTAAACCTACAAGTCAAAATTGACTTCTAGTAAAGTAACAAACCTACCTAGGAAATGAGAAGTACCATCTTTCGAAAGAACTTATTTGTGACTATAGTATATCCTGATTAGTCTTATGGCATAGTTTAATAGTTAAACCTAATAGATAAATCATATGAACTATCATATCTTTATTGAATATCGACAATTTATTTATAGAAATTCTTTTCAAACCATACTACTTTACAAATATTCCTTATTCAATAAAATATATGATCTATTTGACTTTATTCCAAATACAGAAGCGAAGGATTTCTTCTTGATCACTCATAATCTTTCTTGTACAAATACTTCATATCGAACGGTTCACCCCGTGTTCACTCATGGTTAAGGCTAATAAAATATATGATCTATTTGACTTTATTCTAAATACGGAAGCGATGAATTTCTTCTTGATCACTCATAATCTTTCTTGTACAACACTTCATACCGAATGGTTCACCCCACCTGTGTTCACTCATGGTTAGGGCTAATAGGAATGATATCAAAGTATGAAATCTAGTACTCAAGGAAAATATAGTGTCTCAGGTCAGAGGATCACATGTAAATAGTCACTAAATAATTCTCATTAACAGTCAGTATTAATTACCATTGAAAATTATTTAAGTTTCACGTTTAGCATTCTTAGTCTCTACTAATTGCCCATGCAATCATCATGGTATTTTCCACCAACACCACTAGCTATGAGATTGGACACCCTAAGAATTAGGTAATGAACTAGATAATTGTTTATTTGAATCAATTGATGTCTATTCTCGAGATCTTATAACAATAAATCGTTTGTATCTTAAGAGCTTTTAGCAACTTGAGTCTCTACTAGCATAATCTATATCATGGTCTCCAGAGTGCATAGCTCAAGATATTGAGCTTTATTATGATATGTATATATAGAACAAAATCAATAAACATGATAAATAATAACTGATTTTTATTAATATCAATAAGTAATATTTTGTTAATATCCGCATAAAGATAATATCACATAAAGTATTTACCCCATCAAGTTAAAATCAGACTGACTTGACGGGCATAATTTTCATAATCATGCATCCCAGTTTTGATTTTATTTTTATTTTTATAAATATGTTTACTGTTACCGGATTGGTATTTGAGAAATTATTCAAAATATCATCATGCATCAAAAGAGTCTCAATGATTTTTTTCAACGTTCATCAAACTCAAAAAAAAGATACAAAAGCATCTCCATCAACCTTAAACAACTACTTACATAATAAAATAATTGCACAAAATCTGATCACCTACATTGAACCGTTGTACTGACAACTACTTACATACTAAAATAATTCCACAAAATCTTATCAACTACATTTAACCGTTGTCCTTTTTTGCATGTTTTGATGCTTAGATCCATTTAAGGAGCACCATCCCACGTAGTCTGAGGTCTGAATATATTAGGACCAGCGGAGGTGGAAATGTAAGTGGTAATTTACAGTTTGGTAGTTTTTCAATGGTTTTGAATATGTTGAAAGTTGTTTATGTGGTTTCATGACTTTTTACGGACTTGTTATATATGCTGATTTCTTGAAATGCCTTTGAATTGAAATGATATTTTCAATGGATATATGCTCTGTTCATAGCATTATGAAAATGCTTGGATTGAAATGAGAATTATATGAATATATGCTTTCTGTATAGGTTTGGATTGTGAATGAAGTTTGCATTATGAATCCTTAGCCGGAGCAAAGTGCTATGGAGGCCACCTCTTGAATTCTTAGCGAGAACAAACTGCCACGGGGGTCACCTCTTGAATCCGTAGCGAGAACAAAGTGCCATGAAGGTCACTTCTTGAATTCTACACTTGTGTCGATTTCATGAAATGATATAGAGTCATTGAATTTAGGTTTTGATGATGGTTTTATGTGTGACACAAGTATATGTTCATCAATTAAATTGCAAATGATATGCGTACTATTATTAATGAAAGTATGCGAACCTACCCTGTTTTATGTAAAAACAGGTTGTGATTATCGCTCACTGAGTATATTATACTCACCCCTCATTTTTATTATAAATCTTTTTAGATTAGAGAAGGTAGAGCCTTCAGGATTTTGCTTGCCGATTGCCTGCCTATTTTTGGGTAAAGTTCCCGCTTAGTGGACTGTTTTAGGGACTGAAATTTTGATGTATACATAGATGTTTCACTGTATATATTGAATAGATAGTGTAAGATACACCAGACGTAAGAATTGTATATATATAAGCCCTTTTACTCCGCTGCTGCATTTAGCACATATTTTGTATAATAGAGGTTGTTTGGACTAAATGTAACAGTTTTTGATGAATGGAAAGGAACTTTTTGTTTACACATATTCTAAGTATGAAAGTAAGTAAGTATAGAGGCCGATGAGGATCATGTGGTCGAAGATTCCTCGTATATGGTTCTTGAATATCTTCGGTTACGTAATTCTCACGTCGGTCACCGATCTGGTAAATTGGGTCGTGACAGAAAGTGCTCATGTGCTTAAAGATGATGAGCATGATGTCCAAGTAGTTAATGTTGTTGATGCTTGGAGTCATTTTGACTGTATGTTGGAACTATATAATGAACGGTTTGACCAATTCTTTGTACTTTGTATATAATATAATGAAAACAACTAAGGAGCTATGGGAACCCTCAGACCATAAATATAAGACAGAGGATGCTGGTACCAAAAAGGCTATTGTGGGCCGCTTCCTTAATTATAAAATGGTGGATTCCAAGACTGTAATCAATCCGGTTTAAGAACTTCAAGTAATTTTACATGAGATTCATGCCGATGGGATGACTTTAAGTGAAACCTTTCAAGTAGCTGCTATTATTGAGAAGCTTCCGCTTGGATGGAAAGATTTCAAGAACTACCTTAAGTATAAGAGAAAGGAGATGAATATCGAAAATTTGGTTGTTCAACTTTGAATCGAAGAAAACAATTGAAATTATGATAAGAAAGAAGTTATTTAACATGAGGCAATGGCTAATGTTGTGGAATATGGTCAGGGTTCCAAAAGAACTGACAAATGGTCTAAGTTGGAGCTGAAAGGAGGAATCTCAAAAAAACAAACTAAGTTTCAAAGGAAATGCTTCAACTATGACAAGATGGGTCACAGAGCTTCAGATTGTAGGCTCCCAAAGAAGAAATCAATCCAAGAAGTAAATATGGTGGAAGACATTACTCAAGATGTCTCAGACCTTGATCTCTCCACTTAGTTGATTTTGTTTTAAAGTGGGGAAAGTTTGTTGATGAGCTTATAAGCTAAATGAAATGTAATGATCCTTTGAGAAATTAATAAAATAAATCTAGCTATTTTATTAGCAGCTAGTGTTTTTATAATCTATAGCATGCTAGATTAGAATAAGTTAATTATGATTCTGTGTGTAGAATAATTAATGTGGATTATATACTAAACTTTCACATGAGAAAATAAACAAGGTCATTGTTTAAAATGGACGTTGTTGAATCCATAGACAAATATGTTCTATTTGAACATATATTTGTGAGAAGGTTCAAAATGAACCAAGTATAAACGAACTTTAGAGTTTATCATACTCAAGAACAAAAAAATAAATAAGAGGTTGATAAAATCTAGACTTGATAAAAGAGCTAGGACATAAAATCTTATGGTCTAAAATTTTCTTGCTAATATTAAAACTTCAAGAAGCTATCTGGAAAATTTTTAGTAAACTGCTCTCAATTAGAATTATCCATAGATAAAGTTGTGGAACCGCTAATATAATGTTAAATAGAGAGTTATTTAAAAAATCATTAAGGGGGATGAGACTAAAGCTCATGAAAGAATAAGTCAATACAATGGAAACTTAACCTAGTTTATTGGAGATCATAAGATTTAGGTTCAAAGGGACAACCTAGTTGTATAAAGACTTAATTAGATCACTCTGGGGGTTCTTCTCCTATCTATTCATATGATAAAATAGTGATGCCTGTAAGAGAAATGATAAATTATGCTTTTAATGATTCTTAGGCGATGAGAAATCCAAGCGGAGTAAAACGGGTTACTCTTGATTAAGAATTACTTATGTGAGAGAAAAGTGGGGAAATTAACGTAGGTTTAATTATTTTCAACTCTTGCAAAAACAGGCAGATGTTCAAGGCCAAAATGAACATAATAGTGAGAACTCAATTATATTAGACCCATGTATGAAGTATGTTATCGTTTACATGAATGGTAGGACATTTTAAGGACATCACGTCTAGTGATCAACTAGTAAAGTCAATATACTTTTCACAAGGAAAGGTCCAAAGGATGATACCTACCTATCACATATAGGTTTTGATCCGTTGAACACTATCACCAAGTCAAAAATGTTTTAATTTTAAAATTATCCATTTTATAATCAGTCAATTTTCATTCATGTCATGTGCAGGATTATTGGAAAATTTTGAATTGAATAGAAAATTGAATTTTTGGTTTCTTCAAGAATTAATTCAACAAATTAATATATATTAATATGTATTAATATGGCTAATTAACTTCATAATTAATTTTATAAAACCGACGGATTAATGTGCATTAAATCTGTCCGATTGGTTTCCTCCACATGAAGCCTATAAATTGGCCTCCTCTCTTTTGGAAAAATCATTCAAAAATAATTTCCTCCTCAAATCCTCTCTAGAGTTCTAAGCTTCAGAGTGATAGTATCCGGTAGCTTGATAGTTCGCCGTAAATATTTAGTGTTCTAACTGAGTTATTCATTCTGTTGTATCATGTAAGATAGATGGTATATAGGCCGAATCTATTTTAAGGACATTATGGAACCTCACAAGCCTCGAAGTTCCCCTTTCATCAATTTGGTTTGCAAATCCATATTCCTTATAATTTCATTATATTTTACAATATTTTTATTTTTATTTATATTTAAATATTATAATTTTATGTTGTTTAATATTCTGTTTTGTGATTACAGATTTCAATGAGTAAACTATTTACATTTACTATTCTATAATTTAATTTTGCAGATTCTATTTACTATTCTATTTTTCTAATTACTATTTTTGCATTACTGTATTCTTATTTTTTGCTTGCTGTAATTTACTATTACAGATTCTATTTACTATTATATTTTCCTAATTATTGTTTTTGGATTACTATATTCTATTTTCCATGCTTACTATTTTTCATGCATTACCATTTTCTATTGTTTCTATTTATTGGTTTTATAGATTATTAGACTTACTGTTTACTATATAATATATTACACAATCCACTTAGGGTCTTGTGTAGCTTCCTTATAACTAGAAGGTTCCACTAGCTGAGAAATAGAAGCGGTGAAGGCTGAAAAATTCCTTGAAAGCTTGTCAAAAGTCATGTGCATAGAGATAGGATATGTTACCTTGGAATTGTGTGGATGTAGAGATTGAGATGGGGAAGCGGTTGCATGTCCTGCAGCTGTGTTAGTTAAAGAGGATCATAAATAGTTAAACAAATATGCATGGGGCTTTTTGGGTCTTTAGGAGTGTATAGTTGGGATGGGATTAGGGGGAAATATCATAGATGGGGGTGTAGGAGGAGGAGGTGATTCTTCAGAAAGTTGAGAAGAGTGAGTGGAGGTTGGAGGAGAGGAAGTATGAAGTGAGTTATATGGTAAGAGTGGGGAATAGAAATAGGTGTCATCATTAGTCTATATCAGGGTTGGAATGTGAATGTTCAAAATACAAAGGAGGATGATCCATTGTGTCAACATTAGTTCTGTAGGGAAAAACATGCTTAAAAAATTTCACATGACGAGAGATGGAAATTGAATGATTATTCATGTTAGGCAATAAATATCCCTTAACACCAAAAGGGTACCTGATGAAAACACATTGTTTAGCCCTAGCATCAAATTTCTTTCGTCCCTAGCTTAATGCAAAAGTGAAACATAAACACTCAAGAACTCTAAGAGAATGATAATCAGGTTGTTTATGTAGTAACATTTCAAATGGATATTTATTGTCTAAAAGAGGAGTAGGCGTTCTATTAATTAGAAAGACTATAGTATGGACGAATTCTTTCTAAAAAGAGAGGGATAAACCTTATTGAAAATGGAGGGCCCTAGTAATATTTAAAATGTGTTGATGTTTTCTTTCGGCAACACTATTTGGTTGTGGTGTTTCTATACAGGAACATTGGTCGATCGATTATCCCATTCTTAGCATAGAAACCTGTCAAAAGAAATTCTTTACATTATCACTCCAGATAGTTTTGATTTTGGTATCAAATTGGGTTAGGACATAAGAATGGAAAATATGAATGCAATATTGAGCATCAGATTTTTATTTAAGCATGTAAATCAAAATATTTTGTGAGTGGTCATCAACGATCGTTAGGAAATACTTGAAACCATCTTGACTAACGGTTGAGGATTGTTCCCAAATGTCACAATGGATCAAATAAAAAAATTTAGATGATCTGGTGGGATGGTTAGAGAATGGTAGTTTGTGTTGTTTGGCAAGAGGAAATATGGCACACGGTGTAGCTTTAGTAGAGGAAAAAGGAATATTCATTAACTTCATTCTAGATAAAGAAACATGACCTAGTCTTAAGTGCCAAAGAATATCAGAATTATTAGAAGAAAAAATGGAACACTAATTTATTTGAAATAGGTTTATGCAAGTTCTTAATAGTAGCCTCAAGAACAGATTCTAGCATAAGTTGATAGAGTCCATGCTTGACTTCACCCTTCCCAATTGTCCTCCAATCCTGTAGACAGTGAGAAGCAAAGAAAGTTAGACAACAATTTATGGAATCTACTAATTTCCTGGCTAAGATGAGATTAAAAGAAAAAGAAGAAACATATAGAACATTATAAAGTATTAGATGCAGATTTAATTGAATAGTCCCAATGTGTGTGATAGAAACTTTTTGGCTCGTGGGTAATTGGACAAAGATCTTCACAACAGATTTAATCTCTGTAAAGAAGGAAAAATCACATATAATATGATTTGTGGCCCCTGTATCTATAATCTAAGGAATGTGAGTTGATAAGACTCATGAGAGTTAACAGTAAAATTGGAGTTCTGATATTCTTGATTAGAAACTATTTGTATCATATTGACTTGGGCATGAGCTTTCCCTTTGATGAGACTCATGAGTTGTTGATATTCCTCCTTGGAGATAGAAAAAGGAACTGAACTATTTGGATTGCTTGTTGGAGTGGAAACTTGATGAGCAATCTTTAGGTGGTATTTGTGTCCCTCAGGATAACCAATAAGTTTGTAGTATTTTGCTTTTGTGTGGCCTGACATCTTGTAATGTTCATAAGTAGAAGGAATGTAATTACCTAATTTGAAACATATTTCTACAGAGTGCCCAATAATTTTGCAATGTGTACAGTATGTCTTTTGCCTTTTGACATATTTTCCTGATTTATTGGTAGACTGAGTTTGTTGGTAATGCATCAGGAACTTTTGTGGCTGCCATGATTGCAGGGTCCATGGAGGGTAAGTCTGCAGATGCTAGATTCCTGGTTGTTTCTTGAATTTGAATGAGATTGTATGCAATATTGACTCGAGGCAATGGCACACATAATACGATCTGATTTCTGGCTGCTAAAAAGTCATCATTCAAACCCATTAGGAATTTTATTACCTGATCTCTTTCATGTCGATCTACTAGAATCTATAGATGTCCACATATACAAGATGGAATAGGTTCAAAATAAGCTAATTGATCCCATAAGTTTTTCAGTTTGGCATAATATAAAACAACTTAATCATCTCATTGTTTTATTTCTGAAATTTGCTTCTTAAGTTTGAAAACTCGAGGTCCATCTTGTTGAGCAAATATTTCTTCTAACTCAGCCCACAATTTTCTAGCATTGCTAATGTAGGATACACTGGATGATCTTAAGTCATGACTAACTGAATTCAATATCTAAGAAACCGCTACATCAGTGCATCTTTCCCATGCTTCTAAGACTATGTTTTCTTGGCTAAAAATAGAAGATTCATCTGCACGTTCATGAGGTTTAGGTAGTTTTCCATTAATGAAGACCAATTTATTCTTGACACTGAGTGCTCTTTTCATTGCCCTTGATTAGACTTGATAGTTGTTTTTAGTCAATAGCTCAAAGGATTGAGGATTGTCTCCATTATCTAATATGTATGAGTTGCATGCTTTTAAGAAATTTGTGAACAAGTCAAACTCACACCATAATGATTTTTCTATGAATCTGTAGACTGTCCGGTTTTAGTAACTTGAGAGTTCTTCCTTCTTATGTCATTGCGGAGGCTCTGATACCGTAACAGACCTTGGTTATTGATAAAACAAAAATAAGAAAAGCAATGACAAAGAAGAGAAATAATAAACTTTATTATATATTTGTATATTAAGTTAACTACTCAAAGTACATGATACAACTCTTTATATACCAGGAATGAGAACAAAATCTTCCCATTTTGATGGAAAGAATTAAGATGATCCTATCTTAATAGAAAATTAATTTGGAAGAGATTTAGATTAGCTTACATTTGATGATATAAAATGAATGAAAATCCAAACTGAATTTTGATTTTAACCAAAATCTTTATTAATGATGCCGTTTTGTATCTTTGGTTTATTAACATATTATCGTTTGCTTTGTAGGTCTGAAGGTTAATCCCTAATTCGAACGTCGGCGTAAATGGCGAGATGCAAGATCACGGTGGTCTATTCAGTGAAATACGATAATAGATGTACGGTGGAGATAAGTTGCTTATATCTCAATATCAACTAAATGAAATTTCTGTAAGCGGGATGAACTCTTGACCAGCGGGAATTCGAGAATGAACTCATAGAAGGGTCTAACGAGGGGTTTGACCGTTTTTAGTCATAACTCTGACACGTCAGGAAGAAAAAAGTGGAGCCCACATTGAGAAAAATCAACGACTCAGATTATTGCTTTGACAGGTACAACGTCTTCTCTCTTGCCTCTATTGGCTGGAAGAACAGAACCCCATTACAATCAACCAATCAGATCCAACCTCAGACGTCATAACTTCAAAAATTAAAAACAAATAATTCACTGAAAATATGAACAAAATTCAAGGAAAATTTCTTCAGAGAGCAACAAATAACCAGAAATCCGTTTACTTTTTTCTCAGCTCGAAGAAATCTGAGATCACTTTCTGTTCTTGTAATTCTCAGAGAGAGAGAGATAGGAGAGAACTGTAGACGAGGAAGATGAAGCAAAAGCTTGTTTACGTAGTTTCATTGCTGCTCGTTTTAGCATTGTTGCCGATTTCTCAGAGCGCGAAAAAGCCTGCAACTGGTGCTAGGAAAGAAGATATTCCTTTTATCAAATGTCAGGTCTGTGAGAAGATCGCGGCGCAGCTTTATCAACAGGTTGAGAAGAAGAAGTCTCAGATCGCTCCTAAGAAGGTATGTATTGGTAATCAATCGTCAATTTGTTTGTTCATTAAGTTTGATTGTCCTTTTGTTGATTTTTGGGAATCTTTTCTGGTGGTAGATCTCAGAGTATCAGGTAATCGAAATAGCGGAAAATGTCTGTAACTTGAAGAAGACAGAAGCGGATTGGATTTTGAAGATTGATATTGTTGAAAAGGGGGATAAGTTGGAGGTAAAAAGAAATTTATTACATCGTTTGGTATTTTGCTACTGCATTTTATATAAATGCATGGACCTAATTAAGTTCAAGTAAAAAGAAAAGAAATAAGCTTGATATATGTAGTGTTGGACTCAGTTTCCTGAATATAAATAGCTCAAGTAGTATAGGATTTCTCATAATTTGTTATGAATTATGGCTTTGATTTTTGAACTTGGGTTTATAATGCTTAGTATACTACCTGAAATCAAATTCCTTTCGCACTCAAAACCATTTTCTCTTCCTGGAGACTTTTAAGTGATATTTTAATCAATTGGGTTTATTTTTTCAGCTTGTAGAGCAAGACTCTGAAGGGCAATGCAATTCCGAGTGCAAGACGATTGAACGTGCGTGTCAAGAGGTGAGAAAATATTGGTTGGCAAATCTGCTTCCTTTTTTAGGTTCATATAAGCTCGATCCTTTCAGATTCATTTCAGTATGATTGAAATAAGACTTGTTTTTCATGAGAATGTTATGAATAAAGTTGTATGTTTGGAACTTTGCAGGTCATTGAGTACGCCGACACAGATGTTGCTGAATATATGTATAAATCCAACCCTCAAATTGACTCCTTGGTTAAAGTTCTATGTGAAGACCTTACAAAAGCTTGTAGTGCTAAACCACCTCCAGTTCCTAAGGTAAGTTATTTGATCTTAAGCACTGTACCTTTCAAACGGTCTATCATTCTTGATTAATCAAGCCTTGTATTATTATTGTTATTGTTATGGGATCGGGCTTTTCTATTCCTGAAAATTTAGATGTTTTGATGGAAATCAATAAATTGTGTATAGTGTTGGAAACCCTCACAGTCATATCTTTTGATTTCGATTGGCATAAACTTTAAAAATTGGTTGTTCACTGAAGTTGGAAAAAACTCATCTTTCACATGGACTCTTAAATGTGCAAGGATGCGTTGGTTAGGCATGAACAGTAAATTTATGAAACTGGAGTTTGTACAAATTATTAGGGACACTAGATTTTGCATTTGGATCAGCATTTAAGACATATTTGCTTATTAATTAAACATTTAAGTTCTGGTCTTCATCTTGCTTTTTACTCTTGTGGTTCAGGATAGGACTCCTGGAGAAGCTTTTGAGCCCAAGTCAGCTAAAGAGGCTGAAATGGAAAAGATAATGAAGTCTATGGAGGCATGAATAATGAATGCCTCACACTTTTGCGTCTGTCTCCTCATATATCCTCAGTTTTTAACGAATCTATGTTTTATGGTGCTTTCTTTCAGGGCATGCCAGGAGCACCAGGTATGAAAATGTACTCCCGGGAAGAGCTAATGAACATGAAAAATTTCGGGAGTGAAGATCTTGACAACGAAGATGATGAAGATGAAGAATCAAACTTTCCATCCAAATTGGTACTATATAAAAATATTCTACAATGAAATTTGATCCTTTGTTTTCTTTTTGTATATGTGATAAAAAGGATTCTGTTTACAGGGTAAAGTTTTGAGGGAAAAAGAAAATGTGAAGGGCGATTGGAAAGAGAAGATAGCGGAAGGGTTTACAAAGACCGGGGATGCATTGAAGAAACATGCAAATAAAGTCTCGAACAAGGTAAGACAGTGGTGGAA
Source organism: Coriaria nepalensis (assembly GCA_027186245.1). Classification (NCBI taxonomy): domain Eukaryota; kingdom Viridiplantae; phylum Streptophyta; class Magnoliopsida; order Cucurbitales; family Coriariaceae; genus Coriaria; species Coriaria nepalensis. Next base: position 8,507,784 of record CP114484.1, on the reverse strand, counting down.
AACGAAAATGGCAGGTTCCACGAAAAAATCAAAGCCTAGCAAGCAAGAACTTTAAAGGGATCCTTTTGAATCATATCATTGCACTGGAATTACCTAATGCACTGCACGGTTTGGTTTTGTTCCTTGTATCAATACGGAATCTTTAGGCGGAGGAAAAAGAAACATGGAGAAGTTGAAATCGAGTACAAAATTGATGGAGTAAAAACCAGTCTCCTCTTGGGGGAAGTTTTTTGGTGTTTTGGTTTTTCTTTCAATCATGATCAATTATATCACTTGTAACTCTCTAAACATTCTCTCGGTTGAAAATGTTACTTATCAATGGAGTTCAAAGGATCTCGTGTTATATAATGTCTATTAGCACCAGACACACTTAGTAAGTTTGTCAAGTGAATTATTTTCTCGTTTTACAAGCTCATTATACATATCACAGAGGACGCTTTGGACTTACATATATGTCACACAAATCAAAATTAACAAATGACATTTCTAAAATGTGATGATCATTCTTCTCCTCTTAATTACAAGCATTCATTCACGTAGACATCTAAGAACTCACAAAAGTTTTTAAATTTATAAAGTTCATTCTCATAAATGCTAATATTCATGTTATATTGTTGTAAGGATCAACACTATACGTGAAATCCATTTCAATCAATAAGTTATGATGGGTCATAAACAAATTACTCGTGTTTGATTTCGTTTCAAACGAACATTTTGGTAACATATCTACATGAAGAAGATCTATCTCTTTCATAGAATCCTTAAGTGTAGACTAGCTAGGTCTATTATATGTTGGGAACAAACCCATTTTGAGGACTAAGGCAAAAAAAAAATAGTCTTAAAAAATTAGTTTAAATCTTAAATGAAATCTTTTTTTTTTTTTTTTTAAATTAAAAAGTGAATATATCATTAAAAATCAAAATATGAATATGAAAATTTATAACAAAATAATTAAATTTATTCTCTAAAATAAATTTTATCGGTCTTTTTCTTTTTATATCATAATTTTTTTTTTTAAATTTTAAATTCATCGCTTTAATTTAGTAATGGTTGATTTGTGAATCTTCTTACGTTCAATTACAAAGACTTATTTGTTCAATTTCATCGCTTTAATTTTAACTATTTATTATTGAAACTCACTATTTACTATCATGAATTATCACCATTTGACTAATAAATTATTTATAGAATAATTATGAGTGATACTTATTGCCATTATCCTCAATCTTTTTAACTTCTAATTTTTTATATCTTCCTTTTTATTTTATTTATTTATTATTATTATAATTAATTTATAACTTTTAGTATTACAATATTTTACCTATAAATAAAAGAATTATAAAAAAAAATAAAAAAAATAAGAATAAAAATATGAATAAAATTTTTTTCTCTATTTTTTAATATTTATTATTCTTATTTTATTTATTTATTTAATTAAGTCTACTTGCTATTCTCGAACATATATTTTATAATAGATGATATAAGTTTACGGGATAACAAGACCTTCAAGCAATAGTATAATGAGACTAAAGGATAACCGTTCGTTTTCTGAACTATAGAATATGTAGTCATCATATTTATCTCTTTTGCAGTGTATATAAAATAGTTTGCTTTTAAGGTGTTGGCTTTAGCTGCTTTAACATCTATTTATGGGTTTGTTCACATTTTCTGATGTATTAGAAAGCAAAGAATGGAAAGAACTTTATATTTCAATGGCTCTGTCTTCTTTGAGCTCGATTTTTCTTTTATTTTATCAATTCTCAAATTTAAATCTATTAAAGACATTAATATTTTATGCAAATGTTAGAAACTATTATTATAATTATCTTTATTGTGTGATTATCTAATTTTATTAAATGATATTATTTATCATATTAAATCTCATAAAAGTTGAATTTATGTATGTTATATTGTGAGCACCAACTATATCTTATAAATAATATATAGTCATATTTTTGTATCTTGAATATGCTCTTGTAATAGCAAAAATTGAGAAAGTGGTTGATATAATAAATGAGAAAGTAATTCTTCTCGAATAATGAAAAAGTGATTCTTGTCTTCTAAATATTTATTTTTTATTTATTTTCGGAAGTAAATATGACGAATCCAAAATATTATAGCCATGACATCTACGAGATTGAAATAGTTAGAATCATGGTAGTAATCATAATAAAATTTCTCTTAATTATAAGAATAAATCCCACCGCCTAAAATAAGAGAATAATAAAGACAAATTGAAGAAAATTATAAGTGGATAATAACTCAAAAATATATATAACCGATTTAACATAAACAATCATTAATCATGTACATGTTATTAGTTGTCAAACCATATTAGTGAGCTCATTAAGAGAAATTGAGAAAAAAAATATAGAGATAAATTCTATCGAGACGACGGTTCTAATAATAGTCTTATTAGTATATTACATTCATGCATTAAAACTTTTGAAAATTCCTAAGGGAAAATGAGTTATTAGTGTATGTTTATTTCTAAAATTTGGAATTACATTTCCAATGATATTTCTAAAACACATACAAAGGCAGTGTATATGCGCCCATACATCCATTATATGGACTATTTAGATATTTTGAAAATTTTATGATTTGAATAGATATATCTACTAGATAGTCACGTATATATTTATTATCAACTCACAATCAAATGTTTGTGAGATTTTTTCTTCAAATTATTTTATTAAGAGCACATAAACTATTGGGTTAAAAAATACTGGTGAATTTGTATCCCAAACTTGTAATGGTTAGTGTATGTTTATAAGCATATTTATTCAATAACTGATAATCCATGTTCCTTACAAAAAATGATTTAAGAGAATCATTTATGAAAGACCTCCCGTTAATAGATAGATTTTTCTTTTATGAGAACAAAACACAATTTTTTTGGGAATATTTTATTTTATATCAAGCAGTATTATACACATCAAATAAAAAATTTATTATAAGTTCCCCCTTTTATAGTTGGTTTTTGGTCATGAGCCTATTTTCTCTTAAATAAGAATATTTTATGTGCTTTATACCCCACCACAACGCACTTAAATATATCACCAAAGAATGTTGAGAATATATGTTGGATATAAGTATTATTTGATAATTAAATTATTGACTAAAAATATTTTCACACCTAAATTTATCAGTTGTTACTATAATGAAACGGTTGTTCAAACATTAGGGGAGAAAATAAGGAATTAGAGAAAAATGTTACATAATATTAATTATAATATTATATTGATCCTCAAGCAAAGTAATGTGAACAAGAAATTCAAAAGATGATTCATAGTAAATCAAATGCATTTACTGACCTTAAAATAGTAACCTAGTCAAATAATCCAACTGCAAATACATCAACTCAAATTAATGTCATAGTAGAACAATATGTTAGAAATTTAATATAAGATACACTTAAAACATTGTAGATCAATTGGTTCTAAAACTAATTCCTTAAAAAATAAAAAATTAGATGACCAAATTATGAGGCGGTTACTCTTGAAGAGACCATAGGCATAACAAATCATAAAATCCTAAAAGAGGTTCAAGTACTTGAAAAGTATAAAGATAAGGAGATCTCAATAAATTATATTATTTCGAGAAAAAGATAGAACTAGAAAAATAATAATTATCGACACAACTCCTGAACAAGAAAAGTGAGGATCTTGAAAAAAAAAACAATCGAATAATATCAACTTAAAAATAATTGGCCAATAGAGAAGAAATAATTTCAGCAGAATTAAATTCAATTATAAAATATAAGATTTTTCTAGACCTGTAATCCAAAAACTTCAATGTGTAATAAAACTATTAAGATGCAAAAGCATTTTTTCATGAAAAAGAAATGAATAAAAATTGAATTCGTAAATATAAACGATTTGTGATGGGTCTATAGTCAAAATATCTAATATTGAATATGAAAATACATATATCTTATGGTTGATTTAAATATTTTCTAATATCTTATTCATGTGACGAGACATTAAGATTGAATATGTATCTAATGACTGTAATTATAATTTATTTATATGGCTTACTCTATAATGATACTTTTTGAAATTCATGAAGGATTTAAAATGTCTGAAGCATATAATTCAATATTAGAGAATTTATTCAATTAGTATATTCGTATCTCTATATGGCTAAAGCTAACTTGATAGAAGTGATACAAATATTTTTGTAAATATTTAGTTATAAGAATGATCTTATTTACGTGTCATGATAAAGAAATATAGATCTAAATTTGTAATATATGATAATGAATTGAACATCATTGAAAGTACCCAACAAAATTTCAAATTGATAGATTTCCTAAAGAAGAATTCAAGATAAAAGATTTTGAGAAAGTAGAGTTTTTTCTCAGCCAAGGAATCTAAACATGTATAATTATATATTAATCAATCAACTTATATATAAAAGATCATAAAATATTTTATATGGATAAAGCATATCTATTAAGTAAATCATTGATTATTCAATCACTTGATTTGAAAAATTAATTTTTTCAACCTCGGAAAGATAATAAATAATTATATATATAGTCATGAAGTACCACAAGAAGTACACTAATATATTTATGAGCAAAATAAAGTTATATTCCAACACGAAGATATTTGAATTGAGCTAAATCTATTTTCATTATCTCTGACGAATAATCGATGTGGGTTTATTTTAATCAAATAATTATAATGTAGAACTAATTGGTTATACTGCTGCAATTTATTTATTCTGATATGCATAAAGCTTGCTCTCAAACAAGAACAAGAAATGAAATGTGAACGTGAACATGAACGAAAAAGGAACAACAGAGGAAGGTAAAGAATCGATCTTCTTCGTTGGATTCGAGCTCTGGTTATTCTTCTTCTTTGTCTGCCCTCTTTCTCCTTTCTCTGTATCAACTTAAATTCTTAACTTTCTTATTCTTTGATTCGAGTTGACTCTGTCTAGCTTCAATTTCATAAATTGTGTTTCATTGCTTAGCTTGATTATGTATTCCATTCTTCTTAACTATTGTATGATTGTGGAGTAAATGAAAGCAAAAAAGGAAAGAGTTGGAATTGGATTGAAAATCTATGAATTCAGTTTGGGCTAAAAGAAGATATATCCAATTCATCCGACTAACTAACTAATCAAACTTTAAATCTTAGTTTGATTTTTGAACCCCTCTAAACTAGAACCAGTTGTTAGTTGTTTTTTCTAAAAGTATGTATGAGGTCCCACTATTATTTTAATGATTATTAACTATTTTGTTTGTATCTTAGAACTATGAAAAATTTCTTGCAAAGTTATTATGTACTTTTTGAAAAGAGAATTCTTTAAAATAATAATCTTAAAAGTCTCTTTACCACATCTGCCTGAGGATTCTTTCCCCATTGGTTGGTATGTGTAGAGGCAGAGGCTTTTGTGTAAATTCTTTTAGTCTCTTTACCGCCTGAGTGGGCTTATTAACTCAGAGGCCCGTGAGATGAAATCTCTCATGTAATTAGCCGTTTCGAGGAATTATTGGCCTTGCTTTACTATGAGGTTTTCATCAGGGAACTTTAGGAGTTCTTGGGCTATATGTGGGCCTAGAGAGAAACTTCCATGAGAAATGTGCATCCCCAAGAAGTTTATGATCATACTTTTCCGCTCCAAAATTTCTAAGAATTGGTGTAGCAACTTTTGGTGCTCTTTACGCATCTTATTGAACAGTAAGACATCATCGATGTAGAATAGAGCCATATTCAGATAGGCTAGAAGATCCTGGGTCATTACTTTCTGGAAAAGAGAAGGTATAAGCTTAAGCCCAAACAGGAGGACGCGTCATTGGTACTAGGCATTCGGGATGCAAAAGGATGTTTTGGGCCTGTCTGTGGGTTGGATCCCTAGGTATCAAAAAGCTCCCTTTAGGTCAAATAGGGAAACATCTTCGTATCAACGAGGTGGATAAGGAAGGTTGTGATATTAGGTAAGGGGAACTTGTCATCCATTAGGAACCGATTAAATGACTTATAATCAATCACCAACCTTTTCTTTTTTTCTTTCCTTTTTTGCTCTCTTTTTGATATAGAAGGCTTTGCATACCCATGGGGAATTTTTTGGTTCTATAAGTCCTTAAAGGAGGAGGGCCTCACATTCTTGCTTGGCCAGGAGGAGGGCCTCACATTCTTGCTTGGCCAGGAGGAGGTCTGAGGGGGTCGTCCCCGAGTGAGATGCCTTTGTAGGGTTGGCATCTTCACTGAGCTTAAATGGGAGAGTGATGAAGAAGTCTTCATTCTTCCATAAGGATGATGAGTGCTTAAATTCAGCATGACTTTCGGTAAAGAAGCTCTTTGCTTTGTCCAGGATTAGCCGGTAGTCTAAAGGGTCAGAGTGTATAACTTTTGAACTTCAAAAAATGGCTTGAAATCTCCTTTGTAATGTATTCCCTTAGGTAAGATTCTAGGGTTTTAAAACTGGAAATATACGTCCCATCCTAGTAGCAAATCTTTTTTGGGTAGGGGGCTTCCAGTAAGCTTGACCTATACTACGCAGTCTGGGAATAACTTTATTCCTTTATTACCATAGGGATCTTGAAGAGTTCTCCATTGCCGCTCTGAAGTGTTGTTCATGACGTTCCCAATGGAAGGAGTGGAGGACTTTGGGATCCATCATGGACTTATAGGCACTAGTATCAACATATGTTATAATGTCTATAGGCCTAGCATACTTTTCAATCAATATCTTGGCTTTAACATGCGGACTGGTGGCTAGCAATTGGGCCAGCTGGTGTAGGCCTGCTTGCGGTTGGATTCCTTCTACGGTTTGGACAATGAATGAGTCCGATATGTCGGATTCTTCCGATCCTGAGAACGGGTTGTTGTCTGAGGACAAAGGTTGTGTCACTATTCATTTCTGCACGTTGATATTTTTTCTTCCCAATTAATTCTTTTAATTAAAGTACAAACCTTTTTTTTTTTTTTACTTTTTGGTACCCACAGTTACTAGATGAGAGACAGGGCAGCAACGTCTTGAGGTTTCTCCAAGCAATCAAGAAGTAAATGCCTAACTTCTGGAACTCTCCTTGGTCTATAAGAATATATTTGATGAATACTTGTGTGCTAAAAAAAAAAACAATGTATTTGCCAATAAGCAGGAGACCTGACGTCACTGAAGGGTTGAAGAGACTGAGATGTTGGACACATATTTTTGTGGGGGATAGCTCTCCGTTCCATTCCGAGGCTCTGCATATGACCTCAAAGCTAGATAGGAGACATAGTGTGCCTTATTTGAGGTATTAATTCTTTATATCCCGGAATAAACTAATCTTGGTTAAAACTACATGCTCAGGTAAGTGGGTATTAAAGGAATCAATATGTTAAAATGCAGGTCCAAGCCTGTGGATCGATGGTGACAGAGGAGCAACCTCATGCAATGTTGATTCCCATGGAGTTCTTCTTAATGGGGTCAGTGGAAGCCCAGGAAGCCCACTCAATCCGTCTTGCATCTCCCCAGAGCTTCTCTCCCCGGAAAGCATGGGTTTGAAGCTTAAACCAATAAAGACCCGGGTTTCACTTCATGCTTAAAAACACAAAAGTGGGGTGGTAGAAAATTTAGAATTCATTTGTTTCTTCCGTGATTCTAAAAAAGCTTCAGAAAAGGGAATTATTCTTTTCAATATCCTCCTCACCATTGTTTAATAACTGTTAGGGAGAGTTGTTCGAGGTGTTGTAGACAGCCACAGAGAGTAAGTATTTACATAGAGAGGGGATACTGGTCATTCATTCATTTGTAAATTATCTAATTGACTGAAAATTTATCATAACTTACATAACAAGTAATCAACCAATAATTGAAGTATTATCTCCAATTATTGCTTGGTTTTGCTTCTCATATCTCAAATCTTCCGTTTCTCCTTTTTGTTTACGGTGTGATTGAATTTCAATTCAGACAAAAATAAACCTTTTTTCAAAACATATTTACCAATAATCCTTACAAGAGCACTTACCATCTTTGAAATGGTGAAACCTCTTGTTATCTCTAACAATCAATTCCCTCCCTACGATTTTCGACATGACCTTGATTGCATTATGACAATCCCCACAAATCCTGAGATTCTTAATAATCCTAAGAGTAGTTCGAGCTGGAGTACTAATCAAACCATAAGCAATGGCCAATCTTTCACTATGATATTGCAAGGCTTGCTCTTTTGCTTCCTGATCTATGTCATGAAGAACATACCGTGTATCCGGGACATACCCGGCTTCTCTCATTTGCCCATTCAACCCTTTTAGTTTTCCCAGAGACTCCACCTTGTATTGTGTTGTGTACCTAAATTCACTCACCCGGTTTGTCTCTTCCACCATGTTTGTTTCATAGTGCTTCTTCCGCAGTGGGGCTTGGATTTTTCCAGGAATTGCCAACTCCTCACATTGGTCTTCGAGTTGTATATCGCCATGAATTCGTGCATAGTTCTTAAGAGCTTCCCAGATTTGTAATGTAGGTTGGATCTCCATTTTCTCGATAAATTCCTCGGCTTCATTTAGATAACCGGATTTTCCAAGAATATCTATAACCCCTAAATAATGTTCCATTTCAGGAACAATTCCATACTCCTTTTTCATTAATTCAAAGTACATCAACCCGTTTTCCACAGCCTCCACTTTGCCATTACAAGCGGTTAAAACTGCCACAAAAGTTTCTGAATTTGGCAGGAAACCGGCCTTCTTTCCCATCTCCTCAAACAACAACAACCCATCACCCCCTTGTTCATTTTCTGCATACCCATTAATCATTAGGTTCCAAGAAGCTAAATTTCTCACAGGCATTTTATCAAACACGCTGCGTGCATCTCTCATGCTCCCACATTTCACGTACATTTCGATTAACGTATTGTTCAATTCAACATCGCCATTAAACCTCGATCGATTCAATAAGTCACGGACCCTTCTACCAACCTCAAGCAACTTCGAATTCGCACACGAATTTAATAACACAGAAAAAACACCATAATCAGGAGAAATGATAGTACCTTGACTGATAATACATTCCACAGCTTCTTCTACCTTCCCCTCTTCGCACAGACGAATCAAATCGACATCTCGATGATTTTTGCGAACTGGGACGTCAGATTTTTTAGGGCTTTTGAGCTGAGAGTTCGATCTTTGACGGCGATATGCTTTCGGGTTTGGAGCATTGGGAAGTGCAGATGTGCATAGGGGTTTATGGGAAGATTTGGAGGAAGAAGGTGAAGATTTGAGGGAGACAGAGTGAGGGAGAGAGTGCACAGTTTTTCGAGCTTTGAATTGAGTAGAGATTATGATGGAGTTTGCTGCTCGTTGTTGAATAGATACCAGAGAAGCCATTGATTTATTTTTACTACTGCTACTGCTTGGTAGCTATCCATGCGATTAATAACAGAGTCGGTTCTTTGTGTATGGGACATGGCGTCTTGAAAAGGGAGCGACATGTCGTAAAGTTTAGCCTGACTGACGACACACGTTCTCAGTTCTCACTGCAATCATTGCTCTTGTATTTGTAAATAGATAAACTTTAAAATTTAGAATAATCATAATAAATATTTAAATTATTATTATTATAATTAATATTTTATTTAAAATTATAATTATAATGAAAATTTTAATTTATTATAAATTATATATTTTTGTATATTTATTTTAAGAATCTCTTTTTTTTATATTATTTTAAATTAATTTTACATCTATATATCTTTATATTATTATCTTTATCAACCTTTTTGTTATTGCCATTCTCAATTATCATCACCGAAAATATATTAAATTCTAAATTAAACAAATTAAATATTTTATATTTATTTTTAAACAATTAATTCTTATTTTTATATTTTTAATTTTCATCATCTTTCTCTATCATAAATTCATTCTTTCTTGATATCCGACAATATTTAAAAATATTTGTATCATCTTAAGATGGATTTTAAAAATAAATATAAAATTTTAATTTATTTATTTAAAATTTTTTAAAATATTTTTAACAATACGGTGAAATAAATGGTGAGTGACGATGAACTTATAAATAGAATGTTTATTATAATTAGGGATATTTAAAGTATATTATAATTGTTTCAGGGAATTCATTATAGTTTCCCCTTATAAATATGATATTTCAACGTTTCTTTTGTCTTTTTTTTCCTCAAAATTTCATTGTACATTTAGTTAACTATATATATATATATATATATATATATGAAAAATTACAAGCAGATCCTTTGAGTGTTATTAATATTATAGATAAATTTCTTAATATTTTAAGAATAGCATGAAAATTCTTTTAAATTTTATAACTAGATTTTTTTATATTTATCTTAAATTATTAAGGATTAATATCAAATCTAGCAACTAATCAATTATTTTAACCTAAGAAACATGATTTTGATATATACTTATTAATGGTCAAAATGGACTTCAGATTAGTCTTAAGACATTCAGATTAGTCTTAAAACATCCTGATAATTTACATTATACTAAATCCTCCATCTACTTCTATGGCTACCACGGACACTAAAAAATTATCTTACAATTTCAAACTCAAAATCTCAAAATAAATTTTACCCAAAACTTTACACCTTTACTTACTGCCAATCCCTTAAATTTATCTGCCAAGTTCAAAGTACCTGTCGCAACAAAGTGATTGTCTTAATAATATATTTTGATTTTATGATCTATGATGTTTTTTTTTTTTTTCCTGTAATTAAAAAAAAAAAAAAAACATGAATTAACATGACATACGTTAATACTGTTATTACTATATTATCCCTACAGACTCTACAGTATGATATTTGGTAATGAATATAAATTATGATTCAATCACACCCTTAATTTGAATGTGACATACGCATCAGAATCTATAATATATATCTACAAGATCTAACTTTAAGGCTCTCAGAAATCTAACGGGAACCCATGTAAGATTTCATATATATTAAATATAATGACGAGAAAACATTATTACCAACCATCATGCAAACTGCAAAGCACACCCATTTGATATAATACCATTTCGTCGCAGATGTAGTAGCTACAGCCACCACATAAGCTAGAGCCGATCCTCCCTGTCTTCTGGCAAGTGGCAAGCTAACAAGACCCCCCCCCCCCCCCCCCCCCCCTTAATTGGGCACATTTTGTATGCAATTTAAATATAAATATTATTTTTATATAAGAGAAATTAATATTAGTATTTATAATGATTTCTAGTTTGTCGCTTAGTAAATATTATATTTAAAGATAAAGATAGAAAATTTATATATATATATATATAATTTATTTTATATTTTATAATTTTGAGATAGATAGAATTAATATTTATTAATATTTAATTTATAATAAACCAATGATATTATGAATTATATAATAAATCAACTGGCTTAAATCCCTCATCGGTTCAACCAGTTAGCTCCTTAATTTTGTAGAAATAATTGACAATTTCTTAAAAACAAATAATAATAATAATAATAATAATAATAATAATAATAATAATAATAAAATAACAACGTTCATAGTAGGAACTATATGATTAAGAATCTATTTGGGTTAGGCTTAATTAATTAACTAACACGTTTAATAAATTATCATCAGTCAATTTCTTTTGATCACTTTGATTAGATTTTCTTTTAATTTGGTAACCATTTATGACTAATTATTATAATTATGACTAACTAATTTTATAGAAAATTGATGGTTTTGACTTGAAAATCATTCTGAATTATGCCGTCTTCTATTTCTCTAATATTATATTTCTATTTTTGTAAAATTTTATGGGGTTTGATTTTTTGATGTAACTAGTAATAAAGTTTTTAGAATATTTATTAATTTTAATTTTATATATTAATTTTATATTATTATATTGTATAACACGTCTTTTTATATATAATTGACATATATTAATTAGATTTATCCATTTTATAAATTCTTATTAATATATTTAAAACCCTTGATGTCTTCAAATTTATTAGGCACTTATGAATTTTAGAAATTATATCAGCGTATAATTAGGATTTCAAATCTTATTTAATTTATAAGTTCAATTTTTTATCCCCTCAAGGTTTAACATCTTTATATTTTAGTCCATGAAGCTCTAATTTGGTCAATTTCGTCCATGAATCACTAGTACATCCAAGATGGAGCGCTTCAAGTGGGACGCAAGAAAATATTTAGGTGACAACCAGAATCTCCTTTTCAAAGATAAAGTTAGTTTTGATATGATAATGTCAAAATATTTTTAATATATATTATTCCAAAAGAATTAGGATCACATTATGATCGAATGAACATAAATTCATGACATTACAACTTACATGTTACTATATTGTCAATAATTTTTTATATGAATATAATTCATATATTATTTTTATAATCTGATAAATAAAAATGTGTTATTCAACAAAGTTATATATATATATATATATAATATAATTTTATTTATCAAATTAATAAAACATTACAAGAGTCATATTTCTACAAGAATTGTTTAGATACTGCCGTCAAATAGAATTTTAACATAAAAATAATTTAATTTTAATAATAAATCCTTAAAATTTTAATTAAAAACTTACTTTTAGTCAACATAACAAAAAACTTACTTTTAGTCAACATAACAAAAAAAAAAAATATATATATATATATATATTTTTTTTTATTAATAAAAGATTATAAATAAATAAAAGAAATACGACTACCCGAAAGTCTAAATCCTGTTTCAAGCACTCATGAATGATTCGAATCTATACTCCATTTTAAGTAATAATATACGTCCATCCCTAAAACTTAAAAGCCGACTCAATTGATTTATACATTAATTGCCTTAATTAACTTTCATAATACTAATTACAAATATATTATTAAATTAAGATTCAACAAACCGTAGCCGTCCAATGATCTTGTGTTGGTATGCGTCCACTTTCCTTAAGCACACCCTACCTCACCTTCTTATATTTTCTTTTAGCCGTTTAGGAAAGTATCCTTCTTATTCATATATATTATGAATTGTTATTGTGCAATTTCTCTGTGTAATAAAGGATGGTGAGAAAGTGCTCGCATTGTGGGACAGTAGGGCACAATTCAAGAACCTGCACAAACTACAAATCAGTGATGATTGGTAGTAGCAGGAATACTGCTCGAATTGTTAGTACCACAATTAATGGAGGGTTTAAGCTTTTTGGGGTGCAAGTAGACAGTTCGTCATCTTCCCCTCCTCCTCTTACTCCTCCCGCCATTACTGCAAGAAATAGTTGCAGCATGCAAGCCATCAATTTTACAAATATTTCCCTGTCATTCCCTAATAATTCTCATATCTCTACTCCATCCCCATCTGATTCTTCTTTCTCCAATTCCTCGAGGAATAATAATTATAGGGACGAATATCATTATTATTCTGATCATCACCATCATCATCAATATCATGGAGCTTCCATTAATGGGAGTTTTCTGACTAGAGTTCATGTTCAAGACAGGAAGAAGGGTAAGTACTGATTAAATTTGTAGTTTTTTCTTTTTTTTAGGTCTCTGTATTTGATATTTACTCTCTCACTCTGATCTCTTTCATGTTAACTGTACTGTAGGGATGGCATGGACAGAGGAGGAGCATAGAAGATTTCTAGTAGGGCTAGAGAAGTTAGGAAAGGGAGATTGGAGGGGAATCTCAATAAATTATGTCAAGACAAGAACACCGACCCAAGTTGCTAGTCATGCTCAGAAGTATTTCCTCAGACAATCCATTCTCGACAAAAAGAAGCGTCGCCCTAGCCTCTTCGACATGGTATGTCATATCTACCAAACTTTACCGACATGCAGTTTTTGGTTAAAACAACAAATTTTTAATTCGGTTTCCTTTCTGGGGTTGCCTTTATCTTTGTCTAGGTTGAAAGCAATGGAGAATTATTAGGAGTTAATGAAGAAACTAAATCATATGATCGGCATGCAGTGCTGCCGCCTGTGTTGAAGTCGGGAAAATTAATTGATTCCGAAAGGAAAATTTCATCCCATGAATTTGAAAATGAAAATGAAGATGAAGACGACGACGACGATCTAGATCTAGAGCTTACACTTGCTTGCCCAACAAGGGCCAATTTGGAACATACCAAAAAACATATTAATTATTAATTGTTACATCGCACAGTTCAATATAAGTAAACATACACGTTGTTTCTATCCAAATTGTGAGGTGCTTTGAATTTTTCCATCTAAAAAATATTTTCCTACAAACCTTTTTTTTTTTCTGATTAAAGAGATTTATTGATAAGAAAAAATTATATCTATAATTGGGAAATAACAGTCCTATGAATCTATAAGGATAATTTTACGGTTGAAGGAACGGAAATCTCAGTGTAAAAAATATGAAAAAATGATTTTGAATATTAGTAAAAGCATCTTGCAATTCTATTACTCTCTATACACGTGTTTAATCTAGATAGTGAAGAAAAAGAGCCAGAATTGGATTATGATCCACTGTGATTGCAAATGCCAATTGGATTGGAATCACTTTCCATCTAAAAAGGAAAGAAGCCATATTTAAGAGTCAGCTGAATACCTAAATATAAACCGTACATCTCTACCTGTAAACTATTCGAACAAGAAAGTGGACGAGAAAAACCAATAATAAAACCTCCCCTCTCATCCCTGATTATAACTCCCACCTCCCCCCCAAGCTGCACTACCTGTTGATTGTTTGAAAGAACCATTAACATTTTAAGTTTGAAGCAAGACGTAATTGGTGGCGTCCATAAGAAAGTCAAGACCCTTCGAGAAGGTTTGTGCCTCAGAACACAACAAGTCAGCAAGGATACGCATATCCCTAGAAGAGGCCGTGGTGCTCCTACTAAAGGCTCAATCCGGCGATATGAACCCAAGACATAATTTTGCGGATGATACCAATGGCCTTCATCTTCACACCACTAAAATAACTGTCATTTCTTGCACGCCAAATCTCCCAGCAGATGAGTACATGAATAGTGCACAGAATAATATGCAGTTGACTCGAAGAGTAAAAATCCTCCACCAAAGTTTAAACCGATGGACAATCGATTGATTAATAAAAGAGACCCTACAAATTGCATGAAAATACCGCCACGTTTGAATTGCAATCTCGCTATCTATAAAAAGATGATGGGCCGATTCTTGTTGGCGGTTGTTACAGCAGGAGCAAGAAGGAGGAATCGCCATTCTCATGTGGCATAAAATGTCAATTGCAACTATATTATGGTTACTTAAGGTGCCAAAGTGAAGAATAAAGATCATTAGGATCACCCATGTTAACAATTACTTCCCATGCAGACTTGACTGAGAACGTTGCTGATTTATGCGGCATCCAAATAAGTTTGTCAGTTTGAGAGTTAATCAAGGGGATCCGCTCCCTAATAAGCTCTACCATGTTACTATCCAGGCCCCGAGCCCATGCATTCCTCCTTCACCATGATGAAAGGATGATCATATAACACAATCTGATTCTCTCTCTCTTGAGTCATTTCAAGAATCAAGGAAACTACTTGTAATCTGATTTTCTGTTCCTATACTCTTTGTAATCTATATATACTTAACAATCAATATAATTAAATATGTTCAAGCATATTTCCTCTTTATGGTATCAAAATTATTATACTTTAACGAGTTTAATTTTGTTTCAGATCTTACCATGGCCCCTAATAAAGGATCTGAACCACCCTCTGCTGCCAAGCTTGCTATCGCCCTTACTGCTACCCTTGCTCCAAAGGTTTCCAACCCGCTCGTTGGTCCTACAGGAACCCCCCTTACAGCTGTCAATGCGCACCACCAGCTACCGCTATAACTCACCTCATCCAACTATCATCCCTCTTGCTGTGATTGGGTTGAGGCACTTCTCATTGGTTATGATCTCTAGGATATCTTGACGGCACCTACTCGTGCCCTCTAATTGACATCGACATCGACATCGGCACATATACCCATTGAGTTCGTCAAGATAAACTCCTACTATCTACATTATGTGGATATATTTCTAGTCTTTGAGCCAAGAGTATGGGATGTTGGTCCCATTATCTTGGTCCTCGACTTGGTTTTGTGCCTGGTTACATAGGTAAAACCCTGTTGAGAGTCAAATTCCTCGGAAGTATAGCTCCGACTAAACATGTCACCTTATGAACTCCTATCCCCATCTGAAGCAAGCCGTAAATTAGAGGAAAGGTCAGCCCCCTCTCGACTCTACATGGGAGGCACAGACTCTAAGATGGAAACTTCATTAGCTTCTGCTATAAATTCACCCTTTCGATAATTTTGTCCCTAGAGTTGTTAACATACATATGTGGAGAGTGGTCAACCACTGAAGCTAAACCTGGTGAGTGGAAGGAGTAGTGGAAGATTCATCCACGTGCTTCTTCATAGCTTTATTTCTCTTCTTCTTTGCTAACTTGGACAAAGGAGCAATCGGTTCAATAGGTTGATGTAACACGTTGATCTTGTATAACTAACTTCCTTAGGTAGAGAAATTAGGTGTCTTCTACATTTACCCAGATCATAACCCTATACATTGCAAAAGGAACGAAAAGATGGAACTTTCTCATAAATTACATCTTGGAAAAATCCCGGATCACTACTAATCCAAATCCTAGAAGGAAGGTCCTTTGATAAGTCCACTTCAATGCAAGCCTGTGCCGGGTTAAGCCTTGTCATAGTGAGAGTTGTACTATCAATGTTGAGAACCGTCCCTATGGCACTTGCAATCAGGCCAAGAAAAGAAGGATTAAAGAAATTCAACAGCAACTTAGGGGGTTGAATCCAAATGGGAGAGAAAGACGCATCAACCTGAGAATTGAAAGCTTTCTTCCACTTAAGAATTCGGTATGAAAAACCTTGCATGGCAGATACTTCACGAGTTAGGGCTTGAATCAGATCAGACTCCAGCGAAAATTTGATACAAAGCGAATGTGAATCTACCAAACCCATAACATATGATCCTTCTAGGTTCCAATTTAACTTAATGAAAGCTTGGATAGCTTCCAACGATGGCCTACCAGACCGAAATCTGAGGATTACTACCTTGGTGAATGCAAAGGATTCCACTTCAAGACTAGGTAGGCATTGAGATTGAATCCATGAGAGAAGCAGTGTAGAAGCGGACAACTCCCTTCCCAGTTTCCCATTTCTCATGAATAGGCTTGGGATCTTGAAGCGTGGGACTTGGATGACTTGGGTCACACTCCACCTTCCTTTTCTTCCCCTTTCCTTTTGTTCTTATCCTTATCTTGGACAATCATCCTCTCACCTTGAGTTGTTTAGCCTTTTCGAGGTCACTTTCTATTTAGCCTAACCATCGGGTTACTTATGTTGATGTGGATGTCTGTCCGCTATGAAAGGCTCCACAGCCGACATTGTGCTCCAAGATCAATACCTGCACTCACAAATAAGAGTGGTCAAGGTTGAGGTCGGCCAACCCCGCTCTAACACTACAGTCAGTTTCTAGAGGAGAGTGAGAAGGAAATAGATAATAAGTTGTTTAGATTTCCTGAAAAAATGCATCTACCTTATATTATTATAGTAGTTAGCTTTTATACATGAATAAAGTTCAAAAACCCTAGACAACTTTACATATGTCCAGCTCTTATTACTCAGTGACCTGATTATTCCGTTCTCCTTGATCGATGTCAGAGTAGCCCTAATCTGACATGACAGATATATGTTTCTCTTCCTCTTCTACATATTGTCCTTTAGGTTTAGGACAAGCGGGGCAATTTCTAACTCAGCCCCAACGTCAAACAACATCTTCTTATCATGCTCAGCTGTCATCATGTTGACTAACGTGATCTTTAGCCTTCCCGTACCTCAGCCTCAGTCATCCCCTTCTAGATGTATCAGGATTATGAGGATCTATTTCAAAGGAAGGTCGGTCATTACTATTATGGGATGAGCTTAAAAATATAACCTCAGCTTCCTTGCGGCTAGCACAAGGGAGAGAGCAGCACCTTACTTATGTAATAGACTGGGATTTGCTTTCCTTCTTTCTCCTTTATCAGTATCGAGCTCACCGCTACCCCACTCACCGTGAGATAGAGGCTCAATTCCTCCTCCACCTTTGGCTTACTTAACCTGGGCTATGGATGTTAAGTATCTTTTCTGTTCTTCAAACGCCTTACTGCAGTCTTCTATCCATTGCTTGGTATGAGAACACTTTAGAGATTTGAAAATATGAAGGCACTTGTCGGCCAAACGACTCATGAAATGCCTCAGCACAACTACCTTTCCCATTAAAGCTTAGATTTCTTTCTTCGTTTATGGTGCCCTTAGGTTAATGATAACTTATACCTTCTCCACGTTAGCTTGAATCCCCTTTTGATGTATAATGTCTCCTTGGAACTTGCTCGAATCTACCCTGAAGGCATATTTCTCAAGATTTAGCTTCATTTTGTACTCCCTCATTATCTCAAATGCCTCCTTCAAGTACTCTGAGTGATCATTTTTCATCACACTCTTTACCAGTATGTCGTCCATATAAACTTATATTATTTTCCCCAATTGTCTCTGAAATATGCCGTTAATAAGCTTGTGGAAGGTGGCCCTAGCATTCTTCAGTTTGAAGGGCATTAAATTATAACAATATATGCCTTTGTTAGTTATAAATGAGGTTTTCTCCTAGTCTCCAACCCATACCTTTACCTAGTGGCACTCTGATTAGGGGTCTATAAAGCTCCGCAGCTCGTGCACGGCTATAGCGTCTACCATTAGGTCTATGTTAGGCAAGGGGTAGCTAGTTATCTTTGGGGCAAACAATATTGGGATTTTTGAAATCTGTGTATAGCCTCCATTTTCCTCCCCCTTTAGATACAAGCACCACGTTCGAGAGCCACTTCGAATACTAGGCGTCATTGATTTCTCCTACAACCAATAGTTTCTCTACCTCCTCAGCTGTAGCTTTATTGTTTCTTTATTAAATTTCTTTCTCTTTTGTCTCATCGATCTTACTCCTGGTTTGACACCAAGTTAATGCATGATGACGTCTTCCTTAATACTTGTCAGCTTAGATGTATCACAACCAAAAACATTATGCTCTAATATATGAACTATGCTTTTCAACTCAATATCCTCCATCCCAGCACTTATCCTTAACTTATTTCATTTGGAAAACATGATATGTTAGAGTGGCTCTACTGAAGAGACTTTTAGCATCATTCCTTTCTCCTCCTCCTTCATTTCTTCTTCATCCTTTTTACACTCCTCCTCGTCCGGGAATTGCTCACTTTCAACCATGTGAACCCTAAGAGACTACTCAACCCCTCTCTTCTTTAGCGACACACAAAATAACATCTCCTTGAACTTTTCTGATCTCCCTTTGCCCTACTCCTCCCTCGGTGGGGAACTTGATCGCTAAGTGTTTAGTCGAGATTATGGCTCCCAAGGAGCTAATAAAAGGATGGTAACATTGTATCCAGACAAGAAGTTGACAACCATGAAGTTCACCATAACTATTAACCTTTGTGAACCCTCTTATAGAGTCATTGGTAGACTTATCTTCCTTTCAAGATACAAGAACTTCCCGGAGAAATCAGTTAGTGGAGTGTTGATTGGCTTCAAATTTGCATTAGTGATGCCATCTTTCTAAAAGTGGACAAGGACAGAACATCCATAGCACTTCCTGAATCGAGCAATACCTAGTGTATTAACATGGTAGAAACATTGCCCGAGCTGACCAAGGCATCATTATGGCGATATATAATCCCCTCTTCTTTCAGGTAATTAAAAGTGATGTCGTCCGGTGCCCTATTCTGAAGAGTCGTCGAAACAGAGAAAACCTCTACCTACAAGCTCATCATCCCCTACTTTACTAATGTTCTGAGTGTCCCCTCCCCTCCCCTAGGTCCTCTTACGAGCACCTGTATCTCCCCCGCCACAATACGATGTCCGAGGTTATTTTCCTGCTAGGCATTTACCCTGTTCTCTCTCTTGTCATTCCTTATTCCCCCTCTCTTATTCTCTCTTCCTTCTATATTTACGAACTCTCCTAAACGTCCCTCCTGGATTAACCTTTTAATTTCCTTCTTCAAGTGTATGTAATCATCTATTTTGTGACTATAATCCCTATGATATTTGCAGTACGCCCTTTTATCTCGCTGAGTCGATGCAATTTTCAAAAGTTTAAGGGCCCTAAATAGACTATGATTTCTGAAGCGATTGTAAATCACCTCAATACCTGCCACAAGAGGTGTGAAGGTATCCCTGAATAGTAGGGTCACTATTTTCTTATATGGGCTCCTCATTTCATCTTCCCTCTTCCTCATGTCTTCTCTCCCTTCCCCTTTCCTCTAGGTTCATATTTATTTCTTTTCCTCTCACTTCCTTTAGTATTTCCCCTTTCTCATTGGCTCTTCAGTTGGGACACCAAGATTTCCTTATCTATTCCGATCCTTTTTGTCTCTAGCAACACTTCAACATAGAAACTAAAGCACTTTTTTCCTAAGTGGCTAATGAGGTTTTTGTCAGTCGTGCCTCTTAGGAAGACGTGTAGAACTCCAATATCCTTAGATCGATCCAACTTGTTTAAAGCCTAATTGAACTGCTCCACATAATCCATCAAAGCCTCTCCTAGGTTTTTCTTTATAATGTACAGACTCATGAGAGGGAGTCTTGTATTGCCCCCCCCCCCCCCCCAAGAAGTTAGACACAAACAATTGCTTCAGCTCATCAAAAGAGTTAATAGAGCCCGATGTGTGAGATCTTACAAGTCACTAGCCGAGTCTAATATCTGATGTGAAAACATTGGTACATCATTTCATCAAACATAGAGTTCATCCTCATGCACCTCTTATATGAGTTGACGTGATCTAGAGGATCCTTGGTTTTATCGTATATTAAGGTCGGAGCCCTAAACTTCTTCAACAACTTGGAATTTTGCACCCGTTCAGTGAATAGGCTCTCCGGCTCATCCATGCATAGAATTGTTCGCTTCATTGCTGCTTCAAATTTATTCATTTTCTTAGTTAGCTTTTGGATAACTTTCGCTTACCCCCTAGACTCCTCAGCCTGGTTTGTGAGAAGCATAGGCCTTTTTGATGTTTGGAAGGGGCTTCGATTCCATGCCATATCAGTTGAATCATCGGCCTTCTCTTCCCATGCAGTTTTGGTTTTTAAACGAAACATTTCATCTTCCTCCTCTGGTGGGAGGCCTTTCCTATAGATAAACCTTGATGCACCCTTGTGGGAAGATGTATATCTCTGTGCTTCAGTCCCTCTACCCTCTCCTACCTCATCTCTGCTCTTATTTTCGCAATTCTTGTGGCTATAGAATGCTCAACCACTTGGCCAACTCTCTCCACCAAGCCTTTTTCCATTTTTTCAATAGCCTATGACACGTGTACTCCATTGTTGACAAGTTGAGGAGTTTGTGGGGGTGTTGGCCGTCCCTTGGCAGTGCTCATAGAACACGTTACTCTTCCTTCATGTAAGGGTGGGAGGATTCCTCTTCCTCTACCTCTTTCTCCTCCCTCATTCTCCCGATCTACTCTTTCTTACAGTTTTCCATACTCTATACCACTCACTCAAGCTATTGATATGTTGAAACTTTTTAAAATGAAGACACGATCCCCACAATTTGTGCCAAAATATTGACATGGATATTCGATCGCTACGAAGGGCTCCACAGATGCTAGTGCTCCAAGAT
This sequence comes from Coriaria nepalensis, assembly GCA_027186245.1. NCBI lineage: Eukaryota > Viridiplantae > Streptophyta > Magnoliopsida > Cucurbitales > Coriariaceae > Coriaria > Coriaria nepalensis. The sequence goes on along the minus strand of CP114484.1, from coordinate 8,486,166 downwards.
CAGCATTTACACTCACAAACAAAAAGTGGCCGGAATTGAGGTCGGCCAATCCCGTTTCAACGCTCTAGTCAGTTTCTAGAGGAGTGTGAGAGGGAAATAGATAATAAGTTGCTTAGATTTCTCAAAAAATGCATATACCTAATACTGTTATATCAATTAGCTTTTATACTTGGACAAAGTCGGGAAACCCAAGATAACTTTACACATGTCCAACTCCTATTGCTCAATGATATGATTATTCCCTACTCCATGATCGGTGTCAGAGCATCCTCAATTTGATATGGTAGAGATATGTTCCCCATTTATATATTATAGTAACTTCCCACTTGTCCTCTTCCTCTTATGCATATTCTCCTTTAGGTATGGGACGAGCGGGGCAATACCCAGCTTAGCCCCAACGTCGGACAATATCTTCTCATCTTGCTCAGCTATTATCATATTGACTAACGTGATCCTCAGCCCTCTCGTACCTCAGCCTCAATCATCCCCTTCTCTTCATATTTATTTATCCTAATACCTGCCGACCCTGACTCAACCTTAGTTTTCCTTACTTAAGCTAAGGCTACAGATATGAGATTATCCCAAAATCGGGCCTAACAACTTACATCCCAAATTATAAATTCTTGAGATGACCATATACTCGGCTATGGCTGCTCAACCTGACTGATCAACTTCCTTGGTTAAGGTTTGACTTGTTTCTTTGGTTGATTATGTCAAATAATGCCCTGATGGGCTGATCAGTCGAGGGCCTTGGTCACACCCCTAGGATCTTAGGGGTGATATTTCAAATATCACGACCTACTGCCTTAATAGTAAATATGTGTTATAAATTTTCCATTTTTCTTATACAATTCATCTTTAATAGGCTCTCTTTTTTAACTGTTGTGTCGAGATTAATTATTATATACTTTGAAAACATAAAGCATTTTCAAGTATTTGTTGTGAGAAATTTTTTTGTGAATAATATTTAAGGTAAACTGATTCATCTTAATCGTATATACCAACTTCACACCGTTATATTATATATTACATTAATATTATGTGAACAAGATAAATCGATTCATTATATATATACAGTTCACTCCAATATTCTTATTTATTATTGTTTTGAAGTAGTTTGAAATTGAGGGATTGTAAGTATTTTTACGACTGAGATGGTTTTAAACAATACTCGAGGAGAGAGAAGATTTTTCCAAGAAGATGAAATAAATTTTGTTAATTTAAATGCATTCCATCTTTTTCTTCATGTTTACTAATTAGATTGTCGACTCATGCAATATTGTCTTTGTTCGTTCATGAAAAAATTCGTTTTTGCAATTTTCCCAACGGAATGCATTCATAAAACGACATGTCGATTGTCGAGAATTTATAATGCCATGTATGGAATTTGATTCTTCTCTCAATTTACCATTTCGATTAGTCTAGGAAATTAGCTAGCTCTTAAACCAGAAAGATAATAATTTTAGATAAATTATTATAAGTGATCTTACTTGAAGATGACAGAAATAAAAGTTTTAATTCATATTGTAAGCTAAGTCAACTTTTGAGATAATACGCCCACGTGTTATCCAGCAATTATCCAATTGTATTTAAGCTGACCTTAGCATGGACCACTTAGTATTTATAATAAAAATTAGTTAATTACGTTATTATTATTTTTTAAAGACCAAAAGAAAATGTATTCTAATATGAAATTTGATATTTTCAGTTATTATTATTATTATTTTTTTTTTTTTTTTTTTTACATAATTCACATCACTTAATTGTATAAATCACATATAATTGCATATAATAATATTATTATTATTATTATATATATATATAATATAATTCTCCCTTTTATTTCCTTACTGATGTGTAACAAAACATAACATCTAAATTGATATTCTTTTTTACTAGAGTTTAAATTAAAAAGACAAAAAAAAAAAAAAGCAATTTAATATCAAAATAGAAATAAAAGAATAATTTATAAAAAACTTATAAAAAATATTATTATACTCAATTTCATCATCTTCTTCAAAAATTATCCCAAAAATAAATATTATTTTTTATTTTAAGTCCAAATTTTTATTTTCATTTTTTAACCTACTTTATTTTAAACCGATTGTTATCTCATTCCTCTTGCTACCCTCTACCAATAGAATAAACCAATTACCGCCGCAGCACTGCCCAAGGTAGCCACCTCCCCATGCGACCAATACCAGCCTCCCTCTCTCTCTTCTCTCTTTCTCTCTTCTCTCTCACATTGCTCTAGTCAAACCTAGATCCCAATCAATCTAGGTTCGAAACCTAGATTCTAATCGGGATTGAGATTTAGGTTCAAACCTAGATCCTAGATCATACACGATTTGTACGGTGGTGGTTGTACAGGGAGTGGTCGATGGTGGTTGTATATTGGGGTGTGCATAAAACGGTCACCTAATTCATTCGGCTAAAAACCTAATCACTCACCCGAAACCTGTGTGTTTAATGTGTATTGGGTTGGCTACGAGTTTCGTCTAAACCCAACCCAAAGAATTTAATGGGGAATTTTTTTTAAAAAAACCGGCCAAACCCCACTAAATAAAACTAATAAAAAGTATAAATATATATAGATTAAGCATAAAATAAGTTATATATAATTATAGATAATAAGTTAAGCAATTTAATTCTTTATATATATATATATATATATATATACTTCTTATATAATTTCACAACATTGCTTAATTATTTTCAAAATAATATTAACTTTAAGAGGTTCATATTATAAGTGTCAAAATGGGCCGGGTTTTTCAGTCCGGAGGGAAAATCCATCCCTAAGCCTGGCCCAAATTACGGGACCAGGCTTAGACAAATTTTCAAGCCCACCGAGCTGGCCCGGCCCGGTTGAGCGTGGCTCGATAAATTTTTTATTATTATTTTTTTGTTTATGTCTTTATTGTAAAGTATGTTTTTTCCTACTTAAAGTCGTGATATTTTTTTGATGAACCCATTATTTAATAATATGCAATGAAGTCTTTATTTGACCAAAAATTTATTCTTTATTTGAGATGTTCTTAGACTCTTATTTATTTGATAATTTGATATGCTATTACTTATTCGGTTATATAAACTTTGATGATACAATTTGATAATTTTGTTGGAATTGTTCTTTAGATCTCTTGTTAATTGGATTTTTTTTCATGACTCAAAATCTCAAATAATCTCACTTACTTTAATAATAATTTATTATGAATATTTTATTTAAAAAAGATCCGGCTCATTTTAAGTCCGATAGAATTCGGCTCATTTTAGGTTAGGATAGGCTTAGGATAAACTCAAAAGGCTTTTCGGATCAGGCTCGGACATATATTTTAAAAACGAGCCAAGCTCAGCCCAGCACAGCCCTAAGTAGTGAAAAGCCCTGAAAGGGCCAGACTGGACCGAGCTGGGTGGCTCATTTTGACACCTCTAGTTCATATATCTTATATCTTCTATATACATTTTTTATTTATTTATTTAATTTCGTTGTTTTGTTTTTATTATTAAATTTTTTTAGAATGAAAGAACTTGTACGATTGCTTTGACTTTTTGAATAAAGAATATGTGAAAGTATTACTTATACTACTTGGAGTTTATTCTTTTATATATTTTACATATTGTTTAGAATTTATTTCCAAAACTCACATAATATTTTGTTTTATTTTGCAGATATCAAATATAAGAGAAAAAAAATCAAATTTAGTTCAATTATTTCAAGTTTTATTGAATTTATTGGTTAATGAATTGACTTTTAATTTTCATTTTGAATATAATTTAGATTTTAAAATATTGATTTGATACTATTATTAATTTTAGTGAGATATTAAGGTTTTTTTCTAATGGAAAAATGGATCACCCATAGGTTTATGCCTAACCTAACTTAAAGACTTGACTGAATTTCTAAGACATTTGGAATGGTCACGCGTGAAGATTTCAAAAACTGATCATACTTGTCCGATCGATATAACAAAAGGACATAAATGAAGAAATAAAATGAATTAGGGTAGAAAAAAAAAAAAGATTTAGAAATTAAAATTTTAATATAATGTTCTTTCTAAATAACTTTGGACATGTTTATATAAAATCTCAACTTATTTCTCAAAAATATTAAATTTATAATAATAAATTTTATAAATATTCTCGTTAAATTTAATGATCAAAATATTATATTTATAATATTAAATTTTATAAATATTATCGTTTAAATATAGTGAATATAAAAATATAAAAAAAAAACATAGCATTTATACATTTTATGCGCTATTTTTTAATATAAAAAAATATAGAAACAATATTCTCGATATTCGCCAAGCTGATTAACTAATTAATATTTTCATAAATTTCAGTTTCACGTTGCTGCAACGACTAATATTCTCATATTAACCAACATAAACAATATTGTCAAGTTGCCAAAATAGTTGACTTTCTTGTATCTTATTTATTTATTTTGCCTTTCTTCAAATTTAGTCTGCATTCGATTTTCCAAACATATTTTTTCTTCTTGAGAATTTTTTTTTTATTTTATGAATATATTATATGGTTAGTAATATTATGATATAAATCTCATCATAATAATAAATATTATTTTTATATAATAAATTATAATATAAAAATAATATTTATAATTATTATAAAATTTTAATTTATCACTGTTACATAATCATTGACTATTTGACCATTCACCATGGACCAAAAATGCATCATTTGTAAATCATTACAATCATTATAAAGCAAATTTCAAATTTAAGTAAATCATTATAACCATCTTAATTCACGGATTTTTTCATATTAAATCATAAAAAAAACTTATATTGATAAATCAAAGCATATTCAACTGCGATAATTTTAGAAGATTTTTTAGTTAAATCATAAATATTCTAAGTTAAAAAAAAATATTAATTTATATAATATATTGGACATATATAAATAACAATTATTATATTCAGTGCATTCCGAATCTTAAAACCACATTCAATTCCTGTTTTAGACTTCTTCGAATAAGGAAGCAGACAAGAATACAAGCAACAGGTAGCCATTGGAGGAGCCATTCATCCGAATTTCTAAATTCTAATTGATTTCCAAACCCACAGAGAAGTTCCAATCAATGGGCTGATATCAAAAATAGGAATTCTAATGAAAGCAGACAACAGCAGTTTGTGAGGAAAATCCAGTTCAGGATCCTGTTAAATTCAGCTTAAGCTCGTATAATCTAGTTTAGACCCACATAAGATTGACTATAATACGCTTCTTTAAGACCATGACCCAGATGTTCATATAAAATACATGCCAACTAGAATCTAAAGATCTATATATGACTTTTCTTGAAACGTAAAGGCATATTACCAATGATGGCAGAAAACCAGCCCCTGGTTTTGGTTTAAGCTGGTGATCTAACATGCACGGAACAACCACCTAAAGTAAAGTTTCATGCAAAAGAAATCTTTAAAAAGTAAACAGAAATGAGGTTTTATGTTAAAGATTGGATCTTTAGACTCGCCTAGATTTCGGGTTTGAGTTGGTTGGACTAATCGCTACATGAGTTCCAATAAATTATGATTTACAACCATTATGAACAGAGGAATTTTTTTCTTAGAAAAATAAGAAAATGAAGCACAATTTACAAGACAGAATATAAATAGATTCACATAGTGATCAGAGAAAATAAATAGTTTAGAATACACATGGTTGTGGTGGTGGTGATTTGAACTCGGACTTGTTTTGAATTGGGTCCTTCAAATTCACCCTAGATCTACTGACAATTCTCCTTTAAGAAAGGTCATGATTGATCAGTAACTAAACTCTTTCTTTTTCCTCTCCAACTACCTTCCCTTGCATTATTTTAATTTTTTTATCTCTTACTTATATTCTTTTCTTTTCTCTAGGCCTATATATACTCCCTGCATTAACACTGCTCTGCAACTAAGAACACAAAGAAAGAATGGAGATACCAGTGATAGACTTCGATGAGTTGAATGGCGAGAGAAGGAGCAAAAGCATGTCCCTTCTCCATGAAGCTTGTGAGAAATGGGGTTTCTTTCAGGTGATTTCTTTTTTTTTTTCCATGTTCTAGTTAAGCTTGACTAGAATACAGATAATGAATTTTCTCAAATGCATGCTTGCAGATTGAAAATCATGGGATCGACAAAACACTGATGGAGAAGGTGAAGCACTTGGTGAATAAACACTATGAGGAAAATCTAAAGGAAAGCTTTTACGAATCAGCCATAGCTAAGAGCTTGGTAAGAAATGGAAGAAGTACCTCGGATATAGACTGGGAAAGTAGCTTCTTCATTTGGCATCGCCCCATGACCAACATCAATGAAATCACCGACCTCTCTGAAGAGCTTCGGTACATAATTTACAACTTCTAAAAATAAATATAATTAAAAAAACACTTTACATTACAGACAATTATAATATAAGCATACATGTATAAATTTGCAGCAAAACTATGGAAGAATACATTACCCAGCTGATCAAAGTGGCCGAAAAGCTCTCTGAGCTAATGGGTGAAAACCTGGGATTAGAGAAAGATTGCATGAAGGAAGCATTCAAAGGAAGTAAAGGGCCTTCTGTAGGGACAAAAGTGGCAAAGTACCCTCAATGTGATCAACCTGAATTGGTAAGAGGGCTTAGAGAGCACACTGATGCAGGCGGGATTATACTCTTACTACAAGACGATAAAATTCCGGGTCTTGAATTCTACAAAGATGGAGGTTGGGTAGAGATTCTACCCTCCAAAAACAACACCATTTTTGTGAACATAGGTGATCAAGTGGAGATATTGAGTAATGGAAAATATAAAAGCATTTTGCATAGGGTCATGGCTGATAAAAAAGGAAGTAGATTATCAATTGCTACCTTCTACAATCCTTCTAGTGATGCAGTAATATCACCTGTTCCGAAATTGTTGTATCCTGGTAATTTTGCTTTTCAGGATTACTTGAAGCTTTATGCCACCACTAAGTTTGATGACAAGGGCCCGAGGTTTGAGTCCATGAAGAAAATAACCAATGGGAAGCATGGTCTCCCTGCATAATGTGTAGGTTAATCACCCATTTATGTATTACGCTCAGTTGATCATAAGGGCTCCTTTTTCTGTCTTGTTTTTGTCATCTTGTCCTGCATTACCTTCAAAAGTGGACATGTACCCCTCTTTGTTCTTGTAATTCCAAACAGATTTTGAGTGATGTTTGTTTTCATCCTTGCCTCTCTTTGGCATTATTTCAAGACTTTCTCTCAATGAAATTATAAATAAAAGAAAGAGTAAACTACACTTATCTACCCTGAACATTCACCAACTATACTTAGCTGCATCAAATTTGAAAACTGACTGAACTCCTTTAGAAAGTATTCTGTTGAAAACTAGCGGATCAGATCACTTTGTATCCAATGCTTAGGTTTACTTTTGAAAAGAACCAACTCGTTTTAACTCCGTTTCTCTTTCTCTCTCCGTAGCAGACGAAAAACATACTGGTTCAGATCAAGAGTAAACTTAACTGGATACAGAGTGGGGTAAATAACAAGATATGTCAAACCACATGAACCAAAGCTGTTAAGTTTTTATAGGAAAAAAAAAAGGTAATTAAAAAAATTAATATTAATAAAAGGGGATGAAGTCTAGTTCTTTTCTCTGAAACTTTAAGTGGTGTATGTCTAGTTTTTCAAACTTGAGAAGGTAACTCTAGTTGTTCACAAGCTCTGGGAAGAGGTCCGGTATGGTTAAGGGTGCAGCTTGTAGATATTTCAAGAAACCATCAAAACCTCAACGTACTAGGAATCATCCAAATAAACTAAAAAAGGAATTTCTACAAGCTAGCCAACTTAGACAGAATGGACTTTGTCAAGATGGTATCAGTGCACTCAACCACTTCAATCAATATATGTTTATGAGACTTCAACAAAGATGTACATTTACTAACTAAACACAGCACGAAATTTCCTAATTACAAAGATCTCAAAAAAATTTCAGCAAATAGTCGAACCTGGTTACAATTCGATCAACTGAGTCCTGTGTGAAGAGAATATTCTGATTCAACATGCTTTGCAAGAGACTAAAAAACGATTCTGTCCATACTAGTTCATTTGATATGAGACACTCATGGCAATGGAAATAGATAATAGCTCTTCTCTCAAATTTTCCTCCGCATTGGAGGTTTTGAAAGAGAGCAGAAACATGAGCTGGGTGTAAACATTCTTTGACGATCTTTATGATTACATCACAGATTGGGGTATTAATGCCTTCTTTCTTGAGAATCAATGGACCTAAAAGTGCTTCCACTAGCAAGCGGGCAGCTGGTTTTTCAAGAGTTAAGAGCTTGGGAAGGATGATTGAGCAGAGAACTTGGCTAGGAAAATGAAGCTATACTTCTTTGTTTTCAGTAGAAAGATGGGAAATTAATACAGAAGCTGTTTCATCATTTGCTAACCATGGTTCAATCAAACTCAAAACTGAGAAATAGAAAGAATAATCTCCTCCTTTGTTTTCTAAGCAGAGTTGGCCAATATCCTTTGCTAAGTCATTAGTTTTAATAAAAATTCCGGCATCTGAATCTGCTTTTTTAAATTAGCTGCCATTTCTTGAATTCGGGTTCTAAAGAAACAATTCTGGGACGATCAAATCCGATTTTCTCCACAACTTGCTCTTCGTCCATAATTTCTTCTCTACAACTCCCAAATACCCGGTTTCGGATTGGGTTCTTTGGATAGTAAATGAATTGAACAAGGAAGAAATAAATTAGGACCCCATTTTATATCCTTAAGCCAACCTGGAACAGAATCAAACTCATAATACTCCTCCTTTTGTATCACTTCTTCCTCAGAATCCAAACTTAAACGAGAAATACACTCGAAATTTGAGTCAGAAAATTCATCGAGCAGGTTGCATGCAGCTCTCTCGACCCAGAAATCAAGTCCCTGCTTTTCACTTGACAGAACCCGGACCAGTTGACTTAACTCCCTCTTGTAAAATCTCTGACGCTCTAGAGAGAGAAAAGACAGGAAGCGAGACTGAACCATACTGGGCAGAGTATTAATGAACATGACCCTGCACTCCAAAACTCAATAAATATAATCTGAGCAAGAAAATTTGAGAAAGTGAAAGAGATGCGTTGATGTTTTATTACTTGTTTGAATGATGAGTAGGAGAAGAAGACGCATTGTCGAGAAGAATGGCTAAATTAAAATTTAGTCTCATTTTAATATATAAATTTAAAAAAAAAAAAAATATATATATATATATATATATATATATAAATCAGCTTATATTTTTTGCGATTCTTATAAAATAGAGAAATAAAAATAACATAAAAATAAAGTTAGTAATATAAAATAAAGTATAAATATATTATTTAAATATTACTCTTATATTTTGAGATGTAAAATTATCAATCAATTTTTTATAATAAATGTCATTTAATAAGAACCCACACTTTTCCTCATAATAAGAAAATTGTTCAAATCTTACCTTAATCGAGTTTATTTCATGTTCAACTATATATAAAATGTAATCAATCCAAAGAGATTCTTCTATCGATCTCATTGCTTCTTCATGATAAATATTTTTATCAAAATATTTCTTTCTTTAAGCTACACATTTCTCTTGGAATGTTGGCTGCACATTTCATCAAAATTGTTTATTGTAATTTTTTTGGCTGAATCTAAATCATATGCAAGTCTATTATGCCTTATAACTTTCTAAAAAATAAGTAAGACACTTAATTTATCTATACCAACATCAATATGTATGTCATTAGATTGCAAGCTCTTGCTAACTTGATTTATCGCAAATAATACATTATACAAGATAGTCAAGCTCAACAAAAATTCCAAGTTATCAATCTCATTTGTTGCTCTAAGCATGGACGCTCACTCTTTATTTTAGGATCTAGATTCATTTCAGCTAAGTTTTTTGAAGCATCTCTCATTTGTGGAGTTTGAAATTTTATAACACTATCAATTTGACTTTCCCAATGTATTTGTGATAATAGCTTAATTGAAATAGTCATATGATCTTTCAAAATTTCTCATCTTTGTGGAGACGAGGCAAATAAAGTATTTACATATTATATTACCTCGAAAAAAGATATAGCTTTCTCACATTAATCGGTCATGTCACATAGAATCAAGTTTAAACTATAGCAACTACATGGTGTATAAAATGCTCTTAGATTTTTATCCAAAAGCTTTTTTTGGACTCTCTATTTATTCCCTTTCATATTAGATCCATTATCATATCCTTATCTTCTTATATCATTGATGTTGAGCTTATATTTATCCATTGTGCTTACAAGCTCATAAAGAAAATATTTTCCAAAAGTGTCATCTACCTTCAAAAATTCAACAAAATATTCTATGACTCGTATTGGATTTAGAGAAGTATCCACACATCTTAAGATAAGAGTCATTTATTCTTAGTGACTAATATTAAGAGTACAATCTAATATAACATAAAAATATTTCATTTGCTTTATTTTTTAAATTATTATGCTTCTAACATTACTTGTCAATAACTCAATTACTTCATTTTGAATGTTATGTCCTAAATAATGATACATAATTTCTTTGTATTAGTAATGATTACGTTGATATATATTAGTAATGATTAGCCCGACTGTATACTATTATATAGGCATTAATGAATATATATATATATTATAGATATTTGAGGCCCAGTCAACCACCTCTCTCGCTTAGAGAGAGAGTCAGCTTTGATGATAAGAAAGAAAAAAAAAAGGTTAGAGAGGAAATAGGGAGAAAGTTTTGGATGCAATATCTTCTCAGTACATTTCTGTATAATTTACATTTGAGATTTGATTTAAAAGAATTTATAGTTGAGATCTGATTTGAATGAATAAGAATTAATCTTGATCGTCTAAATTCATTAAACATGTTAAGATGATATTTTAAATAAACTAATGTTGCCTTAGTATATTTAATAAGATCATATGGTAATAATATATTTTTATTTATTTAAATGAAATCTCAACTATAATTATATGAAATTATATAAAAGCAATACTACGCTGAAAATTTATTAGGAAATAGGATAGATTAGCTCAATTGACAAAATGCTATATTAGCTCATAATCCCTATGTTACCAACCTCGATTTTGAAAACTAAAATTAATCTCCACCTAACTTTTAAAAAGTTGTAAATATACCCATCTTTTCTTATTTTATTGGAAAAATGTCACGACACTATTTCAAAATAAATTTTACTAATATATCATATAGTATATATATATTATATAATAAAATATTAGCTTAGACATATAATTGCGCCACAATATTTTTAACTGGCTATAGTATGTTATGCGACACTTTTACAGTTAAACTTACTAAAATACATTATTCCATATTTTACAACAAGTTCTTAAAATATCATCATAATTTTATCATAATCTTATTATTATTTATATAGTACCTAATCGATCTCCAATATATAAAAATATTACTATTTAAGACTAAGTCACATTAACAATTTTTATTTTAGATTTAAAAAAAACAAACAAATTATGATTTTATTATTAAATATATAAATTACATAATTACTATAATCTTGTCATAATTTTCTAATTTCAAAATAAAATGAATTACTACAATAATATCATAATATTATCATCATAGCCATTTCATATGCATAAACATAGCTTTCTTTCTTCATTTTCTCTTTTGAATTTATCTCATATAGTTATTTCATAAGAAAGGGATAAACATTAATGAATTATCACAAGGATGTTTGGCTTGAATTCCAGAAAGTTTTGGTTTTAAGCACCAACGACATTATCATAATTACTACAATACTATCATAATCTTATCAGAATTTTTGAATTTGGAAATCCATATATTGCTATAAAAATACTAAGAAGAAAAAAAAGAAGAAAAAAAACACTATTACTTTGATTTTTAGGCTTTACCACTCTCATATATACTTTCATTTCATATCTCTCCCACATTTCAACCTTGCATCTCTAGATAGAATTTTCATATTTCAAATACTATTACTTTCTAATATGGTGGAAAGTTAAAGTTATAATAATATCAGTGATCTCCATAATCAAAATAAAATTGATAAATAAAAGTAAGAATTATAAGAATTATAAAAATTTGAAATATTCTTAACTTCAAAATAAATAATGAGTTTATCAATCTTTATATGCTTCAACTTGATGAAAATGTAACTCTACTATCTAATTTAATAAACGTATATACATCATATAGAGAAAGTATAATTTAGGAATATTTAATTTAATAACATGTATAAGGAACGTGTAATTTATACACGCTATACACTATTTTTAATTTATGAACTATTGAAAAATATTCTCATGCATCACATAGAAACTAGTATATATATATATATATATATATATATATTATATTATAGCCTCGTACATTGCATGGATTTATCTTAGAAAATATGTATATTTAGAATGTTCTTTGATAATTAATTAATTTGACTATATTTTATACTATACACAATCGACCGAACATATAGAGAAACTAACATTAAGAACTAAATCACATTATTAACTTTTATTTTAGATCAAAAATAAAATTTGGATTTCAGTATCATTGTTTTAAGCATTTTCCATTTTCAAATATAATTTTTTTTTCGATTATATTTTCAATTTATGATTTTATGTTTAGGGTTTTCAATTGAGGTTTTAGGGTTTTTAATTTAGGATTTCATGTTTAGGATTTCTTTAGGAAAAAAAAGTATTTTTAAGTTGAGTGAAATTATTAATATATATTTAAATTTTCTCCTTTTTTACAGTATGTCATGCGGAAAATTTATAACTAAATATTCTAAAATAACTCATTCTATAATTTATAATGGCGTAACTCTGTACTTAATTTCAACTTTTATTATATACTATATACTATGTATTTTAACCCTAGCCATAATAAGTTCAATTGAGTCAAGTTTGATCGTTATTCAATCAATGGTATATTGATGTAATTCCATTGGTGAACAGTCTCACCTCAAACATGAAGGGACTGATCGAAGTTATTTTCAATGAGCCTAAAATCATTATTTGTAGAGAGAAAAATGAATAGAAAAAATTTACGTGTATTTTCAATGAGTTGAGTGTTCGAGTCACACTTTGTCCTAGCAATATGTCCAGCTCAACTACCTGAAACGAAAACAAGGAAAGGCTGACCGAGGTGAGGACCGGTAGGCCCCCTCGGATGGCCGAAATGAGTTTTGTGAGGTAATAGAGAATTATGTTGAGAGAGCAAGTAATTTGCTAAAGGAAATCATTAGCATTAGAGCTTGAGAGTGATGATGGCAAGAGTTTTAGAAAGGGAATGCAAATTGACATCTTTCTCTCATTTTCCCTGCTTATTTGTATCTGAAAAGCTGCCTAAGATGTCCAAAAGTCTTTTTATTTTATATTATTAGGGCTATACGGATTCGAACCAGTGGTAATTCTAAGGATTCCCGGGTGGAAAAAGAGAGATGGAGGAATGGAGGAAGGAAGCAGTCCGCCCAGCCTAGTGAGATTCCTCTTTCTTATTCTTAAGCAAGTCCCCGAGAGGGCTTAGTTGATCCATGATTTATGTTTCGTCTTTCGACTTTTTTAGAACAGGTCCGAGTCAAATATCTTTTCCGGTAAAAATGATGATCTTTCTCTTGTGTTCATATATTTCATTACTTCTAATATTGAGTAAGATAATTTTTCCCCGATAGGGCTGACCTATGGCAAGCTCATCCTTATACCTGACAGGGGCACTAAATGCATATCAGTTCTTGTCCCCTACTACAATAGGTATTTATGACATGAGATAAGATCAACGAGTTGTCGATCTTATCCTTTTGATTTTATTTTTATCATATTCTAACCTAAGCTTGACTTGAGACCTATGCATGATTCGAGATTATTTCATCCACCTAGTAAGGTCTGAGTGAGGGGTTTGTGTGATGCCCTGTGGCCCAAGTTAAGATAGAGGCCAACCTTTGCATTACCATAATTTGGTCGAACATAAATTATTTATGGTTACTTTACTCTTGTGATTACGTGAATCTCAATTTTTAGTGCAATTTTATAGGATATACTTCTTTGGATTATAATTGTTTGGTCAATGCACTCCACGTCATACCGAGCCTAAGATAGGGTCTAATTTAATGATTTTGGGCTAATGGCTAACTCATTGCCATCAGTGCAGTTGTTTTATAACGCATGTGGTAATTTTGCAAAACGATAATGTTAAAGTTATTGCAGATCAAATTTTATGAGTCATCACATCTTGAGCAGTCACATCATTCGTGGACGCATCACCCTTAAGTTTATGTTTCCTTAGTTGGATTATGTCATGGCTGTATTTTTCGACCACCGTGGGTTGAAACGACCCTTAGAGGTAGACTTTGGTGGGAGAAATTATGGGGTTAGCCCTGTATGAGGCCTAGATGTTCGGCTTAGTAGGTTTGAATTGGCCACTAGAGTTTTAACTCTATAAGCTAAGTACGGGGTTGAGTAGCAGCTCCCAATAAATTGTAGTTAGTGGAGGCCTTTAGTTCTACCATGTAGGTTGTCATGACCAAAACCTAACATGATCAACATGTGGCCCTATAGATAAATCTCATGGCCACGTAAGTTTCTGAGTGAAATCCTATAAACTTAGCAATACATATATATATGTACATTGATGTATATATATAAAATAAAAATCGAGAATAAATAATATGAAACACCTTTCACTAATTACTAAGATCTCTGTACAAACTGAATATATTCGACTGAGCGACCTATTAATCCACATGAACCCTATTTACATTTCAAAAGTAGATTTAAAAGAATCAAAAGAAGTTCCTAACAAGGAGTGATCAACAAAAGAAAGTATCAAATCCCAACGAGGTATCCCAGATGCTAAACTAAACACGATCAACTATCTATAGAAGGGAAAAATTTAATGAAAAAGCGGTAAGTCGAAATTCAATGAATAAATATTAAATAGTTACGTTTTCATGATAAATTTCCTTTAAACATGTAATACCATGAAATAAATAATTATCAAGCTTCAATCTCATATACCAACTTCGCCGTAAAGAAATCCACATAACTAAGGTAACCATCTAATACCATCAACAATCATACCCATATCAAATCTCATCACCCATGTTAAATATATCAACTATATAATAACTCATTACAAATTCATACCAAGAGCATGTACAATCTCATATACCAATTGCACCAAAGAACATCCAAGAATAAATTGACAACCCAATGCAAATAAAATATCACAATGTAACTACACAAACAATTCACATCATCAAACACAAGTCATCAGAGTTATATATTATCTTGCCATATATAGCTATAATAATAATATACCTATGTGACTTCACACATGTCATATATATAACAAATCTAGATGCGCTAAGGCTATCAACACTACTGAAAGCTACAATTATCATGACGACTTGCCAATCAATTTAGACAATATGCATTTATATCGCAATCAATCCATGAAATTACACCCATTAGTCATACGATTCATTCATGATCACTATACTTTAAGATAATTATGCATTTACCAAGAATTTATGTATATGTCATGAAACATGAATATACTTTAAAATCAATATGAAACTTAGTTTTTTATATGCTTGTCCCGCCTAATGAATGCCTTTCCAAATAACTATTTTAAAAACCAAGTTTTTCCTAAAATTATTAATATGATGAACAATTGATTCCAATCATTTATATCCAATGATAAATTTTATCAAGCATAAAGTATTTGAAATATTTTTCATAATCATATAATATTTATTCACTGTGGGATACACTAAAAGATCACAAACAGAACTGACTCACGAAGATTCAGGTGGAATGGTCATCGATGCACCTAAATTAAAAAACAATGAATCATAAATCCTAAGATACCAAATTTATTTACTTAAACTCTTTCATTATTACCACCTTCAATTTAGTTCCTTCCATTAGTATACCCCAATTTCGATTAAACTCAATTTTCACCATAATCCATATATCAAATATTATCTTCTTCATTATTTCCCTATACCAATTTTACCATAAAACTCAACTTATACCAACTATATTCATAAATTCTCAAATCTTCCGATTCCAATAAACCATGCCAATTCCTACCACATAGTTGTTTCTTCATAAACCTTAGCACTTTAAATACATATTTAATTGTTCAAACCCAACTTAACATCTAATCTCCACCATTAACCTAGCAACATTTTAGATTTACGATACCCATTAAATACTCAATAAACCCATACTCAAATCATCATCTCCATCCATTTTATTTCATTGTGATATTTATCAATATTAATATCAAACCATGGATTTAGAAAGAAAAGGAAGAGTAGAGAGAATAGAGAGGGAACGTGAGAGAGAGATGGCGAGAGGGAGGGGAGAGATTAGGAAGCAAATTTTCTTTTTTTCTTCTATGGTTCTTATGGTAGGAGCAAGAGAATAAAAGGAGTTTTAGTTTCAAAAATTATGGTTTGATACCCTAAACTTATTATTATTATTATTTAACCTCATTGACTTTTCAACTTAATTTTTTTTTTGACTGGGTTCTCACATAGGTTGTATAGTGAGGGCGAGTGTCACGTCAGCTCTGAGTAAGGAGACTCAATTTTAAATCGTGCAGGTCACGTGGGACTTATAATTGGTAAAAGTATATATATTTATCATCTTAAATTGATATATTATATTGCATATAATCTATTTTATAAAAAACACAGTAAATCTCATCAATATTAACTCAAGATATAGGGAAAAGGAATACCTCTTTTGATTTACAGAACTCTTCTTGAATAAAATGGGAAAGCGCACACGTGTTCGCCCTCTAACCATTATCCACACGATTCTTTTTGCACGGTTAAGTTTTTACTTAAGATCTCAAAACATATGTCTATTTATAGGCACAACTAGGTTATAGTTTCCTAATCATATTAGGTTTCCAGTTGCCTAAAACTCTTATCACATTCGGCCATCCTTATATGGTCGGCCACATTCGGATATTTAATCAACTTTTTAATTAATTTGGCCCACGAAAATCTAATTAATAATCCGGCCTATTAATCCTTTAATGTCCGATTATTAATTACGAATCTTTAGAACCATTTTATAATTAAATAAAAGTTCTCATATAATTGATTAATTTCTAATTAATTCAATGCCACACTTAGTTGTGCTAGCAGAGTTGCATGTCATTAAATTAATAATTACCATTTTACCCTTATAGTCAAACTATAAGTTAAATTATCATTTTACCCCTAAAATTATTTTGGTTTGTTTTTCTTTTTTCTCCAACAAAAATTTAATGGAGTTACTACGAATCTTATGAGTGTGACCGATTATGTTCTATATCACGTCGGCATGAGAATTCCATAAACACTTATTTAATATAATTCAAAATTGAATTCATTTTATTTTAAATATTCTTTTAAATTAAACGAGTTAACTTAATCATCTCATGATTAAATACCTTTAACCCTCCAAGTCAAGATTAATTTCAAACAAAGTGTCAAAACTACCCGGAAGATGAGAAGTACCATCTTCCGAAAGAACTTGTTTGTGACCATTGTATATTTACAATAACAATTATTACATCTCGTCAATATCTCGATTCATCATAGGGTATAGTTTAATTATTAAACATGTTGGGTATAGTGTCCTGAAAGCATGTGATGAGTATTATTTTGATGAAATTAATAAAAGTGACATTTTTCTATATAATTGTTTTGAATGTATTATTATTGAATAATATGTATAAATATCAGAAAATTCCAAATTCATTCATGTAACTATAATCTTGTATTTGTACGAGAGGATTAAGATTATAAATAATGAATTAAATTGTCTGCAACATATTAAAGTATGAAATCTTTAATTAATAGTTGCTAGTACGGTCAATTAGTATTATAAATACGAGTGATCTAGATCCGGATCACTGATGTATATAGACATCTTAGTGAAAGTGTTTTATATAATTAGATCATATGAGAAATGACCCGATATGAATTAAGTCTTTATTAAAATATTATTTGCCATAAAGAATTTATTCATATCAATAGATGATCATATGCAGATCAATCTAAATCCTGAGTATTTATGAACTCGTTTATGTCAATTGGATCTTTTGATTCACTCGTCACGATTTGTTAGTAAAACATGCTAAAAACTTTTATTTTGGAGATTCATGAGGATAAGTGGCTTAGAACATGATTTACAAATATGAAATGTAAACCTCATTCATAGAAGATTGTATATTGGTTCCCTTGAGAGTTAATTCTAGAACTGGATGGTTTTGAGCTCAAATTTATAATTAAGTTATAAATCGATCGTTCACTAATGGATTACTGATACTTAAGGATAGAGATTAAGTTAGAGAGGTAAAACGATAATTTTGACCAGCTCTAATTATGAATCAATTTTTGGAGGATTAGATTGCATGTAATGACAACATCAATGGACACTAGAGATTGGTCAGTAATATGATCTATAATTGCAAGAGTGCAATCTCATTCTTTTGTGAAGAAATATTGGAATTAATAAATTAGATTTATTAGATTAAAGAATTTAATTAATAATCTAATTTATTGGAGCTTGAAATTATAGGTATATGATCCCCAGATCACCTCTATAAAATATTGTATAGTGTAAGAATGAAAAAAGTTAAAAAATGACTTATTGCAAGAAAATAGTTTTCTAAGGTAAATTTGTAATTATGAGGGTTAATTAATTAATTAAAGAATTAATTTATTAAAATCATGAATTTTAAAATTCATTTATTAAATAATATATTTGATTTTGAATTAGATATGTTATACATATTATTAAATTAATATGAGATATTGATTTAAAAATTGATTTGAGAAACTAATTTAAAATTCAAATAAGATATGATCTGATTTCAAATTGATAAGATTCTATTTTTAATTAGACTTGAAAATATTTGATCAAATCAAATATACCATTACAGATTTGATATGATTTAAAATAGATAAAACTCTATTTTAAATAAGATTTGATCATATCAAAAATATAATCCAATAATTATCTTATCATTTAAAATTATGATTGAATCGTTAATTCAATTAATTTAAAGAGTTTAAATAAAAATAATATTAAATGAAAATCCTAATGGAGTCATATAACTACATCTCATTCTAATAATTCAAGAGAGGTTTTTTCTGAAGAGATTTTTCTAAGAGAAAAGAAAAAGAAAACTTTATCATCTCTATGTGCCCACACACATTCTATTAAAATAGATAAAACTCTATTTTAAATAAGATTTGATCATATCAAAGATATCATATAATGATTATCTTATCATTTAAAATTATGATTGAATCATTAATTCAATTAAAATTAAGAGTTTAAATAAAAAATAATATTAAATAGAAATCCTAATGGAGTCCTATAACTACATCTCGTTCTAATAATTCGAGGTTTTTTCTGAAAAGATTTTTTTAAGAGAAAAGAAAAAAAAAAACTTTGTCATCTCTATATATCCATACATGTCTTATTGTGTTGAGGATTGACTTGGAAAATCGTAGTGTGAGTCTCGACGATCGATTTGCATAGGCTAAGGTATGACCTCTTCGTATAGATGTATGATTAATTTATATACATATAAAGGATCGTTAAAAGTTTTTCTGAAAATTTTTGTTATACGTTGGGACCAAATAATCGCTTCCGCTATGAAATTTTGAACCCGATCACCAACAAAACCATAATAGATAAATCATATGGACCATCATATTTTTATTGAACATTGATAATGGATTTACATAAACACATTTTAAGCCATACTATTTTGCAAAGATTTCTTGTTCATGTAAAATATATAATCTATAGGACTTTATTATAAATACAGAAGTGAATAATTCTCTCTTGACCACTCATAATTCTTCTCACACAACACTTCATACCCAACAGTTTATTCCTTGTTCACTGGCTAGGGCTAATAGGAATGATGTCAAAATATGAAGTCTTGTACTGAAGGAAACCATAGTGTTTCTGGTCGAAAGATCACATGTAAAATAGTCACTAAATAATGCTCATTAACAGTCAGTATTAATTATTATTTAAAATTATTTAAGTGTCACATTTAACACCTTTAGTTTTTACTAAGCATCCGCGTAATCATTGTGGTGTTCTACTAATACCACTAGCTATGAGATCAGTCACCCTAACAATTAAGTGATGAACTATATGATTCTCTATTTGGATCAAGCGATGTCCATCCTCGAGGTCTTATAACAATGAACTATTTGTATATTAAAATTTTTTAGTGACTCAAGTCTCTACTAGCATGATATTTATCATTGTCTCTAGAGTATATAACTTAAGATATTAGATTTTATCATAATATGTATATATAGAATATATAATATTAATTCTAACAAAATCAATAAATATGATAAATAATAACTAACTTTCATTAATGATTATAAATAATGTATTGCTAATATCCGTATAAAAATAATATTGCATAAAGTATTTATTCTATCGGATCAAAATCTAATTGATTTGATGAACGATACTTTCAGTTTCATGATAACATGTATTCCTTATGAAATGCAATTGTCAGTCACATGATGAGCATAGTAGACTGCCTAATGTGATGGCTAGAACTGATTGTAATTAACATTATATACAAAATTTCACGTTAGAATAAACTTGTTCATGAATTATAATTTTAATTCCTCATAACCTTGATTAAGTATTCAAGAGATTTAAGTGGAATAGATGAAGAAATAAGTTAAATGTCATATCAATCTCTTGAAAAAAGGGTCGAGACCTAATAAAACAATGGCTTATGAAAAGTTATGTCAAGATATATCAAGATATAAAGGGATCTTGAGTAAGTTCGTATCGAGTCGGTCCTCCAACTTTCCATTGGTCGCACCCGCATCGGGTACGTACTCAGGACCAAAAATAAGGAAGAATAAGAAAGTAAGGAAAAGAACAGAAAGACACCGTGTACCCAAAGTATGAAAGAAGTAGAAAGCCAAAAAACATGATAAGAAAAATGACATCGGATGAGCATTCTATGAGATAAAAGGCATTTGAAAAGGTTCATGCATTACGAGCATTCGATTATATATATATTTGTGAGTTATGTTTATATTTATCAAATTAAAGGTACGCATGACAAAATCTATTGTTCCTATTTTTATTTCTTTGAACATTTATTGTTTGGTTCTAACATAATTGTTACGTGCTTGGGCTCTGGCTTGCTGAGAAGCAATATTTTTCAGGGAAAGATAAATTCTGATAGTGAACATGGATGCCATAATTACTAACTGCAAGCGCGTGTTGGAAAGTATAAATTTAGTAATTTTAGATTTAATTCGGATTTTAATGCTTCATAATAAATAAATTAATATATGATTAATTTATTTATAATTTTTATTTATTTGATATATTATAAATTAATATTTGTATTTTAAAATTTTACAATAAAAAATAATTTTTATTCATTTAGAAATTAATTTTTTTCTAGAGTTCTACATTTAGTATAATAAAATTAATGGTGATATAATTAAATAATTTATTATTTATAATATTTTGTAAAGTAGACATTAAAATATTTTAATACTGAATAAAGAAAGTGAATTATTTTAAGAAAATTGTTAACTTTTAATGGTTTCAAATTTTTCTACGATTTATAATATGATCTATAAATTCTACTCTTAAGACTTCATATTTTAATATTTTGTATGTTTATTATTGTATAATATAAATACTGATTATTAATGTACTTATTATATATGAGTAATTTCTTTCTTTAAGAAATAGGGCTAATTATGTTCAAACAAGAAACTTTAATCGAGCCCAGAGAAAGAATAACAATTATACCTAGTCAATGGACGGTGTATCAACAACCATGGCAGTATATTTGTTGGAGATCTTTAACTCAACATAGCTGGAAACTTGGTTTACAACAAGAATTCAGAGTGCCTTTTGACTTCAACCAAAACACTGCTCTTAATATTTCTTAATAATTTTTGGTTTCCTTCTTTTTCCCGAGTTGAATTTTAAATGAGATTAAATCTGGAAAATTTCTAGATGTGAGAGAATAGAGAAGAGAAAATAGGCAGAGAGATGAAGAGGAGAGAGGAAGAGAGAGAGAGCATGTGGGAGATTTTGGTGAATAGAAGATGATATGAAGATGGAGATGAAAAGATGGTGGGAAAAGTAATAATACAAAAGTTGGGAGAAAAATTAATTTTTAAAAAGATTAGATCGATTATTTAATAATATTTCATGATTGACATACCCACTAAGCATATTATGTCAGCAATTTGGTAGTTAATATAAAAAAAAGTATTGATCGATAGGGATTTACTTATAGTTTATAAAGTTACAAGAATTTCTCTTTAATTATTAGAAATATTAAATAATTTAATTGATAAAAGTTTAATTTAAATATATATATATATATATATATGTTTTAAGAGATGGGAATTATGGCGATAAATTTAAGAAGTTCCATCTTGCAAGAAAGATGTTTTAAGGCTTGATATTATCTTTCTTTATAAAATAAGCAATCATAACTACTTTATATTGTAATCCTTTCAGAATTCACATTTTGCTTGAGACACCATCTAACGATGACATAACTATATATACTACTAAAATGACTAGAACCTACTTCTTCACCCTACTTGTTCCCCACTACTTCCTCGTGCTTGTCTGATTCGAACAAAACTTTGTCATCAACGACGAATAATACGTTTATTTAGTCTACTGCCATGTAGACCTAACTTTTGGCATATCTTTGCAGGTCCAATTCAGCTGGCAACAGCTATGATACTTCTCTTGCTAGCGAGTCGCAACTTGTATATTAGATTAAGCTTCATTTATGTAGACTTTATAATTGTATATATTTATTTAGGTATAAATTATAATAAAATTGATGTTTAGAATAATTAATTTTAGTTTATTTAGTGGATTTGAAAAGGAAATTGGATCCAAATTGGACAACCAAAAAAATATTCACATAAAGTTTAATTTTTTATTTTATTTTGAACATGTATTCATTAAAAAATTTAGGGGTTAATATTTTTTCCAATCTTAATGCGAGTTTTAGTTTTGGTATCATTTTTTTATGAGGATTCAAGGTACTAGAACTTGTAATAGTATTGATCTCGGTATTGAGGACTGAGACCAATTTGAATTTCAGTCTCATTCTGATCCAAAATAATATTTAAGAAAAACTTAAATAAATATATTTTTAGTTTATAATAATATAATTATGATTGTTGAATTAATTTTACTTATGTTTTTTTTTTTTGTGTAGACTTTTATTATTAATTTATGATTTTCCTAGTATTTTTTAAAATTTTGTATATAGTAAGTATAACGGTGGTCGTTTCCTGTATAAAGTGCTCGACTTTTGTATTGGGCATTTAGCCATTTAAATAGTGTTTACATACAATAACCTAATTGTACAATGAAAAGAATAAAGAAATATACACATAAGATATTTAGGAGAATATTGAGGAAGAGAATGTCGCAAATCAAGGAGGGAGATTTAATGAGGACCGCGAGATTATTATACACCCCTGCAAAATTGACGATCCCTCAACAATGAAAATTTTGATTCGAAGTAGCTGAAAGCAAGAGTGACACAATGGTTTTGTAAGCAAATCAACAACCTGGTCGATAATACTAATGTGAGAGATGGACAGTAGTCCGTTGGCAATCGGGTCTTGTACAAAATGTATATCAATGGAGATATGTTTCATCCTAGAGTACATGATGGGATTAAGCAATAAGTGAGTGACACCAATATTATCATAGTAAATCAAGGGCACATTAAGTAGCGAAAGTAGCAACTCAGATAATAAATTTTATATCCACCGGACCTTAGAAGCAGCACATGCTAACGCTCTACTCAATAGACGAGCGGGCCACTGCCCATTGTTTGCGAGAGCTCTAGATAATCAGGTTTTGCTCAAGGAAGACCACAAAGAAGGATATAGAAGTTTGATCTAAAAGGATATAGAAGCCCAATCACCATCGCAATAGGCAGTGTGAGTGAAGGATGATGATTTTTGAATGAGAAGGCTGTGACTGATAATTCCTTTTAGATAACAAAAGAGACATTTAACGACAATCCAGTGTGTCACAGTGGGATTAACCATGAATTATGCCAAGCGTCCAACCGGAAAAGCAATATCAGGCCTAGTAAGTGTGAAATACTAAAGGCCCCCAATGGCTTATTTATAGGTAGTGGCATTGACCAACTAAGAAGAATCTAATTTGGAGAGGGAGAAGGTAAGTACCATCAATGTATGGAGAGGGAGGGCACCGTTCATTTTGTGACAACCCATAATATCGGAGATGTATTTTTGTTACATAAGCAAGATTCCCTCTCGATAATAGATTACTTCAATCCCAAGAAAATAGGTCAAGGGGCTGAAATCCTTAAGCGAGAAACGCTAACTAAGCTGCGTAATAATTGATGTAATAAGGCACGAGTCATTACCAGTAATGACAACATCATCCATGTAGACTATAAAGTATATGTGGGATGTATCCCTATGTAATTTGACGAGCGAAACATTTGATTTGGCTTAAGTAAATCTGAAAAAGAGGAGGGCATCACTATGAGCTTGATACCAAGACCAAGGTGCTTATTTAAGGCCATAAAGAGACTTGCAAAGTTTACATATATAGGTAGGGCGAGGAGAGTTAATGAATCCAGCAGGTTGAGCCATGTAAATATCCTCGGAGAGAGTTTCATGTAAGAAGGTATTATTGATGTCCAATTGACGGACATAATAACCACACACGATGGCAAGAGAGAGTATAAATCGAATACTTATGGGTTTTACAACCGGGTTGAAAGTTTCATCACAATCAAGGCCAGGATGTTAGTGAAAACTTTTTCCACGAGACTAGCCGTGTACCAATAGATAGAACCATCAGGTTTCCACTTAATGCGGTATACCCATTTACAACTAACCAAGTCACGAGCTTGATCCGTCGGGACTATATCCCAAATACCATAACGTAATAAGACGTTGAACTCGTCGGACATAGCCTTATGCCATGGGAGGTGCTTCATAGATTGAGAGACACAAGTAGGTTTGGTTTCAAGGGGGAAAAGATGTTTAATGGCCATATTGAGTACTTTGGGTTTGAAAATATTATTCATGAAATGATTTCTCATAGGATGTATAAGATCGGAGGGTGGTTACGAGCTGGGCAGGGTGAAGGCTTATTTGTTTGCAATTGGAGTGAGGGAGAGAGAGGGATTAAAAAATACAGATGGTGTGTGGGCTGGACTATCTAGAGTGGGTGAAGGAGTAGTGAACTCATGAATGTTGTTTGGGGTATGAGGGGCATGAGGTAGAATAGGTCAATGTTATGGGATGTTGGGTAATGGGCTACTGGGGTGGTATTAGTATGGGCTATCGTTGGCCTGAGAAGAGATTTATGATAGGTTGGGCGACTTAAAAGGAGAGTCGACACATTAATGTTAGGTGGAGGAACGAGAAACCATCCTCGGAGAATTTGACATGCCGACAGAGATAGATCCAACTTGAGGCTAGATCTAAGCACATTGTGATGCCGAATACCCAAGAAATAGAAAAGGTTGAGAGGTGAGTTCCAATTTGTGATCCGTATAGGGTTTCAACCAAGGAAAGCAAAGATACCTAAAAATACGAAGTTTGAGGTAATTAGACTTCCGGCCAAATAAGTATTCATATGGGCTTTTAGAGACTAGAACATAAGTGGAAAGCATGTTAATGAGATAGACCGTTACTTCAAATGCATGAGCCCAAAATATGTGTAGAAGATAGACTTGATGTAGTAAGGTAACCATGATAATATGTCAATGATGGTGCACCAATGTGCCATTCTGTTGAGACATGTGAGGAGCGGTAGTATACCAGTTGATGTCATGAGTAAGAAAATAATTTTTGAGCTTTTGAAATTCTCCTCTATTGTCAATGTAGAAATTTTATATTTTTCAATAAAATTGAGTTTCAACCAACTCTTTAAATGGAGGAAAAAGATCTGCGACTTATGATTTAGCTTAAAAAGGGTAGAGCCATTAATATTTAGTGTAATGATCCATGAGTAATAGGTAAAAGCAATAACCACTAAGTGAGTGTGTGTAGGTTGGACCCCATGCATCCGGATACATATATATATTGTAATGAGTGAATACTAATGAGAGATATGTCACGAAATGACAATCGTTGACTTTTATTATAATCAAAAGAAATACAAAAAGAAAGAGTAGTAGAAGACCCCTTTGAGATAGGTTACATAAATTTGCTAATAATGGAAGAACTAATTTTTTTAAGGCGAATGATAAAGTAGGCAATGTCATCCAGAAATTGATACATGTTCACAAAGTAGAGTCATAATAGTCCGTAGTGGACAGAGGTTGTTGACACTATTTTCACATAGTATGCAAATGAGAGGCACCCTTATTATTCGAGCCTTCACAGTAAAATAAGGTGGATGAAACTCAATAAAAACATTATTTTACTTCGTAAAGTGATGCACCAATAACAGGTTTTTATGTGCCGTAAGAACACAAAGCACATTAGATAATGTAAACGTTTGTGAAGGAAATGTAAGATGAGAGGAACCAATATGTGTAATGGTGAAACCTGAACCATCCTTTATTTAAACCTCATCGGTTTCATCATATTTAGAGTGGAGGGATAAGTTGGCAAGGTTAACAATGAGGCTATGAAAAGCACCAGAGTCTAAGAACCAAGAGGAATCGTCATGGGGCCGGTGGGAGAGCAAGTGGCAAAATTGGCGATCAATTTTTTGGCAAACTTTAGCAGTATGTCCCAAGATGCCACAATATTAACAAACTGAATTATTCTTCACCTGAGAGAAAGAGGAACCTGCACCACGAAAGTTATTTATAGGTCTACCACGACTAAAATTGGAACTTGAATTAGAAAACCCTCTATGAAATAAAGGGTTGTTGTTCCATGTAAATGAACTACGACTTTTTCGTGAAGTATTGTTTGCAGTAGCAATAAGATTGTTGGTGGTGGAGTTCAAGCATTTTAGATATAGGCCTTATGAGTAACAAGTCAGTAATGGTAGTTGTTGGTGGGCATTGATTGCAATAAGTATAATTCCAATTGATCCTACAAGTGGATTGGAGACGGTTAGAGTTACAACAGTGCTAAACTCACCTAGAGCTATGGTAGAGTCAGATGGAGCGGTGAAAAAGAAAGATGTTGAGAGATCTCGTGATAGAGTGCAACTTTGATATCATGTAACAATTGTTATTTCATGTATAAAGTGCTCAAATGTTGTATCGGGCATTATGCCATTTAAATAGTATTTACATGTAGTAACCCTATTATACAAGGAAAATAATAAAGAAAGATACACATGAAATATTTGGGAGAATATTGAGGAAAAGAATGTTGTAAATCATGGAGGGAGATTTAATGAGAATCGCTATGAACTATAAACTTAAATTTAGATTATTATATAAATTAAATAATTTTTTTAAAAAAAAAATTATTTGGAATCTGGTATTCATATTATTTTGATATTAATACTGAATCGATATTGGAGGTTTCAGTATTGATATTATACCCTTTTTTTTTTTTTCCTAAATTCATCTTTAAACTTTCAATTGGACTAAATGGGTCTTTGAATTTTTTTTTGAACAGTCCTATTTTGTTTCAAGAGGTCTTAGATTTAATTAATAACATATCAAATAATTTTTCTATTTTATATATATTTATTTTCACCCTTTTTTCTTCACCAAGTTAGAACTCAACGGCAGTTGCTTCTGTCGACCATCTGTTTGCATTCTCAATCTCTCTCTCTCTCTTCCCCCTTAAGTTGGATATGGTTTGATAATCAAATCACAGATCTTATTCAAAAGCTTATATCGAATCTATTTAATAAAAAATATACTTGATTGGAATCTGTTTTCAAACGAGGGAGAGAAAGAGAGAGAAGTTGAGAATGATGGAAATGATCGATGAAAGCAAGGTGTTGGGAGGGAGGTGCTAGAGATTGGTGGGTGCACGAGACAGAAATGGATGGTTGTTACCTATTGTGGAAGAAGAGAGTGAGAAAACGAAAAATCTAACAAGTAGTGGTGATTTATTCTTACAATTTAATCTTTTTTTTAAAAAAAATTAACTGGAAATAATAAACAACCATTTAAAAAAAAAAAGAAAAAAAAAAGAGTTTAATCGAATTAAAAGTTGAATGGCGAATAGAATAAAGATGTAAAGAAGAATTGAATGTGGGAATTGGGATACATTTTCCTTCTTTATTTTGGGATCACGAATGATGTCAAACAAGTGCAATACCAGCAAAACACCCACTGCTTTATTCCTAACTATCCATCAGTATTTCGATTAAGCATAAAGTTTCATTACTTTACGAAATTGATAAGTATGCAAGAAACTAATGAAATTAATGCCCCAACTGCCCCCATAGGGTTAGCTCCAACTCAACTAAATGTCAATTCGAGCAAAAGACAATGATCTTTCGTGGCCGTAATTTTTTACTTTTTAAGAAAAAAAAAAAAAAAAAAAAAAAAAACAAAGCATGGTATGATCGAATTACTTGTGCCTCATATGTTGGAAGATGACTTGACCTTTTTAATGTTACCAATAATTTCATTCACGAATGACAACAAAAGAAGTGAGCAAGCACTTTAATTTAGTACTATTTTTGTTCATTAAATAGTAAGTAATGTAGTGATCTTTTTAACATGTTGTCAAATCGGAAAAGTTTATGCTTTTCACACTAATCACGTCACTTTTTGTCGCGTCTCTGATTTTTTTTTTTTTTAAATTTTAATTATACCTCAATTAACACATTTTATTAATGGCTTACGGCTAACACCAACACATTCAAACTCATCCGTGCCCTCTTTTGTCATTTTTTGTCTCTAATCTTCTTGGGGCTACGCATAAATTTACCCTTCAACGTTACAGAGTTGCCTCCCCCTCTTCTTCTTATTTATTTATTTATTTATTTAAAAAATATCTATAATTATAAAAAAATAATGTATTATATAATTATGTATTATAGTATCTCTTTAAATTAAAATCCAATAATTTATACTGGAAAAAGACAAATCCAATGCATAATATCTTAATCAATATTTTAAAAAAGAAATAAAAATACATTTTAAATCGATTAATAATAATTTTTAAATATAAAAATCAATTTTTTTAATCCTCAATTATATTTATTAACTATTTTTTTACTTAAAATTTGAATTTTAAAAATTATTGCTTTAGGCATTTATTTTTTAAATAGTGAAAAAAAAAAAAGACGAGACATCCTATTTATACATTTTTCCTCACAACCATTCTTCCTCCCCTCCCCTTCTTCACAACCTCCTCATTTCCAGGAGCTCTCGCTTCCCTCTCTCTCTCATCCACTAATAACTCCATCGTTTTCAAACTCAAAACTTGAGAATGGATCGACAGAGATTTGTAATCGAGCCATCTGAAGCAGAATCCATGGCGAAACAACTCAACCTTACCGTCCTCGAGCTCCTCCCTGCCCTCGTCAAATCAGCCAAACCCCTCGCCCGCCCGCCCATCTCCAAATACCACGTTGGCGCTGTCGGATTGGGATCCTCCGGCCGGATCTTCTTCGGCGTCAACCTTGAGTTCCCCGGTCTGCCTCTCCACCACTCCGTCCACGCCGAGCAGTTCCTCGTTACTAACCTCTCCCTTAACGGCGAGCCCAGCCTTGAATACTTCGCCGTCTCCTCTGCCCCTTGCGGCCATTGCCGCCAGTTTCTTCAAGAAATCCGGAACGCGCCGGATCTCAAGCTCCTAATCACATCCTCTTCGGAAACCAACAAGTTCACCTGGTTTTCTAACTTCCTCCCGGACCGGTTCGGACCGGACGACCTT
This sequence comes from Coriaria nepalensis, assembly GCA_027186245.1. NCBI lineage: Eukaryota > Viridiplantae > Streptophyta > Magnoliopsida > Cucurbitales > Coriariaceae > Coriaria > Coriaria nepalensis. Next base: position 8,456,270 of record CP114484.1, on the reverse strand, counting down.
CTCGACCGGGACGCTCCTCTCCTTCTCGAACCAAACAACAACGGCCTCACGTTTCCCAATCATCACCACAACGGCGTCGTTAACGGGTTCGTATCATCCAATTGGGACGCTTTAAAACGCGAAGCGCTGGAAGCCGCGAACAAGTCACACGCGCCTTACAGCGCGTGTCCTTCAGGCGTGGCGTTGATGGATTCGGAGGGGAAGATTTATAAAGGGTCGTATATGGAATCGGCGGCGTATAACCCGAGTATGGGTCCCGTGCAGGCGGCGCTGGTGGCGTATGTGGTGGGCGGTGGCGGAGGGTATGAGAGGATCGAATCGGCGGCGGTGGTGGAGAGGGAGGAGGCAGTGGTGAAACAGGAGCACACGGCGAGGTTATTGATTCAGATGATTTCTCCGAAATGTGAATTCAGGGTTTTTCATTGCAATTCGAAAGCTAATGGATGTTAATAATATTAAGATCCTAATAATCTGATTTCGTACCTCAACGTTTACTTGTATTTGGTCTTTGAAAGGCTTTTATATAAATAAAACTTTCTTATTTTGGAATTTTTTTTTTTTTTCTTCCCTTATTTATTTTTGGGTATCAATCATCCATCACTGATTTTAAAACTAGAGCATCAAATCAGATGGGTTTTACAAAAGGGTTTTTATTTATTTATTTATTTAATTTTGCAAAATAAAAAAGAAAAGGTTTGATATCAGTGTTTTAAACTGAGATCTTTGTGAAATTGGCACTAAAAATTCATTAAATTGTCAGCGAAATTAATGTAATGTTTAGTACTTTATGGACAGCACTTAATTTATAACTAAAACTGAAACACATTTTAAATTCGCAATACCTTATTAAAAGAACAACAACTATGACTCAGGAAATATAGACAAAAGTAGCCAAAGCTACGTTACATGTCCAGGCCTACCAGCCGAAGTGGAAGTAACTAGATCACTAAGAGGAGGAACAGTAGGGACAGCAACATTCTTAAACTTGCTGTCAAGATCAAAGATTTTTCCCTAAAAAACTCCTAATATAAAAAGGCCTCCAATTTTTTATTTCAAAAAAATAATCGATGGCAAATTTGAAAAGGGCCGAATGCCTATAAAATCCTTTTTTCTTTTTTTTTTTTCTTTTTCTTTTTTTCTCTCTTTTCCTCTACTCAAAAGACTATTTTTCCTCTATAGAACATTTTTTCTTTTTTCTTTAAACTTTTTTTTTCTTTTTTCTTTAAAAATATTTTAATCTTAAATACAAGTTAAGATTTGAATGATATAATCGTCCACGAGAGTATGCTTTATAATAAATTTTTTTTTTTTTTTTGTGAGAGAAATTTATTTCTTATTTGGGGAGATTTTTTTAGTGTATCTACTAAGTTTTTAAGTCTTTAAAAATGACAATTTGGATTTTCCTTTAAAGATATTTCAATCTCATATCAAGCTAAGGTTTTAGTTATATTTTGGGTCTTCTCAATTTTGAGACATCTTGATAACATGTTTCAGAATATCTTCGCGAAGATGAAAAATGAAATATTAATAGCCTTTTTGGTTTTATTGCTTCTACATTTTCCACCGTGCTCGTTAACAAAAGCGCAAACACCGTAACCCTCATCAGAACCATTGAAACCATCTGTTGATCGATCAAACAGCTGCAGATCACCATCAGACCATCCCTTTGGAAATAAAGGAAGATCCACGCGATCATAATTAAAAAAAAGATGATCAATGATGTGGGGTTCCATAACAAGCTTATGAAGAGGATACACAAGATGATGACGACATAATTTGTTAGATAATGTCCAATGTTTTTCTTCATCCTTTGTGTAAATTGAGAGAAACTAGTGGGAATGTTTAGATTTTGGAGTTGGATCATTTCTGCCCATGGCCTTCTTTTGTTGACACTTGTTTCGATCTGTTCTCTTGCATATGAAATGAATAGAAGATTCGACGATTGTGGGGTCAGTTCCATCGGGATTGTTCCGTACGTCATCGTTATTCTCCGGCGAGTTTCATATACCTAAGAGAGGAGAGAAAAATATTGAGTAAACAAATTTTATTTTTTTTGGTTATTCGTTAATAGGAGGAAAATCTATGATGTGCTGAACTTTGTCCTATTTATAGGACTTTTGTTTTACTAGAATACCATATCTTTTATTTATTTTTTCTATATGAAAAAAAAAAAAAAACCTACTTTGGAGTATAAGTAATGATCTGAAATTTATACAGAACAAAAAGAAAGATGGAATGTAACTTCAAATATATGATTTGTATTTCTTTACACAAGAATTGCACATATACAGATATATATATATCAGACCTTATCGAACTGGAGTAGTTCTATGAATCTATGATGAAGATGAAGAAGATGAAGAAGATGAAGCTTCAGTTTGTCGGTCTGATGAAGAAACGGAGGATCCCAGTTCGAGCTCTCCAACTCCTCTTGGCGGGCCAATGCTACAGCGATCCGTGTTATGTGTTGCAATCGCATCCTTAATCTTCTGAAACTGCAAACCCAAAAAAAAAATCATTTAGTAATCAGCATTCAAAAGCATTTCTCTTGAAAACACAATACTTGCATAACTTCTCCATTTCTGCTTTTTTTTTTTTTTTTTTTGGAACTTTGCAAGGGAACATGAAAAGGATTCCAATTGGCCATCAGCTCTACGGTATAAGTGGAAGAAAGGAGGGACCTTAATGTTCATACTTTTGCACATCGGCTTATTCTCGTCAAAATTTACTTTGAGGAGTAAAATTTCTGGGTGATCTTCTGCTGTTCTACAGAGCTGGAAAAATGAAAACTAATCGATCAAATAATTAAGCAACATTCTTGAAGCAACATTGAAGGATATATTTTTCTTACCTTGGGTAATAAAGGACGGCAAGAAGCACACCAGGTTCCATAAAATTCTACGACGACTAATCTATCTCCGACTTGACTTAAAGCACTTAAGAATTCTTGTGTTGAATGAATATCAACCTTGTTTGGAACACTCTTTTACCACCATTTCAGCTGGTCTTTTTCGGCAACAGCTGCTTGGACCTGAAGGGGAAAAACAAAACATAGATTAGTAGTGAACATGAGAAGCAAGGATATTTTGATACTAAAATGAAAAACTCTATAAGCAAGAGAGCAAAAAATTCAAAATTACAGTTCATCTGAGTATTGAGGAAAACCGGCGATAATTGCTTAAGAGAGTTGAAGAAAACGGGGTTGCGAATGAATCTTTCTAAGAACGAAAGAAACTTCTTGAAAATGATTAGTATTTCTTTTTTCTGCCCAAGCTTTTTTGAAGAAACGGGTCGTAAACTATAGATAAAAATACTTCATCAAGTGATCGTAGAGATGGCGATTCATGCTAGCACGGCACGGCTTGGGCACGGTACGGGCACGGCACGGATTGACCCGTACTCGTGCCTAAGAATAAGAACACAGCACGGCACAGATACAGTAACATGCCATAAATGTGTCGTGCCGGCCCGTGGGATCTTGCCAACCTGTGGCCCCATTTCGGCCCATGTGCATGTTTTGACATGTGTGCCCATTTCGACCTATGAGATCGAAAACTTGTTTTAAAAAAAAAATTAAATAAGATAAGAGTTTTAAATTGATTAGTAAAATACTAATATTATAATATATTTTTTGTATATTATTAATAATTCATAATAATAATTATTCAATATATAAGAAGTTAGTATTATTAATAATTAAAATTATAAATAAAAAATAATAAATATTATTTGGTCAAATAAAATCTTGTATTAATCGAAAGATTTTTAACATACAAATGATTTCCGGAAAAAAAATCTCTAAGATTAGGAAGCGTTTTTGAGCCCGTGTCTTGGACGAGCCCAAAAGGGCCGTGCATGCTCGTGCTTGTGCCGTGTTTTTATCATGTTGTACCGTGGGTGCTCGTGCCGACCAGACTCATTTTTCCACCTCTCCAAGTGAGGTACTAAAATCCATTTAGTTGTTAAGCAAATAAGTTATCACTTATTTAAATCTAATATGATACTATAAAAGTTTCATAGTTTCATAAATCCAGTTCTAAAATGGCTAAGGTTAGCTGAGTCTTCGAGTCTCACTATCAATCTGTAATCATTCCACTCGAAACTGCGATTACAACTCCAAAACACAACATAGTACACTAACTTGACCCAATTTTCACAGATGGGTCCTCCCCAATTTCACTAAAATTGCCCCAAATTTTTTTTTTCCAGAGTGAATTTCATAATCATACAAACAAAATGGGTCATCACCGGTTCACCTCAGAAAAATAGAAAAATAAGTTCAAAAGCGAATGAAAAATCTGGCAAAAGAGTTGTTTTTTTAAAAAATAGCTAAGGGCCTAAAACTACGAATACAAGAAGGTGCAGAGTCAAAAAATCACTTTTCTGAATTCTTATAAGAACTAGGTAGAGAAACAGGATGAAGAGTATTCACGGAAGAGGCAGAGAAGGAGGGGAGCGATAATGAAGAGGGGAAACAAAACGAATGATATGAAAATCGAATAACATCTGCCATTAGAAGAAGGAAAATATAGTTTAAAATTAGAGCTATGCAAAGTTAAAACTACGAAGATTAAGATGGAATTGAAAGGTCATGAGAAAGCTGAGGTGTAGATGTGTCTCTCTCCGACTTTCTCTCTCTCTGCTATTTGCGAGCGTGTGAACTGTGAACCAGACGATTTTCATTCTTTTTTACGTTGATTTTTATTCTTCTCTTTTAATGAAGTTAGTTTTTCTTTTTCACAGGTTACCCAACTAGTACAAGTAGTAGTTAGGTCATGTTTGGATGCCACCTTTTTCTCGAGATTATACGGGTTTTCCTTTACTCCAGGTTCCAACTTGTTGGAGTCTGTATTTCGATTTATCATTTTTCTAGGACGACGCGTCGTTTCTTGCGGGCATCAACAATGTGGACTGCCTGCATCACATATCATGATATCAAGACAAACATATTGAATATTGTTGCATAAAAAACATTATGTTGAAGAATCAAGGAAATATTTACTTTGCTCGAGTCCGAAAGCCAAAAAGGATAAGCAAATATTGGTCGATTGAAAACAAAGCTACAGTCAGCGGAGTTAGGTTGAACTCAAACCCGCCAACCAAACTGACATATTAGTCAGAATGGGCTGTCCACCTCTTACGACTGACATGTCATATGTATCTAGTAGATTTGATCGAATTCGGATCAGGGACAGACAAGTCAGACTAGTTCAGATTTTTTGTGCCCATCACGAAATGAAGGTCGTTCCAAGGTTCTTGGCAAAGGAAGCATTGAAGTTGTCTTCACTTTTGGTAGAAAGATCACTTTAGAAAATGTCTTGTATGTTCCTGATATGAATAGGAACCTTGTTAGTAGTGATTTGTTAGGAAAACTCGTAATCAAATCTATTTATGAATCCGAAAAGTTGATTTTTTCAAAAAAATGGCTCTTTCATTGGAAAAGGTTATTCTAGTGATGAGATGATGAAATTATATCCTATTGACAATAATATAATAATAATAATACTAGTAGTTCTGCTCATATGATTGATTCAAATTCTGTTTTATTATGGCATGGTATAGACTTGCCCATATAGGCATTAGTACCATTAACATAATTATTAAATGTGGCCTAATAACATGTAACACTAGCAAATTCGAAAGATGTGAAATATGCACTAAATCAAAGATGGTTAAGAAGCTTTTCATAGTGTTGAAAGGTCATCTCAACTATTAGATTTAGTACATAGCGATTTATGTGAATTGAATGGCATCTTAACAAGAGCAGGTAAAAGATACTTTGTAACTCTTATAGATGATTGTTCTAGATATACTTATGTTTATTTTCTTAAATATAAAGATGAAATATTCAATGCATTTAAAAATTATAAAGCTGAAGTTGAAAATCAACTAGGAAGAAAGATTAAGATCTTAATAAGTGATAGGGGTGGATAATATTTCTCAAATGAATTTTCTGCATTTTATGAAGAGCATGATATAATACACCAATGCTCTGCCCCCTTCACACCTCAACAAAATGGATTATCCGAGAGGAAAAATAGAACATTTCTTAAAATGACTAATGCTATGTTGTTGAATGCAAAATTACCTAAAAATATGTGGGGAGAAGCTACTTTAGGTGCATGTCACATTCTTAACAAGATTCCTTTGAAGAAGAGTAAAATTTCCCCATATGAGATATGGAAAGGAAGAAAATCGAACATCGGTTATTTCAAAATTTTAGGATGTCTTGCTTATTGCAAGAACATATATCCTAAAAGGACCAAATTGGGTCTGAGAGCTATAAAGTGTGCATTTGTTGGTTATGCAACAACTAACAAGGCTTATAGGCTATTAGACTTGGAGTCTAATGTAATAATTGAATCTAGAGAAGTTGAGTTTTTTGAGAATTTATTGCCTTTGAATAATAATTCACAAAACACTACCAACATTGAAGAATCTCAAACATAAATACCTTCAAAGGTTGTTGAGCAACCAATTGAACCTCGTAAAAGCCAAAGAGCACGAAAAATAAAAGAATTGGGATATGATAAGATTGATTCTCAGTTCATTACTTTTTGCGTAGTAGAAGGTAATAGAGAAGAAGTCATTAGAAAAATTCCTATAGTTCTTCAAATTGAAGATGATCTCAAAACTTATAAGGAAGCTATATCTTCCAGAGATTATGCTTTTTGGAAAAAGGCAATAAATAATGAGATGGATCAGTTATATCTTACCACACTTGGGAAATAGTTGACTTACCACCCGGTTCAAAACCAATAGGGTGTAAGTGGGTATTTAAAAGAAAATATCATACCGATGGTACCCTTCAAACCTTTAAGGCTAGATTAGTAGCCAAAGGTTTAAGACAAAAGGAAGGGATCGATTATTTCGATACATATTCTTTCTAGAATAACTTTTATTCGAATCTTGTTTGCCTTGGCTTCAATCCATAATCTTTATATTCATCAAATGGGTGTTAAAACTGCATTCTTTAATGGTGATCTCAATGAGGAGGTCTATATGGAAAAACCAGAAGATTTTGTTCTACTAGAAAATGAATATAAAGTGTGCAAACTAATCAAATCATTATATGGTTTGAAGCAAGCACCAAAATAATAGCATAAAAATGCTGATAAATGCCTATACTCAAAATTTTGTGATGGCTATATCATAATTGTTTATCTTTATGTCAATGACATGTTAATCTTAAGTGATGAGATAAAGGGTGTAATAATATAAACGAAGAGGTTTTTGTCCTCCACATTTAAGATGAAAGATCTTGGATAAGTGGATACCATTTTAGGTATCAAGGTGAAGTAAAACTGTGGTGGATATGCAAGTGCCTATACCATTTTAAGTCAATCTCATTACGTTGAGAAAGTACTTAATAAGTTTAGTCATCTAAAGATCAAGGAGACAAACACTCCATTTGATTCAAGTATCTAACTTGTTGAGAACAAGGGAAGAGCAATGGCTCAACTTGAATATGCAAGTGCTATAAGAAGTCTCATGTATGTTGCATAGTGCACAAGAGCTGATATAACATTTGCAGTTAGTAAACTAAGTAGGTTTACTAGCAATCCGAGCGTTGAACATCGGAAGGCAATTGGTAGAGTTCTTGGTTATCTTAAGAGAACCAAAGAATTATGTCTCCACTATTCAAAGTTCCTAGCTATACTCGAAGAATATATAGATGCAAGTTGAATATATCAAGTGTAGGAGATAACAAATCTACTACAGGTTGGGTATTCACACTTGGAGGTGGTGCGGTTTCTTGGGGTTCCAAGAAACAAATATGCATCACCCACTCAACCATGAAGTCAGAGTTTATTGCTTTAGCATTAACTGGGAAAGAGACTGAGTGGCTAAGAGATCTTCTTTTATATGTTCATTTTACTTCAAAACAAGTATCTGCTATATTTATACACTGTGATAGTCAAGCTACCTTATCTTGAGCATACAACAGAGTGTATAATGGGAAGTCAAGACATAGTAGTCTTAGACATGATTATGTGAGAATTAATTCAAAGTAGAATTATTGCCATCACATATGTGAGATCAAGTGAAAACTTGGCAGATCCTTTTACCAAATCTCTTTCAAGAGAATTGGTAAGATCTACATCTAGAGGGATAAGACTGAAACTCTTGAGATAAGAGATTCACTAATGATGGCAACCCAACTTAATACTAGGGAATGACTAGTATTAAGTTTAAAAGGTAAAAAAAGTTATTGATAAGTTGATGGTATTTCAACACTAAACCGATGGAGCCATTTCTAAGATGTATAGTGCTGATTGTTACGGTCGAGGGTTGAGTTTGTCAAACTCTTAATGAAGTTTAGTCTACAAGTGACAAGTATCTCAGATGTAACAAAAATACTAAAAGAACTGCACCTATACGAACTTAGAGATGGTGCCGCCTCTCATAAGAATTATAGTTTTTCTTAAGAAAGTTCATGAACATGATGAGTACAAATGCCATAATAGTGCTAAACGAGATTTATCCAAAATATATGAACTATGAGTGTCTATATGTGTGGTATTACCGGTTTTGTCACATAAGAATAACTAGTTCAAAGCTTTAAGTTACCTAGGATTTCGACAGAACTTTGTGACACTTTACACTAAGGTAAAGTTCAAATCGAAACATATTTTATTTTATGCAAAGCTTTAAGTTAATTCTCATTTACATTTTAACTAGTGGGGGATTTTTGGACTTTTCTCATAACAATGATTAAAAGTGTAAATTGAGTTAAAAGCCCAAGCTCAAAAATGTTTCATAAATGCATCTCACATTGGAAAGGGAGAAAGTTTTCAAAATATTTATAAATGATTGCAAATAATGAGTATTTGTAATAATAAATAAATATTGGAGTCTAACCGGGACTCGCTCTCGCATACTTGCACACGCGCATACGCACACGTGGTGCAAGCATGGGCGTGAGGCGCTTTTGACGCTTATTAGGCGCACTTGGGACTTTGCACGTTTGCGATGTGGTGGCTCGTGGCGGTCGGCCACCACATGCAGTGGTTGATCGATTTAATTAAAGTAGTTGACAGTTAAAATGATTAGTTACCATTGTAATTTGAATTATAAGAATTCAAATATATTACCATTAAAATAATTTAACTATTTTTCTAAGATGTACAACTGTTCGTGAAATAATACACTGTTTCACGAATATGTGCCAATTTTGCCTATAAATTTAAAAAATATATACTGTTAGAAATATACACAACAAAACTGATATTCTAGAACAAAGTTTCACTGTTGCTTATAAGACTTTGTAAAAATTTGTCATATACCGAAAATTATTTTTATAATAACTTAAAATAATTTAGAAATGTGAAAATATTATTTTTTTAAAAACATATTCATTACGTATTTTAAATTTTGATTCTAAAATACTACCGACAGAGATCAGATTAAGAAATCAGTTATTGTTTATGCCGAGATAGGCAGGGTAAAGGTCTGTACCGTTTCTGATCAATCGGTGGATGTTAGGCGTGGAGGTTTTGAATTGGTAGCGAGGCGAGTGGACTCATTTTCTTGAGTAGAGAAGACGATATATAGTATTTAAGGGTGGAGATGTCACTCTAGAGTTTTGCCAGTCAATGGACGGCCAGGATTTGAAGGTTGATGTTCGGACTGATGCGAAGATCGAGCCTATTGGCTACTTACTGCTTACTAATTCAAATAAACTCATTTGCAGTTTTAAATGATCGTTGAGTGTCAAAAAAGGCTATCAAGATATATTTTTGTATGTAAACGAAAATCCGATAAATTAGTATGGTTAAGAAATTTATTAATTTAATAAAATATTAATTATAAATTAAAATAAAAAATTTATTATTTAATTAAAATTATTAATTTATTAAAAATTTATTATATTCTAATTTTAAATACTTCCGTAAATAACTCTTAAAAATACTTTATTTTATCCATCAGCATAATTAAAATAAATAAAAAAAGAAATTAATCATCCATTAATATTTAGAGAAATATAATTTGATAAGTATCTTATTCTTAAAAATTTTATAAGTTAACGTACTTTCCGAAATCTATCGACCAATCACCAACGGCTATTGGCCATATATATATATAGACAAAAAAAAGGAAACAAAGAGCGGCTGTAAGAACTATCAAATAGCGTTTCAATCAAGAAACCAGAGTTACTAGTACCTGAAACTGAAACGCGCTCTTCTGTTACGCCGCAGTTTTTCCTTCTCAAAAGCTCAACAATGGCGTATCTGAGTACGGGGGAGGCACACAGAAGAATCACCGACTACCTCAACCGCTTCTCCGACGCTGTTTCATCCCAAGACGGAGCTTCCCTCAAGCCCCTTCTCTCTCTCTCCTCGAACTCACCCTCACTCCTCTCCCTCGCCGACGCTCTCAATGTCCTCCAGGTCTCTCTCTCTAGTTAATTTGCTCTAATTTCACTTCAAATTCTCAATTTTAGGGTTTTTAATCTTCTTCGCTTATACCTTTTTTTTTCTCTCCGTTCCAGGACGCTAATAGATTGATCAAGAACTCCGATAGGTACTCCCAGTTTGGGGAGATACTGATTCATCTCTTTCGCGCTCTGCAAAATTATCGCCTCGGAAGCTTGGTCGATGCTTATCAAGCTTTCGAAAAATCTGCAAAGTGCTTACTTTTCTCCGAATTTGTTTGTTTAATTCCTTACATTCTTAGACAGACTCATAAAGAGTTCACTTTTTTTGTGTAATCTTTTGGTTCCTATTGAAAGTATTATTTTAATTGCGAGACTGGTGAAAAATTTCAGTGCATTTATTCAAGAATTCCGGAATTGGGAATCGGCCTGGGCTTTGGAAGCTCTTTACGTATTTGCTTACGAAGTTAGGGTTCTTGCTGAGCGGGTATGAAACCAAAATGTCCATTTTCTTTTATTTTTATTTTTTGGGAATTTTATCATGATAAGTTAGATTGTTGTGTTTGTAGGCTGATACAGAATTAGCTTCAAAAGGGAAATCGCCCGAAAAATTAAATGGAGCTGGATCTTTCCTGATGAAAGTATTTAGTGCTCTTGCTGTAAGTTAACTGATGATTAGTTCCTCTTTTTTTTTTTTAAAATTTTATTTTAAGGGATTGATTTCTTACTTCGTTATTCTTCTGTGGATTTTTTATGGTTAGGGGAAAGGCCCGAAACGAGTTGGAGCATTGTATGTAACTTGCCAGTTGTTTAAGATATACTTTAAGGTAGTAAATCCATGTTTCCTGCTTGCTTCATCTTCAGGATACACAAAGTATTGATTTTATCTAGTGTATTCTATGTTTATAAGTTCTCGTGTTTTCTAATTGCAGCTTGGTACAGTTCACTTATGCCGTAGTGTGATAAGAAGCATCGAAACTTCTAAAACATTTGACTTTGAGGAGTTTCCTAAAAGAGACAGGGTTACCTATATGTACTTTACTGGTCGGTTGGAAGTTTTCAACGAGAATTTCCCTGCTGTAAGTAATCTAATCTAATTCAATGCTTGAATTATGAACTTTAAATGGTAAGATGGCTAGAATTGAGCGTTTCAACTTTCTTGTCAGCCTATGTATTCATAGATTTTCTATTTCGACCTGCAGGCCGATCATAAACTATCTTATGCCTTGCTGCATTGCGACCCTCAGAATGAAGCTAATATAAGGTTTGGCTCACGCTTGCTTGCTTATGTATTTTTGCATTGTTTGCTTGAGGGTGGGATTAAATGATCTTACTTTGCTTTCTAAAGTTACTGATAACCTATCAGTTCAAAATCCCTCTGCAAAGTTCGTCTGTTGTTTCTATCTTTGCCTTTTCACTTTGCTTAACCTTCTCTTGGATTCTATTAATATCAGATGTGCGATATACAAGAATATGTAAATAATTTTTGTGTGTACAACTCATACCTTTTTCGTATTTATTTGGAATAGGAGGATTTTAAAGTATCTGATACCTGTGAAGCTTTCAGTAGGCATTTTACCTACAGATTGTCTCCTGAAGAAATATAACCTGGTTGAGGTAAATATTATTTCTGCAAATCCATAGTAATTTCACTTTCTACATGTAGTATTCATAAACTAGAGCATTGTGATTTTGATTGTGAACAACATAACATCTCTAATTTTGCAGTACAGTGATATTGTCCTATCTCTAAAAAGGGGTGATCTACGGCTTCTCCGAAATGCACTGCAAGAGCATGAAGATCGGTATAACAACTCTCCCCTTTCTTTATAATATAATGTGAAGAAGGTGTTCAAAGAACAACGATTTTAGATTTGAAGACTAAATGAATTGGTTTTGTAAGATTCCTGAGATCAGGTGTGTATCTTGTCCTCGAAAAGTTGGAGCTTCAAGTTTACCAAAGATTGGTGAAGAAAATGTAAGTTATTCAGGACTTGATTTGGTAACTCATATTTAGCTAGAAATTTTTTTTGGCAAGCCTTATTTATGATTTGATGAAAATACTTGTCCCCACAGTTACATCATCCAAAAGCAAAAGGATCCAAGCAAAGCTCACCAGATTAAGTTAGAAGTAATCATTAAATCCTTGAGATGGCTGGACATGGATATGGATATGGACGAGGTACTTGCTCTCCAATTCACTTTTCTAATTCACTTTTCTTCTTGTCGGTTTTGTGTGGGGCCCTCAAGGGCATCTGTGCAAGTGGGCCCCACCAATCCTTCGCACCTACCTGATTGCGAAACCTTCTTTCCTCTGCTTGTAGTCCTGATTGGTTTATTGTGATCATGAATTTTGCAGGTGGAATGTATAACGGCGATGCTGATCTTTAAGAATCTGGTGAAGGGATATTTTGCTCACAAGAGCAAAGTTCTAGTCTTGAGCAAACAAGATCCTTTTCCCAGATTAAATGGAAAGCCTGTCAATTCTTTTGCATAACTTTTCATTTTTCGCCAAGTTTTGCGTTGTTTATCAGGCAGGGACTTGAAATGTAATGGCTCTCTCTATGTATAAAGATGTCTTTTTCACTTCGCTGTTTTCTCCCCCCCCCCCCCCCCCCTTTCTTCTTCTTGAGCATTCAACATCAATTTGCATATGATGAAGGCCATTCCGCAGTCTCTAAACGAACTAAATTTGGCACAATTCAAAATGTTTAAAACACAGCCCATATTCAAATTTAAAAATACCGCAAAAATAAAAAATTTGTTTGAGCCGTTTATTTATAGAAGCATAATGCCGATCTTTGGAAATAAACTCCCATTTCCCAGACAGAAGCTCTTGGCCGGCACCTTCTGCAACTACAATATGCTTGTTTTCTTCGTAAAGCCAACCGGAATCAAATTGGATAAATTTCATAAAATTCACAGCATGGTCAGAGAGAAAATTCACATCTTATATAATTGAATTGAAAAAATAGCAAAAACATGTATGTAATGACGTATCCTCATCTCAGTATAGGCATTATATACAGGTATATTATGAGATCGAATCCCTAATCATGTAAAGGCATAAAGCTAACTTCTTTGTCCAACAAATTGGTCGTCCGAAATTTCGTCATGCGGCGTTGTCAAGGTTGACCCTTCTTTATCTCCCTTGTACTTAATGACATCCTTAGCAGTCAAAAAGCTCGGCTGATTGGTCGAGGACAGAAGCCGGGCCCACATTCTATCCGTTATCACAACCTTGTTCTTTCTCTCAGTAATTCTCTGTAAAACCACCATATATATGTTACTACAGTTCAGCGCTATAAGTATGACATAGATACTAACTTGTTTTGTTTCTGTTAAATTTACCGTATTAAAAATTCGAATTAATAGAAAATAAGTACAATTATATTATCTATTATTTAGATTTTTAATATTCTCTCTCGTAAACTCATAATGTGAATTTTATATGTATAAATGAATGACATACAAAATTCAAGAAACATATTATATGCAAAAATAATAAATGGAAAAACAATCATAATTTGAATTCGAGAGCTCAGTTCTGATATCATGTTAAATTACCGATTATCTTAAAAGTTTGAACCGATAGAAAATAAGCTCAACGATATTATTCATCGTCAAGATTCTTGATGGTTCTCAAAACGAAGCTACACTTACATTGAAAGGTATGTAAGAATGTTTTCCGTTAACAGGCCCAACTGTAAACCCGGTATAGCCAGCCATTGCTCCATGGACGGCACTTTGAGCAAGCAAAGTGCAGTACACATTGTCTGATGCATTGCTCGGGATAGCTCGGATCATATAAGTAGGATCTGCCGGACAATAAAAATGCCAACATCAACACTACCGTTTTATATTAGTAGATATATCATCAGAATTGCTCGAAACAATTACTTACCAATATATTTGAGGTTAATAGTCATCTTATTTTTCGAAAAATGGTCCTACAGGAAACAAGGAGAAGGCATAGTATAGTGTTAACAAAATCGAGTCTCAGTAGATTAACTAGTCGTGACAAAAAATTTAATATATCCTAGGCCATGTCATTGAAAGTGTTGATATGGTCTGATCACGGCCGTTAGGAAAATCAGATGAATACCTTGATTTTCTTGGACAACCATAGTCCGATATCTTGGAATAGTTTATTTCCTGAAGCATCGTGCTGATCTGTGGAACTAACACTCTTGGAAAGAAGGTCTTGGCCGGCACCTTCTGCAACGACAATAACCATATGCCCGTTTTCTTGGAGTCGTTTCTCTACATATTCAAAAAGCCCACCAGAACCTTCTAGATAAAAGGGTGATTCGGGAATAAGGCAACAGTCCACATCCCGGCTTGCAAGAGTAGCATACATTGCAATGAACCCTACACCAATAGTGAAAACATTTATATTAGATTGTGAGATAAAACTGGATTTTGTATTTGGATGAGAAAATTAAGCTTACCACTGTCATGGCCCATCAGCTTGACAAGCCCGATCCCGTTCTCCATACTTTCCGCTTCGACATGAGCTGCATTAATAGCCCGTTGGGCCTCCTCAACGGCTGTGTCAAACCCAAATGACTTGTCGATAACCGGAATGTCATTATCGATTGTCTTCGGGATTCCGACAACTGATAACTTGAGGCCCCGTTTTCTAACTTCCTCAAATATCAGTGATGCCTCTCTTTGCGTCCCGTCTCCACCGATTATGTAAGCCTGAAAAGACCGAACCATTAAAAAAAGAAAAGAAAAGAAAAAAGAAATTCATTATAAGTGCAATTAAAGTAAATTATGAACCTGATTGATACCCCGATCTTGAATGCTATCAACTATCTTTTTGGTATTATGGCCGCCTCCTGAAGTTCCGAGGATCGTTCCTCCACGCTTGTGTATATCATTCACTTTCCTTGGAGTTAAGGGAATAGTGTTCCGAGCGTAGAAACCTCTATACCCTCCCTATAGGTAGATCATTTGCATCAACTTTTTTTTGACACTACCAAATTACTAACTACGTAAAAAATTAATGGAAGTAAGAGATTAGTGTACTTACATCGATCCCGAGTACTCTCTTTACGCCGTACATATGGTACAAACCACAAACTATTTCCCGAATTACAGTATTGAGTCCCGGGCATAGACCCTCACATGTTACGATGCAGGCTTGAACATCATCTGACTCAAAATAGACCTAACAAACCAAAAAACATGTGTTAGTGATAGGGAGATGGATCTAGGTTTGTCCTTTGGATAAGAAATTACGAATGTACCCTTTGTCGGGGCCCGGCACGTCGGAAATGTAATCCTCTCGGACTATCCTTGTGAACGACAATCTAACATAAACAGTGGACAGTGAGACGAGTTTTATATCCTGGGAGGACATCAATATGCGGTCTTTACCAAAAAAAAAAAAAAAAAAAAAAAGACTAACCTTCTGAGCAACAGTTGCATCCGGATCAACAAAATACTGCCTGCAAAATGATGATAATTACCGACCAGAATCGAAAGAACTTAGACAAATATAGGATCGTAGAAACAAAAAGAAAAAAAATGGAATTTAGAAAACTCACTTTACAACCGAGTAAGCCGGATTGTCCTGCAATGGATTAGAATAGGTCTGCAAGAAGAGAGACCAGATAAATATATAACCATACAAATTGTTTCAAAATCCCAGAAAGTAATGACCACTATCATGATATCTGCTTCACCGTTTCAAACTTCAGTTTGGACCCACAAAATTCAGCATCACACTTGATCACACTCTAACCAAAATACTGTTTTCATAATTTGCACTTGACCTAAGCCACAGTTTGGATCAGAAATGCAACTAAATTATGGTATTGTAAGCAACATTTACAATTTTCTATTCCTCTGTTTTTCTGAGCTAATAAAAACAGAATTCAATCATGAAACTAGTTCCAAATTAAAATAACCAGGTGAATTAAAAAATGAAATCAACAAATAGAGAGCTTACAGGAATATCAGGAATGTAATCCAGTAAATGAGGAACATCTTCAAGAACATAACCAGCTTCACCAACAACAATCTTGTTCATCTTCTTCTGCTTATCATCATTGCTATGATTATTACATACTGCCATGATCATGACCCAAACACGACCAGCAGTAAATATTACCTTTTTTCTTTCTTGGGATTTCTCAAACTTTATCAACAAAAAACACAATCAGATATTTCTCAAGACTTTATCAACAAAAAAAACACGATCAGATATTAAGGTTCCAGCTAGCTTGGATACAGAGGTGAACTTGACAAACAAGCAAAAAAAAGGGATTATTTTGAGTTTTGACGGAAAATTAGCAAGATATGATTACCGTATTTAAAGCAGACAACAATTGACCAAAATCCCCAGATAAAAAGGTGACCCATAAGATGAAAGTTATTACAGCCGCCAATTTTTCTGATTCTGGGCATTGCTGGTTTTTTTGGACCAAGTTTTTCTTCATCAATTTTCTTCCAAAAGAAAAAGAAAAAAGAAAAAAGAAAAAAAGGGGGACGGTCCACATGTGTATCATTCACGTAAGGTTTAGGAAAGCAATAGAAAAAGGTAAGTTGTACGAAAGCGACAATATACACACTTCCCACAAAGTGATAAGGCTATAATTGTGGAAAGCATCTAATGTCTGATAAATATTAATTATTTATAAATATTTTGAGAATTTTTTTATATTATAAAATATTTTTTAAATTTTAAATTTTATTTATTTTATTTTAATTATTATTAAAAAAAATTTAATAATTAAATAATTAATAAGATTAAAAATAAAATAATAAAATAATTTATTTATTTAAATTCTATCTAAATTTAATTTTCTAACTTAATAAAATATTTAAAATTTTACTCGAATTATTTTATCAACTGCATTATTACCTGGAAATTGAGTACAAATCAAATAATAATAATTATTAATATTCAATTCTGCATCAATGGAGGCTTTGGTAGTGTTTGACGAGTAAGTAAAACGGTCCAAATTACGTGTCAAAATTCTAATAAGAAAGCAAAAGAAGAGAACCGTTGTCTTTTAACACTCTTCTAGAAAATTATAATGTCACGACTTCACGAGTTGTGTTTCTTGAACAGTAGGCTGAAAATTATTTGAAGAATATTCTTATTTTTATTTTTATTTTTATTTTTATTCTTATTTTTATTTTTCCGCTGATTTATAACTTCTCCTAATTACCATTAGCACCCCCGTTGTTTGAGGCAAGACAATTTTTAGTCAATTGAGACAATCTTTATATATATATATATATATATATAAAAGGTTAATACTCAATATAATTTAAATATAAAAAATATACACACATATATATATATATATATATATACTGCTCCTTTATATTGGTTAATGATATATTGGTTAATAAGAAGTCACTATCTGCTCCTTTATATCATTTAGAAAATATGTTGTCTTGTTTAAAATCTAATTCTTATTATATTAAGATATCAAAATGTTTATTTGAATAACATAAGATCGATTATTTAGGACATATTATTAATGTATTTGGGGTTCAACCTGTTCCTAAAATGATTCAAGCAGTACAAGATTGGCCAATACCTCATAAGCTTAAGTCTTTGAGAGGTTTCTTAGGTTTATCTGGGTATTATAGAAAGTTTGTACAAAAATTATGCCTCAATTGTTCCTCCGCTTACTGATTTGCTTAAGAATGATTCTCTTAAGCAAGCTATGGTTAATACTATAATCTTAACAGTGGTTATAGAATTATATTCTTTTAACTCAAACTATCCTTACAGGGGACAATATTTATTAGACAACCATTTTGTCATTCAAACAGACCACCATATCCTTAAATAGATTCTTACTCTAGCCATTCAATAGTCAAGAGAAATACTTAGCTAAACGTTTAGGTTATGATTTTTAAATAGTATATAAACCTAGAAAGGCTAATATTAGAGCCGATGCTTTAGATAGGCAACCTCAAGGTGCATCTGATTCCTGTGTATCTTTCTATGATCCAAGTCATTGTAATTTAGAAATTGTTAACAATAATTTTTTTGCTTTCTCTGCATCATTATTTCAAATCTAAATGATTTAGAACATGAAGTTAAACATGGAAAATATAGAATTGTATGCATGTGTCATGCATGGGTTAATATGGCTCAACAAACAAAGACCTTTATGGGTTGTTGAATTAGTTATTATGAGTAGTGGTCTAGGAAGTTATAGCAGTAGTTATTAGAAGTATTAATTAGGAGTTTTACTATTTAAATGTTCAGGATGCATGCATGGAGGTGTGAAGGAATATTTGTTTAAGTTACTTATGGTTTTCTCTCACCCCAAGAGAGTTTCTTATTTGTTATTAACTGCATTCTGACTGGGACCTATCAATTAGTATCAGAGCCAGGTTAATGGCATCTAACAAAGAACAAATTAAAGATTTTGAGACTAGACTCGATGGTGTACAAGATGGGTTAGAATGAATAGAGATCGGTATGATTGACAAATTGCACCATTTGGAAGACACTCAACATGCTTTCGAGGCTCTACTTTCAAACATAGGGTCATCAAGTCGCAACGATCTCGAGCAGGAGGTGGGTACTCATTCATACCATAAGGAGAGTGGAGAGGGTCGTTGGATGTTTTCCTCTAAAATGAAAAAGTTGGAATTATAAGTTATTGAACCTCCTCGAACACGAAGCAGAAGTGTGATTTCAAAATTTTCACATCCGACTTCTCGATTCAACATATTATAACAAGATCTGGGAAGATGCATATTAACACAATGTTCATCTGGAATTTCAGCACTCATTATTTCATCAAGAAATTAAGAGAATATTCAAGAGAGAATAGAATAATAATCAAAGAGAGTCTTATACCTTGCAATCCTTTCCTCCAAGAACCGGTTGATTCTCCACCTTTTCAACTTTTGCCGTCAGTGGTCAACAACCAAAAGCCATCGCCTCTGCCAATCAAACACCACAAGCAGCCGCCCTCAGTTTCAAGCCGTTATCCGGCCTCTAACACGTATCCACATGAATAACAACTCTCAAGGTTTTAATTCGGTTCAATCCACTTAGGTCCGCTCAAGCAAGCCCATTAACAATTTAATGACCACCAACCTTTTCTTTTGACTCGAAAATATTGTTTGACTTTAAATTTATTAAATTTATATTTAATAAATTTATTTAGCCAGTATAATATTTTTCTAATTAATTATTTAATTTTAAATCAAATCTACATAACACTTTGAATATGCTTGTAGTGCGAATATGACTTAGACTTAACAAATTAATGATTTAATTTTTTAAATTAAGTTCTTCAAGAATAAGTCAAAATTATCTAATTTAAAATTCAACCGAGATCCAATAATCATTTATATATGTGACTAGATAAGTTCTACACTACACTGGTAGGCGGGACCCACAAAAACTTGTGAATTTCATCCATTTTAGTGAATAGAATATTTGGACCTTAAAAATACTCTTAAGCTAAATAGTTAATATAATTATCTTTTATTATTAATTAACTTAAGCCATCAGACTTACATTGGCCTCTAGTAACGTATATAGGCCACCTGTATGATGAGAAGTATGATGAACCTTAGCAAGAATCATAGATGACTATTACCATATCAGATTAATCATTCCATCTATTCATGGTCTTAAGGGTTTGGTTTAACTATTAAACAGTACTAGACTAACCTTATGAATTATATGATTCCTTATGCAACTATAAAATGAATTTATAGAAACATTTTTCATACCATATTACTTTACACAAAAATTTTTTCATCACATAAGGGACATCATTCATAGAAACTTTCCTTTTCCTTTCATATAGAGGTGATGGATCTCATCTTATCATCCTACAGACTTTTCGTACGAGAATATATGCTCAGTAATTCATCTTTTAGTAACCCTTGTCTTAGGCACATTGAATCAAACACCAAAACAATGGCATGAAAAATTTGATCGCACAATGACAGCTAATGGTTTCAAAATCAAGTATGACAAATGTGTCTATCTGAAAAGTACATAAAATAGATATGTCATTTTATGTCTTTACGTTGATGACATGCTCATAGTTGGAAGTGATGATAATAGAAATCTACCAAGAATATGTTACATTCTAAATTTGACATGAAAGATATGAGTCTAGCAGATGTCATTTTTGGAATTAAAATCTGAAGGACATCAAACGGACTCATTCTGAGTTAGTCTCATTACGTATATAAAATTCTTGGAAAATTTAGCAAAGAAGATTTTGGTGTCAGTTTGCATATGAGTAAAAATAAAGATGATGGTATTTCTCAAGTAGAGTACTTAACAAGTTGTACAAGACACGATTTAACCTATGCAATTAGCAAACTGAGCAAATATATGAGTAATCCAGGGCATGACCATTGGAAAGGAATCGTGAGAGTACTAAGGAACCTATGCTATACTCGTAGTTATGGACTGCACTATCATAGATATTCAGCTGTACTAGAAGGGTATACAGATGCAAACTGAATATTAGATATGAAAGATTCAAAATCTACGAGTGACATGTGTTTACACTAGCAGATGTAGCTGTTTCTTGGAAATCCTCTAAATAAATTGTGATAGCTAGATCTACCATGGAATATGAGTTTATAACTTTAGATAAATGTGGAGAAGAGGCAGAATAGTTACAAAAATTCTTAGAGGATATTCTAAAGTGGTTAAGGCTTGTGCCAGTAATTTGCATTCATTGCGACAGTCAATCTGCAATTGGAAGAGCACAGAGCAATATGTATAATGGTAAGTTGAGACATATACGTCGATGACATAATATCATTAGACAACTACTCTCTACTAGATTTATTTCTATTGACTATATAAAATCAAAGGATAACATTGCAGATCCACTAACCAAATGGTTAAATAGATAGTTAGTTGAAAAATCATTAAGGAAAATGGGACTAAAGCCCATGAAAGAGTAAGTTAATACAATGGAAACCTAACCTAGTTTACTGGAGATCCCAAAATTTAGGTTCAAAGGGACAACCTAGTTGTATAAGACTTAATTAAATCATTGTGGGGGTTATACTCCTATCCATTCCCATGATGAAACAATGATGCGTGTAAGAGAAAGGGAACGCTATACTTTTAATGATTCTTAGGCATCAGAAATTTGAGCAGAGTAAAACGAGTTACTCTTAATTAAGAATCACCTATGTGAGAGAGAAGTGGGGCCGCTTCTAAGGGAATTAACTTGGGCATAATTCTTATCAACTCTTGCAAAACTAGGTAAATGTTCAATGCCAAAATGAAGATAACAATGAGAACTCAAGTGTATCAGATAAGACCTATGTGTGAAGTATATTATTGTTTACATGAACAATAGAACAGTTCAAAGATATCGTGTCTACTGATTAGCTAGTAAAATCAATGTACTTTTACAATGGAAGATTCAAAGGTTGATATTTACCTATCCTATGCAGGTTTCAAACCATCGAACTCTATCTCCAGGTAAAATATATGTTTTAGTTAGTTCGTCGATTTCATTCATGTGGGGAATTGTTGGAAACAATTAGCATATCAACATGCTATGTTTATGCTTGATTTTGAGCGGAGCTCACTTCATGTAAACAAAAGGTCAAAGTTGATTCAGGCTCTCTTCCGTGGGAGCTTCGAATCGGTATATGGCATGCTCAAAATGATTAATGGATGAATGGGAAATTCAATCTTAAAGTGCAACCATTGTGATGGTTTGAAAGGAGAAAAATAATAGAGAAAAAATTTTATCCCATATTGGAAAGGGGAACAAGTGGGAGAGTGTTTATATAGAATTACAATTTGTTAGTGGGTAATAAAATATAAGTTAGAATGCTCTCTCTTGCACGCACCCGCAGGGAGAGATGCAAATCGGACCAGATCGGGCTTGGCTCGTGTGCGCCCGCACCTGGGTGCATCAAATGTCGGCTCGAAAATGACTTGGTTTGCCTTGGCTCACTTTTGTTTTCTTCATGAATTTTTTTTCCTTTTCTCTCTTCATCTTCTTCTGTAAAAACATATGAAAATAAAAGGTTGTAATTTAATCTCAAATTAAATTTCCGATTAATTCTCATTAATCACTTCTTTCCTTATGAGCCTATAAATTGACAACTTCTTTTCATTTGAAAACACACCAACAAAAACCGAAAGCTCTCTGTTTTCATTTCTCTCTTTAAAGTTCTAAGTTTCCAACATGGTAGAGTTCGAGCCACTGTTTGAATTCACCGGGAATAGTTCGGTAATGCGCCGCTTCTAAGTTTACAGATTATGTTCTAATCTTTTTTTTTTCTATTATGTTCTATTTTACATACTATTCTGTTCGACAACATCACTACTTATTATTTACTATTCATCATATTATGTTTATTATATATATGTAACCTCCTACATTTACTTCTTTCTTTGATCTCCTTCTTCTTCAACCTCTCAACTCTTTGTTTCCTCTACTTGATTCTGAAGATTTGCCACTTGAAATTGGTCTCTTCTTAACAGAAAACTTAGACCGTCGTGATGTTCATTTATCATTTCAAAATATATAAAATAAAATTTATTTTATAACTCCTTGTATGGATTTCTTTTCGTGGTAGATGTTTATTTATCTTAAAATACCTCAAATAAGCAAGCAAGTAGATGATTTTTGGTGTGGAAAAAAAGTGTACTTCAGTTGATGAGAAATGATTACAAATATAGGTGCTTGTGATGAATTTAGTAGTAGACATAGATTAGTATACATTGTAATGATATGTTGAAGTCATATTTAGATTGTCTTTATGGATAAACGAGCTTAGCGTTAAGTAACTAAAATTACCCACATCATGTAGTTTGCGTACAACATGATCCTTCTTAATAGGCAGTTCTTGATTGCTCGTATCTTAGAAAGAAGCATGTTGTGGATGAAGATGAAATATGGAATGCATACTTATCTACTAAGGTGTGTTTGTACAGACTAGATGTATGTTCGATCTTGTGCTTATTTATTTCAATAAAGTGGTTCTAGTTTTGGTTATCGCATGGGGATAATTTCATTTGTAGAGAACTAGAAAGAAACATACTAATATCAATAAGGTATTACCGACAATACTAGAAAGAAACATAAATTCAGTGAATCGAACGTAACACCATTCAGACACATTCATATAGTGGTACTAAAAGAAAAATAAGAGTTATTTCCACTACAAACGTCCTAGTTTTATGTCCACTCATCGAGCGGTCGATGTTCGATCTGACCAATCCAGACGTGCTGATAAATATACCCCCACGCTTATTATCACAAGTGTCAGGATCTTATTTGCAATTCACAGACAGTAAGCCCCCCCGTATTCAACGACAACCCGGTTGAGCCAGAATTGATTCTCTGTAAAGGCAACTACCTTGACCGTCGAACCGAATACCAACTACAGACCATTCCCTCCGATCTAGGGTTTCAGTGTAATCTCCGGTCGTTCATCATGTACAGAAACGCAGCTTCCCGACTCAGGGCACTCAAGGTCAGTAACAATTTCACCACTGAAAACTCGAATTTACTCAACATCCTCGATTTCGATCTTGTGCTCATTAGTTCGCAATTTCGCGCGGATCCGAACTATCTATCCCTACACGAATTCCTATTATTTGAGTCAGTATTTTTGTAATTTTTGGCCCTAGCTCGATTTAATGATTGTATGCTTCGTTTCCGTTTGTTTCCCAAGAAAAATTTAGGAAATTGGATACCTTTGTATGTAATCTGGAGATTTTAGCGTTTCTCGACAGAGCATGATGCATACGTCTCGAAAATCTGAAGAAATATTAATCTACGAAACCTGCATATCCCGAATTTGTTTGTTCCTTTACATGAATTGTACGGTAGATTGAAAATGCTTCATGTCTTTGTATCAAACAATGATTACAGGGACGTACATACAATACTGGGCTGGTCAGGTTTGCAAGTTCCGGTACTGTTGCCACCAAACAGGCTTCCTCTTCCTTGGGAGGTCTCTTTGGGTGGTTGGCTGACCGGCCAGAGACATTACCTCCTTTAGACTTTCCCCTCACAGGTGTCACCCTCCCACCTCCATTGCCAGATCATGTTGAACCTGGGAAAACAAAGATGACTACTCTCCCTAATGGTGTGAAAATAGCCTCTGAAACATCAGTGGTATGTGGGAATTATCTATGCATGCTTCTATTATCGTGCATATGTTTTCTCTAGTACAAAGGTGAAGAAAAGTCTAATGCGCCGACATTTTCTATGGGTTTTTTTGGTTGTAGAATCCTGCCGCCTCAATAGGGGTTTATATTGATAGTGGTTCGATCTATGAGACACCAGTATCGTTTGGTGCCACTCACCTGCTAGAGCGTATGGCCTTTAAGAGCACAAGAAATAGGAGCCACTTGCGTGTTGTACGGGAGGTGGAGGCAATTGGTGGCAATGTGCTAGCCTCAGCTTCTAGGGAGCAGATGAGCTATACATTTGATGCGTTGAAGACTCATGTTCCTGAAATGGTAGAGCTACTTATTGACTCTGTTAGGAATCCTGTGTTCCTGGACTGGGAGGTCAATGAGCAGGTATTTGATTATCAATCTGTTGTGCTATTTTAATCATTTTCCAAGGAGGACAAGATTTTCTTAATCTGAAGATTGGATTCTGTCTTATACAGCTTCAAAAAGTGAAAGAGGAGATTACTGAAGCATCTAAGAACCCCCAAGGCTTGCTTTTGGAGGCTATTCATGCTGCTGGTTATTCTGGTGCCTTGGCAAATCCACTTCTAGCTCCTGAATCTGTGATTCATACACTGAATGGTACCATTTTGGAGGAATTTGTTGCAGTAAGTTAATATTAGGATTTTATTAAAATAGTTCATCTATTTTGTGCATGTATATTTATTAAAAGTGTACCAAATTGTTGAATGTGACTATTTCTCCGGTTTGGACACGGCCGACTGTCTTGTTATGTTGTTGTTTTTCTTTTTTCTTTCAGGAAAATTATACTGCCCCTCGGATTGTACTTGCAGCTTCTGGTGTTGAACATGAGGAGCTCTTATCTGTTGCCGAACCACTTTTGTCTGACCTACCAAGTGTTTCTCGTACTCAGGAGCCAAAGTCAGTATATACGGGAGGTGATTATCGCCGTCAGGGTGATTCAGGGGTGTGTGTCATTGTAATCATAAAACCAAGATTTCAATGTTCATGTCAAACAAAGATATCTTAACTGTTTCTTTGTCATTTAGGATGGAAGGACTCATTTTGCTCTTGCATTTGAACTTCCTGGTGGTTGGCATAAGGAAAAAGAGGTTATGGCTTTGACTGTTCTTCAGGTACTGACATTGGGTTTCTGCAAGACTTAATATCTATTGTAATGGCATTCATGAAACTATGGGGGTTTTACATGACTAAACAGCTAGTTGATGTCTATTCTGTGCTTTCTTGAGATTCCAAGATGGGAAATGTTCATTAACCTAATTTCTCCTTAGATGCTACTAGGAGGTGGTGGATCTTTCTCAGCTGGTGGACCAGGGAAAGGGATGTACTCAAGGCTATGTAAGTTGATCTTGTATTTGTCTTTCTTTTGTTACAGTTCATTCTGCATCCAGATCCTTAATTCTACCCTTGTCATCAAGCTTTTTTTGTATCGGGATCTGAATGTTTACGCGCCATAATGAACAGATCTTCGTGTCTTGAATGAGCATCCACAATTCCAGTCAATATCAGCATTCAGTAATATCTACAATAACACTAGCATATTTGGTATTCAAGCAACTACTGTGAGTATCTCTTGATCTTAATTGTGTTGAGACTGATGCTAGAAATAGACCTTCTTGCTAACATTAAGTGTGCCGTCTGTGGATCTTAGCTGAAGCTTTTATTTTTTCTAAATCCAGAGTTCTGATTTTGTGTCGAAAGCCGTTGATATAACAGCTATTGAACTTCTTGCAATTGCCGCTCCTGGACAAGGTTTATTACAGAGCTTTCTCTGAGGTATATAATCTCAGTTAGCTGGTGATTAACTTGCATATTTCTCATATGCAGTTGACCAGGTACAGCTAGACCGTGCCAAACAGTCAACAAGATCTGCCATTCTGATGAATTTGGAATCCAGAGTAAGTAAATCCTATTGCAATATTTACACCTTTTTGAGGAGCGTTTTTTCTTACTACTGAGTTTTGTTTATTATTTAGGTGGTTGCATCGGAGGATATTGGTAAACAAATTTTGACATATGGCGAGAGGTATGCCTGATTTTTACGACAGATTGTATGTGTGAATTTCGAGCTACTTATAATCATGCATTTTCCCAAGTGCCACTTGTCCATCTTCAAATTTTCAAAGCCCCTTTTAGGATTATTACAATATCCATATTTTTTTTAAGATAAACACTTCTCATGATGCAGGAAACCTGTTGCTGATTTCTTGAAGGCAGTGGATGAAGTAAGTTTGAAAGACATCACTACAATTGCACAAAAGCTTCTTTCTTCTCCACTCACACTGGCCTCATATGGAGATGGTACTTTCCTTTCCAATTTATGATATCCGTGATGTTGATTTTATCAGTAGCTCTCTATGTTGTTACTTTTCTTATTTCTCTTTTTTTTTTTTTCCTTTCTTACTTTCAGTTATACATGTCCCGAGCTATGATTCAGTCAGCAAGAAGTTCCAATCAAAATGAATACGGTAAATCATTGTAATTTTTTTGCGTGTTGATGCGTTTGAAGATCTTAATACGACCAATTATTGTTTTGATGAAAATAAAGAGGAATACTTTGAGGTTCGCACTTTTAAGTAAAATAATTTGTTTGGAACCTGAGCAAGCATCATTTTGGGATGCAAGTATGTATCTCTTTTGGTTGGTAGGATAGTTCAAGATGGGATGATGATGGTGTATTTTTCATGTATTGGTCCCATAGTAATTTGAACAAATTTCATGTACTCCTTTCTTAGTGGAAGAAACTTCAAATGTATGTCAATTACAGACTTGACTTGAACATCATTTTCCCTTTTTGCATGCTTTCAATATATTAGGTTTCTCTTAAAAGTTAAATGCTATAATTCTTTTTCAAACAGTGGTTCGTTCCAAAATGTTTGGAGAATTTAAGTTAGTTTACCATTGTATTTAAACTTATAGCGGAAGATTCTACGGATATTGGTAAATAGATTACATAATCTTGTTTTCTTCAATGAAGTCATGGATTACATTAAAATACTCTTATTATATACAATTATGACATTCCAAGTCCAATTCTCATCATTGACTCGAACCTCCTCTTACAACACAACAAAAGTACTCTGCCGATTCAACTTTCAGATCCGCCTCCATCATCCCCTCAGCTCTCTTCTAAACACAGTCATACTGGAACAGTGGGACTATAGCTCATCAAACCTCAACCCTTTATTTATCGAAAATGCAACCCAACTCGAAAATTGAAATGCCTATTTTTCTAAGAGGTCTTGCAGTGTCAATTCTCAACAAGCACGGGCCTCTGGGACAGGAAGACGCCTAGAGACTGCCCCGCTACCACCATTAACTTTCAATGATGCAAAGAGGCAAGATAACCGGGCTATCATGGGCTTAGTCCTGGCCACTTTTGGGACAACCGCGAGTTCCATACCAGTATTGTCACTACAATTCCCGTAATACCCTTCAAGATCCGCTTTTGTGATCATAACTGCATCTCCTGAGGGAGATCCTCCAGTAGATGCCCGATGCTTGCTGTATTCTTGAACAGCCTGTTAAAGGCACACAGAAAAAAAAAAAAAAACAGAGACAAAAGAAGAAAGTATGTCTATTATCCATTTCTGAAAAAAAAAAAAATTTATTAAATGTGAGTGATCTTCATAAAGAACAGTTGGAGCAAGCGTCAAAAAGCACAGGTATCAAAGATGAATGCATCTTGTGTGCAGAGATAGCAACACCAAAAATAATTATAATAAATCTAAATTGTCACTGGATTGTTTTAATGAACTTTACTTACTTCCCATTGTGATGGAGCTAGTAACACTCTAGGTCTTCTAGACCGCACATATTCGAGGGCAGCAGCAGGAGTCATGTGTTTATACTTGACCTGCAGAGAAGTAAAAACCAACTCAATCTCAATACCGAGCATGCAGAAAATGATTCAGTTTCAAAACAAATTCCTATAATAGATGTTGATAAGATTCCATTTGAGGAGTATATGCCAGTACCAAATAGCAGAGAACAATGGTGGTGCTCCTTCCCCTCCCTGCTTTACAGTGAACATAAGTCGTTCTACCACAAGAAGCATTTTCTGAACCGAAGAAGAAAAGAGAGAAAGAAAAGGGTAAAAAATCTTCCAAACATTATAGTATTATAGAACTAGCTGAAAAATGTTTTGGGAAGAATAATTCAACTCACTGTGAATAAAGTCTACAGCTCGGCTTATATCAGCAGATTTAGGAGCAAAACAATAATCCCTTGTGGGAATTGTCAAGTGATCAATTCCATATTCCTGCAACCATTTCATATAAAAAGCAATGACGATCAAACAAAATAATAATCAACTTCCCTCCATTTTCCCAAAGCAAAAATAATACAAAATTATGCAAGAGAAAGTAGCACATGAAGTAAATCAAAAAAATGAAGACAGTTTCCCTACCCCCTACCCCCCCCCCCCCAAAAGGAAGAAATGGGAGGGGACTGTGATATTAACGTGACGAACTTCAAAATATACCAAATTTTCAAAGCACAAATAAAAACAAGGAATTTTATATATATTATTAAGAAAACATACATGATATAATGAAGAAGGAACAAGCGTTTCATAAGATTCATTGAGAGTGATAACTCCACCAACACCTAGCTGCTTCAATCGAGGAACGTCTTTAGGAAACGGCACAGCACCAAGCAGAAGAAACTGGGATAACCAAAAAAAAAAGAAGGGAAACACTTCAACTTCATTATAAAGCAGATAATATAGACTGTTTTTCTTGATCATATAATACCCGCGAAAAAAAAAAACCCGAAGTTAAGAACACTCAATTGATCGCTGAACTACCACGATTTTCATTAAATAAATTTTTAAAAAAATCATCCACTCAATTTTCAAGTCCAACAAAACCCATCCAGATTTCAGATTGAAAGAAAAGAAATGGGGAATTAACGAAAAAAAAACCTGATCGACTTCATCCCACCATCTGAACTCAGGCTCCATCTTGTTACGAAGCACATTATACAAAAGGGTTGGGTAAAACAGGATCCGAGCGCCCGCCCCGACTAAAGCTCTCTTAGCATCAACCTTCACAATCTGATGATTCTGCCTGACGTCTACAAACTCGTCACGATCAGAAGCAGGACCGTCCAATTCCTCGATCTTCATCCCCAAAATAATGAATTAAAATCCCTAACGATGAAAAATTCCCAGAGTGGTTCTAATTCCACAAGCTGCGAACAATTTGGAAGAATAAAATTACAGAAAAGTGAGAATAAGAATCGGTGGAATTTCGCATGCTTGAGGAATCAGAAATAGGTTAACAAATTCGAGGAAGCAGAGAAGAGTATCATTTGGAAAAAGGTAAGAATTTGGATTCTCTTGGTGGGGTGTGGAAATGAAATTATGGAAAGTTGAGGGATCGGATTTGGAAACTAGGGGATAAGAGAGAGAGAGAGGGGGAGAAAGAAGGAAGAAGAGATTCTATTTCCAGCTTTGAGCTTTGAGTCGGTCTGAAAGAGTTCACTGATGAGAGAGAGAGAGAAACAAGAGAGGAGAGAGAGGGAATCGGACATTAGAATGCGAATAATTTTTTGGTGAGAAAACGAAGGGTCAATGAAGGAAACGGGTAGTTGTTGTATTACGTTTCTGTCCCTAAGCTAGTGTAGACTATTCACGTTATAATTTTTTTAAATTAAAATTAAATTAAAATATAACTAGATACTTTATTTAACAATTTTTTAAATAATTTTATTTAATTATTATCTTCTTTAAATTGATTAATAATAATTATTTTTTTTTTTATTATTTATTTAATAAAAATTAATAGGATAATATTATTTATTTTTTAATAAAAAAATTAATAAAAAAATAAAATATTATTAAAAATAAGTTAAATATAACTAACTTATCCTGAATGATTTTTTTATAAAAACGATTCATACTCTAAAAATAATAATTAATATAAATATTCTTAAAAATTTCATTAAATAAATAACCAAATTAAACCTAAACTCTTTAAACTATCCATCTATGTGAAATATATTTTTTTATATTATTATACTTCCTAAACATCCCCTCAAAATATACAAATATAAGACTATATGAATCATCATGTCTTTTACACTTTTTTTTTTAATCTCATATTCGTTATATTTTATATTATTATTTCAAAATTTTATTTTTACTCTTTAATATATTTAATTATTTTAAATTATTTTTTCATCAAATTATTTTCTTATTACTAATTTCACTCTCTCATTGCCTCCATTAATCACCGTTATCGAAAATAATTTTAAATTATAATTTTAAAATATTTTAATACTCTTAACTTTTATTTTATATTTTCCCTCATATTTTAATTATTTTTTATTTAGTTTTCCTAACATAACTTATTTCATCTTCCTCCACTACTACAACCACCTACCACCACTACTACTCTTCGTTGCTGCCGGAAAATATCTCTCTCTTACTGGGTCTAAGTCCTCGTCGAATTATATAGAATCATTTTTTCTTATAACAATGATAGTAGAATAAGATTAAGAAATTTATTTTAGAAGTGAATAAATAAAATAAAATAAAATAAGGGAGAGAAAATAAAAAATAAAAACTAAAATATAAGGGTAAACAAATAAAAATTATTTCTCTATCTATATATAACTATTTTTTCATAATTTTTTTTAATTAGTTTAATTTTAGGTAATATAGCATAATTTTGAATTTTAATTAGTAATTTTTGGATTAGTATTCTATATTTTATTATTTATATCAATTAAATTTATTTTAGCCCGAAAGTCTTACCAACTACATTTCTGGTCCACGCAGGAACTGCTATACAAAAACTCATTTTACTAGAACCATAAGTATATGTATTTTATTAGTAGTTCATATGGAATTAAACTTTCACTTGATTTAGATACATAGAATCCTATCAATTGACAATATGGTCTTTTTTTTTTATCTCATTGAATTTCCATAAAAACAGGAACCCTTTAAAAATTGAGCTATACAAAAAACTTGATTTCTTTCTAAAAAAGTAATTACATTTTCAATTGAGAATGAATGATTCCTTAAATAAACATAGTAATCAATAACACTAAAGTGCATTATCTCTTCAAAATAGCATTATTCTCAAATCAGAATTAAAAGAATGATCAAAATATTGAAAATCTTTTTCGATTAAAATAAGGTCATATTATTAATTTATTTATTGAATACATCGATATTAATGAGATATTTGACATATTTGAAAAAATATATAACCCTTAAACAAAATATAAAGGATATTGTAAAATATTTTGAACCCAATTTGAAAATATAAAAATTATGAGTGGGTAAAAATTTCGATCCCAATCGAAATCCCGATTCTAAATCGAGGATCAATACCAATCAATATTAAAATAACATAATTAAATAATAATAATACTAAAAATAATAATCAATAATAATAATGAAATAATGAAAGAGAAAGGCTTAAGCTATTTCTAAAATATGTGCTTAAAAAACTTTATTATTTTTCTATCCCAATACCATCGATCCTGATATTAAGTTGGAATAAATGGTTTCAATCTTAATATTGACGTTAATATTAAGAAAATTGGGACTTAAGACTATTATTATTCTATTCAAATACTTTTATCCATTTTTACTTATTAACCCAATTAAATTTTTAAGGAAGCTTAGAATTTATTAGGGTATTTGAGTTATATTACTAAGGATATAAATCAAACTAAACTTTTGAGTAAATTGAAAATTTAATTTGTATGCATATTAGTTTAAAGAAGTTACTACTCTTCAGTCTTTGTGTAACTGGGCTGGGCTTCTCCACACCGGCCCACAAATTGAGTAACCGATTCTCTTTACGGAGCTCCTCTGTGATGAGAAATTTATACGTCATAAAACGTGGTCCATTGGGCTTTGAAGTCGTTTTAAAGACTTGCCTTATAAAGTAGGTCCATCATTTTTGAGGAATCTATTAGAGTGTTAGCCTTGTACATTGATTAGCCCAATTGTGTAGGCCCAAAAATAAACTGGACTGAAATTAGCCGCCATTTTCAGGAGACCCGTTTAACCTCTCTCTTTCACGTAAAAATGCGTGGTTGATGAGAATTTTTAGGGTAGAATTTGTTTAGGGTTCATTTTAAATATATCATAATATTATAATTAAAATAATTATATTTATTATAAATATAATTAAGATAAGAAATTTTAATTATTTATAAATATAATTAATTTTTTTAATAAAGAAATACCCAATAAAATTCGTAAATCAGAATTTACTAAAGTCTGTATCTGAAGCCATTATAACGAATGAAACCTTATCCTAATGACCCTATCAGTCTCGACTGTGGCCTTGCTTTCATTATAGTCTGTTGTTGCTTGCAAGGCTTCCACAAATAGTGTGGCACTGGCAGTCGTTGAATTGTGTTTCAAGTGCCATCTTTTTTCCTTTCTCTCTTTTGTTTTGGTGATGGGAAAATAAGGTACGACTTCTCAGTGAAGCAAGCAAGCAAGGTAGCTGCCATCCACTATATTTACTACACAAACCATGCTTTCATGCCTTTTCAAGCTGCTTCATTCATTCATTCATTCATTCATTCATTCATTCATTCATTCATTCATCAACCAACCAACCCCTTCAGTCTAGATTCTACTGTATATTATTAGTGTTGGATTTAAAGTCAGAATATATTATATTAGTAATGAAATTTAATTCATTAATTATAATATCATTTAGTTCATTTATTATAACTAATATTATGTTAATTAAAATATTAAAAAAAATCATTAATGAATCTAATTAACAATTATTTATTTAATTAAATAGTTAGAAAAGGCATAATGGTTGGAAGAGGTTTAATATATGAGCTATTTGACTTATAAGTATAAACATTGGAGGCATTTTTATATTCAATATTTATCTTATAATATTTTTTATTTATTTATAATTATAATAAAATTTAATTTATATATATATAAATACTAACCATAATAATTACTAACCAAAATAGTTGTTTGATGATAGCAACTAATGGATGAAGATTTTAGCAAATGTGCAAAAAGCAAAGATCATGTCTGATAAAATTCTTAAATGTTAGCTTGATGGAAGAGAGTTAATTAACTATGTTGTCGTCGTCTTGGAGTAATATGTCTAAAACGAAAAGACAAAACACTAGAACAACATTAAATCTCATTCACAACTTCACGAGCCAATTTTTATTAGTCAACATCTTCACTGTCCTCCATTACTCTTCAGTTCAGTGACCCCTCTCTCTCTCTCTCTCTCTTCCTCCCCCCACCCCCCGAAAGAAAAAATCTTTCGACAACAAATTGAATCAATGGTGCCTTCCTGGTAAGTAGCATAATGAGGTATAATGGTATGATCATTTAACCAAAAAGAAAGGGTCTCTCGCTTTAACCCATCTCGTTTTCTCTACTCCTACTAAAAATGGAGAAAATCCATCACCTCTTACCTACAGTTCTCCTCTTCTTCAACATATTCCCACCACTAAAAGTCTCTTCCCTTACCGCCGGCGCTGGCGTCGGTATCGGGATCGGGATCGGCAATGCCGGTGGTGAAACTGCTGGTGGAGGAGGAGGAGTTGTTTGGATAGGCGAAGGAGGAGGAATCCAACCAAACCCATTTGGGTCTTCTTCTTCAAAGCAAAACAGAGCATACTCTGCTCTTCAATCATGGAAATCTGCAATTTCCGATGACCCATTAGAAGTCTTGAAAACCTGGGCCGGCCCAAACATCTGCTCATACCAAGGAATCTTCTGCGCAGATTCTCAGTCCGGTCCTACGATCGTCGGAATCGACCTCAACCATGCTAATCTCAAGGGCATTCTCGTAAAAGAGCTCTGTTTTCTCACCGATATGACTCTGTTCCACCTCAACAGCAACAGATTTTCCGGCACCGTCCCTGAAACTTTCCGGCAACTCCCCTCCCTCCAAGAACTCGACCTAAGCAACAACCTCTTCTCCGGCCCGTTCCCTCTCCCCCTCCTCTACATCCCAAATCTAGTCTACCTCGACATCAGATTCAACTCCTTCTCAGGCGAAATCCCAGAAAATCTCTTCAGCAAAAACCTCGACGCCATCTTCATCAACAACAATCAATTCTCAGGAGAAATACCTCAGAATCTCGGCAACTCGCCGGCGTCCGTGATCAATCTAGCGAACAACAAATTCACCGGAAACATTCCGATAAGTCTCGGATTCATGGGCGGGTCTAACAACTTGAAGGAGATTCTTTTCTTGAACAACAAGTTAACGGGCTGTGTTCCCGAAGGGATCGGAATATTCAACGAGATGCAGGTTCTGGATTTAAGCTTTAATTCGTTGATGGGTAATTTGCCCGAAACGGTGTCGTGTTTGGATCAGATAGAGGTTTTGAATTTCGGGCACAATGAGCTGTCTGGGGTATTGCCCGATTTGGTTTGCGAGTTGAAGAGGCTGGTGAATCTGACCGTAGCGTACAACTTCTTTTCTGGGTTTGATGAAGAATGTGCGAGGATGTTGTTGTTTAGGAATGTGGGGTTTGATTTCTCCGGGAATTGTATTCCGGGTCGGGATCTGCAGAGGCCGGGACAGCAGTGTTCTGGACTTCCAGGTGGTGGGTTGAGTTGTTTGAGGCTTCCTCCCATTTCTAAGCCTGTTGTCTGTGCCTCTTTGCCCCAGACCTTGATCAGTTCATCATCTCAATCTCCATGATGACGATGATAATGGTGGTACTGAGTTACTTAGTTGATTCTAATTGCAAACATGAACTAGAGGAAACGGGGGTTGCTTATTTATTTCATTCTCTAATCACGTTTGGGTGCTGCAATTGCATGTAAAATCTGTAAGTGGGATTCTTTTTGTTTCAGGGTGATCAAAAAATGGATGAGAACGTGTACTAGAATCTAAAAGAAGAGGGTTCTGATGATTAATCCTCATTATTGATTAGAACAGTTTTTAAGTATGTTTACAAGTCTTTTCCTCCCTCTCCTTTTATTACAAACCAGAATTTGGCCCTTTTTTTTTCGAAGGAAATAAAATTTGACCATTGAAAAAGAGACCAAGTAATCAAGGCCTGGCCGACTGGCCGACCATTACATCATTGAGGAAAAGAATAACAAAAATCGTGACTGCATTTTCTTCCGATATTCTTCAAGCAACATAATACAGTGGATTAGGGAGTTTAAATGACCTTAAAGCCACAGAAAATCCCATTAAATCACTCCATTGATCACCAGAATTCCCTTGAATCCTGTATCCTTCATTTACCAATTCCAATCTCTTCTCCGATTTATAAACGACGGCCGTCTTCCTTTGATCGGAAGGTTCCCTATGTAATCAGTTCAATAACCAAAACATTAGCTTCGAATCACAATCATTGACTACTTAAAACATAATTAATCACCTCAGAATCAGTTTCTCCCAATCACTGAATCCTGATAAAACAAGATTCTTCTCAGTGGCGGCTCGTTGATATTCGCTTCGACCAGTCAGTAGGAAAATCTTGAAACCGAGATTTTTGACGTCGTTGTATAACCTCAAACTTGCAGGTAATGCAGGAGCTTCAGCTAAATCTACCCATTCATCGAAAGAGGTTTCGTTGAATGTTTCTGAACTTCATGTCCAAGAAATAGTTAGATCCAAGCACTTTTATTTTCATATGGACGAGTATTAGAAAAAGAAGTATATTTACATGAATAAGGTTTGATTATTCGTTTTTATCAAACTCGGTATAAACTTACCAAACTGAACAAACACTTATTTAGGGCCTTCAAAATATAATATAAATTAATGAAAGTTTGCATTTACGGTTACGAGCAATGAAAGTTTGCATTGTCGTTAAATCACCTCAGAAATTTCGTGTAATCTTCCTACGATTCACTTGAATTATTTGTACTAAGGCTCTAGTGCAGTACAACTACATACCAACGTGTCAAAACCGTATTGGTCTACTTGAATTGCAAAAAATGCATACGTACGTAATAACACAGTAAAACGACAAAAGATATATTGAAGACCGCATGATTGGGAAGCTGAAAATCTTGATCATGATTTTCCGCCCAATCAAACGGCTTATATTACTTACCCGAATCCGTGAGCGGCGTAGTACGGCAGATTCGAGAGCAGCGTCTCATCGACATCGAAGACCCAAGCGTCTCTCCCATCGGCGGCGACCTGAACCGTCGTCGCGAAACTGAATGAGTCTAGACCGACGACCTCGGAATCGGAAACGTATCGGTCTCCAGTCATGTACTCCTGAACGAAGAGTTCACACCTGACCGGAATATTCGTCCAGAGTCCGGCGTCGTTCGTCTCAATGGAGAATTTCCAGCTCTCGCAGTACGACCTGTCGTCGTCGCGGACGACGCGGTTTCTCGGCCTGATTTGGATGATTGGTATGGAAATGGTGTGAGAGGTGAGGCCGATAAGGAGGAGGAGGAGAAGAGTGAAATGGCCGGAAGTGGCGGCCATGGATCTAGTTCTCCTCTGTCTTGCAGTTGAGAAGTGGAGTCTAGAGATTGATGGTTGGTTAGTGTTTGGCGAGGGGTTAATCTGGAATATAATATCTTCTTTTTTTTTTTTTTTTTTTTTTTTCTTTTCTTACATACTCTACACCGGATCAGCGCACAGTGTTCTGATTTCCAAACAGGCCTTTAAAAGACATACTAATTGTGGGAATGGACCGGACAGGAGTCCCAATTTTGGACTGATTTTGAGGTGGACATAAAAGGAGAAGGAATGAGAGGGAGAGATGGAGCTAGTAGAAAAGAAATGGAATGTTTTGTAAGAAAAATTAAAATTACAAAATTGACCTTTTAATTATAGAAATTACAACTAAAATCTCACTTCTTTGCCACTTTCCATATTTATAGAAACTATATCCCACATTGATGAGTTAAGATGCTTTAGTGTTGAACGTTTAGGGACTTTACTTTCTTTAATCTATGACTACTCAATGATAGGTTAAAGAAGATGATACTGTCAGTCAATCTTTTATTGCTTGCTTAGTTTATATGTAATTTCGACGAGTGGTTTTATTCAAGTTTGTATTGTTGATTTATTCATTCAAGCTGTTAGTTTGATTACTATTACTAGGCTGTGGGGAAACAAGTGATCATTTTCATCTTCCACTTTTGACTGTTTGTTTAACTTTTCAACCTCTTGCATTTACTTGCAATAAATTTCAGTGGCGGATGGGGGCGGCCAGGAGAAAAAAATAATAATAATAAATAAATATATATATATATATATATAGATACCAGATGGACAAAACAGAGAGCAAAGAGAGCGACAGAAAGATGAGTGGCGGAGGATTATAGGAAAGAGAGAGAAAGAGTGATCGAGAGGAATAGATTTAGATTTATATGGTGATGAACAAAAAATTGGACTCAATATCTTTATATTAAAGAAATGTGTTAATTACGGAGGAGCAGGAAGAAAAAATCAAAACTCTAATTTGATGATGAGCTAACAGCACGCAAGTATCTTGTATAGCCAGCTCAAAAGTCAAACACGTAAAGAGATAAGATTTTCTTTCGTTTATAAATCAAATACTTTGAAAAAAAAAGAGGCTTTACAAAAAATTTTGGAAAATAATTCCGAGCCAAAACAAATTATTTTTATAAAAGCACTTAAGAGATGAAAGATATTTTTAAAGGCAAATGCTAGCTGTCAGGCATGTGTATCTTTCATAATTGTGCAGTCGAACAGTCTTATAGTAACTAGTAGATAGGATCAAGAGATAAATCTTTTTCCTTTTCCGTTGTCATGTTTCTTCGAAAGAGAATATTCCTCTTGAGAGGAGTATAATCTTTATACAGATTTTAAGAGTCTTGAAAGAACTTTACATCATAATCTGTATCCATAGTAACAACTCTATTGATGCCTACCCTTTATCTAAGAACTTCTTAATGTTTTCATTCACATCTCGAATATCTCCATTAGGGGGAAGACATTTGCGAGATGCTGCAGAAGCCTATGGAAGGTTTCGAGGGATAGTAAAAATTCCCTTATTGTGATAAACGCTCTGTGAATTTTTTAAGTGATATTTATTCCACCATTTAACGAAGTACCTCCTAGTTAACCAGTAGATATTAGGAGTAACTTCATTAGGGGTGTCTTGATCGAACCAAACATTGTATTCTCATCTAATTATCCATGGGATGAGGTATACTATCCGAAACTTTAATGCTAAAATCAAATAACAATCAGCGATGCCATTTCCTATGAAAAATAATTCATAGATCTTCTAAACATAGATTGGGAAGAATTTAGGTTTAATACCGAAATTATTAAACCATTTCTAAATTAGGTAGGAAAATCCACCTGATCTGTGTAAAAAGAAACTCACCAACTATGTTTATGCTTGTAATTTTGAATCAAGAAAACTTGATTCTAAGAAGATATATAGTCGTAACAATCCCAACTATGGGCTCCCTTTCACAGTGCCGTATTTTCTAAATGGCTCTCATTTGAATCATTCGGACGTCATGATGACTTTTAAAATTTTTAATTTTGAGAAAGTCACCTAGTTATTCTTGAATTTGGTGTCCACTAAAATAGACTATGATTCTTCAAGAATGGAGATAAATCATATCCAAGATTTAGGAAATAATCCTGATTTAATATATTCGCATAGATGTTTACTCCCTAAATCTCATATCCAATCATCTTCATTTTTAGTCCTTCATTCTAGGATATCTTCATCCTTGATAGTATAGGGGAGATTATCATATAATGGGAAATATGGATGATCTTTTTCACTATCTAGTGGGAAATGGCAGATAGACAATTATAAAATCCCCAAATGAATTGAAGATCTCATTCATTATATTATAATATTCAGACGGAACATTTTTTAGACCGAATAGCATGACATTTCATTCGTAATGGCCAAAAGGGACTGTGAAAGCCATTTTAAATCGGTCTTCTTCACGAATTTGTATTTTCCAGTCTCCATACTTCATATCGAACTTTGAAAATATTACGAAAGCAAATAATCTATCTAGAAAATCCCTTTTGTTTGAAATAGGGTAGTGAATGCAACGAAGTGTTTAATTCAATGGCTTTTAGTTGATGGCTTTTAGTTGATTACTAGCCTTGGTGCTCCTCTTTCCAATTTTGCTATGTTTTGAAGATAGAATGTTGTATAACTCAAAGTACTATCTTTTACGAATTAGTCCTTTGGTTATGAGGTCATTAATCTCCTTTCTACAAATATGAGGTCATTAATCTCCTTTCTACAAATATGTAGCAACTCAGAATTCACTACTACTAGTCTGACCTTGGTGAGGATATTCTTCTCCAAGAATGTTGGTTCATATGGTAATCCCACCAAGTGCTGCTTTTGGATCACAAAAATCATTAGAAACTTTAACACATATCCTAGGTTGAAATTTTTTTTCTAGCTCCTAGTGGCCAAAAGGGATTGTGAAGGCCATTTTATATCGGTTTTCTTCATGAATTTGTATTTTATAGTATCCAAACTTCGAAAATATTCTAGCAGGAAATAATCTGTTTAGAAAATCTCTTTTGTTTGGAATAGGGTAGCGAATCTAGCGAAGTGCTTGATTAAATAGCTTTTAGTTAATTACCTGCCTTGCTGCTCCTCTTTCTAATTCTGCTACATTTTGAAGATAGAATGTTGTACAACTCTAAGGACTATCACTTTTACGAATTAGTCCTTTAGTTAAGAGGTCATTAATCTCCTTTTTACAAATATTCAACAATTCAGAATTCATTACCACTAGTATGGCCTTGGTTGGAATATTCTTCTCAGAGAATGTTAGTACATATGGTAATCCCACCAAGTCTTGCTTTTGATCCCAAAAAGCATTAGGAACTTTAACACATATTTCATATTGGAATTTGTTTTCTAGCTCCTAATTGCTAAAAGAAACTGTGAATGCCATTTTATATCGGTCTTTTTCATGAATTTGTATTTGCTAGTATCCAAACTTCATGTCGAACTTTGAAAATATTATGGTGGCAAATAATCTGTTTAGAAAATCCTCTTGTTTGGAATAGGGTAGCAAATCCTATGAAGTGCTTAATCCAATAGGTTGTAGTTGATTACCAGACTTGGCGCTTCTGTTTCCAATTTTGTAGAGTTTTGAACATAGAATGTTGTGCAGCACCTAGGACTATAACTCTATGTATTGGTCCTTTCGTTAAGAGGTCATTAATCTTCTTTTTACAAATATCTAGCAACTCAGAATTCATTAGTGCTAGTCTAGCCTTGGTGGAGGTATTCTTTTCCAAGAATGTTGGTTCATATGGTAATCCTATTACGTGCTACTTTCGATCCCAAAAAGCATTAGGAACTTCAATACATATTTCAGATTGAAATATTTTTTCTAGCTCCTTTATTGTCCTTTGTAACTGAGGAGTTTGAAGCTGGATTTCAATATTCTTTGAGGTAATTTCCTTCTGGAATGAAAAAAGAAATTTCTTATTTCTATCAATATGGGCTTTCACCAGATTGATATTGTGATATTTAGGCCGTTGTGAAAACTTGAAATTAAGCTTATGGCGTTGATCTCTATAGTTATCCCTTTATCATCAATCTGATGTATATGATACAACATGTGCAAGAGGGGATTTCCAAAAATAACCCCTTACGCTAGGTTCTTAACCATGATAAACAACATCCGAATATATATTCCATTGTTACAGACTGCCACATCTAGAATTTTATATTCAATAAGCAGCTTACCTCTAGTAGCTACATTAAGAACCTCAGTAGTTTTTGAAAAGTATTTAGAGGGTATCATTCTCTCGTTTATACAATTTAAATCAGCTCTAAAATCTATTAGAGCCTTAGATTTTAGAGTGAATTCTCTATTAACCACAATAGTAATAGGAGAGTACCATTTATGGGAAACTACTCTTTCCACTCGGATGGTATTTTTGTTATTATTTTGAAGCTAAAATCCCACTTCCCACATTCAGAAACCACTCTTCTATTTCACTGGCCACATCGAGTGTTATAATCCTACGTGTTTGTAGCCAAAGGTAGCAAATTCTTTGCAATTACATCTGATAGCAATTACATCTCATATAATTCCCTTATCTTACCTCTAAGAAAACATTATCCCACGTGTCTGTAGCCATTTATGTTTTCTTAGTTAAGCTTAACCTAAATATTCTTGTGAAACATAAAATATTAAACTAGCTCATGCATGTGTCCGTGTCCATGTCAATGTCTAGGATGATAACATTACTCTGTCATATATCTCATGCAAAAATAATAAATATGCATACTTACACCTAGTATAAGTCTTACGTGTCCGTAGCCAATTTATATTTAATGCAAATATCATATATTTTATAATATTTTGAAGGCAAGCCATGAAATAGTTTCATGACTAATTACAACCCAATATAATCATAGGAAGGATTTGTATTCAGTCTCATCATAGATAATAATCATACGTATATATTATGCACTCTCATAGTCTTTAACAACTTAAGATAATATAGCATGATTGTTGTTGTCTTTATTCAGTCTCATCTATTATGCACTCTCATGTGACGACATATTCAACCAAGCATATTTATATATATACTGATTTATGTACATTTAACAACTTAAATTATATACATCTAACGCATGACCATGTTAAGATAATTTTAATCATTCGTATATTATTGTTGTTTTTATCTTTTAATGCATGACAATATTATGTTTATGGAAATCCAGACAAGCCTTTTAGATCTAATCTATTATTGTTAAGTCTTTTTAGTACATTTCAATTATTTTAGGCGTAATCAAACAATTAAAATCATCATCCTTAACTCTATAAGGATACTTGTCAAAATGTCAACTTTCCATATTTGGAAAGTTTACTAATCGGGTCATTTTCAAAATATTATTTTAGAATGTTTCCTATTTTAGATCCACTTCTAGAGTTAGAAAACATCCAAAATAAAATCTCAATCACGTTAAGTTCACCATAAACAATTTAAGCAAACTTAATTGATTTTATATTTGATATAATAGTAAAACACATATAAACTATTTATATTATTTTACTTACTAAATAGTTATCAAATACATAATCTAATCATTAATTATATGATCAAAATCATATTTTAATTAATTACATCAAAAAATAGATTTTATTTGATTTTAGGAAAGCATTAAAAAATGACCTAATCAAATTAGGATTTTCCACGATGAATGATTTTCCACCACCATCAACCCTAAGACCAGCAGCCCACACATCACTGCCCCCATGCAGCCCACATCGCCGCCTAGCAGCGGTGTGTGCCGCATGATGGCAGCAGCAGCTGCACACGCACTACCCTAAAGAGCTACGTTCACTGCTGTTTGACAACAACGCTGCCACTACTCTAAGCAACATTAGTGACTGTCCCGAATAGTAATCCCGTTCTCGCACATATCCATAAAATTTCCGATTAAGATTTCGTTAGAAAAACGTACATGACATTAAAAAACATCTAAGAGAAAGATCAAATTATCAAATTAAAAAAAAAAAAATCATGCTTTTTCGGTATGACCTAAGCTCTGATACTACTGATATGAATTCATGCTTATAAAGCAGTGGAAGTAATAATTTAAAATTGTCGAACCTCATCCTAACATAGCATAATTTCATAAATACGATCGATCATACAACAATTATATATCACATATATAATCACTTTATAGAAAAATACAATAAATCTCATGTACCTATGTCGGACCTCGACATACCTATGTGTTCTTCCCCTAATCATAGTCCACACGATCTGTGCGCTCAGTTGATTTTCTACATTGAGATTCAACTCATGAATCAAAATATTCAGGAAAGGGATGGGAAGAATTCTCTCTTTTCTCACTCTCAATATCGCCCAAGAGGAGATGGAGTAACCTGTGATTTTCGGCCATCCTAGTGGTCTATTTATAATTTTTCACTAGGTCTAAAGTTTCCTTGTAGCATTAGGTTTTCTTAAATCTATTAAGGAAACAGTGGGCCTAGCCCATATACTATGGCCGGCCATACCATAGGTCGAAACCCATAGATATTAATCATCCCTTTGATTAATCCCTTTGATTAATTTGACCTATAAAAATTCAATTGATAATTCTACCCAGATAGTTGACCTATAGCGGATTCAATGGATCTTTTGTCCTCTACGACCTTTTAATGTATAATTATTAATACGAACCTTTAGGACCATTTAACAAAATCAATGTCATGCTTATTTATGCTATCATAGCTGCATGACATTAGATTTAATAAATTTATAATTACCACTTTGCTCTTATAGTCAAACTACAAATCAAATTATCATTTTACCCTTAAAATGGAAATGATCTATTTTTTCCTTTTCTCCAATGAATCTTAAACTGAGTTACTATCGAATCTTTTGTGTGTAATTGATTAGGTTCTACATCACACTGGTAGGAGGATTTCATAACACATTATGATTGTATTTAATTCACAATCAAAGTCGTTTAATTTAAAACACCTTATAAATTAAATAGTTAACTTAATCATTTTATGACTAAATAACTCAAACCTTAAAGTCAAGACTATCTTCTAGTAAAGTGTCAAGACTACTTAGGAGATAAGAAGTATAATCTTCCAAAAGAACCTCATGTGACTAAAATATATTTACAATAAATGATCATTCTATCTTGCCAATATCCTGGTTTGTCATAGGGTATGGTTTAACTATTAAACCCTTATAGACAAATCATATAAACCATTATATCTTTATTAAACATCGACAATGAATTTACTGAAACTCATTTCATACAATATCTTTGTAAAGCTACCTTGTTTAATATAGAGAATATAATTCATATGACTTATTTCTAAATACGAAGTGATGGATTTTATCTTGATCACTCACAACTTTCATATACAACATTTC
The DNA here is from genome assembly GCA_027186245.1 of Coriaria nepalensis. Lineage (NCBI taxonomy): Eukaryota > Viridiplantae > Streptophyta > Magnoliopsida > Cucurbitales > Coriariaceae > Coriaria > Coriaria nepalensis. The sequence goes on along the minus strand of CP114484.1, from coordinate 8,411,890 downwards.
ATACCCAACGGTTCACACCGTGTTCACCCTTAGCTAGGGCTAATTGGAATGATGTCAAAACATGAAATCAGGCACATAAGATACCATGGTGATCTCAATTCTAATAACCACATGTAATAAAGTCACTGGATATTTCTCATTAATGGTCAGTATTTTCACCATTGAGAATTATCTAAGTATCACGTTCGGTACTCTTAGTCTCCATTAAGTACCTACATAATCATCATGATGTTCCACTAAGATCAATGGCTATGAGATCGACTATCTTAAACATTTTAGATGATGAATTATGTGATTGTCTATCTGAATCATCAATATATATTCTTGATGATCCTATGACAACAAACAATTTGGGTCTTAAACTTTAAGCTACTTGAGTCACAATCATCATGATTTCCATCATGGCTTCAAGTGCATAACTTAAGATATTAGACTTTATCATGATATGCATTTATAAAATATAAGATACTAATTTAAAAAAATTTAATAAACATGATAAATAATAATTGACTTTCATAATGATAATTAATAATAATGTTCATTGTCTTGCTAATATCTACATAAAGATAGTATCTTATAAAGTTAGTTTACTCATCGAGTCAAAATCTGATTGGCTTGACGGATATATACTTTCACCTATGGTCTTAGGATTTGGAGTAACTGCAGCCCAAAACTTTACTCGCATTTGACTCAAAAGGTCACCAAAGTGACCTTGAATGGACCTCTCCACAATGCTTGTTACCCGAGCTGTCTGCAGATCATGTGCCTCCTCTTTGTCCTTCAACAGCTAATGGGAAGGCTCCATCATTTGTTACTTGCACCCATTGAATCTCAATATTTTCTCCATTGGTATCCATTGACTCCAATGTTAAGGCAAGTTTTAGGATCTACCTACAATAGTATGTCTGCCAAACCAACACTTTCAAACAACTAAGATACCGCCAGGGTTATTTCTGACAATTTATACCAATCGTATTGATGGCCTTATTAATGATCATTATTGTATCATTGAAAGTCCGCCGATCTTCAGTTTCGATAATCATTTGCGGCTTGATACTACACCCGAGGATAGGTGTAGCATGTCCAGTATGGTGCGAGAATCTTGATCTATTTAACATTATAATCAGACACTACTGCAGTGCGTCTTGCTCATTTGACACTACACCCGAACGTAGGTGTAGCACATCGCTTATAGTGGGGAGCGCGCTAACATTTCGCGTTAATCTTTTTGGATCAATTTCCCCTACAAGGGAGATGATGGGTTCTTTTATGATTGGCTTTCACATACCTAATACCAACTCTCCTCTAGGCTTGCGACAAGCCAACTCGTGGGCGGAATTATAAATTCAGAGAATGTCTATTAACCTCTCCTATCATTTCTTTAACTGATCTATTAATGAAATTCTTGTCTTCAGACTCTTAAGAGCTTCACGTCTCTATCATTAACTGTTATCTGTTTCGTAATGTCCCCAATTTGAGACATCCATATGCCCCACCTCGTCTTATTTGTATTTACTAATCACACACTGGTATTAGTTCTTATTATTTTATTGTGTCTTGTTTTCAGTTTAAGCCTCAGTAGATCAATGATATTCTGAAGGATTTTGAGGAACCGGGTCATCTGGCTCCTACCGGATTACATCTTGCTGGCACAAAGTACATGGTAATCCAGGGAGAAGCTGGAGCTGTTATCCGCTGGAAGAAGGTGATATAAGACTCCTTGTATCACTCTTATTATACATTTAAAAAGTCTTGTCGTCTTTTTATTGAAAAAGCTAACTTTGGTCTTATGTTGTAATACACTCCATGTTGGTCCAATATGCAATATGTGTATATTATGTATGGTATTAAATTGAATTTGGTTCTGTAAATTTCAAATTTTCAGGGATCTGGAGGATCACCATAAAGAAGACAGGCCAAGCTCTAGTTTTCGGGATTTATTAAGAACCCGTTAGCCCCGGACAGTGCAACATGGTTGTGAAGAGGTTGGAAGATTACCTCATTGATCAGGGCCTGTAGGCTTTGTTATTATTATTATTATTATCTAATGCTGATTCCATTTTTGTTTTCCTTTTTGGGGTTGCAATTATCATTTTTCACTTTTTTAAAAGAAATTTTATTTTGTTTTTGTTTGCAGGTTTGCATATGCTTCACTCTAAGTAGAAGCTTTATGAACTGGTAGAGAGATCTAAGCTGTTTTTAGACAATAAACTTGTGGGAACTCGAACAGTTTCTTTTGTGCTTTGGATTGGATGTTTTAATTTTTTATTTTATCAAAAAGGGCTTAGATTTATCTTCCTGATTTTTCTTGTATTTCAACATTCACTCTGCCTTTTCTACCTCTGTCGTTCAACATTCAGCATCTTGCAGCTGAATTGGATGCTCTGACAAAAACTTATATGGCAGTTGTTTTACTTATTTAGTAATGAAATAACATGATTTTTTCCCCCCCCATTTTTTATTTGAATTTTTTGACCCAAAAAATGATTAATTTACAAGAAGAAATGAGATCGAAATCCCACAAACACCACTGCATCTTTTACTTCGAGATCGAGGTAAGCATATGAAGATAAAATAAAATAAGAAAATTAATATAATCACATTAAGGGAAATGTTTGAAGGAAGATGGAGAAGGAAAGATTAGTTGTCTTGCTCACACGGTCATTCAAGGAGAGCCTGGAGCTGTCATTCGTGGAAAGAAAGTGAACTTGTAAAATAATTAAAGCCTTTTAATTTCTAAGAATCTTGCTAACTTTTTAGCTAAGTTTTTCTCATCTGAATCTTGTACCTGTTTGATTTTTATTAGGGCCCTGGTGGGGTTACTATTAAGAAGACGAGTCAGGCTCTGGTTATCGGGATCTATGATGAGCCAATGACTCCAGGCCAGTGCAATATGATTGTGGAAAGGCTTGGTGATTATCTTGTTGGTCAGGGTCTCTAGACTTAATTGCTATGAAAACAACAAGTAATTTGAATTGTTACTTAGTTTGCTTGTAAAAGAAAGTAAGAGGGAACTCTTACAATCGAGTGGGAAAAATGGGTTTGAGGTGCTTGAGAATGTGATGATGCTTATGGTGTTTATTTGGATCAGTATATTGTGATGATTTTCAGATAATGTATCTTGTTAATTGATTTGGTATAAATTTGATAAGAAATACTCTTTATGTTGTCTCGGAATCTTGACCGTGCTCTCTCCCTCTCCTTTTTCTCCTCTTTGTAGAAATTTCTCTTATTCTGTCTTGTGCTTAAATTCAAAAGCTTGAGGATGTGAGAAATGGACCCAGTTATGAATGTATAATTTGATTTAGGTAAAGGTTTGTTCGGGAAAAGAATGAAGGTGTGCTTAGGGAAACCTGCAGACCAGAGTGTTATGGTGGTGTTGCTCTTGGGGACCTTTTCAGGTACTTCAACGAGCCATTAACGAATAACAATGGGAATGAAGTAGCAGATTTGGAGGGAGAGAAGAGGATTGAGGAGAAATATTCTATTCGGGTATATGGGAATTGCAGAGGATTTGGATCAAGTGGATTTTTCATTCCAGGAAAATAGATTTGGTTAAAAACAAAAGGGAGAATAAAGAATTGTCTAATGCTCCATTAAACCTGGTCAGAATTAGCGCCATAAATGCAGTTTTTTTCTTACCATTTTCATGTAAAACGTAACACCCTTTAATTTTATTATAAGAACCCCACTTTTTGCCTTTGATTCTCTGAGATTTGAAATCGAAATCAAAACTCTATAACACATTGAAAATAAACATGGATGAATTTGAAAGGAAAAAACAATGAACCCCTATAAATATGATTTATCTTCTTTGGAAGTTAAGGAACTTAATGGCACAAGCAAAGACGAAGAAGAAGACGAGGACAAAACCGATATGCGCAGCTGCCACAACTCCAAGGAAATCATGCTTAAATCCTAAGTACTCTTGAAGATAAACCTTAACAGTCATAGAATCTCTTCCAGGCACAACAACTGGTTCTTCTTTATCACCAATTTGAGATGTAACAAGTCCATTAAGTGTCCAAGCAACTGGAGATGCCCAATAATACCACCTCCACCATATTGGAATTTGCTGCGAAAATCCATTTAACATTAAATAATTTCTTAAAATAATTGTTTTGAGATTTTTTGGTTTTTTATGATTGGTTTGAAATGGATTTACCATTCTGGGGATGAGAAAACAGGAGAACAAGTTCCAGAAGCTGAGGAAAAAGGACATACAAATAGCAGCAATTTGGCGGCTTGGAGTAAGAGCAACAACCATCATACCATACAATGTGAAGTAAATAAAGCACAAAAATATGTAGTAGAACCAGATGAACTTCTCTACTCTCAATGGAAAACCAATCATGGAGTATAGTATGATACTATACATCAGAGTCTGTATCGCGGTATAGATTGTCTCTATTGCCACCTGCCACAAGACAATATCAAAAACAGTTAATCATTTCTTCGTTTTTTCATGGTGTCAAAATTTTTCTTCTCGATAATTTGTTTAGTTACCTGAGCAAATGCATAAGGCAAAGCCGAGTACATCCCTGCAGCTCTTTCTCGATAAAAAAACGGTTCTTTCAATGGCCACAACAGATTGAACTGCAGAATTGTTGGTTCCTCCGAGGAAAAGAACAGCAGAATACAGAGCTCCAAGAAGATTCATTAGGTCTTGTTCTTTTGCTCTGTTTGTAACATAGAAATGAAGTTACAGTTAAATTCGTTATTAGTGTGAATAAAGTGTGTGTGTGTGGGGGGGGGGGGGGGGGGAAGGGTTGTGTTTTACATACGTTTGTTCTCCTTTATTCCAGAAAATGAGACAGAATAGAAGACCCACAACAGGTGTCATTAATAACCGGATCGCATTGTATCGAGGATTTCTCCAGTAGGACCAATGTTGTTTCCAAAAGCAAGCAATGCATTGAGTAATGAAGGACTGAGAGTATTTTGTCGGGAAGTAGAGGTCCTTGGATCCTAGTTCTGCCGTACTAAGCTCTTTGATAAGTTCTTGGTTCTTTCTGTATAGAGAAAGACATACATATATATGATTGTCATTTAAAAAATGTGAAGTTAGTTTAAGAATTATGAGAAGTCTCTGTATTCAATTTCTGCTTACTTGTACAGTTCTGAGTCGGCATAAATTTCGGCAAAATCAAGATCGAGTTGAGTTTCAACTGATGATGAACTTATTTCGAGCATCCATGTAGCCAGATTATAACCTTCTTTGATCTTAAGAGCCTGTGGAATAGCCTGAAAATATACGTTCAAGAACATTAATCTTGAATTGCTAGAGAGATTAGTGAAGAAATCACGAAAAAGGCAATATACTCACTTCGAAATATTCGATAAGCTTATGTGATTGACTACCGAGCGGGCCCGCGTAAATCACTTGCCCTCCTCTTTTCATCAGCAATAACTATAAAAACAATACAAGATCACAAGAATTATTACTCTATCATTATTGTAACATATATGTCTGTATATATATATATATATACTTTTTTTAATTGTTCTAAATTCACCTCATCAAATGCTTCAAAAATGTCAATGCTCGGTTGGTGAATAGTGCAGACAACAGTTCTTCCAGTATCAACCGTGTTTCTTACAGTGTACGCATTACACTTGCAGCAACTCTAGCATCAAGACCAGACGTTGGTTCATCCATAAAAATGATTGATGGGTTTGATACCAATTCAACGGCTATAGTGAGTCTTTTTCTTTGTTCAGTTGATAAACCGTCCAATCCTGGAAGTCCTACTAACGAGTTCCTTAACGGGTTTAGCTCAACCAACTCCACAACTTCCTCAACAAACATCTGCAAGACAGTTGAGTAGTTAGTTAAAATGTCAAATCGCTGGACCAAATTGAAAAAAGATTAAATTCACTGGAGGAGAAAAGTGACAAGAAACGCGCCTTTCTTGTTTCCTTATCAACTTTTCGAGCAAGACGGAGCCAAGCAAAGTAGACAAGAGATTCGTAAACAGTTACGTTTGCAGAGTGAATCTCATTTTGTTCACAATAACCACTAATCCGAGCAAAGGTTTCTTGGTTTTTCGGAAAACCAGAGATGTTAATACATCCTTCAATATGACCGCCGGTTTTTCTTCCAGCTAGAACATCAAGTAATGTTGTCTTTGCAGCCCCTCTTACTCCTACCAGTGCTGTAAGAATTCCGAGCCGGAATGAACCGCTTACGTCTTGTAACAGTTGAAGCCTACTCTCTTTGATTCCTTGGCTTTTCATTTCCTGGTGGAATAATAAGTAAGCAAAATAATTAGTTACTTTTCTCATTCTCTTTTCTATTTATCTAAACATTAAGAAAATTGAATTGATCAGATTAATGGGAACTTACGGCTGGCATATCAACGTAGTAATTAACATGATTAAATGCAAGTGATAGAGGCAGAAAGGGAAAAACCATGCCCTTCTTAGGAACTGTATTTTCCGAAATCATGCTCTCATTTTCTGTCCCTTCAAATAATGGAGCAGAAGGTGTTGAAGTCATTTCTATTGCCCTTGTGTTGCTATGTTGTTCTTTTGAAGATGACTTCTGGACAGCTTTCCTCTTATCACCATCATTATTATTATCTTCCTCCATGATAATAGATTTAGAATCTCTCAAAGCTGCAATATTTTTCGAATATCATTATAGTAAAAATAGTCGAATTTCAAAGATTCGTTAGTATGAAAATGAATAACTAACTCACGGTTCAAAAATGTCAGAGCTGCTATAAAAGGCCGTTGAAAAGAAAAGAGTATCCAACAAGTGCTCCAATGCATATCCAATACCAGTAGCTTTCTGTAAACATTCCCCTTGCGGAGAGCAGTGCCTTTCCAACTGTCGGTTGAGGGACTCTCGGGTCGGTATTTGGCTGTAACAAACCGGAAAAAATTCAGTTAGACTTGTAGTGAAGACGCCTTTTTTTTTCTTTTTTTTGGGTAAGAAAATGGTTAGAAATCTTACTGTACTCCATCTTTCATCAAGAAATTCATTTGGGACAATAGCATTTTGTCCATACATCATGGGGGAGACATAGTAACCCCATATCATCCACGGCTTGATATCATCTGCAAAACCGAATAACCGCTTACTTTCCAACAAATACATTTTGGCTTAAATGGTTATAGTCTACTAACTTTTCGCGACCATGAATCCACCAAGAACAAAGACCAGAAGCAAGGTTAAGGTTGCAAACGTGTCTGCAACGACTTGTGTTCTTCCCAATGCAGCAATGAACTGAAAAAGAGACAGCGCCATTTGATGAACAGAGAAGAAAGCCAGCAACTGGCAGAAGAATCTGTAGTATTTTTCCAAAGAATGTTAGTAAAAAAAAAAAAAAAAAAAATTAATGGATAACATTTTCATTTCATCGAAATGTTATATGGAATCACATACCTACTAGCTGCAGGAGCAAAGCCTATAGTGTAATAGGTTAGAATGATCCATATTGCTGATTCCGTTAATGAGATAGGGATTCTAAGTAGCCAAATCGGCAAACAAAAAACCCATTCCGGATAATATGAGAAATCTCTCTGCTTGAAAAATACAGGAAGCCGAGAAATAGTCATCGCCAGCTCAGCCATTCCGTTAAACATAACATTGATGAGACTGAAAAACAGTGCACCGAAATATTTCGCGCCATCTTCTAACCGACCACGGTTCATTTCTGTCCTTAAGAAAACTGTCATGGTGATTATGGACATGATCGTAATATGAGTCGTCTTGAAGATATACACGAAAGAGTTCCGTTTCATCAACAGCCACTCTCTTCCAAAACATGCCTTGAAGAGTTCCAGTTTGGAATCCCGTATTTTTCTTTCACTAGAGCGGCGTGATGCATTTTTGACTTGTCGTAAGGAATCTTGAGTTCTTGAGATGACTTTTGGCCAATGTGGAAGTTAAAGAAGTGTTGTACAAATTCCGTTACACTAACATATCTATACGGTTCGGTTTTTGGGGACCAATATTGTTCTTGATTTTTTCTAGAAGTGACCTCTTGGAGAAAATCCGCAACACCTTTTCGATCAGGGAATTTGAACCCAACGCCCTCAAAAAAACTCAAGCACGTTCTCACACGGGCCCTGATAGACGATCCGGCCCTCAGACAAGAGGATTATGTAGTCAAAAAGATCAAATGTTTCAGGTGCTGGTTGTAGTAAAGAGATCACCATAGTGACATCCATTATATGGACCATCTGCCTCATAAACTGTACAATTTGAAATGTCGTGGAACTATCAAGCCCGGTCGAGATTTCGTCCATGAAGAATGCTTTTGCAGGTCCCGCCAACATTTCCCCTGTCGTGACATGCTTCTTCTGTCCACCCGATACTCCCCGTTTCATCTCACCACCAATCATAATGTCCGCACAAATGTCCAAACCGAGAATCTGTTAAAAATCAGTTAAGATGTGGTGAGAGATTCTCTTAGGAATTGGTTAACAAGGTTAGATGGCGGTTAGAGTTGGTTGACTGGACCTTGAGGACATAATCAGTCATGAGACTTGTCTCCTGGCCCGCCATAGCTGTGGCTTTCATGAATGCATCTATCTGAGGGTCCGGTTTGATCCCAGCTTCTTTTTCCCGCCTAGACAATTCGGCCAACATCTCGTATCTTGTTCCAACTCCTAAACAACGGCCCGCAAAATCTAAGGTTTCTCTAAACATCATTTCTCCATGATGCAGATCATGTTGGCCGATGTAAGCACATGTTCTTTCCGGTACGAATTCGGATAGTTACCACAGTAAGTGACTTTTCCTGATGCCTGTCAAAAAGAATTATCAAATTTATCAAATCTGCACCAGAAAAGCACCTGCTACTTAGTGGAATCTTATGTCATGAATGTGAAAGTTGATGACAAACCCTTAGACCATGGTCCGGTTTTCCGACAAGTGCTTGGAGCAATGTAGTTTTCCCTGATCCCGGAGGTCCTAAGTAGTGTCATTCTGAATGATCATTAAAAAAAAAAAAATTAAGCAGTTTCATATCAGTAATATAATCAATTACTATAGCCTAGCTTGGACGAAAATCAATAGACAGTGTAATTACCTCGACGGTTTTATGATTCCGCTCACGTCATGGAGAATCTTCACAACTCTTTTGTTAGAAGGGAATAGCTTAACAAGTCCAAGGAGTCCCTAATTAATCACCCAATTAACAAATCAACGTAAGCACGTTATCATCTAATATTCTCTTTTGCAAAACAAGATTGAACTCAAGAGAATCATTACATAAAAGTACCTCTATCGCATTCAAGCTAGAATTCAAAAGGGTAGGAAGTGCTCTGTTCCGACATAAACATCTCCTTCAATCGACAAATGCTCAAACCGTACCTCAATCTTTGGAACCTCAATTCCTACCCTACAAAGTGCCGAAAAAAAAAACAAACAAACCTTCATTAAAGAAATATCAAACGTTCAAAAGAATAACCAAAAAAAGAACAAGAGATAACCTATCAGTCCGATCATGGAGCTGGTGAAGAAACCGCTCATTATCTTCTTCAACAACCTTAAGCATGTTTTCCAAGAGCTGTCTCTTGTCTTGCATTCCAAGATTAGCAACGTCAACTTCTTCATAGTTGATTCTTCCATTACCCATAACTCGGGGTAAGATTCCTCTCCTTAATCTATCATAAGTAGGAAGTCTTTCAATCGCAGCCCATTTAAGCTCTTCCTCATCGTCCATATCCCGGCTGCTTCTCTTGAAGACATGATCCCCCTTGCCTGTCCGAACCTCACGGATACTGGCCGAAGCCCAGCTTCTGTTGCTGGCAGAGGATATGCTCATTTTCCGGCTCAATGATCTTACGAGCTCATCTCCTGCCATTCTTTCAGTTTCAGCCATTATAGCTGAAAAACTAGAACAATTCTTTCTCTACATGACTAGTTTGTAACTTGCATGTGGAATGATATGAGGTCAAGTATTTTTCAGATGACGATGATGACGATGATGATGATGAGTGAGATATGGATGTGAGGTGTTGGGTGGGATGGTTTATGTAGGAGACGAGTATCTTAATGAGAAAAATGAGTAGATTTTAGAGTGGATATAGATGAATTGTTCTATTTATGGTATGGAAGTTATTCTAACTTCTAAGTTCTGGCAGCTATTTAAGAACAGTAACGCCTTTTTCTCTTTCTCAATCTTCTCGGAATGTTTACACTATTCTCCACTCATCTTATCCTTTCATTTTTTTTGGGAAAAATGAGCGAAAGTCAACAATTGCATTTGAAAAATCTCGTACAAGGATTAATATAAAAGACTATGTAAGTTCTAGTTTATATCAAAAACTAAAAGTTCACTCCCTTATCCTCTTAGACTCGATCTTATCATATTATTGTTGCACGTGTATTATTATGTAGTTCGGAAAACGATGATAAGAACATCATCCAATCTGTTGGGAGTGTTTACTCTCACTATTTTAAATTTTTTCTGATATTGTAAACAATTTATTATAAAACAACATAGGAAAAAAACCACAAGAGTTTAAGACAGTAACAAGGTGAGATCACATCTGGCATTCTTGACCAGTAGATTAACCAAGTCATCAACTTCATTGACTACATTGATTCGAGTGCGATGCACGGGAAAGTGATCAAATCAAGCACTCGCAGTGGTTCAATTACCCAAGTACCCTCGCATGTTGTAACTTTTTCATGAGAAAAAAACATGGTCAAAGATGAAAGATGCGAATCTTTGAGGGCATGCACGTGTTCCACATGTCACACATGCCACATTGAAATCAGAAAACTCATACTGAGTCCCTAAAATAAAATTGTAGATTAAAAATAATAAAAATTTGAAGGACTTAGAATGTAATTTCATGGAGTATATTTTTTTTAAACGTATTTTTTAGTTTTCCAAAATTACTTTATGCACTAGCTCTAAATATTACTATTGATTTAGATCTACTAGGGTGATATGAATATGTTCATTCATGCAATCTATTATGCTGATAGTATTATTGTTATAATCTTCACTTCACTCTCTTTGTAATCTATATATTCTATAGTACAAAGCTATCTCTAATCCTATTTCACCTCAGAAGTTGAAAAGACATGTATTAATAAAAAATCATAAGAATGGGAAAGATATATGTAAAGTTATTTAAAGATCGGTATTTATATAATTTATTTATTTATATAATAATAAAAGATAAAATAAAATACATAAATAATATATATATATATATTACATTTTTAGTTTATATATTGTATGGGTTTATTTTAAAATATATAGATATAATATATTAAAATAATTTTAAATACTTTTAATTAATTATATTTTATATAATACAGGGTAGAGTAAATATAAAGGAATGACTATGAAAGACAAAATCTTATGGTTATCTTGCTTAAGCATTTTAAAACACCATTTAAATCTTATTTTAAAAAAATTTTCAAAATCTTCAAAAGTGTTAATGTATATATTATATTAACTTAATTCTATTAGTGTACAAAAAATACGGTTTTATATATGTTATATTATAGTTAAATTATATTAAGAAAATTATTCTTATAAAAATTTCATTAAATACATAGAAAAATTTCTTTTTGCAAGTGTATCATGAAGTATTATTGTTTGAATCTTTTAACTTCTCGTATTCATCGATCATGTAGACTCCTCCTCTAAATAAATTGCCTCAATATACCAATTTCATTGGTAAATATGAATTGTTATTCAATATTTCTAAAAGCACGCTGAAATATGAAGTACTTTTTTTTTTTTTGCAAAGATAAAAGATTTTATTAAATGGGGAGAAAAATACAAGGATAAGATTTATAGATCTAAATTATTCATATAAATTCAAAAAAGATAGGAGAGTGTATACGTCCCCAAATTAGACTATATCTCTCAAAACTTAAGATTTGCTTAGAACATAATATCTAATACTTTAAATTTAGGGAAAAAACCTATAAAGAAACTACCTAATCCAAATATTGGCTAAATTACTAACAAAATTAATAAAATCCAATATCAATATCCAAACTAATAGTAAAGAAAATTTTAATAAAAATATAATTGATGTCTATTTTTTCATTTTTTTTCCTAATATTTTATAAGCTCGTTACTGACATATCAAATGATTAGATCTCAATCGGCTGACTCTAAACTGATGATCTGGTTGATCGATTATATAGAATGTTGGTTGAAACCAACCGGTATTCGAAGTACAGTTTCTTCTAACCGTTCCGGCAATCGGTAGTCAGGATCACGTTGGACTAGAGGCGGCCTTACTCTCATCGAGCGGATGAATTGACTCGGACCCTGAGTCATAGTAATCCAATTGACTACTTGGGTATGTTTTCTTTTTTCCCGACCTGATATCTTCCTTCGCCTATCAATGAGTGGTCGAATATCAGGAGTGGCCACATTAATGATGGACAAGAATGGGTTTGAGTCTACGTCCATAGGAAAAAAGGACTAAAAAATTAGGAACCTATTTTCAATCTAATCTTGAATACACTATCGGAAAGTGACATTGTCATTTTTCCGATGACGATATGAGTTGTGGAAATTACATTAGTCCTTCTCCCATGCACTTCCTTGACTGAAGGTAGCTTGTGATCCAATGGTATCTTGAGCTCTTGCTCTTAAGCGATGGGTCAAAGATTTCACTTGCATTTGAGAGATCGAAGGAGTAAACCTTATACTTCTCATGAGGGTTGAACTTTATGGTATCTCGGCTAGTGAATTTACTTGGGGTTGAGATGACGTTCATTTGTCTCCACTGATTATTTTTGTGACTCCGACCTCGAAGGTGGAATTTTAGAAGTAAGTGCCCATGGAGGCACTTTTTCGCTGGCCTCTTCTTTGAGAAGTTCTTCATATTGGGAAGCTTTGGTAGAAAACTTGAAGAAATCCTAGAACTCTATCCCTTCGAACTTCTTTTGAAGTTCGATATCGAGTCCATTAATAACTAGCTTTACGAACTTGAGTTTAGGAAGGGTAATGTGGCATCAGTTATGTTGTTTGAATTAGGCTAAGTATGCATTGATCAACTTCGCAGTCCTTTGATATAACCGAGATAGATCAGCCATACTCACCTCAGGTTAAACCCTTTAGAATTATGTATGGAAGTATTGCTCCATTTCCTGCTAATTTCAGATGAAGTTGGGCGGCAATCGTGTATACCACGCGAAAGGATGCCTCGTGAGAGAATTTACAAACATTAGTAGTCGAAGCAAATTGATAGCACCATCCCCTCCTCATTAGATCGTGAATCGACCGATGTGCTCAACCATTGACTAAATTGAGTCTTTGCTCGAGAAAAGACTAAAGTTGGGGACTCAATAGCTATGAGAAAATAGCTCTTGGGTGGCTACGTCTGAATATGACTTATGATAGATAGACTAGAAGTAGTGGTTATTGGGTGGCCAAGCCATACGTTTCTTAGATAATGTTACAGATCATGTCTCGAGCGACTGCTGGTTGAGCAGCGGGCTTCAATTGCATTTACAAAGCTGGTTGTCAGAGGTATTGTGACTCGCCATTAAGGGGAAAATATTCCGGTGGCATGTCAGAGGTATCGAATGGCCGAGCAAATATGTTGTTGTAGTCCCCCCAACCATCTTTTTGTTGCTTCTAGTCATTCAATAAGTCGGGTCATTAATTGGTCCGACGAACCAGATTATGGCGCCTCAGGCCAAATAAGAATTCGACCGATATTTCTGGTTGAGGGAATTTCTTCCTCCGCCTGCCTCTGGATATTCTCTGAAGGTATTATTGAGGGTGGAGCAATCGGTTCTACTTAATTTGAGCGATCATTATGATTATCGCCCGGATGAGGTAGAGACTGCCTCCACAAAAGATCCTGACTATGACTCCGTAATCATCTTACAAGTTGGTAGACTTTTAACAATTCACCCGTAAAAAGTTCCACTAAGCATGCCAATTGTTGCCGTTAGAAAAATATGTTGTCGCATAATAGTTGACAAGGGTATCGAGAATTATACGATCTCAATTATCTGACTAATTAATATGCAAAAAGATAAAATAAATGACTCATAAATTTAGGAGTGTCAGAAATTTAGAGTGGATTTCACACTATTAATTAAAAAAATTTAAATGAATATAATAAAGCTGCTGCCATTCGGCTAAGGAAATTAAATCTAACAACTATAATGAATAAATGAAGGATTTGAGACTAATCTAGATTCTACTTTCTTTTCGATATATCTACCGACGAGCGGACTAATTGAGAAGCTAAGAATAAATACAGAATGATTATGGAAGTAAAACTTTGTAAAAGTAAAGACTTGAAAGAAATAAGACAATTAATGAAAGAAATAATTTGAAAGAACAGTTTAACAAATTCAGGAATACTTTGATAAACTTGAAATTAAAGGCAAGTTCTACAATACAATAGAAATATAACATCTACATTACGCCTTCATCAATGCCTTCTATTTATATGCAAAAGAGTTAATAGAATGGTTGTAAATAAGTCGAAATCGACTTCCTACTCCCCTCCTTTCATGCGCCACTTTCTCCACTTCTTCAGCCCTAGGCTCATTTTTTGGTGGATTATTATTTGACTCAACTTGTAGTCAAATCCGACCAACTTTGACTCTAGGTTCATTGAAACAACTCCCCCCTCTCCCCCTCTTCCCTTCTTTTTCGGTCGACCATCAGTTGGTTAAGAATCGGTCGACTTCCAACCGCTCTTTTGGGAAAAATTATTTGGACGGGATCTTTCTATTAGTGGAAAAAAGTTGGCCGAAACTCACTTTTTTATTCTTTAATTTCGAGAAAAACTCTCTTCCCCTCCAATTTTGCTTGAAACTCTCATGGGTGGATGGTGAGAATTTTATATTTTCTTAGGATGGTCGAGATTGTTTTTTCAGCGATCTATGTGCAAGCGATCTACTACGGTTATTCGTTGTGTCATCAATCCAGGTAATTTTTTCATTTTATTGTAGTCCTCTTATTATTAAATTAAATTTACTTGATTTAAATCATATTCAATCGACCGAAATTAATTAATTGTCAGTTAAAATTAATTTAATTATTAACCAATTAAATTAATTATTCAATTTTAATTAATTGGTTTAAATATAACCTCTCAGCATTTAATATGAAACCCAACCTAATCACCCCTCTTAACACTTTTAAAAAAATTGGAAGGCAAAAAATAAAAAAATAAAAAATCAAGGGATCAGATGCTCAAGAGGCATAGATTTTATTCGTATACCCGCAAAATCATTAAAGAATTGCGACACCACACACGTACTATCATGAATTGGGTTCCAAGTCAACCTCCTTATCCTTATTCTTTTCAAACAATGAAACCGACCTTCATTATGTCCCTCTACTTGTCCCAAAAAAAGAAAAAAAAAAAAGAAAAAGAAAAATGAAGAAAAAAAAAAAAAGGGTCCTCTAGTAATCTTGATCTATTTTGTCCATAAAGATAACTAGGATATGATAATTAAAAAAGAAAAAAAGAAAAAGAAACAAAAAAAGGTCATTAAAGAAGACGGCCCAAGGCGTCGAGCATCCTCCCTGTGGCGCTGACTAGACTATTATGCGATAAATTTGTATAATTAACTCTATGATAATGATGGACACCCAAATTCATTAACATATATATGACCCTCTAATAATTATAAGTAAATAAATAATAAATAAATAAAAGGAAAATACCCATTTCAACTTTGAAGTGACGATGAGTTAAAATAACGTAAACTAGTTAGATGAATAATCAATTGCTAATTAGGTTTTGCAAAATTAGGTTAATTGAGGATTATACCCAGTATTGTTTACACATATATATATATATATATATATATATATATATATATATTTAGTAACATGGAAATGTGAAAACATGCCGCTGCTTTAGGAGGCAAAGTTAGAATCAAAAGATGTTGAGCCTAAGTTTTATCCCAAGATGGTGAAAAGTGTTGATGACTCGGATATGGTGTCTTCTTATCCACTTCCTCGTAAGATGGGTGACCCTATCAATTTTAGACCATAAGAAACTGATAATTACGGATAAATTATATCTACACCCCATATAAGCTTAAGCCACCTTATTAATAAATAAAATACCTATTTCAATCAATATATATATATACATATATATAGAGTATCCAATCTTCATTTTTAAACTCACATATATAATTCCCATTCAGATATATACATATATAGAGAGAGAAAAAGGCAGAGCTTCTGTTCATTGTAGAGGATGATCAAAATGGTTCAAAAGGAGGAGCAAAGTTTTCAAGTTGAAGATGATCTTATGGTAGGAAAAGTTCATTATAATAGGGAAGATGGTGACGGAGAAGATCATAGGTTTTGTGAAGAATTAACCAGTACATCCATTGTCAATGAAGCATCCTCTTTGGAGAGTTCAATGAACTCCACTGACTCTTCTTCTACTTCTTCATCAGACTTAATGGAGGATGCAGCATCTTCAACGTCCTCAGATTCTTCTTCATCTTCATCAAATGGCCCTTTGTATGAACTCTCCGATCTCATGGCCCATCTTCCTATAAAGTAAGTAATGCACAACCTTAATTTATTTTTGAAACAATCGTTAATTTAACAAGGTATTAGAGTAACGCGTCTCAGATTCAGATCTCTCAATCTGTTTAAAACTATTTCCGCGTTAAAAGACTTATCTAAGCTTTCACTTCTAGAACCTTCTAGAAC
Source organism: Coriaria nepalensis (assembly GCA_027186245.1). NCBI lineage: Eukaryota > Viridiplantae > Streptophyta > Magnoliopsida > Cucurbitales > Coriariaceae > Coriaria > Coriaria nepalensis. Next base: position 8,395,244 of record CP114484.1, on the reverse strand, counting down.
TTATGTATGAAGGGGATTAGCGCTAGCATTTCATATGTTTGATATACAAAAATCATCTTGAACGAAACAATCGATACTAATAGACTAGTTTCTGTTGTAAATCTCTCGCAGGAGAGGATTATCCAAGTACTACGAAGGAAAATCACAGTCGTTCACGTTCTTAGCATGTGTGAAAAGCACAGAGGATCTAGTGAAGAAAGCGATCGGGTCGTCTTGTAAGAAAAGGATTAAATCGTGCAAAAGCTATCGGGGAAATCTAGGTCATGGTCATAGATCTTGTAACCCAAAAGCCATTATCAAGAAGAAGGCTTCAAAGGCTACTATTTTTATTTCTTCATTAAGCAAGAGAAATAGTTTATCTGGTACGATGACTTCTATCCCTGTACACAGAAGCTAATTTGTAATTAATTTCATTTGATCATATACTTATTCTTGATGGTAGAATTTTTCGGACTAATCGGGAAATGTGATTGGCTTAAAATTTAAAATAAATACAAGTTGGTTAATAATAATTAAGTCTATTAATTAATATTAAGTAATTAATGAGACCGGTTAAATACTAATTTTAATAGGATAATAATTAATTTCAATCGATCGAAAGTCATTTAACCCGGTCAAATTCAAATTAGGAGTTATTTTATTTCAAAAAATATAAAATATCACAAGAATTAATTAGGTGGTAAAGAGATGACCATAGATCAAGAGCACAATGAGTATTCATGATTCGATCTTAACCATCCGAATAAAAAACAAAAACCCTTACCATTAACCATCAAGTTTGGCCAAAATTGGTTACTAAAGGTGAATTTCAGCCAACATCATAAAGTGACCGAAAAGTGATATTTTGACTCAAAAATTGGTCAAACATTTGGTTAAAATCAGCTAAATAGATATATAATCCAAAAAGCCATCATATTTTCTCCAAAAAGTGGTGAAATGACATTTTAAACCCATTTTTGGTACATATAAGAGGATGACCGAAATTGGAGAAGGGAAAGGAAGAATTTCAACCGAAACAAAGGAAAATCAGGAGGCATTTTAGATGAAATATTTCACTTAATGGAAATATCTCGCTTTTTTCCAAAAAGCGATTGAAAATAATCATTTTTTCACCTAATTTGATAGGTGGTCGAAAATGAAGGGGAAGTGGAGAGATTTCAGCTGAATATAGAAGAAAGAGAAAGAACATTTTTTAGATGAACCTAGACTCAATCTCGACCGGAAGCTTAGTGTCACGACCCGATTTACCGGATGCATGACCGGCATGAAAACTGCATAACTGAAGATACCTAGAAACCCGTATATGAAAATCTCTGGTCACGCAACCCTTAGAAGCCTCTTTTCTTACTTACTTTCATGTATTATAATATGTGGAAAATATTCAACTCAAGATTTTTCATCCATCAAACAAATCATAATTTATATTGCATAACTCTAGCATGCAGCCGTGTACTAGGTCTATTACTAAACCTATAAGCAAAAGTAAAACATAGATATACAATATTCTATATCTACTGTATTTTACATTATTTCTACTAAGTAGGATCTTACCAAATCTGCCGACAGTCAGCAATCAACTCTCCCGAAGACTATTTCTTCACTAATTTGAAAAGATTTTCAATAAAAATGAGAAATGAGTAAAACTCAGTGAGAGGCAGCTACAATATGCTATGAGTTCAAAACCGGCGGAGATGTAAATCCATCGGAATCAGGTTAAGTAATAAGCTTTCATTAAACATTATAAAATGGGTAAAGTAACTCATTAAAATTGTCTTAACTCATGCATTTATACAAAACAGTATAAATTCGCATATTTTTTGTATAATTCCTAAATTAGATCATCAATAATTCAATCTTAACATATACCGAGAAAATACTCATACTCGTCCTCATAACTGAAAATATTACCTAACGTTAGCGAATCTATATAAGCCGTGCAATCAGAAAGTTTTAAGTATATATCTCGAAAATATTTATACTAATTCTCATAACTGAAAACGTTATCAACCTAGTAAACCTATATAATTCATGAAATTCATAAATATATGACTCAAGAGGTGGCCCTCGTAGCACTTGCTCCTATACACATAAAATCAGGAAGTGTAGGGTTTAAGTGGTGGCCTCTGTGCCACTTTACTTCCACTTGGGATTCAAGAGGTGGCTCCCATAGCACTTTGTTCCTATACACATAAAATTAGGAAGTGTAAGATTCAAGAGGTGACCCCATGATACTTTGCTCCCACTTGGGATCCAAGAGGTGGCCCCCCTGTGGCACTTTGTTCCTATTAACACTTTTATACAAAGTTTAATATGTGCACATAGCCTAGCAAAAACAATGCTGGAATGAGGTCCCATCACAAACTTCATGTACTTCAAAATCCACACAATACATAATTTACCCAACATAGGGCATGACATATACTCATCAAATCCATACATTCAAATCCTCATTCAAATCCATATATTCATAAAAACATTATATATGGAACATAGAGTCAAGGAATTCTCATTCAAATCCATTAACTTACAAAAATCAGCATATCCATATAAGCTATGAAATAGCATAAACAATCCTTGAATAATCTTTCAGAGATTAGTATGTAGCATATAACATAAAAGCCATGAAATGGAAAAAACATCTTATAAATAACTTAAACCCATTGAATATAACATTAACATCTTTTAATAACTTAAAACCATTTAAAAGATATATGATGTAATTATCACTCACCTTTTAGCCTTTTAGCCTTTTAGCCATGAAATGGAAAAGATGCTCCTCTAACAATTCTAAACATCAAAACATGTAAAAACTGACACACAATCAATAAGGATGTCCAAGGCAATTCAGTTTACTAAAATTGCTAAACCACACTCATCTCTTTTTCGAGTCCTAATCTTAACTTTAGATAGCTTAATTTAGGATTTCGTTGCTATTATAGCAGACTTTATCCCATAGATCCATAGACATGACTACCCCCATCGACCCTAGGTGGTATTTTGCATATTCAAGACATCAAATATAATCGAGGCGTCGACCATCGACCCTTCAACCATCTCCTATCTTTTTTAAGCATTAAAATGTACTTAGGGCATCGAGACGTCGACCATCGACCCTTCGACCCCTACGCAATATGTCAAAAGCAATTTTAGATCGAGTACTCTTCCTAAACTGAGTACTTTTTCTTCCTAGACCGATATTTTCCATTTTCCTTCCCAGATCGAGACCTAATATAATGTCTCTCGGTTTGGGTTACTGATCCAAACCGATAACTTTTATTATTTCCCATACCAAGTCTAATATGATGTCTCTCGGTCTGGTTCCCAATCCAAACTGAGGACTTTTCCTTTTTCCCAGACCGAGGTGTAATATAATGTCTCTTAGTCTGGGTTCTCAATCTAGATCGAGAACTTTTCTTCTTTCCAAGACCAAGACCTCATATAATATCTCTCGGTCTTAGTTCTTAATCCTGACTGAGTTCTTGGTCTAGAAAAATAAAAACAAGACTGAGTTCTCAGTCTCAGGTTGATTTCTTATGCTGAAGGCGTCGACCCCTTTTCCTACTAAAGGCATCGAGTCGTCGGCCCCTTCATATATCCTTTGCACGTTACAAGCATTGACCCTGCATCTAAACCTCAACCTATTTAGACTTTGCTAACCTAATAAGATGCCTAAACCTTAATTTCACCTTATATCTTATAATTTACAGATTTTACCCTTATCCTCGACCTATCATCAAGAACTAACAATTTTCAAGCTAACAAATAGAGAGTTTTTACCAATAGTAACCTTTAGCTGGTACCGTCCTTTATATCCGATTCTTCACTTTCACTCTCTAAGATTCTAGATTACGGAAGAAGAAAGGGATTCTGAGCTTCACTCAATTTTTCTTAGGAACTAACAAACTGTTCAGGAATTTGCTAACCAACTTGACACTCGAAGTAAGAGGGAATAGTATTTCCTACTTTAGTAGCTGACAGCAAGCACTTCCAGATTTTTTTGTAGGTGGTGACTGTCATACCTACATAAGATATTTATTCATCCAAGTTTATCTTCAAGGATTAGACAGAAAGAGGATGAGCTGGGGAAGCCCACACCCTTTCTATTTTAACTTATACAGCTAACTTATAATATGCTGCTATATCATTCTTTAGTATAACTTAAGGACTAAAAGGGAACTAACGTATGCCAACTGACTTATTCACCAAGTCATTTAACTTAAGGATTAAAAATTTTAAATCTGTATAGATTTTTGTATTGATAACTTAAGAACTGATTTCATTATTCTCAACTGACCGGGTATTACACTTGGTTAATCAACTATCCACAAAAAAAAGGAAATTGGAGCTCACAAAGTGGGTAAAGTGGCAGAAATTTAGAGGGAGCTTACAAGACTGTCATCATCCATTTACCTATAAAGAAGCCTTGAGTGAAGGCAAAAAAACATCATTTCGATCACCCAAAAAAGGATCATTTCATTCATCAACAATCATCGACAAATCATCAAAAAATCGAGCAATACTCATAAATCCTCTCTATGCTCTTACGAAATTATCTTCTCAAATCTGACACTTATCATTTTTCGATTTCTCTGGGAATTATGTTTTTCCTTAGATTCATTCTTTGGAATTAGTAATTAGAGTTCCAAATTATTACTTGAGTGATAGTCTCAATCTATCAGTCATATATTGGATACCTTCATCTCTTATTTATTCCTTTAACTTTTCATTTATTGTTCATAGGAGTATAGATAATTTAAAGTTAATTTTTTTGCCATATATTTTATCTGTTGCTTTTAATTCCGTCATTTTATTAAAGTGCTATTTACTTATTCATTTATTCCTTCCACCTTTCAATCTTTATTTCCACTTTTATTTATTACTATTTACTTTGTTAGATTTATAGTTCAATCTGCTCGTTAGTCGATATGTTAAAAAGAAAGTCGAAACTTAAATTAACTTTAATCATTTCACCTACCTTGAAGTCAAATCAAATTCCGCTAGTATGTATTTATCTTTTATTTTATGTTTGCATTTCTTTTAGAGTAAACAATACATTACTTCTATAAACTTTCATTTAATTAGATTTAAATCCCTCAAATTTATGAAACTAGACTTATAAAGAACTTAACTAATTCCATTATGCGCTCAATTTTACTAACCTGACTTGTTTTCTAATCTAACCAATATTTAATAGCCTCCTTTCATTTTTCTTCCTTTTATTTTTTAATGATGAGATCTCTTCTTTTTTTCATTTCTTTTTTTCTAATCCACACCTCTCTCTTTTAGCTTTTTTTATATATTAATAATATTGATAAAAAAGCAATGAGTAATTGAAGTTTATTTCACAAATTGTACACTATAATTATTAACTGATATGATATAGTATATATACGAACATCTCGATTTCCAGACTATGTACTTAGATAAAAACATACTGACTATTGTCTTTTATTTAGGGGTTAGCATCATGCATTGCTAAAGTCTTAGTAGAAATATGGTATAATTTAAACTTCTTACATCCGTACTTTTACAACTTCCCAAGTAACCCAGAACAGGATGGCCCTATACGTACTACACACTCTGACTCAACTACTGATCACTGTCTGAAAGTGAATGCTTTACCCTTCTTCATATTTATAACATGAAAAACTTGTAATGAGTTTTGGGTTACCCTCGTTTAGTGACTGCTTTACCTTTCTTCATGTTACATTTCTATCTTTGATAGTGAGTTTTGGGTTACCCTCGTTTCAACTTTCTGTTTTAATTATCACATTACGAAGACCATATCTCATACCTAGGAACTCCTAAGATTCTGAAATTTCTGTGGTACCTCTATTAATGACTCCTAAAGGCACTGTTACAATTTCAGTTCATAATACGTTTGTTTGATCTTCCAAGAGTTATTTGTTCTTAAACTCTCAATATACATAACTACATCCAATCAGTTCTATTCTTTTGATTATCTCTTGGCACATAGATACTCAAAACTTCCCAAACTCATTTTTTTTTATAGTTAACATCCAAAGATTTCATAATGGATATAATGTATTTCATTTGATTCATTATAACTCAAGTTACACCTTATCAAAATTGATATCGAAACTGATATGTTCTTGGTAAATATTTTGATTTCACTAACTTTAAGATTATCTAACTTTTTATTATATTTCAAGCCTTATATGGTTTTGTAGGCCTATGTCACTAGTTTAGTTCAGTAAAATGTCATAAGTTTTTATGATCATTAGCATATTCAAAAGTTTATAAAAACATCTATTGCTCATAAATCTAATTTCATTTTATAGCATAACCGATTATATATAAGATGATGAACTGATTAAGAAATAACCCATGAGTTGTTATTCGTGTGGATACCCGTAGAGATTGGGTAACACTTTCAGAACCAACTAAAGCATTAGTAGCTACTCACAGCAGCGCACGGTGAAGTACAACAACGCCCGACGGCGGTTTAGGTGGAAAGTCTTCTGAATTTCTATGGAGAGGAGAGTTAAGTATTTTCCTTTTTTCTTCTCTTCCTTTCGGTTTTTCAAGCATGGATAGGGGATTTAGGTTTTTTTAACCTAAACATTCCATATGCAAGTTATGAATAGCACACCTATCTTGATTTTGTGTAGTCATTATGTTCGGATATCCGGAACCATTTTTTTGAAAATAAAATTTTGCTCCGGGTAAGTAAAGAACAAAGACTTATAGTAACTGGAGCGGTGACACCATATTCTTTGATGTTGAGGAGAGGATTTGGCTTGGATTATGGTCATAGCCTTTTGAGGACATAATCCACAAGTCACTTCTTACAATGTGGAGGTTGGAAAGGTGTGGGTCGATTCCCCATAGTTCTATCTCTAAACCCCCTCTGCATCTTCGGGACATTCCTGAGTAAGCCCCAAATAGCAAAGGAACTAATGGTCCTTTTAATCATGGGACTCCCTTGCTTAGGAGAAAAAAGTGTTGTTCTGATCAATCCACATATTCTAGGCAAAGTAATTTCGAGAGACCTTCAACCTCTAAAGTTTCCTCTTCTTCTAGAACTTCTCCTCACTCTTTGGCTCAGACTTTCTCTAGGTCTTTCTTAGCTCCTCCATCAGGGGGTACTCCTCAACTAGTTGATCCTCAATCTCTTAACCATGCTCATCTTCCTTCTCTTACTCTTCCTCCTCATCCTTTTCCTCTTCACTATGGGAATCAAGATCCTCACCCACATGATCAGAGTTAAGGTCTGAATCAAGTTGAACCTTATTATCTGATACTTCTCCCCATCCAGAAGATCCTTCCAGGTCTTTGAGCCAGTCTCATATTGATCATCTGACTCTTCCTTCTCATCATTTTTCTCTTCAATAAAGGATCTAAATCCTCAGCTTCAGAATCCTAGTTATGACCTAAATCAGGTTCATCCCCCGTTGCAATATCAATGTCAAGATCTAGTTCAGTCACAACTACAATATTAGGTTCCTGATCAAGTTTAACCATGGGTGTAAGATCAGGATCCGGACCGAGTTCAACCCCATCTCTCTAGGACTTCTTTTTCCTCGAGAATTCCATCTTCCAACTAACCTGGCCTTCCCTCTCAACCTTTTGATATGGCTTAAGGACTTTGTCGACGTAGATTTCCATCCACAAGGAAGGGTTCGACTATCCACAGTGTGTCCCCAAATCACTACCTGCACTCAATAGCAAACTACAATTGGGGTGCTGGTCGGCCAACCCCGCTCCGACGCTCTAGCCAGTTTTCTAGAGGGATAAGTGGAGAGTATTTGTGTGTATTTCCTATTCTACTGAGAAATTTGCATTACCTCTTACTATTAACTCATTTGGCTTATATATCTGGTTTAGGCTAGGAGACACCAAGCATCTTTATACGTGTGGCACTCCCATTGCCTAACATTTTGGTCATTCTCTGTTCCATGACGGGTGTCAGTGCCGTAGTAGTCTAACATAATAGAGATATGCTCCCCACTCATATGTCTCTCGACGTACAGGGCACCTCAATGCTTAGCACCACCACCTATGTCTGACACACCAGGGACATAGTCTTCACTCACGTGTCGGTTACTTTCCACCAATCCACCCGTTCGACATCCCTATGCCCATGTCTGAGCTGAGCGAGGAAATACTTGGTTTAGCCTCAGCGTCGTATTGAGTCTTCTCATCCCGTTCTACTATTATTAGGCAAACTGATGCCACCTTAGTCTTCATATACCTCAGCCTTAGTTATCATCTCCCCTCGGCACTCTATTTCTATAGGCTCAGCTAACCTCGCCCAGCTAACTTGGCTTAGCCTTAGTTTTCAGGGCTTCCCAGTTGAGGCTATCCCGGAATCGGGCCTAACAATTAGCCTCTCGGGACACAACCACATTCTATATGGGTTACGTGGCATTCTAACCTCTATGTCGGTTGACAAGCTCCTACGCATTCTACCGACCCCCATCCGTACTGAGGGATATGAAAGGATGCACGTTGGCATCTTAAATGCCCCTCGATTCACGCTTGTCATTATTCATACCGACCTCTAAGCCTATGACACATGTCACATGCCAGCTACCATACACAACCGTCACGTCTCTTTTCCTTCCCTCATCTCTTTTATAAATGCTCCTCCGCCATTTTCGATTCCTTCCAAGCTTTCATATCCTCTCAACTTCTAATCATTCTCTCCCACTCTCTACGTTTTTCATGAAATCTGCTACCTCTCACTGTCGCTTCCACCACCGTCAACCACCTTCCACATCAACTACTCAACCAACCATCTCTGACAAAGCAAGTAAATTTTCTCTTCCTTTTTCGTTTTCTTCATTTTTTGCACATTTTCCAGTTTTTTTCAATTATTCTTCATTTTCCATGAATTTTCTTCATATGAATCTTTTTTTTGCCTTAATTTGTTTTAAAAGAATGCATTTTGATTGAAAATAGATCTAAGAACTGACCACATAGGTGTTTGCCTTTTTATAACGCATAGAACTTCGGTCTTTTTCCTTAGACTTCCAACACAGACGATTTTCACATTCTCCCTGACCCTAGTACCATGTTCAATTACCCTGATCCTCAGAATTTCACAACACTTAGACAAATTCTTACCTTACTAACTAACATTAGGGTAGTACTCAGTCATTCTGCTCTTAAGAATTCCTCAACAGTTAGGTTATTTTCACCCTATCTCAGTCATTTAGACTAAGCCTTCGATGACTATGACCATCTGACTTAAGGCTAACCCGTTCCTTTTTTTTGAAAAATTGAACGCATAAGGGTTAAGCTTGTCAGATAAAATGAACAAAAGTATTGGGTTATTAGTTTTTTGAGAGTCATCATTTTGCGGGCGCTTAGCTCTATTACATTTGGTGCTAAATAAACACTTTGAATATGCTGAATGTTGAGCCCCTATTGGGTGCTTAGATCTTCATCATCTGAGGTGCCAAATAAACACTCCAAGTTGTTGGATGCTAAGCTATTATCAAGTGCTCAGATCTTCTTTACCTTGAGTATCAAATAAGCACTACAAGTTGTTGGATACTAAGCCCCTATCAGGTGCTCAGATCTTCAATACCTTAGGAGCCAACTAAGCACTCCAAGTTCTTGGATGTTGATCCCTTATCAGGAGCTTAGATCTTCTTTACCTTGGGTGCCAAATAAGCACTCCAAGTTCTTGAATGTTGAGTCCCTATCGGATGCTCATATTTTCTTTACCTTGAGTGCCAAATAAGTATTCCAAGTTATTGGATACTTTGCCCTTATCGGGTGCTCAAATATTCTTCACCTTAGGTGCCAAATAAATACTCCAAGTTTGTTAGATACTAAGCCCCTATCAAGTGCTCAAATCTTCTTTATCTTAGGTGCCAAATAAGCACTCCAAGTTATTGGATGTTGAGCTCCTATCGGGTGCTCAGACCTTCATCATCTTGGGTGTCAAATAAGCACTCGAAGTTGTTGGATGCTGAGCTCCTATCAGGTGCTCAGAGCTTTTTTACCTTGGGCGCCAAATAAGCACTCCAAGTGGAAGTGTTTTCAATTGTGGATGCGAACAAATATATTTTCATTCATTTAGCGAGCAATTTGAGTGCCTTTCAATTGAACAAAAAGGATCAATAATACAAGCATTACACTAGTTGTCACCCTTTTCCACACCTCCTTTTTGGTAAACCTTGAGGTTTTATGAATTCCACTTGAACAAATATAATGGACCAGGTATTTTTGGATATTTTTAGAAATTACCACTTTCGGAAAAATATAAATAAATAAAGAAATAAAAGTTACATAAGGGCTTCAAATGTTACAATCTTCCCTAAGCTTGCTCCATTTTTTTATCTAGGCCCAACTGGTAATTCTTTAAATCAAACCCAATTCCAAAATCTTTAGAAAAACAATTTTTTTTATAATCCCAATTAAATATTTAACTTAAATATTTCCAGTTGGGTCTAAACTCTTTTAAGCCTATTGGACTTCTTTGGTCAAACCCAACAAGTTATTTGGTTTTTTATAAAATCCAAAATTAAGCTAATGGGCCTAAGAATACAATATTGTTTTGCCATAAAATAAATCTGTCAAACTCATTTACTGGGCGGGTCATTGGGCTAAACAAGTTATTTGGTCAAACTCAACAAGTTATTTGGTTTTTGATAAAATCCAAAATTAAGCTAATGGGCCTAAGAATACAATATTGTTTTGCCATAAAATAAATATGTCAAACCCATTTATTGGGCGGGTAATTGGGCTAAAGCCCGTGGTACCCCTAGGACAAGCCACATGCGGCGGTAACTTAGGACATCCTTAGTCGCCTACAGCTGTACGTGCTGGGCAAATTCGCCTTGCTGTGCGGCGCAACAAGGGTGGCCCTCGCCGTCGCCATTGATTACCGCCCATAGAGCTCTGTCGTGGGGGTTTCTTCTTCCTCCCTATCGTGCAGATTTTTACAACAAAAAAAATTGTACAAAAAAATCATGCCATATTAAATGGTTAGAATACACAAATCGATCGTTGAGACTCACACTACGATCTTCCAAGTCAATCCTCCATACACTAGGACGTATGTGAGCACATAGAGATGACTGGGTTTTTTTCTTCATTTTGTATCATGAAATGGTTAGAATATGATGTACTTATAGAGTTATACTAGGTTTTCTATTTAATATTATTTTTAATTTAAATACTTTAAAATAATTAAATTAGCAATTCAAACACAATATTAAATGATAACAAAATCACGGGATATCTTTTAATGATATTTTTTTATTTTGTTAAATCTTTTCAAATCTAATTTAAAATAGAATCTTATCTATTTTAAAATAAATCATATTTTATTTGAATATTAAATTAGTTTCTTTAACTAATTTAAGTTTGATATTTCTAATCATAATATTAAATTGATATCTCGTAACAACATAATATTAGAAAACATATTTAATTCAAAATTAAGTATATTATTATTTTTATAAAGTGACTTTCAAAAATCATTACAATATTTAAATACATCTTTTAATTAATTAATTCTTCAAATAACTAATTAACACCAACTATCTCATAATTACATATTTGCCCCAAAACTATTTTATTTGCAAATAAATCCTTAGTCTACCTTTGTCACACTTATTCTATACAATGTTTTATAGAAGTGATCCGAGGATTATGGATCTAGAATTTCAAGCTCCAATAAATTAGATTATTAATTAAACTCTCTAATCTAATAAATCTTATTTATTAATCTCAATATTATTCAACTAAAAATATATGATTGCACTCTTGCAATTATAAAATAAATTATTGAGCAATCTCTAGTAGTCCATTGATATTATCATTACATGCAATTTAATCCTTCAATAATCGATTCATAATTAGAGCTGGTCAAAATTATTATTTTACCCTTCTAATTATGTTTTTATCCTTAAGTACCATTAATTCACTAGTGAACGGTTAAATTATAACTTAATTATAAATTTGAGCACAAAATCATTCAGTTCTAGAATTAACCCTTATGAAAACCAATATACAATCTTCTGTAAAGAAATGAAAATGAAAATGAGAATATTAATTTTTTTTTTTCCATTTGTAAATGAAGTTTAAAAATTTATCCAAGTGCTATGGTATAATTTATAAATATGAAAAAAAAACCTCGTATAAATAGATATTTATTTTGATTTCTAACAAATGTATCTATTTAGGTGAGAATGAAAAAAACATGAATTTTTTATTTAAGTGAGATTAAAAAAATAAATATTTTTTTAATAATTTTTTTCAAATGAAACAATGAAATGAAATAAAATTTTCATATTCACAAAAAATAATTGAACCAAATATGCACACCTTTTATTTGGGTCTAGACGTTTCAAACGGCCCAACGAAGACAAAGGTCGGCCCTTGAGCCTAAAAAAAAATTGGAAAAACTTAAACTTGCCATCATTCACACAAGCTTTTTGTTTATAAAATTTTTTAAATTTTACTTAATTTTATTTAATATGATATTTTAATTAATATTTTATCAGATAATTTTATATCAAGTTTTTTATTTTATTTTTAAAATTAATTAATTATAATTAATTATTATTTATTTAATAAAAAAATTAATAAAAGAGTATTATTTATTATTTTTGTAATAAGGGAATTAATGAGAGAAAAATTTTAACTTTATTAAAATATGATGTATTTTCTTTTTATATAAAAATTATTAATATTTTAAAAATATATAATTAATATAGATATTTGAACTGATTGTACGAGCTCTTCCAAAATTACGTTGAACACCTCTTCGTTCTTATCCGATTCCAATCAGCAAATCAAGGTCCTCCACGCGCCCATAGAAGTTAACAAATAAATAAAATCCGGTTTTCTCTCCTCAGTCCTTACTATAGACGCTCCCTTCGACACGTTTCTCTTCAGTCTCACTCTAGAGAGAGAGAGATAGAGAGAGAGAGGGGAGAGAGATTCGTGGAGAAGATGCAGAGACATGAGAGAAAATCCACTGTCATGAAAAGGAAGGATCGGAAATCGGCTACGGGAATGAATGGATCGCCGAAGAAGGGAGGCCGTGGAGGAAAGTTCACTTGGGCCGGAGACGGTAACTACTCTCATGAGTCCGAGATTGGATTCCAGAAGGAAGCTCTGGATTCTAAGGATCCTAACTTTGAAGATCCGGAAGAGATCGTTATTGTGACAGCCGCATGATGGACGGAAGTGATTTTCAATCGAGATCGGTTCATGATGTAAATATTATTTCCAGTTTCAGTTTTATTTTATTTTATTTTTTTTTGAGATGATGATTTCGCTGTAAATTTTCCCCTCCTGTTCGATGAACGTTGATCTAGCTGTGCCTGTACTGACTTTTTATCTTTCATTAAATAACTTATCGAGCTTTGATCATTTGATCTTCTACAACTGAGTAATGGCAATAATTTATTTTGATATTATGATTCTCCGTTTGGTTCGTAAGAAAAAATGGCGGAAATTTTGATTGAAAATTGAAAACATACACTTTAGCTGCCTGCAGGAGCAGATGATACAAGAAAGAAGGCTGGGTTTGTCGTTTTCACTCTTACGCAGTGAGATAAACTCCCAAACTTCATATAAATTCTAACTAGGGGTGTATAAATCCGGTCATCCGAATTACCCTCTGAAAATTGAACCTTTCATTCGAAGTTAGTAGATTTAATGTGTATAAATTTATAAGTAACCCACAACTTTCTAAGAAACTGGCGAATCCGATGGGATAAAATTAGTAAAAATATATATATATATATATATATATATATATATATATGTATATATAGAGGTTAAGTATAAATCAGATTATATATGATTTTAAATAATAAATTAAATAATTTATACACTTCTTATATATTTATTTAATATTACTCACTTATTTTTAAAATAATATTAATTTTAATATATTCTTCTATTTTATATTGTCAATATATATTTTTATATTTATTTAGTATTATTATTTTGCTATGATTGATTTTTATTTTTTTGGGAATGAAAGAATATTTATTTAGTATTATACATTTGTTTTATTTGTTTTTTTTATAGATAATATCAAATCTAAGAAAAAGAAAAAAAATTTTAAAAAGTTTAACTATTTCTTATTTTATTAAATTTCTTAGTTAATGAATTGATTTTGAATTTTAGTTTTGAATATAAGGATTTCATATTATTACTTATTTTAGTGAGATACTAAGTCTTTTAAAAAATATTTAGATTAACAACTATATCAAAAACTTGTTATATTTAAGTTAAGTAATAAAAATTCAGATCCATGCAAACTCTTAATTTTATCTAATAATATTAACTGTTAATTCGAGTTCAGGAAAAAAACATTCAAATTTTCAAATGACATTAAATAATTTAAATATACAAAGTAAATTTGTTTACTAATCTCCCAAATATTTTTTAAAATTCCTCAAATAATCTCCCAAACTTAGTGATTTCCAGCAAATCACCATCGCTGGCCACCGTCGCTTCTAAAAGCCTCTGCTCCGACAACCAAATTATTTTTAAACCTCTTAATTTAATATAAACTATTTTTTTTCTTATTTTATTCTGTCATATTTTATTTATTGCAAAAATTTTTCCAAATAATCTGAGAGAGAGAGAGAAAGGGAGGGAGGGTGTCGGATGATTAGGGAGAAATTTATAATAATACAAAAATCAGGATATAAAATAAGAAAGAGGTTTTCTACCGTGATAGCGGCGATTGGCCATAAATTGAGGGTTTTTGAGTTTTGAGAGATTATTTGGAGAAGAGATGAAAAAAAAAAAAAAAAAAAAAATATATATATATATATATAGAAGAAGAGAGGTTAAAAAGTAAAGAAAATAATATATTTAAGTAAATGGTTAAACTGATACTAAGTGAATATATTTAATAATATTAATTAGAAAAGATTTAGAGATAAAAAATGTTTATTTTTATTTTTGTTTATATATTTTGTCACTAAAATAATATAATATATATGAAAAATAAAAGTAAACATAATAAATATAGAAAGAAGAGAATTATGAAAATGTTATGAATATAGAAATGAGAGAATTATGAAAATATAATTATATAAAAGAGGAAAAAAATAATGAGTAATAATTTTATGAAAGTTATGTCTATCACACATGGAAATGATTTTAAGAATAATGAGAATGCCCAACTAGCTGATGAGTTGATGGAAGATATCATGACCGAGATTAAGAAGGAGTTATAGAAGCTAAGTGAGTTCTCACAAGTAGTAATGGTCATAACTCGATATTTGGCTTCAATAGAGGAACAAGCAACGGTAATTTGTTTCTTTCTATGCCAAGGGATAGGGGAGAAGCCAGGGGTAATAAAGAAGGCAGAAATAGATCGACGAGTAGTAGGGCAACTTACCCAATTAGAGTCGGTATAAGCAATGACATAGAGAAAAGTAGAAGTGGGAAAGTAAATGTATTGACCATGAGAACCTTTGATGTAGCGAAAAACACGAATGACAGTGGAAATGTGTAGCGTGCACAGATCGGTATTGAGAGAGAGAGAGAAGGAAGGGTAAAAAAAAATTAGGTGAGGTAATTGGAGTAGAGGTATTGGGAAGGTTTCTTTTTTGGTCATTGTAGATGAATAAGAAGAGGTTTTAGGAAAAGAAGTTGACTCTCATACCATATTAAATTAGAAGAGATTTTGGAAAGCAAAGTTCTTCCTTTTATTATACGTTATGTTACTTAAATAATATAATATGAATGAAAATAAAAGGACACATAATGAATATAGAAAGGAGAAAATTATGAAAACACAATGAATATGGAAATGAGAGAATTATAGAAACATAATTATGTAAAAAAGAAAAGAATAATGAGAAATGATTTTAGAAAAGTTATGTCTGTTAACAAACAATGAGACGACATTTAGTTACGAATCACATAAGTCTATCTCTTAAAAAAAGGTCAAATCATAATTAGCCCCTTCAAATTATGACTCTATTTAAAAGATCACCTCCTTAAAGACATCTTTTAAACTATGCTCGGGTAAGAATTTACATCTCCTCATATGCTTTTTAAACTTTTTTTAACCTCAAATTGACCCAATTATATATAATTATATATATATATATATATAAACATCTCAAAACTTTGTTCTTACATTCTTTAACCCTTTATTATTTTAAATCTACTTCAATCCACTACTTCTCTACCACCTTCACTAACCTCTCCGTCGTTGCTGTCTTGGATTGTCGCTACTCTCCGTCGTTGTTGTCTTGGATTGCCACTACTTCAATCCGATAAGGACTTACGCATGCGTGAGAAAGAGAGATTGTTGGCTTTAAATTAAAAAGTTTACTTTATCATCTCGCTAAATCAAATATAAGACATGCACAAACAATACACTAAAAATTTGTTTATCTACTCCAACAATTTCTAAATCTATCATTTATAGAATTCATCTAAAACTAATTCATATGATTTCCATAAGTACATATTTTGATCAAGACTATATGACATGCAATAACACAATCCAGAATATAAAATTAAAAGATTACCATGTAACATGTGTTTCAATCATAATCACAATTATATGTCAATATACATAAAAAATGAATACACCACATTAATTTAAAAGGGTAGTATCGAGAATTAGCTTTAATAGCAAATTAGTTTAATTCATGAGGAAGGTCTAAGTGTCTCATTGTCACTTCCTTTTGCGCAAATGATACAACAAGATATTCATATTTATTCACATTTATTCACATAATGTAATGTTGCGTATCCGTATCTAGAATACTCATCAATAAAGGTGATGAAATATTCATTACCACCTATTGCTTATACATTTATAGAACCACATATGTCGCTATGTACTAACTTAAGAGGTTCTTTGACTTTTTTGCCCTTTACTGAGAAAAGTCTCTTAGTCATCTTTTCTTCTTGACAGGATTCATAAATAGGAAGAGTGCCAACAGTTATCTCATTTAAAGAACCATCCTTTACTAACATGTTTATCCTATCAAGATTGATATGTCCTAACCTAAAATGCCAAAGATATGTATCATCAGTTTGAGAAACTTTTTGTCATTTGTTAAATTTAGGATTTGCTGCTTTAAATAATTATGAATTATGTAACGATCTTTCATTTGGTGTAAGCAAATATAGTTCATTAGTTTGTTTTTCATGACAAATATCGAAACCTTTTTTAGAATAATAATATCATTATTACTAAAAGAAATATCAAAATTATGCTCATGCAACATAGATAAAGAAATTAAATTTCTATAAAATTCAGGAATAAAATAAACATTGTTCAAAACAAGATAATTATTACTACAAAGAAAATGGACTACTCCCACAGTTTCAGCTGAAACGAGCGAACCACTGCCAACTCTCATCGTCACCTCCCCAACAACAAACTCACTCGAAGAACTAAGCATCTATAAAGAAGAACAAACATGATTAGTGTCTCCCTAATTTACTATGCAAGATGACAAATCATTATACATGCTTCTAAAACAAGTAAATCAAATTTACTTTTCTTTTTCTCCTTCAGCTCGGAGAGATACTTGTTACAGTTTCTCTTCCAATGGCCATCAACTCCAGAATGCACTTTCTCTTGGGTTCCTTTTTCTTGGAGTTGTCTTTCTTCTTATTCTCCTTACCTTTAGGTGACTTTTTTTCTTTCTTTCCCTTTTTGTTCTTTCCATTAGTATTCCTTATCTTATTATTCTTAACATAAGAGGAAGCCGACTTTTTTTCAGCAACATTTGTTTCACCCTATTTGGACCTCGCTTTATTAGGGGCCTTAAAGGTATGTAGTTTATTGAACAGCTGAGTCATATTGTATTGCAAATTATTCATAACATAGTTGGTAGTGAATGCAACAAAAGCCGGTGAGAGTGACTCAAGTATATGATGTTAACTTGAGTGCACTCATCAATGGTAGCCCCATGTATTTCTGACTCATGCATCGTGTTGATCATGTTCAAAACATGATCTCTAACATAAACTCATTTCTTCATTTTAGCGTTCATGTAGGTTCTAATAGCCTCATGATGACTTAGGTTGAATTGTTGCCCAAACAAGGCCTGGAGAGACTCTAATATCACATATGCAGTCTCCAGATTTTTATGTTTCTTTCTAAGAACATCACTCATGCTCAACAACATGTAGTATTTTCCCTTGTTTATTGGATTAGATCTAATTACCATACTTTTCCTATATATTACGGGCAGCATTGGCAGTGAACTCTTCAGGACATTCCTCTGTCAAGACAAACTTATAGTTTTTGCATATTGATACCATGTTTAGGTTCGATTTCCATCAGATAAAATTATCACAAGTTAATTTGTATTCATTTAGTAATGCGGTAATGAGATTATTGATCGAAAACATGTTGATTGCTGAAATTAAATAAAACATACATAATTCATTATAATTGAAATAAATATAAATATTTCGGAATAGTAAATATGATGCATGAATATAATAATTAAAATACATAAAATTATTTATTACTAAACCACGATAAATCAATTCAACAATCATATACTTCCTTAGGGTCGGTTATATTAATTTCAAATTAACTTTGAGACATTCTCAAACCTATAGTCAAACTTAAAATATCTTCTGTTTTCCCTTTTGCTCGTAAGTTACCGTTTATTTAATCAAGACATAATTAACCGCTTGAAGCTTAATTATGTCTTTGTGAGTGTAACCCATTATTTCAGAGTCCATGACTTAACTCGAAAATTGTCGCCATAGGGTCGGTCAAGTTTGAAACACATCACTTTTTCCTATCTTCTTAAAAAGCCAACCTTGATATTGATATGTTCTGAAACCTTCCTTAGGGGACGAAAACAAAGCTGTCTCGAGTCCCTTCCATATCTCACGGTGTTATACTAATAATAGAGACTGTAGGTTATTTTGTCAAATCAACTTTCTCCCACTCACTATTTTGAAATATGTATTTTCATAAAACATCCTATGTTTTCTATTAATTAATTCTAAATTAATTACTAGTTAACCAATGAATATAATCCTATTAGTTATAAATGTTAATCATATTGGACCTAGGTTCAATTAAACTCTTTTACCACATATCTAGTTATGATCCTAATCTCATTAGATAAACTTAATTTATAACTTATTATATTCATAAAATTTCATTAAAACTCTTTTTAATAAAATTGATTACTAAAGTCCTAACTTCAATGTTTGACTTTATAAGGTGTGATTATTAAGTTTAACTCCTTAAACCTCAATCAATTTGTGTAATTAATTTCACTAAATAAATCACATAAATTACTTAGGATAATCCTAATTAAATCACGTTTCTACTTATGACATGCATGATTTAAAATAAAACTGTGTGGGTATTTATATATGACATGTAATCGACTAATGCATGAATATATTATCAATCAAATTAATCAACATAAAAAAATATATATAAATGGACCGGGTAATTTTGGGTATTTCTAAAATTTACAACCCTTGCGAAAAACAAATACAAATAAATTTAAAACAATTAAAAATTACACAAGGGCTTCAAGTGTTACATTCTTCCCTAAGCTTGCTCCATCTTGAATTTCGGCCCAACCGGTAATTTCCTAAAATTAAACTCAATTCCATAATCTCTTGAAAAACAATTTTTCTTAACTTAATAATTTTTGTTTGGGTCTAAACCCTTTTTGGAGCAATCAGACTTATTTTCGAGTTAAGCCCAATAAGCCATTTGATTTTTCAAAAAATTAAAAAATTAAGTTACTGGGCTTCAAAATACAATATATATATATTTTTTCTTTTTTTCTTTTTTGGGCCATAAAATCAAATGGGTCAAACCTATTTATTAGGCGGGTCAAGGGTTACACCATTTTTGCTCCCTTAAACTCTATTGCTCTGACAAAATTATGTTCTTCATCTGCAAGTTAGACTTGTTCAAAACTTTCTCCATTCGTCTTCGTATAAGGTACTATTTCTTACTCTTTTTTATTCATTTGCATAAAAGCACTTTATTTCGCAAAACTCGTTTCTAGATTTTTTTCCCTATTCATATTCTTGCAAATTTTAGGAACTTCATATGATTTTAATATGTATTGTTTTGCTTATTATTTGTTTATTTTTTTTAAGGGTTTTCTTTGACCTTTATTCCCCTTAGGAAAAATAACCCTAATAATGGATTCTTTTAGTTAAAATCCTAATAATAAGTTTGGACAAATTTTAGCCCAAGCAGACTGAGAAGTTAGTAATGGTGATACCTCTAACTTATTTAGGGAGGGAGAGAACAAAGTAGATTCTAAGGAGTTTGACCCTAGGGTCGGACCTAATGATGTAGACACATTTCATCTTCCCAAACTAGGTTTGAAGAGTAAGATCAAGATAATCAATTGCTTAGAAAAGATTACTTCAATCATGATCGAGTTTGAGTTGGGTGACATCCAAACGACCTTTGACATCCCAAAGGGGATTACCCTTATGGCTCATTTGGTTGCATTCTTCGTGAATCAAGAAATGGAAATGATTTACATTCCATCATTTGGTTAGACATAGAATATGAGGTGGAATGTAAGGGGCCCACAAAACCGATTCTCCAAGAGGGTGAAAAATCCATTCTATTTCCACGATTCATTTACTAGGGGTGGGTCAAAATCAGATAACAACAACGGAGAATAACCTTTTTGTTTCTCCTACAAAAATATAGAGATTTGATACTGAATTACAAAATTTACCCCTCCATTCCATTTCTCATTCCAATCATTCTCATTTCACCAATGAATCAAAAATAAAAAAATTGAGCCATTAGACTTTCTAGGCCTTCAAAAAACCATTCTAACATAGGGAGTTCTAACGAGACACTCCTTCACGCTAAAGTATTCAACTTATTAGATTAGGGCTTTCTTTTCATCCTTACATCCAAGGGGTATTAGGTCATCTTGACATTTCCCCGGGTCAATGAGCTTCTAATGCCTAGAGGGTCATTATAGGTGTATACGTTTTTTGGAAGAAGTTCGAGGCCAGCGACACTCATCCCCATTTCTTTACAAAGATCTATCGACACAACTACAATAGGGATTTTTTGTGGTATTACCTCTCCCCTAATTGTGGAAAGCGAGTTATGGAGTGTCTCACTTCCAATAAAGACTAGGTTAAGGATTGATTCATCATCAGAGGGAAATGGAAGGGCCCTGTATTCTGAACCCTAGATATGAAACCCATCTA
Organism: Coriaria nepalensis; assembly: GCA_027186245.1. Lineage (NCBI taxonomy): Eukaryota > Viridiplantae > Streptophyta > Magnoliopsida > Cucurbitales > Coriariaceae > Coriaria > Coriaria nepalensis. Next base: position 8,374,079 of record CP114484.1, on the reverse strand, counting down.
TACTCGCTACAAGAAAAGAGTATGTTTATGTCATTTCTTCCTTCAAATTTTAAATCCACATACTTACACTAGTAATTATGGTCTTTCATTATCGTCATTCCTTCTCAATGTCCAGTTTAAAAGAGTTGCCCTCGCCCTTTAGAGTTCGAGGTGTTAGGGAAAATGAAAGTCATGCCTCTTCCAGAAAGGTCATTGGAAGCTCCTCCTCTCAGAGGAGAACTTAATAAAACCTAGCCTTATCCATTGGGTCCTCCCTCCAGATGTCGAACTTTGCCGAACAGTTTACATAGAGGAAATCGACCAAGGTGGTGCTATGAATAATTTACATGTCTTATTAATTTCAAAGGGGTATTAGGTCTTATTAATTCCTATGAATAATTTACATATCTTACATGACTTCTTTATCTTTTTCTTTTCCAGATATGGATCCTGAGACAAAATCCCTTCTTTCTTAAGAGAGAGAGGAAGAAGAATGCAAGAAAGCTGCCAAGAGGGAAACAAGGTAGGAGAAGAAGATATTCGGAGGTTAGAAATGTTGAAGTTGACCCATCTACCTCTTCTATGTATTCTGATGAGCTCTAAGCTTCAGGTTCAGCAGAGGCAAAAGGTCAATCCCAAGAACTTCAATTTGATCTCAGAGATCAGACTCTCAATCTTGATGCCGAGGTTAGTAAGCGTTAAGCTTAACCTTCCAACCGTGGTTAGACCGAGCTTGATGTTGGGCGAATTGATTCTTGCTTGGTGGATACTCTTATCATAGATTTGAAGGAGACAAAACCTTGGGTGGATTCAGTTAGGCTCTTCCTCAGTCAGAGCCTCGATTCGGTTTGGTTCTAAGCCACTTAAGGTTGTTGTGGATGAGCTCCCTCAGCTCATGAAGGAAGAGGTTCATGATGGTCTTCCTTCTTTGGTTTCCAAAAGTTCATAGATGAATCTCTAGCCAGAGCATCAAGAGTATGTCACCTCATCCGTAGCTCTTCAAAAAAAAAAAATGTTCATCCCTCTGCTCTTCCCTTACCTTGTCTTCTTTCTTCGACTTCTAAGGGTTTGAATCTGAAGTCTGAGCAATCCCCCTTATGTCTTTCAGCTGTGTCTCATAAACGCTTTTTGTTACCCCGATATTTTAAGCAATTTCCACTCCTTCGACATAAGAGGTCGGATGTTTCTTGCTGATGGTTCTGATGAATGTTTTGTGGATGGTACTTACAAGGAAGGCATGCATAACACCTTGATCTGTTGGCCTATCCATATTCTATATTGCTCGATTGAATCTTTCAACGAAGTCTAGCAAGTTCTCACCCGACCTTTACTTGATGGCGTTCAAGCTTAGGTATAAATAGGGATTTTAATTCAACAAATGAATCTACTGATCTCGAGGTTAGTCCCTTATACCAATCCATAGCCAACTATATGAGGGTAATATAGAAATCTTGACAAACTACTACATCAGGTATCCTGCTTAGGTGCATTGAGGCTATTTATGCTTCAGTATAGCCCCTGTGATCTTTTATCCCATTGTACTGCAGGATTTGGGGTGCCCTGAATTTCTTAGGAATTTGAGCTTCTGGGATCCTCTTAGTGAAAGGGTTTTTTATGTCTATAAAGAAAGGGATAACTTCCCCATCTTCTCCTAAGGTCAGCTCCCTTATCCTCTTCTCCAGTTCAACCTCTTTGGCCTTAGCCTTTTCCAACTTTTCCCTAAGTCTTTCTTCAGGAGTGAGATCTGTCAGCTCATATCCAATGGGGCTAACTCCCTCTTCCCTCCGCTCCTTTTTTCCTGACACCCTGGAATTTGGGATATGGGTCATTTTAAACTCTGCCCGTATTTGATTCAAAAAGTATTTGAGGTGGTTTTAAATGAATCTATCAACGATGCTAGAGATTTGAGCCATGTATTGGCTTACACTTTCCTCCCTCTGCTTTCCACTTACCACTAGGAGGACCAGCTAAAGCTGGTTGCCAAAATTTTCTCCATTAGCCTACTAAGGTTGATTGTTGCTGTTTTTTTTTTTCCATTATTCTCTATTAGTTTTGGTTTTGAGAGTCGATCAAACAAGGCTTTTATGTTCCCACAGAGGACGCCAAACTGTTGATGCCAAAAGTATGTATCCAAGCCTCAACACATGCAAAACAAAATAATACCGTAGGGGTTATTTCCGGCGATATCACTCTGATGATCAAATTATAATGGAAAAGAGTAAAGCTTTTAGGAAACTTAGAATGATTGTGAGAATGTACCTTCCCATGTTCTCTTTGAGACATACTTATACTGATAGTATTAGTCATGATAATAAAGTCTATTAATGACCCTTAATTCCTTTTAAACAGTGCTAATCTTCAGTTATTTATATGATCAATATCATTTATTATGACTGATGATTTTAATAATGTTTGAACGGCTAGTTGTTCGTCTGATCTTTGAGGTATCTCAACATTTGTCCTTATAAGATCGGTATGTTTTATCAAGATCTAACTTCATACCTTGGACATTACTTATCACACTCGAGACTAAGATTTTTTGACCTTTTCGATCCAATCTTTAAGACAGTGTGTGAAATATGGTCAACAGTTGAGCATTCTCAAAAATCTCCTCCACATTCTTAAACGAGTTTTAAAAAGAGACGAAGATCTATGACTTAATATGAATATTAGAGAAGAAAGTCAAAGTGATCAAGTTGGATTTAAACACCAACATGTGACTACTAAAACGACTGGGGTCACAGGCCAGAGCAAATGTCCATTTTATGTCTTGTGACAAATCTGTCTCTCTCTGGCTGCTGCATTCTTGGACACTGTACTATGTTGTGTTAACTTGAAAGAGCTACATTCAATTCAGTCTAGTGTTGGGTCCATACAAAAAAAAAAAGGAGTTTGAATTTTGTACGTGATTCCAAAAGTTACAAAAAAAGATGGTTAAATAAAATTCTTGGGGATTACTAGTAAGTTCAAATTAACAAGAATAAGAGAATACAAACAAAGTTGAATGATTGAGTAGCTAAAGCTCTTATGTATAGTTTTCATTTGGTGAGAGATTGGTGTTATTTCGATCCAAGGCTACACGCTTTTCCTTTTCTTTCCCTTTCCCAAAAAAAATATTAAAAATAATAAAAAGAATATATATTTTATTAAAAGGTAATGAATTATGAATAGAGGTGTAAGTTCGTACCATTGCGCCATGCTTTTTGGCCACAGTAAGAAACCGTGCCGTACTTGTGCCGTACTTGTGCCGAGCCACATTTACGAAGGCTGAAAATATGATGGTAAGGAGGCCTATAAGTATGTTGTTGTGTTGTGGGCTCCAATATGGGTACAAAATGGGCCGGAATACTTGGGGTTTTTTTAAGTTATAAACGGGTCAATGTTTCTCAAATTTTGAGGATAACACCACGATCACACCCAATAATTAGTCCCCTGTGATGTAAATATGTAAATTAATAATTTTTAATCACTCCGTAACTTAATTAATTAAGCACAGAAAGTTAAGGAGTTTTATGATATTAAATTTAAGCATAGAGAGAGAGGGAATAGTCTGAATCACATAGATACATCAGTCACATTTGTTGACAAGAATACTTCCATTCACTTCGAGACAGAAAGAGAAAGATTCAACGGCACGACCGAACAAAATATCAAAAACAACAACAAAAAGTGCAATATACATCTTAAAAAAACAGCACTTCAATTATTTTTCTTCTTCACAAGCATTTAAAAATTGTTAGGAAGAACAAAAAAAACATAAAACATCTTGTGGCTTATATTTGTTTTTTTAAATTCCCATTCTCAAAATGGATGTCAGTAACTTAAGCATCCGTGACCTCTATTTCACTTTCATTCATTCTTAATTAGCCAACATCCCTTTCCACCTAATAAAAACCAACGGTTGAGTTCAATAGGGTTTCATCTAGTTAATAATTCTTTTATTTTTTTTTTAGAATTATTATTTAACTTATATGAAATTAATGTAGGATTTTTTATCAATCATATTACTTTACAATATAAATAACATCGAATACCACATATTACCAAATATAAAGCGGCAACAATGCTCATTTTCATGAACAATTCCAAACTCTGACTCTCTATAGTCTCTACATATACAAACAGTTCTCCCTTTATCATTCTTGTTCTAAATGTCAAAATTACAAAAAACTTTCGGCATTTCTATCATCAACGTTCATCTTGTTCTTATACTTGTTCTCTTGCTCAATCCGAAACGTACCCAATGTCACACCAAGGGACTCCGACCCAGAAAATCTATTCCAAAAAGGCCACCGGAAATAAACACAACACAAACCCAGTTAGCAGAACAACAATTCATGAAGTGGGTCAAATTTGTAGGAAGCTTAAAACACTCAAGATTCAAGACAGCTAAAAACAAGGTCTTTCCCTCTTATTCTCTCACTGTCGATAAGGACCCGGTGGTTGGAGACTTCATGTCAATTCAAGATGCGATTGATTCTCTACCGTTTATAAATCTTGTGAGAGTTGTGATCAAAGTGCATGCAGGAGTTTACACGTGAGTTCTAGTGGAGTTTGTCTGGTTTTCTTTAGTTTTTAAACTTTGATGTTTTTTTTTTTTGACAATTTTTAGAGAGAAGGTTACTATACCTCCATTGAAATCGTTTATATCAATAGAAGGGGCAGGAGCAGATAAGACTATTGTTCAATGGGGAGACACTGCTCAAACACCTGGTCCCAAAGGGCAGCCCATGGGAACCTATAGTTCAGCCACTTTTGCCGTTAATGCCCCTTATTTCATTGCCAAGAACATAACCTTCAAGGTAATTAAGTATTTACTTGTACGTTTTGTTTGTTTCATATAAATGTTGTCGAAATTAAGCATAGTCCTACTTTGAGTTTTGCCTTGAGTCTCACTCTTACATTTTCGATGTAAGATGGGCTGGGCTTTAAGTGCCTGTGTGTCCATTTCCTAGACCTTCCAGACAGACGCGTCGCATGTGAGGAAGATTGTTATTGCTTAATTTTGTTTAGTTATATTGTGTTCTTGGAATTTTCTAAAAATATTATTCAGATTGTACTTTAATTCATTATAATTATGAAAGCAACAGTGCAGAACACGACCCCTTTACCAGCTCCAGGAGCTCAGGGAAAGCAAGCAGTGGCGTTTAGGATATCAGCTGACACGGCCGCGTTCATAGGATGCAAATTTTTAGGAGCACAAGACACATTATACGATCATTTGGGCCGGCATTATTACAAGGACTGTTACATTGAAGGTTCGGTCGATTTCATATTCGGCAATGGTCTCTCTTTGTTCGAGGTAAATAGTAATAATTGATCAAATGATCTCAATTATAAACTCCGTCCAATATATAGTTTCCAATTTTCATATATTGTAGGGATGTCACGTACATGCGATAGCACAGTATATGGGGGCCTTGACGGCACAAAGAAGGAGTAGTATGTTGGAGGACACCGGCTTTTCATTTGTGAACTGTAAGGTCACGGGCTCAGGAGCATTGTACCTAGGAAGGGCATGGGGTCCCTTCTCCAGAGTAGTCTTTGCTTATACATATATGGACAACATCATCATCCCCAAAGGCTGGTATAACTGGGGTGACCCTAACCGTGAGATGTAAGCATATTCCTCTCTCCCTCTCCCTCATTTTTTTTTTCTTTTTCTTTTTTACAATTGCATTTAGCTGATTAAGGCATATTTATCTCATATTTAACAGCACCACATTCTATATTATATTAAAGACAAATAATCTCAAGGTGGTTGAAAGTTGAAAAATTATAATAAATATATAAATTTCTTCTTAGATTCATTTTTTGTAAATAAAAAATTGAAGTGAAGTCACCTAGACTTGATCAGAGCATGTGCAATTGATATGGGTCTAACTCTTACACCATTAAGTCATTTTTAGGATGCAGTATACTCTCCCTAGCTAGCTAGTGGAAGGGACGGCGACTTCTATTTTGACACTATCTTTACTCACCCTCTTTTAGTGCTCCTCTCCCTATTTCCCCCATCTTAATTTGTCTGGACTGCAAAACTTACGTGTAATGCACCAAAAATGAGCCTTGAAACCAACTTCCGCATATTGTCTATATTTTATATATTTAGGAAGTAAGGGCGGTATGAGATCATGTAGCATACGCATGGGGTACTCTGAAAAGCTCTAACTAGCCACCTAACCTAACAATAAAAAAGGGCACTTTTCTATTTGGCTGTTTTGTGGAATTTTGGGGCCTAATATGCGCATGCATTTTTGGTACACAGTCATGATTGTAATTTTTTTGTAAATTTTGGGCAGGACTGTATTTTATGGGCAATATAGGTGCACGGGAGAAGGAGCAAGCTTTGCAGGAAGGGTGTCATGGTCTAGAGAACTCACAGATGAAGAAGCCAAGCCTTTTCTTTCTCTCTCTTTCATTGATGGTTCAGAATGGATCAAATTCTAATGATCAAACATCATCATCATCATGACTATGTACCCATATTGCTACAGAAAGAAAAAGAAATTAAAAGTATGATTAATTTAGTGATAATCTTAAGGTACATTACCTTCCTAATTTAGAAACCAGGTTTAAAATTGTTGTTGTGATAATAGAGTCAATGAAGTAAATAAAAATAGTTTATAGACAATCGATTGAGCAATTTATATGGAATTAAAGAAATTATGGTAATCTCAAAAGAGAGAAAACAATTTTTTTTTTTTACCAAGATCCAAACTTCAAAAAAAAAATTATAAGAAATTTTATATATACTTTTTCAAAATTTTCTCTAATTTCTTCACAACCACTCTTTCTCTCTATTTCACTCTTTCCTTATATTTTCTCTCACGTAAATTTCTCTGACTTTTCTTTTAAATTACGAAGGAAAGCTGACAGTAAGGCCCAAATATCCAAAAACTCATGAATACCCTAAAACTCATTACTCAACTAGAGCCACATTTTCACAAATTTTCACCTTGGGTCAAGGTTGAATTGCAATAAGTAAGAAATTTCTCATAGATATTCACTAACTATCTCCACTAGTTGGAATTCACTAACTATCTCCACTAGTTGGAATTTTTCGTTGATTAAATAAAAAAAATACTTGAACTTGGTCCCAATCAAACGGTAGTCACCATATATGATGGGTTTTCATCTGTATGGATCTTCTCCACTTATACAATCCCTCATGAGATAACATCTCGATGTTTATGTATTTTGTCCTCTCATGAAACATTCAATTTTTAGTCAAATGTATAGAGTTTTTTTATATCACAGAACACCTTCACCTTATCTTGAACAATCTCCAACTCACCAATCAATCCCTTCAAAACATAGCTTCCTTAACAATTTTAGTAGCAGTTATATACATATTTGGCCTCTGATGTTGATAAAACAGCTACAAATTGTACTTGTGCTTTCCAACTCAATGTGTCTTCGAATAACTGTAGATGTTACCGGTCCAAGACCTTCATTTGTCTAAGTCCCCTGCATAAACTGCACCAACATATCCCATAAGCTTAGCATCATCAGTACCCTATATCCATTTGTAAAGCAAACCAATATTTTAAATGCCTTTTGTCATATCGAAGTACCCACTTCATTGCTTTGTTAGGCATGATGTCCTGAAAATACGTAATAAATATTGTTTTAATGAAATTAATAAAAGTGATATTTTTTTATATATAATTGTTATGAATGCATTATTATCGAATAATATGAATAAATATTAGAAAATTCCAAATTTATTAATGTGACTATAATATTGTATTAGTACGAGAGATTTAAGATTATAGATAATAAATTAAATTGTCCGCAGCATATTAAAGTATGAAATCTTTAATATAGTGGTTGCTAGTATGGTCCTAGTATGGTCTTCTAACATTAGGAATGCATGTAATCTAGATCTAGATCACTGATATAGATAGACATCTTAGTGGGGGTACTTTATATAATTGGATTATTATAAGACAAAACTCAATATGAATTAATTCTTTATTGAAATACCATTTACCCTAAGAAAATCAAATTCATATCAATAGAGATCATATACAGATCAATCTGAATTCTTAGTAGTTATGAACTCCTATTTATGTCAAGTGGATCTTTTAATTCAATCGTCATAGTTTGTTTGTCAAACAAGCTAAAGACTTTTGTCTTGGAGATTGATTAGGATAAGTGGTTGGGAACATGATTTACAGATATGAAATCCAAACCTTCTTCATAAAAGATTGTATATTGGTTCCCTTAAGGATTAATTTTGGAATTGAATGGTTTTGAGCTCAAATTTATAATCAAGTTATAAATTGACCGTTCACTAATGAATTAATGGTACTTAAAGATAAAGAGATAATTAGGAGGGTAAAATGGTAATTTTGACCAGTTCGAATTATGAATCAAGAGTGGAATATCATATTTTTAGCGGAATGATATTGGGATTAATAAATTAAGATTTATTATATCAAAGAGTTTGATTAAAGAGTTTTCGAGGCTAAACATATAGGTCTATAGTCCCTAGGTCGGCTCTATGAAACATTGCATGAGTTAAGAATGACAAAGGTTGAAAAAGAACTTATTTGTAAGAAAATAGTTTTTGGGGGCAAATTCATAATAATGAGATAATTAGTGTTAATTAATTAAAAAATATATTTAAATGATAAAATTCGGAATTATTTAATTAAATAATAATATATTTGATTTTGAATTGAATATATTATATATAATATTAAAATGATATGAGATATTAATTTAATATTAAGATTATGTAAGTCAAATTTAGATTAGTTTGAGAAACTAATTTAAAATTCAAATAAGATATGCTATTGATTTAAAATAGACGAGATTATATTTTAAATAATATTTGAACATATTTGACTAAATCAAATATATCACCAAAAAGATGATATAGTTTAAAATAAATAAAATTTTATTTTATAAGATTTGAAAAAATTTGATCTTATCAAATATATTATTAAATTGATGATGCGATTTAAAATAGATAAAACTCTAATTTAAATAAGATTTGAAAAGATTTAATCATATAAAAAATATCATATGATGATCATCTTATCATGATTGAATTAGCTGTTTAATTAATTTAAAGAGTTTAAATTAATCAAAATACCTAATGAAGTTCAATAAATACATCTTGTTCTAATTAATTTAAAAAGTTTTTTTTTCCCGATAGAGATTTTTCTGAGAGAAAAAGAAAAAAAAAACCTTGTCATCTCTACGTGCCCACACATATCCTATTGTGTTGAGGATCGACCTAGAAGATCGTGGTGTGAATCTCGACGATTGATTTGTATAGACAAAAGTATGACCTGTTCGTATAGATGTAGAATTAATTTATATGTATATAAAGGATAGCTAAAACGTTTTAAGAAAATTTTTGTCATACATTGGGATCAATTTTTCGCTTCCGCTGCATGGTTTCGAACCTCCTTTTCCAACATGCTTTCCAATGCTTCTTACCAGGATTAGATATAAACCAACTCACAAAACTAGCTGAATAAGCTAGGTCCGTCCTTGTGCAAACCATTGCACCAATAAGACTTCCCACAATACTAGCATATAGTATCCTGTCCATGCTTTTCTCCTTTAGTTCGGTCTTTAGAGATACTTGTGTGGATAACTTGAAATAACTAGGAAGTGGTGTTTGAACCACTTAGACTCTCATATGACAAATTTTCCCAAAAGTTTTATAGTAGATAACCATATTGAGATATGAAAAAAAGTATCCTCTCTTCTATCCTTAATGAACTAATCACTAATTTTTTATTTGTCGCTTTTGGGTCTTTCACTTTCAAACTCAATCTCTAATTCATGCTTTAGTTTCTGAAATTTCATCCATATCGTTTTATGATATAAGGCATAGAATCCACATACAAAAGTAGGAACACTGCTAAGCATTATTAAACACACTATCCATAAACACAACTATAATTGTCGCATCACACAAACTCATTTCTTAAAATGAATTTATCCAATCGAAGATACCATTACCTAGGGGATTTCTTTCAACCGTAAATACACTTTCTAAGAACACCTCATCTCTTTTCATAATGAATCTCTCTAGTTGAGCCATTAGGATTCTTTCCTCAAGATTTCCTTAAAGGAAAGTCATTTTCACATTCATTTGCTTTAGCTTTAAGTCGAATTAAGTAACCAGAGCTAGTGATACCTTAATGCAAGTTTACTTCACCACTAACAAGTAAATCTCATTGTAATCCACGTTTTCTCATCATGTAAAGCCCTTAGCAACCATCATTTCTTTGTACCTGGACTTCACCAAACCCAAATGTCTTCTTTCTGCTTGAAAATCCACTTATACCCCATGATCTTTTGATCTTTGGGCTTCTTAACAAGTATCCATGTATTATTTTAGTCAAGTAAGTTCATCTCATCTTTTCTAACTTTCATCCACTGCATGCTATCCTATTACTCATTGATTCCACATAATTTTTAAGTTCTGACCTGTCAAAGTCTTTGAATATGACCAAGGCATAGGGCACTAAATTTGAAGGGGAATTATAATTTAGGAAATGTTTTTACATGTGTAGAGGAAGGATAGAAGACCCCATAAAAAGTATCTGCTAAAGGAGAGTTATCTCCTAATAAGACTAAAGCCCACAAGATCAAACACCAAGCTGCAAGTGGGTAATGGTTTGACATATAATGTATAGAAGGGGCTACTCGCTACCATTGTTAAAATGTGTGAGTAATGGTGAAGTGGATTATGTACTCAGAGAAATTCATAAAGGAATATGTGAAAATGACTTTGAGCTAAGGTGTTGGCCAGAAAGGCCTTATTGCAAGGTTACTTTTGACCCACCATGAAGAAATACGCATATAAGCTGTGTAAGAGATGTGTTACAATTTAGGTCCATCCCAACATCCTGAGGAAACCATCAGTTCCTCTAATGTATGTGGGCAACCCATGGCCTTTCTTAGATAGGGGATAGAGTTGATAGGGCCAATAACCAAGGTGGCTTTAGAAGAAAGGAAATTTGTGATCATGGCAATGAACTGCTTCACAAAGTGGATAGGCGTCGAGCCTCTTTCGTCAATAACATAGAATCACCCCATGAAATTTATGTAGAAAAATGTTATTTGTGGGTTTGGGATTCCCAAGGCTTTAATAACTAACAATGGGAAGCGTTTCGATGACACAAAGTTCTAGGAATCTTGCACCGATCTTGGAATAAGACATTTAACCTCTTTGGCATCTCACCCTGGGCAAATTGCTAGGTGGAAGTAGTGAGCAAAGTCATCAAGAAACTAACAAAAAAGAAGCTTGATAGCGTAGGGGGGAATTGGGCCGAGGGGCTTTCAAATGTTTTATGGCCCATTCGAACAATTCCAAGTCACCATAGGAGAAACTCCCTTCAGCCTGACCTATGGGGCAAAAGCATGTGGTTCCCACCAATGTTGGTCTTCCATCCCACAAAAGGATAATGTCGATTGAAGGAAGAAGTGTCTAGGCAATATCCAAAGTATAATATTTTCTTCACGAAACAAGAGAAGAAGCTAGTATTAGAGAAGTGGCTCGGAAGCTGAGACCAATAAAGGTTTGCGATCTAGTATTGAAGAAGATCTTGGAAAACAGTGGTGATATGGGAGAAAACTGGTAATGATCTTACGAGGTCATCTCATAAGTAAGACAAAGAACGTACGAACTTCAGAATGTAGAAGGAAAAATGTTGACATATCCTAGAAATGCAGAGCACCTAAAGGTTTTTACCAGCCTTAAACATGAAGTATTTCTTTTAGTTTCTAGTTAGTTTTTTCATTTAGTAATTTAGATTCTTAATGTTAGCATCTAGTTTAGTCCTCAATATGAAAATGATCAATTGGATAATCTATCAATGTTAATTAAACTATTCAATAATAAAGGTTAGTTCATGAAATTTGCGCAAACTATAGTCTAAGATGCACATCAATCTAAAAATAAGAGACAAATTGATCAAAAGCCATTAAAAGCTCGGCCAAAGATGAGGAACTTAATTGGACCTCAATTTTACTCAAAGTCATGGAGATCTTAGAGACCGAGCAAAATAAAGGAATTCAATCCTCAAGCACAACTCCTAATCCATTGTGGATCAAGAGGAATTTAAAATAAAACTAAAGAGACATTATAAGTACTAAGTTAAGGTTGAAGCCTACATATTAGGAAGCCTCATAATACTATGAAGCCCAAAGGAGGTTGAACAAAACAAAACACAAAAAAAAAAAAAAAAAGGGAAAAAGAGCGAAAAAAAGTTGATGAAAAATAAGTAATTAATGGAATTTTTGTTTTTATAGAATGAGATTACAATTACAATAGTTGTCCAGGTCAAAAAGCAAAGGAAAAAGTATAAACACTAAAGTTATTTATCCTTAAGAAGCCTAGGATAACTAACTTGAAAGACACAATACTTGTTCAACTTCTAAGAGGGGAGAAGAAGGTTGAGGATAAAGGGTAATCCCTCTACATGATAGCCGATCTCATCAGCTATAATTTGATGATGCAATATCATTTGAATGTAGATGAAGGAGAAATCTCAGATGACCTTGGCACCTATATTTCATCCCACTACAATAGCCCATTATAAACTCTTCACTTAGCACAACTCTTCCAATCGCTCTTACCCTAAGGCCATGAGAGAAAGTAGAATTCATGGCTCTTCAGGCTAGTGGCCCTTTAAAGAAACAAGCACCCTTTAGTCATCCAAGCCCCGGGACAAGGCAACATAGAAAAGGGTGCTAAAGTTTCTCCTAGAAGGAGCAAGGAGCTATAGGGAAAGAACCTGCCCTTCCAACATAAGACGTTAAGGTTAAGGAAGGGAATTCCTTATAGAAGTGTCAGGCATCGGCATACGTAAATAGATTGAACCAACTTCAAAGAAGTTCCTCCCAGCTACAAAATATGTTCATTATATACTAAAGAAAAGAAGAATAATAATTTGAAAAAAATAGTTGATAGTGATTGTTGGGCCCAATTCCGGGAATAACTTAGATCTATAACCTCAGCTCAGGTAAGGAAGACCAAGGCTGAGGTAAGGTTGGCAGGTATTGGAATGACTGAATATGGTGCGAAGGTAATGACTCAGGCTGAGGTTTAGGAGGGCTATGAGGTATGTTAGTCAACATGGTGAAAACTGAGTAAGACGAGAAGATATTGTTCAAGGCTAAGGCTGAGTTGGGTATTTCCTCGCTCATCTCAGACCTGTAGGAGAATACACATAAGAGGTATGAAGAGAACATGCGTGAAGTTACTCTACTATCTGAGTGAGGAATATATCTATACCATGTCAGATTGGAGCTACTCTGACACCAATCATAGAGCATGGAATAATCAGGTCATTGAGAAATGGAAGATGGACACGTGTAAAGTTGTCTAGAGTTTCGCAACCTTGCCCATGTATACAAGTTAATTGAGAAAAATTATAAGGTAGATGTATTCATATCCAAGAAATATAATACTTATTTTCTCTCGCACTCCTTTAAAAACTTACTAGAGCATCAGACCTGAGTTGGTCGATCTCAACCCTATCCACTCTTTATTTGTGAGTGCAGGTGTCTGATCTTGGAGCATACTATCGATTGCAGAGCCTTTTGTAGCGGACTGATATACACGTCAACAGTTTATGACCAAATTTAGGCATGTAGTCTTCATTTTTTAAAGTTCTAACATATCGATAGCCTGAGTTGGAGTGATTTACAGTATCAAAAAAGGTGAGGGATAGTAGATAAGGGAGAATTAAGGAGGAGAAAGAGGAAGAGGAATCCTCTCAATCTTACTTGAAGGGAAAGTAACATGTTCTGTGAGCATTGCTAGAGGATGACCAACACCCGCACAAACTCGTCCAGTGGTCAACAGTGGAGTAAACGTGTTACAGGCTATTGAGATAATAGAAAGGGGCATAGTGGAAAGAGTTATCCAAGTGATTGAGCATTTTATAGACGTAAGAATCACATAAATCATAAATGAGATAAGGTAGGAGAGGGAAGCAGGGGCGAGGCATAAAGATATATGTCTTTCTATAGGGGTGCACCAGGGTTCATCAGTACAAAGGGGCTCTACCCTAAGGAAGATGATGTAAGTCCCGTCTAAAAACCAAAATTGCATGTGAAGAAGAGGCTGAGGATTTAACTGATACAGTATGGAATCCAAGCCCACTCAAAACATCGAATGGGCTTATGCTTTTCATGAATCGAGCCGAAGAGTCTAGGGGCCAGACAAAGGTAATCCAGTAGCTAACTAAGAAAATGAAGAAGTTAGAAGCAGCAGTGAAGGTAATAACTCTTTGCATGGACGAGCCGGAGAGCCTATTCACGGAACATGTGCAAAATGCCAAGGTGCCAAGAAATTTTAGGGCTTCGACCCTAAAGTACAATGGAACAAAAAATCCTTAGGATCACGTTAATTGATATACAACATGCATGAGGATGAACTGCATGTCTGACAAGATGATGTGCTAGTGCTTTCACATCAGGTGCTAGACTCAGTCAGTGATAGGGACAAATCCCTCACACTAGGCTCTGTTGACTCCTTTGTTAAACTAAAGCAGTTATTTGTGTTTAACTTCTAGGGGCTTGCTAACACACAACTCCCTCTCATGAGTCTATACACTATAAAACAAAACCCAAGAGAGTCTTTATTGGACTATGTGCAGTAGTTCAACCAGGCTTCAAAGAAGGTGGATCGACTTAAGGATATTGGAGTTCTACATGCCTTCTTGGGAGGCACAATTGACAAAAAGCTCATCATCCACTCAGAGAAAAAGCCCTTCAATTCCTATGTTGAAGCATTACTAGAAGCTAAAAAGATCATAGTAGCCAAAGAGATCCTAGTGTCACAATTGAGAAGCCAACGAGAAAGGGGGGGGGGGATAATAAAGAAAGTCAGGAGAAGAGAAAAAGATAGGACTCGAAGGGGAAAGTGGAATGGAGAGAAGATATGAGGGAAGAGGGAAATAAAAGGAGTCCATATAAGAAAATAGCAACCCCACTCTTGAGTTTATGTGGAAGTTTATTAATGGCATGTTTCATAAATAATTAGGAAAGATAATAGAAGTTTATGTGGATGATATTTTGGTAAAAAGTGTGAATACAAGGGACCACTCCGAGCATTTGAAGGAAGCATTTGAGATAATGAGAGAGTATGAGATGAAGGTGAATCCAGAGAAGTGTGCCTTTGGGGTAAGGTCAGGCAGGTTTCTAGGATATATTGTGCATCAAATAGGGATTGAGGCTAACCTGGAGAAGGTACAAGCTATTATTAACTCGAGGGCACATCAATTGAAGAAGAAAATCCAAGCTCTAACGGGTAGAGTAGTCGTGCTGAGTTGTTTCATGAATCGTTTCTTTTTTCAAATCTATAAAGTGTTATCATACCAAGGGAGGGATAGAAGACTGCAATAAGGCATTTGAAAAACTTAAAAGATACTTAGCGTCCATACCTAGATTAAGTAAAGGAGTGAACTTAGTACTTGTAAAGGAGGAAGAGGGAAAGCAAATCTTAGTCTACTATACAAGTAAGGTGATGGGTGAATCTGAGGGAGATATCTTCATGCTGATAAAGCTTCTTTCTCAGTCTACTACGGATGGTTGTTCACAAGCCTCAGCCGATTACTCGCCAGTCCATCACTGATTGTTGGTTTGAAAGGTGACGGCGTTATATTTGCATGTATTTGCTGATTTTTGGCCTGCCGATGTATTTATTCTACCAATGGTCAATTGGCGGCTAGTTGTGGAAATGCGATTGGAGGCCTATTAGCCATTGGCTGATTTCATGGCCTGCTATCGTAATCTTTATTTACATGGGGATACTCGACATATCCCCCTTGATGCTCTTATTGTTTCTAGGATAATCGTGGGACTCAAGGCTTTTTCATCCCAACATATCAAAAACATACGGCTACACGGCCTAAACTTTTATCCATTTGAGTATCTGATTCATCCTTTCTCTCAAGGCATCAGACAATCAAGGCGTCAAATGACTGTTACCTCAAACTTCCAGAATAAACAACTCGAGTTATTTAAGTATTAGGTGGACCTGAAGCGAAGTCAGACTCATCAGCCAATTCCTCCGCCTGTCAGCTCACCTCGCCTAAAGCATCTTCAGTTTCAGTCATCTCCGACCCCTTAGATGGTGTAGGACTAAGGGGTCGTTGATAAGAAAGCTATGATGGATCATCTTCAACTCATATTTTTTGGAGGCTATGGCTTCATAGTTGATGAGTACACATCACCGTGCTAGGTCCCACTGAGCATACCAATTTGTTGACCTATAAATTTTTGTAAATGCACGATGAATGAGAAAGTGAGCATTGTGAAATCGTTATCTTGTCCTAGGATAAAAGTATGGATTGCGGGCGTGCCAAAAATAAAAATATACTTTGAAAAGAAAAAATATCATAATTGAAAGTGCGATAAAATAAAGAAAAATGAAATTAAAGTGTGATAGGTCAAAGACAATGAAATTAGATTGCATTAAAATAAAGATTTCACCCACATAATCATCATGATGCTCCATCAAAGCCAATGGCCACGAGATCGACAACCCAAAAAACTTGATATAATGAACTATGTGATTGTCTATCTGGATCATCAATGTCCATTCTTGAGATCCTATGAGAATGAACAGTTAGTGTCTTAAGCTCTATGCAGCTTGAGTCTCAATTAGCATGATCCCTATCATGGTCTCCAAAGTGTACAACTTAAGACATTAGACTTTATTATGATATATATTTATAGAACATAATATATTTATTGCAAAAAAATTAATAAATATGTAAATAATAAATGACGATTAACAATAATATTCAATATCTTTATAATATTTGTATAAAGATAGTATCATATAAAGTTGTTTGCTTTATTGGTTCAAAAAATGATTTCCTTGAAGGGCATACACTTTTACGGCCGACTTTGGCGGCTGACGGGCTGCTATAGGGATGATCTCATCATAGCCTCAAGTGCATAACTTAAGATATAATACTTTAATATGATCCGCATTCAATGAACACAACTCATTATCGCCAACATAACCAATAAACATACTAAATCAAAATTGATTTCAATAATTAAAGGAGTACCATACATAAGATTATACCATACAAAATATATACCTATAGGGTCTAACCTAATGAGCTTGATAGACATACACTTTCATTGAGGTCTTCGAGAATCCCATTTCTTGAAGTGTCGCTAAGATCGGTAACAATGTTGATTAAAAAGGTAGGAGAAGGAAACGTAAAAGCTTCTAAAGCCATCAAAGGAGAAATGGTAACTGGACTTCCTCAACTCTAAAGAATCTTGCCTCCTTGGCTAAGAAGGCCGTAGCATTCGAGTATTATCCTCCTTAACTTTACTCCTCTTATTTCTCTAGATTTATAGCGATATTCTTCAGCTTCAATCTCTTCTCCTCAGCAGCAACATTGCATCCCTCCTTATGAATCATATAAGAAAATAGTAAAGTAAGAGCTTAGCAAAAGTAATAAAATAAAAGCACATGTATGAACAAGCAAAGACGATGGACTACGTTCCTCCTTAGTAAGTATGTTGATCAAAGGGTTGGTGCTAGGAAAGATGGAGTTGTCCAATAACCCAACCCCTCTGAGCACTTCAAGTTTTTTAAGAGCGGTGTATCTTCTTTCCTCATCCAGTCAAAACATATTTTTCTTACTCGCTCAGTTCATAATCTTCAAGAGAAGACCTATGAAAATGTGAAAGGTAAGGAAAAATATTGAGGAAAGGGTCAAAGAAGAAATATAAAGGAAAGGGTAACAACTCTTGAATGAACTCTAATCAAGAAGCTGCCACGGCACGTCAATTATGAATCATTTCTCTTTCCATTGATATTAGCCTGAGGGGGAGGACTCAGACACTCTCTTAGGGATGAAATAAAAGAACACGTGGTTCCCCCGACTAACCGTGTAAATCTACCATATTAATTTAAGAGTCATGTTCGACACCAGTCACCCTCTTCTACAATATATAAGTCTCGATGGTTGCCCTCTAAGCAATAGGCATAAGCCGACCCAAGAAAATCCTAAAAAGGGATAAGGCATGATGGAAAAAGGGTTGTCAGGGAAGCCTAAGACATAATAGAAGAAGCTCAGTATAAATTTGCCACATAACTAGACTTTCTGGTGGTCACCATAATCTCTCCCACATTAGGGAGGCCGAGATTTATTTTAGTGGGAATATTAAACATGGACTTCATTTCATACAATTCTTCATGAGTCACATCTCATTGATGATCAAGACAGGGTCCTTGACCTGATTGAATACCCCAGCTTCAACTCCTGTGGATGATTTAGCTTGATCTATTGATCCGTGGTGAAAAAATTAAAGGTTAAAGTTGGTTTGAGTTGAATTGAACTCAAAAACCAGTAGAATTTAAGACTCTACAATGGAAAAATAGAGAAAATAGAACGGCTTAGGAATGATGAAATCTGAAATTTAAATTTTATTGATTGAATATGATTAACTAAATAGAAATCATAAATTGAAACTAAAATATCTACAAAATGATTAAAAACATTAATTGATCCTAATTCTACTGAAGATACATCATATCAACTGCTTTAGGCCGAAGTAGACAACTTCTGATATATACTCTAAACTTAATAAAGCTATCAAAATGGAGATTTTGATTAAAATAACATCTAATAGATATATTCTTCTACCAAATGCTCCAACACATTTCTAATGAGCTTGCAAACTTGCTGGAAAAGGATTTGGATCTAAATGAATTCAAAATGTAGACTTGCCTAGCTGATTGAGCAACAGACAAACCAAAATTGCAGCTGCTGCTATTGCTTATATAGCAGACATCGACCCATTGACCTATACAGCCATCAAGTACATCGAGCCATCGACCCATCGAGCCATCAAGTACATCGACACATCAATCCATCGAGCCATCAACCTATTAAGCTATTCTTAACTACAATAGACTATAACTCCTTCAATTTTGATCCGATCTAACTGATTCTTTTTGCAACAAGTTTATTTCAACCTCCTTCAACTATAGGAATGGTGGTAAACTCCAAAATCCACTGAACCCGAATAGCCAACTCTGATCACTCTTCTTGTTCGTTAGGAAATGATTTCACTTTGTTCAAACATAGAAAACACCTCGCCCATAGAGCTGGTGACTAGAATCAAATCTACTGACCTAGACGAGCTAGATTAAGAAGAACTAGAATCAAATTTCAGCACTATGGGAGATTGGTAAACTTAGGCACATTAAAAGGGCCTGAATATCTAAAGGGGGAGGGGAATTTGGGAGATCAGTAAACTTAAGGACATTAGAAGGGGCAACCCTATATAGTTCATCCGTAAGATCCTGAGATCCCTTAGTCTTTCATCCATCAGGGAAGGCTTAACAAAGAAGACTTGCTAAGTTAATAATAATCCTAAGGATCAACTGCTTGGGAAAATTAAACCTAACCATGAGAAATACAAAATGATAAAAAGTGGGAATATACAATGCTTCAAGAATGGCAATAGGGGCGAAAATAGAAGGAAGAAAACAAGGAGGCTTATCAAAAAAAATTTAGAGTATGATTTGAATTGGTGTAAAGTACAGCTTCGAGAAAAAAGTTGACACACGAAAAATAGATAAGAATGAGAAAAAGAAAAAAATCAAAAAAGGAATCTAGGGAAGAAGACTTTAGGATTCTTGCAAAAACTTTTTAGACGAACAAAAAGATGGAGAAGAGAGAAGAACCTGTCTATAAACCCTCAGAGTTATCAAAGGGCAGTTGAAACCACTCTATCTATAAAGAGCTTAAGTCCCCGTAGGACTCCAATCACAAATGCCTAGAAATACACTCTAATAGCAAGCAACGAGATACGTAATTTACAATTCCATTTGTTTAATGAGAGATCTATCAAATCCATTTAGTCTCTAACTTTAGTGTCAAAAGGTGTTTATTTTCCTTAACCCTAACCTTCCCCTTGTCCTTGTCTTTCTTGTAGGTGCAATAGATCATGAACATACTATCGGAGCAGATTTTAACATCAATGTTTAAAATATTAACCATTAAATTTTTTTAGTAGTTTTGGCATAAGCTCAATGAATCTAATGAATGATAGTTCATATAATTTGAAGAAATCAATTCCTAATATTAATGAACCTGAAGGATCCAACAGTAATTTTATCCGTATAATAAGGGTAAATTGGGATTTACCGTCTCAAATACAAGATCTTATACTAGGAAAAAACCCCTGCAACTTTGATAACTAGAATGTACACTATTTATAAAAAACAATTATAAGAATAAGGCCCTTATCTTTGTTTGGGAAAACTATGATTAACCTAAAATATGTTGTATATATTATAATACACTCAAAACATTTAAGATATAATAAACACTAAAAACCAAAGCTTAAACTGTAAAAACCATAAAAAAAAAATTATATAACAATAATTAATTTCCAAAACTAAGAAAAAATAAAATTATACTAAAGAAATCGGATTAGATTGTTTCTTCGCACAAATAAATCAGACTAACTCGATTGGTTTTCCACGAAGAAATCGGTTTGATTAGATCAAATTTTTTTTCATGAGAGAAATGATTGTTTCTATCGATTTCTCACGAAGACTGAACTGATTCAATAGATCTATTCGCGAAAAATTGGATAATTGCTGTTTTTTTTTAATAAAAATTAGATCTATTTTCCTTTTTTTTTTTCTTCAATAAATCAGATTCTTTTTTTTCATAGCAGTGCTTGGTAGTAGCAATCGGAAATCGCGAGGTTGTTTGAAAATTTTTTAGAAAAATAGAAAAATTTTGAAGAAAAACAAATGAAATTGATTTAGATAAGTTAATGGGTTGTTTTAGGAAGAAAACATTCACCGAAAATATTTTATTTTGATCTTATGAATTGAATCATATCATATTAAGTCGGATTAATATGACTTTGAATCGATCCATTAAAAAAAAATTAAAGATTCATTATAATTTTAGTTTGAGTTTTACGTACTCATTATAGTTATAAAATTTGTGGATATTCACTATAGTTTAAAATTTTAATTTTTTGATATTTATTATAATTTTAAAATATTTTAGAGATCAATTATTATTTATATGAAGTTGTGAAATTTATCATAATTTTTATAAATAAAAATAGAGGTCTTATTCTAATTGTTTTTAGATATTGAAGAGTGTATTCTTACTATCCAAATTATACAAAATTTATATAAATTTTAAAGTATTTAAAAAAATAAATCTTAATTTACCCTTTATAATATGTTTTGGGCGTTTGGGCCGGGTAATAATTTAAAATCCATCCGAAGCACTAGCGGAACCAGAAGGGGTTTCAACAGGCCTATTATTATCCATCGGATGCAGAATAATATTGGGCTGATTTAACCTTTTCTCAAATTTTGGGTCGTCGTAACATCTTCATGTGGTGCTTTTTTTTTGGGTCATGTGAGAAATACATATAATTTATTATCTTAATTCATAAGGCCCAGATCCGTATGCCTATTTGCCTAAGGTTTATGTCTACTTGGTCCAAAAATATTGTGGTTCATCAAAAAACAGAGAAAAAAAAGAAAAAAAAAAGAACGAACAGTTCAAGATGAGAGTTGAGAGAAATACATTTAAGAATAATATAAAGGAGAAAAAGACATTGTGACAATAATGATCGTACAAGGCTTTTAGTATATTGAGATTGAAGGGTCTAAATTAAATGATCGGGTTAGAACATAATCTACGAAAACGGCACTGAATCCGACCTCCTTCTCATTACATGACTAATTGATCAGGCCATTGGTGTGTGGGTAAGGGTTCTAGATTTTAGTGTATAGTTAGATGCATAAACCATTAGTATGGTTTCATAGTATATCGTGGACCTTTTTGTGTAACAATGAATGTAATATACGGCAAATGTTTACAATTTACATAGTCATGATATATAGCTTATAACCATCAAATGCACTTGTAAACGCTTAAACATTAATTTAGATGTATACATATATGAGATATATAGTTGCATGCATATCGTCTTAAATTTTCAAGTTTTCTTTTTTTTTTTCCTCGTTGTATTTCTAGATATTTTCAAGATGTCCAAACGATATCTCGAAATGAGATTTATATCCTCATTATCTAATTCTTATTAAGCCACATTAAGACTTGGTCTAAACGCTATATGATCGTGACTTAGATCTGGACCTAAGAAAGTAAATACTTCAGCCATAATCGAGAATTTGGCAATGTAATTTAACTATTTATACATCTATTTAGCTCTCTGTGTTAAGTACACATCGTTTTATATTTGTTATTGAAGATGTTATGTTTATCTCCGTAAGTACTTTTTCACAATTTTTCATAAATTAATAGACTTCCATAACGTTACAGGTGAGGAAGATGTACCGTTTCTTAAACGCTCAAAGGTTTAAGATTATATGCAGTCTAAAAAGTAATGGGGAACAAGATAAAGAAACATTAAACTAAGCTAAAGGTCCCAGATGTCGACTTGAAATGGGGAAGAGAGTGATGGGAGAAAATTGTAAGCATTAGCCAACATGTGGCAAGTAATCAAAATATTTCCACACAGGTCAGACCATGTGTTAGTCAAAACAAGTTGCTTCTCTAGGAGACATGACAAAACCCAGTTGCCAAAACAGTTAAAAATACACTTCAACTTGAACAAATTAAATCGTAGCTACCTTGATCATAGTGATAATGCAAGAAGAGTCATATCACAGCTCTTTTGTAGGGTAGCAGATGCTACTAGTAAAGATGACAGAAGACAATTCCTATGGGCTATGGGCTCTTAGTTGAGAAACAGGTTTTATGTGGTTGCATGTGTTATTGTGGGAAGAATTGTAGTTTTTTCAGTATGAAATTTAGACATGATGGTAAATTATATATGCATGGTGGAGTTGTTTGAGTGAAGAAGATGGTGTTGTTGGGTGATGGGTGTTATGGAGGAATGGAAAAAACAATTTGTATATAAGTGAAATATGATTTTGGATAAGGAGACAAGAAAAGAGAGATGATCCATAGTGGGCTAGCATGTGAGATGTGTATATGTTGGTTCCTCAACAAATTATCTTTGTTGTTTTTAGTATTCTTAGGGATCGAGATACCATTTTGAGAATGTTTCACAAATTATAACTAAAATATAGGATTCACAATAAGTTGAATTAGTGATATAATCAGATGATACCTTACATAATGTCATTTTTACCACGGTTTTGTGCCAAACCTCGAAGCAAGCTCAACTGTTATTACTTGTGTTAAATGCTATTGTCTCATTAATACTACTCTATATTCTTACATAGTTTAATTGCTTTAATCCATTTAATTCGTAAGCAACCATGTCTATTTATTTTATTTTATTTTCTTGCTTAACGAAGCATCTGCAATGGTGTAGTGTATTTAGTTGGAATTTTGATTTATCCAAAGGGCCGGTTACGTGACCGCACATCGAACCCCCTAGTTCCGCCATGCTTGTATATTATATATACATACGAGATCAACATTTTCGTAGGTTTCTAAACCTTGTAGCTAATAATAGGGAGTGATGGTAATTAAGAAATGAGAATCTAATACACAAGACTAATTAAGAATATCAAGAATGTTAGTAGTGAAACAAATAATTAATTAGTGGTTTAGGATAAGAGTTGAGCCCGAAGGCATGTTCTAATAAATTAATAATTGTCGGCCCAATGACATATTTATTCATATATAAATGAAAACATCGAAAGATTAGATGTTCATGGAACCGGAAAATTAAACAAAGAGATCTAATCTAGTTAAGGTAATATCTAGACAGGTATATATGTTTTGTACGTAGTATTGACTCCCTCAGCCACCCTGTTTAATTGATTAGTTTTATTCTTTTTCTTTTACGATAAGTTGACTTGAATAATAAGAATGTGATTATCCAATCGGTTAAAAGTCTCACACCGCCTAGACCTATTAGTCTTGAGTTTTAAATTATTCTTTCCCATGATACCAACGATTTAATAAAACTGATGTGTTTAGTAGTGACATGTTTGGTTACTACTAAATTTACACTATTAATAAGAATATAATATATAATTTAAAATTAATAAATAAATATTATTTTAAATAATAGAACATATTTTTACTGCTAAAAATAAAAAGTAAATTCGTTCGAAATTCAATTGATAATAATAAATGTAAGTATTACAATTTAAATAAAACAAAATCGTATTATAAATCAAACTTTAATCGATTAGATCATTAATTAATAAATTTTAAATAAGGATATAATGTCTACAAAAGAAAAAAAAAAAAGAAGTGGATTAACTTTCATTTTTTTTAATGATGAATTTTGGTAACAAATTAGAAGAAAAAAAAACAAATTATTGAAAAGAAAAAAAGTAAGGAAAGAAAATTCAAACACTAATTTTATTGGGAAAAAAAAAAGGAAAAATGATTTAGTGGTAGGATTTTAATTTTTTAATTTTTTAATTTTTTTTCTAAAATAAATTACTTTAATATTGAACGAGCAATAAAAATTGATGAAAAAAATAAAGCAAAAAAATAAAAAATGAAAGTGGTAGGGATTGAACTCATACTAATATCTCCAATAACTTAAGTAAGCCCTTCCAAAAATATTTGCACGTATTCATGCATTATTTTTATAATCTGATAAATGAAATTGTAATTTTTGAAATAATTAAATATACATAACACAATTTAATTTATCAGATTACAAAAATAATATATAAGTGTGACTCATATAAGAATTTATTTCCCTTTAAACCATTGAACATTACACTTCCATTTATAAATTAAAATCACATATTATATATATATATATATATATATATATATATATATATATTTTAAGAGAATCTCGAAAATATTGTTAAGAGAAAAACATTACTTCCTAATATAAGGAATCCCAAATTTATCAGTCGGTTTGTAAGCAACGCTTAAAAGGAATAGTCAAGGAATCCTCACTATCATAAAAAATATTATATGAGCTGAGAACTTTTACAAATGCATCCGTCACAAAATTGTTATCTCTAAAAATATGAATTCAAGATATCTGAAAAGATTTAAACCAGAACATTATAGTATACTACTTCGAATGCAGATGCCAATCTAGGCAAGAATTAATAATGGCTAATCCAAGCTCTTTGTTATCACTCTCCATGATTAGAGGAAGGAAAGAGAACTTTAAAGCCATTTGAAATACACGAGAGTTCGATGAAAATCTTTCCAAATCTTACCTTCTTCATCCCTTATAACCCCTCCACACCCGGGCCAATCAGTGGAGCCTTATAAAAGCCACATTCAGTTTAAATGAACTAGAAAGTGACACCAACCAACGACATTGAACCGGACGATGGTGGCCTGCATGATACGGCATACAACCCCGCAAATGCAGAGTTCCTAATGCACAAGCATAATCATTACTTCTCGGATTGAACAACGAAGAAAGCTCTTTAATTGAAATGAGAGATTTTATATAAAATCACCTTTTCGATAAATAAATGTTGCAAATACTCCGCTTTTGTATCTCTATAACAATGACAAGTTGACGCCATGTACACTCTCATCCTCCTAATTATAAGATCAATCGGAACTCTCTTATGCCAAAGTTTCCAGTTGAAAAGCTTAATTTTCAACAGAATTTTGAGGGACCAAATTTTGGAGAAATAATTCAACATCGGCCCACGACAATTTATTCGAGAACTTCCCATCTCGACTTGGGAGCCAAATGATTTTATCATTTTTTGAATTGAACTGCGGTGAAATCCCTTCTAAGAACTCCAATTGAACTGAATAAAGCAGGAAATTAACTTCGAATAGGTCCGCAATGATCCCATAACTCCATTCATCATATCAAGATCGCCCTAACACCGTCACACACCTCCCATTTAGATAATTGCATGAAAAGAGGGTTGCATTTAGAATTTCCTTCTAGTTCTTAGACTCATTAGACAAATGATACCATAACAAAATAGGTAAATTTTTTGTATAACGACACCACATGTAATGACACCATAAAGAGTTTCCTTGTAACAGGTTCCATATCTTTTTCAGACAAAAAGTCGTCTTCAAATCATATCTAAGAGAAGACAAATCCAACCCTCCTTCATCATCCTTTGAACAAAATTTTCTCCACGATATCCAATGAAACTTTTTATTAGTTTAGGACGAACCCCAAAAAAACCGAGCCTGCTAACATATGCAAAGGCATTGAAGAAATAACATGTTTTAATAAGAGAAGACGACCTCCACTCGACAAGAGATGCCTTCCCTCCAAGCGATTTTTTATTTTTTTTTCAATAAGTGGATCATACGTCGAAACTCTTAAGTGACCGTATGATATCGGAATCCCTAAGTAAGTAAGAGGAAAAGATCCCCGAGTGAAAGAAGTAGCACCAATAATCATATTGTTTCGCGACAGAGGGCAAATAGCATGAATAAAAATCAACACTCCCGTTACAAATGACCTTTGTAAACACACTGAATGATATGGAAATACATTCTGAAATAACCCGAATGAATTGTTCAGAAAATCCAAACCTCCTCAAGACCGCTAATAAAAACGACCATTCCAACTTGTCGTAAGCCTTCATCATGTCGAGTTTAAACATAACATTATTCTGTCTTAACTTTTTTTACCCAAATCTCTAGTGAGCTCTTGAGCCAACCCAATATCTTTCGTAACAGAACGTTCCAATACAAAATCATGTTATTGAGGTGATATTAATTTCGGAAGTAATCTGACCAATCATTAGCAAGGGCTTTGGAGAAGATCTTATAAATAATATTACATAAACTTCTCATACATCGACTTACAAATCATTTATCTATTAAATTGACAATATTAATTAATTAAAATGCTCAAAAACTTCTCCTTTAATTGATATGATCCGCATGGGTGCATGCCGCCAGTTATATTTTCACACACGAATAATGATTTAATCTTAATTAGTTGACAATATGCATAAATTCCTACAAATATTATTTTTAATTAACTTTCTGGCTTACCTATAAGATGATGTAATTTAAACCAAGCAAATCGAAAGGGGTTGCTAATGAGATCTACACATGTACATGAAGGAATGAAGTTCAATATTTAATTAACGAACATGTTTTATAGTTTTTGAGTCGTTAGCGGTGATTCCTGTGCAATTTTATTGGATATTGATATTGATGATGTCACTCACATCCAGCTCAGCTTTCAGTTATTCTGTAAGTTGGTTAGCTGTTAGTTGTAATTTGGCTTCATGTATTCGACTTGTATATAAGCTTTGTAATGTAAATTAATAAGGAAAATTAGAATCGGCTTTTTCAAATTTTTAGATGATTATAATAAATATTTTGAATTCTTATTATTATATAGTTAATAACTTATTTAAAATTGTAATTATAATGAATTCCCTAATTTCATATAAAATAATTAGAAAATTGTCGTCGAAAATTATTTAAAAATTTTAAATATGACCATTTGTCATATCCATCTTTTCCAGAAAATCTCTCTCTCGGTTGATGTTTAGTGACATTCAAAAATTGATTCACAATATCCTAAGATCAATTATAAGAAATTAAAATCTTAGTTCATAAAATTTAAAATTTAAGAATATTTCTGATGATTTTAGTCAGCGGCTACCAATGTGTTAGTGAAGGTGGTGGTGAAATTGTGTAGAAATGAAAAATTATTTTTAAATAATAAGTGAGTCAAAAGTATTTAAAATAAAAATTTTGAGCTAAAAATGAAAGAAAATAATAGTTTGGAGTAAATTTCAAATTTTCATATTGTTTTGTACGGAATCAAGAGGTTCATCATAATGAAAATTTCAAATAGAGTATTTATTATAATTATAAAAGTTTAAAATATTCATTATAATTATATTAAAGTTTAGAGATTTATTCGATTCTTCATATTTAATAATAATTATTTCTCTCTGTTTACTTTCTCTCTCTCATCCACTTTGACATAGTATTAAAGTCAGACCTAAAACAGATGTGACAACATTCTATTTTGCAAAGTGGCCTTATCGTGCT
Source organism: Coriaria nepalensis (assembly GCA_027186245.1). Lineage (NCBI taxonomy): Eukaryota > Viridiplantae > Streptophyta > Magnoliopsida > Cucurbitales > Coriariaceae > Coriaria > Coriaria nepalensis. The sequence goes on along the minus strand of CP114484.1, from coordinate 8,346,117 downwards.
ATTGCGGGTCTATAGAATAACCAACCAATAAGTGAGATAAAATATTGGAATTCGCACATAATACATAAACGAGAAATCTAGTTATTTTATAAGGAAAGAGTTTCCCATTATTCTATAAGATATTTTAAGAGAAGAAATAATTTGACTCCAAAAAATTTCTCAAACACTGATACAATTATGATGAACCATAAACTTTCATAACTATAATGAACATTATTTTTTGAAATTTTCATTATAATATCTCCTGATTCAATAAAAATTAATTTAAGATTTTAAAATTTACCCAAAATTAGTTTTTCAATCTTAAAATTTAGTTTTAAATTTTTTTACCCGCTTCATTATTTTAAATAAAATTCTCATCTTCTACACCCATTTACTACAACATCCACCTACCCCTTAGCCACCACTACTATAAATATTTTAAATTTGATAAACTAAAAGTTTTATATTCATTATTAAACTAATTAACTTTTTGTTTTATATTTTCAACCATTCTTCAATTATTTAACATTTCTTCACCCAACACAACCTCCTCCACCCTCTTATATCTCTGCTTCTATCACCACTACAATTAAAAATTTTGCAGAGGTTGGTCGGTGGTGAAAGGTGATAAAATGAAATTTTTTACGTTGTTGTTAGAGGGTGATGGTAGCGGGGGCTGAGTAAGATGGAATAGGTTATATTGGGGTGGAGAAACGTAAAATAATTAAAGTAAAGTTGAAAATATAAATATAAAAGTTAATGATATAAAAGATGAATATAAAATTTTTAGTTTATCAATATTTGAAACTATATAATATTTATAATGGCGATGCATAGTTTGCTGACGGTGGCAAAGTAGTTGGTAGAGATTGCAGTAAAGTGATGTAAAAATGAAAATTTGATATTAAATAATAAAGTAATTGATTAAAAGACATAAAAATAATATTTCGAGTTTCAAATAGGGAAATATTTTTAATTTAGGTAAATTTTGATTTTCAAATTTATTTATACGGAATTAGTGAGTTCAAAATAATGGTTTTTTTTATAATTATAAAAATTTAAGGTCTTCACCGTAATTATATAAAAACTTAGAGATTTTTTTCTTAATTTCTCTAATTTACTAATTTTTAGTCTCACCCTCAAATTAAATTGAATGATAAATAAAGGCTGCACATAAATTTATACTGAAAATTGCAAATATGCCACGCAAAGTTTGGACATCAACTTGGACATCAAACATATCTGCTGTCATGATGCATGCGAATTTAAACACTAATTATTGTTTTCTGTATCAAAAGAAAGATTATGTCTATACAAACGTCAATGTATTTATAATCCTCAGATTCATAACACAAATCATTAACAAAATTAAGACTCTTTAAACTATTTAACGTAGTTTTGGCCAATAAAAACGCTGACAAATGCTAAGTCAATACAGCAGGAAGGTAATTTAATGGTAATATAAAGAGGAGGACACATTAGGTGTTATGCCCTCCCCTATATACAAAATTGATACAGGTCAAATATTAAAAAATTAAAAAAAAAATTAAAAAAAGGGAGTTTTAAGAGAAAAATTTTCATTAGCCATTAGAGGTTCCAAATATTATGAAATATAATTTAGTGTTAAAATAAAAATAAAAGTAAAATTTATATTTAGAAAAGCTTTTGAAAATAGGATTTATATATTTTTAAAATTTTCAAAAGTATAAATTATGTCTTATTTCATAATTTTCTTTAAAATTTTATTTCAAATTAAGCACTCATTTCTATTTTTAACTCAAAATTTTGTTCATGACACTTTTTAACTCATTTCATTATTACAAATCTAATTTTAATCTCTACATCACTTTACAACCACTCTACTAAACTCACAAGAAATAATTTAAAATATTAAATAATTATTTTTAAACTATTAAATATTATTTTTTCTATCACACTTTAATTATTATTATTTTATTATTTTTGACCCCTTAACACAACATACTCCACAATCCTTCTATGCTACTATCGCCATCCAGCACTGCCACTAGGGAAGGGTAGAAGTGATAAAGGGTGGGATAGTGAAATTTTTTATTCAAACGGTGGATGGTATTAGCAACAAACTAGAAGAGGGCGGAAGAAGTTATTTTGGGGTGAAAAAATGAAAAGAAAAATGGTTGAAAAAAAATAAAATAATAAAAGTTAATAATTTAAAAATATATATTAAAATTTTATTTGGTTAAGAATTTTAAATTATTTCTATCATTAGTGGCGGAGGGGTTTATAGAGATTATCGATAGTAAAGGGATGTAGGAATAAAAAAAAATTGATTCAAAATAATGAAGCGGACTAAAAATACAAAAATTAAAATTTTGGGATTACAAATATAAATAAATATAGGGTGGCTTATGCGCAACTTTCAGAATGTAAATTTAATTGTAGCCATTATTTACTACTAATTTTTATTTGAAGGCTGGTATAAAAAAAAATATATAAAATAACAAATGGGGGAAATTAGGATGTATAAATTAATTTCTAATAAATTTATGGTAAATACTCATACCTTAAAGTATAATTATAATGAATTTTAAAATTTTAAAATTTTTAGACCTAAAATTTTAAAATTTTTAGACCTAAAATTTTATTTCTTATATTTTTAACTCACTTTATTATTTTAATCAATTTTCTATCTCCACACCTCTTCATCACCATCTCCGTGAACTCCTTTGCTATATAGCCTCTAGAATATTCATAAATTCTAAATTTGACAAACTCAAATTTAAAATCTTAAACATATTTTTTAAACTATTAACCTAAAATTTTATATTTTCAACCTCATTTTAAATATTTTACATTTCTTCACCCTAATACAACCTCATCCACCATCTTTTACAGCCGATGCCACCACCATCCACCACCCAAATTAAAAGATTTAATTTTCCCAGGTTGACGGCAGCAGTGTCGAAACAGGTGAAGAAGGATGTGTTGGGGATGGAAAAATATAAAATATTTAAAGGCATATTAAAATTATAAAATTAAAAGTATGGCTTAAAAATGAATTTAAAAAAATTTAATATGTCAAATTTAAAATTTTAGAATATTTATGATAGAAGTGTTGAATGAATTGATAGAGGTGGTGGTAAAGAGGTGTAAAAGATTGAAAATTGATTTTTAATTAATGAAGTGAGTTAAAAATATAAGAAATAAAATTTTAGGTCTAAAAAAATATAAGTAATATTTAATTCGGATTAAATATTTAAAATTTTAGATTTATTTATATAGGATTAGAAGATTCATTATAATTAAAGTCTAAAAATAAGGTGTTCATTATTGTTATGGAAGTTTAGGGTATGTATTCCTCATAATTGTGTCAAAATTTGGAGGATTCATCCCAAATTTCCCCATTTCTTAACTCTTAATCTCAACTTTCAGATTCAAATGAATGGTGGATGAGAGTTGCACATATATATTTGTACTGAAAGTTGTACATGAGCCCTACACTAGTACTTTTTATTTTTTTATTCATTCCTAACCACACGAGTCTGAACTTATCCGAACATGCTATGTGGATCAATCCAAAACTCTTTTTATTTATAATAATAAGCATGACTATAGTTAAGTTAATCTCTAGACAAGTATATGTAAGACTATAGTTAAGGTAATATCTAGATAAGTATAGTAGAACTTTTATAAATTAATATACTCGATTAAATAATAAATTTTTTGCTTAAAACTTAAAAATAACATACTAATTTTCTATGATAATTCAATATTTATCTAAATCAATAAATTTATTCAGTTATACGACTATTAATTTATCAAAATTTTACTTGCACATAATATTGACTCCTTTTTTTTTGCCTTTATCCTAGTTTTTAGTAATTCTTAAATAATTAAAGTGGATTTCTTAACATGTAGTAGTTTAGTGGTTAAAATTATTAGTATATTTATGGTGTATAGTTATGTGGATTGTTATGTTTTTTGAGGCCCAAAAATGTAACCCATTTGTTACTTACCCAGTTACATTTGTTAAGAGTTGGTATAACTCTCTCTCTCTCATTCATTCACGACTGTGATCTATAGGATTTCTCTCTGATGATTTATGCTCTTTCTTCTAGAATCGATATGTGATGATAGTTTGCTATTTTCTCCGATTATTCTATGGTTCTATATTAACATATAGAGGTTTTGATCTTACTTGAGATTATCGTGCTTCTTTCTCTGTGCTAGTATAAATCTATTATGTTTTTAGGGTTTACGCATGTTTATGGAATCTTATTCTATGTTTGATTGAGAGAGGTTTTAGGCCTTTACCTTGGTACTTGATGTCTATCACAGTATGGTTCTCGTTGGTCTATGCCTGAATCTTGTTAAAATTAGATTTATGAATCTATGAGGTTTTGTAATCCATATTGCTTTTCTGTCTATTGAATGTGTATTCTATAATTCTTGAAATCTTGAATAAATATTGCTTAGGTTTGTTGTAAGTCTGAATATTGTATTATTGATTTTAGAGATTGATGATTTTATATGTAATCCATTTTTAATATTGATGAATATTATGTATATAATTGTAACAGTAGTATCAGAGCTTGTCTTAAATGCATAATCCGTGATTGTCTTTCTTGTATGAATCGATCTGTAAACCTGTATGTTATATTATGTGATCCTTGAATATAAATGCTTGGTCTATTGTGATTTTTTAAATCTAAGAAGCTATTTTGAAAAGTTTCTTTTCTACAAAGCTTTGTTCATAAAATTTTTAACTGTGAATTGAACTCTGTTTACTAGCTTATCTAATTGTACAATCTCTGATAAGTTAGGGGTTTTATATATTGGTTTAATTCAATTGATTGATTCAATGAAAGACTGCATATAGAGTGATTGTGTATTTTTTTATTTAAAAACTGCTTTCTAACATTGATTAAATAATCTGAGTTTTTAGAAACAATTTTATTTTTCAAATATATATTTCTCATTGTTTATCAATTATTGTCTACTCTATTCCAAATAAGAAAGAGCAGGCATGAGTATCCACATAGAGATTGCAAGTTTCGAAGGAAAAGTTAATTTTGGAACTTGGTGTAAAAAGATAGAAGCCCTTCTTTCTCATCATAAAGTGCTTATAGCACTTCAAAAAGATGAAAAGAAATGGCCAGAGGCCTCACTGGGTAGAAAAGAGGAAATTGATGAGGAGGCTCACAACCTTTTTTCTGACAATATCATAAGGAAGGTAGATGGTATGACACTTTCTAAATTCTCTATACAAGCTACTCATAATCTTGCATTCTTAAAGGGTGCATTATTTTCATGGAAAATGGATATGTATAAGAATCTAGAGGAACACTTAAATGAATTTTTAAAAATGAACTTAACGCTTAAGGGAACTGATCAGGCTTTAGATGAAACCAGTCAAGCTATGATTATTTTAGGAATCTTACCTGATGATTATTTGGTAGTTAAGAATGCCTTGAATATACTGGTCAAGAACCAAATTTGAAAATTATTGTGAATGCTTTAAAGGCTAAGGAGCTAGAGCTAAATCAACTTAAAAGAAATAACTCAAACCTATTTGTAATACAAAGAAAAAGTAGAGAAGAAAAAGAACCCTAGTTTTGTTAGACAACCAAAGAAAAATTAGTTTAACAAAAAGAAAGCATCTAGTGAAACTAGGTAATGCTATCACTATGGGAAAATATGAAATCTCAAGAAAAATTGTTATATATTGCAAATAAGAAATCTAGTCAGAATAATGTAGAGGGTAATGTAGTTGGAACTAGTAACACTACATCTAACTCTAAAGTCTTGAATGTCCTTAATACTGTTGTAATAAATGAATCGATTCTAAATTCAGGCTATTCTTTTCACATGAGTCCATATAGGTACTGTTTATATAGGTAATAATCATGTTTGTTAGATCTTACGGATAAGAAACATCACTGTGAAGTTAAATGATGGAAAACTTATTATGTTAACTAAAGTAAGATGCATCCCTGATCAGAAGAGAAACTTGATATCTCTAGAGGCACACTAGATGAATTAGGTTATTGGTATAAAGCTAAAAGTGGGTCTTTAACAGTTTATAAGAATTCAAACAAATTTTGATGGGTGTAAAGAAACATGGCTTGCATGTACTTTGTGGTTATTATTTTCATGGTAAGATAGATACTACACTTCTCTCCTCTAAACCCTCTATGACAGATACTTGGCACTTAAGACTTGGCCATATGAGCCAAAATGGTTTAGATGTCTTGAGTAAGCAAGGCATGCTTTTTATATTTTTGTGAAACATGTATTTTAGGAAAACAACATAGACAAAGTTTCTCTAAGGGAATTCATTTAGCTAAAAACTATCTATAATACTTACATGTTGATCTGTGGGGGACCGGAAAAGGTTTGCACACATGGTGGTAATAGGTTTTTTCTTATTGTAGATGACTATAGTAGGAAAGTTTGGGTATTCTTACTTAAAACTAAGGATGAGACTTTAGCAAGGTTTGTTAAGTGAAAAACTCTAGTTGAAAACCAAGTTGATAGCAAGGTAGAAACATTAATGATAGACAATGGTCTAGAGTTTTGCAACATTAAGTTTGATGAGTTTTGTAAGTTTAATGGAATCCAAAGGCATAGAACAGTAGTTAAGACACCTTAACAAAATGGATTGGCTAAAAAAATGAATAGAACACTACTTGATAAAGTTAGGTGTCTATTATTTACCTCGGATTTAGGTAAGGCATTTTGGGAAGAGGCTGTTAAAATTGCTGCCTATCTTATAAATGTGAGTCCTTTAACTGCTATTGACTTTAAATGTCCAGAAGAAAAATGGATAAGTAGGAAACCGAACCTAGGTTACTTGATTGTTTTTGGTTGTGTAGTCTATACCTATAAGTTGAATGACAAATTAGATCCCAAGTCCCCAAAATGCATACTTTTAGGATATGAGGATGGTACAAAGGGATATACGTTATGGGAAGGAGCTCCATTTATATCAAAATTTTGATTAGTAGGGATGTAGTCTTCAATGAAAAGATTTTCCCATGTAAAGGAAATGATGATAATATTGATGGAACAAATACTTCCAAGGGTACTCACATTGAGGTGGAGCCTGCATCCATAGTTAATCCTAACGTACAACTAGAGGAGGGTGGGCATCTCAATGACCTTGAACCAAATAAAGAAGTGTAAGACATAACTAATGGTCAAGAAATTGAACAAGATACTCATAAGATCTTAGATAGGTCAAGTCATGATAGTTTAGCCGATTACAAATAATTAGCGATAAAGATAAAAGGACAGTAAAACCTAACCCTACACATTCCTATGCAGATCTTGTTTTTACAACTTTGATTGTAGGTGTAGAAATCAAAAGAGAGCCAACTGATTAACATGAGACAATTAGTTCCTTGTACAGTAGAAAATTGCAGGGGGCCATGAATGATGAAATGAAGTCCTTATTAATCAATCACACTTAGAAGCTTGTTCCAAAGCCATCCAAACAGAGATTGATTGATTATAAGTGGATATATAAGGTAAAAGAAGGTAATTCCTCTAATTCATATAAATGTAAGACAAGACTAGTAGCTAAGGCGTATACTAAAAAAAATGGGTAGACTTTAATGAGATATTCTCCCCAGTAGTTAAGTTTAAGACTATAAGCATATTATGATCCTGAACTTGAACAAATTAATTTAAAACTGCTTTCTTATATGGTATATTAGATGAGGTCTTATATATGCATCAACTCTCTGAATATGTTGATAAGAAATGTCCTAATCATGTATGCTTACTAAATAAGTCATTGTATGGTATTAAACAATCCCTAAGGCAATGGTACTTGAGGTTTGATGCTTTTGTGATAAAAATAGGTTTTTTTTACAGTTCATATGATGTTTGCTTCTATTTCCTATATGAAGATTTAGGTGGAGCAAATAGAATCGTAATGTGCATTTGCTTATTTATGTAGATGATATGCTCTTAATAAGTGAATCTAAATCGAAAATTGATCAATTGAAAAAGAAACTTAGTTTTGAATTAGACATGAAAGATTTAGGTGGAGCAAACAGAATATTAGGAATGGAAATAGAAAGAAATAGGAAAACTAAAACCTTGAAACTACATCAAAGATCTTATCTTTAAAAAGTAGCTAAAAATTTTGACCATTTTAGTTGTAAGCATGTCAATTTACCTCTTGTTGTTCATTATGTGCTTTCAAAGTCACCATGTCCCAAATATGAGTATGATGTACTTAGGATGGAAACTTTTCCATATTTTAACGCTATAGTTTCTATAATATATACTATGGTGAGTACTAGACCAGACTTGACATTTGTTATATCTTTGTTAAGTAGATATATGTCAAATCATATATTTGAACATTATAATGATTTAAAATGTTTGCTAAAATATCTAAGAAGTTCTTATAATTTAGGTTTATGTTTTAAATCTTGGACTAAAGAACTTGATCTTGTAGGGTTTGTAGATTCTGACTATGTAAGTGACAGTGTGTCTAGAAAGTCCACAACAATATACCAATTCTTTCTGACAGGGAATTGCATCAGTTGGAAGTCTTAGCTTCAATCACTAATAGCTCTTTCCACCACTGTGACAGAATATGTTGTAGTTTCAGATGCTATCAATGAAGTAATCTGGTAGACATTATTAAGGGAAGTTGGTTTACTTTCTAATAATTATTCCCTATATTCTGATAGTCAGTATGCCATACATCTTAGTAAGAATCTTATGCATCAAGAAAGAACTAAGCCTGTAATGTTAAGTATCATTATGTGCATAATGAATTTGCTAAGGGTACAATTAGGATTTCTAAGGCTCTAATAGAAGAAAATCTTTTTGACATGAGTACAAAAATACTTTATGTGAAAAAGTTTAAACATTGTTTAGACTAACTTCAGATAGGGTAAATCCTTGTTTTTAAATAAGAAATGATGTAGATAGTGCGGCTAGTAGTATAATAACAACTATGATAAAATGAAACCAAGGTTTTAGACCTCAAGGTGGAGTTTGTTATGTTTTTTAGGACCTAAATCTTGTAATGGCTTTTCTTCAAAGTGACCGGGTGTTTTAACTGAGGCCTAAAAATGTACTAACCTATTTGTTACTTACCCGATTACCTTTGTTTAGATATGGTATAACTCTCACTCTCTCATTCATTTGCGAATGTGATATTTAGGGTTTGTCTTTAGTGATTCTTACTCTTTCTTCTAGAATCAATCTGTGATGATGGTTTGCTATTTTCTCTGGTCATTCTAAGGTTCTATATTTACATTTAAAGATTTTGATCTTACTTGAGATTGTCCCGTTTCTTTCTCTATGCTGGTATAGATCTAGTCTATTTTTAGTTTTTACGCATGTTTATGGAATCTTATTCTATGTTTGATTGAGAGAGGTTTTAGGGCTTTACCTTAGTTCTTGGTGTCTATCATTTGTATTGTGGTGCTCCTCGCTCTGAGCGTGAATATATTTAAACCTAGATCTATGAATCTGTGAGGTTTTGTAATCCAGATTCTTTTTCTTTCTATTGAATGTATATTATGTAATCCTTGAAATCTTGAATATATTTGTTTAGGTTTGTTGTAAATCTGAACATTGTATTATTGATTTTATAGATTGATGATTTTATACGTAATCCGTTTTGTATATTAGGGGTGAGTACTTCGCTCCAAACCCGATTGAACCGCTCCGAACTACACGTTTCGATGCGGTGCGGGGGCCTAGCAATATGATTTTTTTAAAGAATATATGAAGAACAAGAGCTCTAGCATAAGAACAATAGATGAAGAAATGAATGAAGTAAATGTATTTGCTTACTTGAGAGTAGGAAAATTCATTTTACATAATAATACACATAAATTAGGAGTAGAATTGAGGAAATTAAGGAGAAAACGAGCATAAATGTGTATTTATGTCGGAGTTATTCTTGATAGGTTGATTTTTGGAGCATTATGTGGTAGGTTGATTTTTTTAGTATAGTCCTGAAAAAAGTGATGGAAGCACCACATTTGCGCTCCAGTTAGATTAGAGTTGAAATATTACAGCTTGGAAACACTAAAAGTGTAGAGAAAAGTCATATGTTCCTCATATATTCATATGTTCCTCATATATTCATATGTTCTTCATATGTTCCTCATATTTTCATATGTTCTTCATATGTTCCACCTTTGTTACTTCCTTATCCTTTTTATACTTGTTGATAAATATATGGGGTCTTTCCCTCAAATGGGAAGCTACAGGGCTCTTTATTCAAAGGTGTATACCTGAAATCCTCACCATATAGAGGCAAACCTAGCTAAAGCCGCTACATCTAAAAGAATAACAGTCATAGGTCCCGCAGGAAAGGCAAAATAATTAAAGTCCCTAGACCAAAAGCTCATCATAGCTAATACACCAGTCCTAAGGAAAAGTGCTTTGAGTCATATGGATTATCTTGAAGATGATCGACTTCAATCGACTTTAGAAGAGAGGCCTCAACCAAGTAATCCACTCCTCCCATTTTTCCTCGATCGTACAGGGGCAAGCTTTGGACCGAGAAGCAGACCAACTTTCTCATGAGATTTGATCATGTTGAAGGGCAATAAGCCTTAAAGAGAGAATTTTTCCCAACCCGGAATAACAGCCTCCGATTTCAAGATCGCCCTAAAAACTGGATGACATGCCAAGAAGTGAGTAAACCCGTCAATCCTAAGCTCTGGGTTAAACCTTTTTGAATTAAGAAACACCTTCAAGGCTGTAGAATCCATGTAAATTCGGCCAAAATCGAAAACCTACAAAAAAGGTTGGATTTTCAGATTAAAAAGTCATAAATATGCTAAAAAATGACTACTTATGACTAATTAGGCTCTTAAGGGTCAAGGAATGGTGTTACTTACTTGTTCTTGAATGGGTAAGGTTGTTTTTGCAAGTAAATTGTATGGGTCAAAATTTATACCAATGCAAAGGGGAGACTTACGCGATGACGATTATCCGGTCAGAGTAAAATTTCAACGATTGAAATTGGATCGGACCTAAATCAAAAACTATGAGAGCTTAAAAGTAAAAAGAAAAAAAAAGGAGAAATAAAATGGGGTGTTCTATTTTAATAAGAGGAGAGAGACATGAGTTGTTTTGTTTTGAAAGAAAAGGTTTAGAAAAGATGATAAGAGATTTTTAGGGATTTTTTATAAGCTTTAATTAGAGAGGGTGTAGGAAGGTGTAAGATATGGTACAAAAGTACCTTTTTCCTCTCAAAATTTGGTCAAGTTTTGTGGGGACCACTTGTGTTCACACTATTGACCGAAATCGAGAGGAAGAAAGCACACCTTCGGCCGAAATTGGAGGGGAAGATAAAGAATTTTAGCCGACCAAAGTGGGGACTACATACGGTAAATGTTTTGGCGAAAGTAAGTAAAATAGAGAGAGGTTTGGCTGGCCGAGGAGGAAAGAAATACAGGAAGGCATCTTTAAGGGATAAACTTGGAGTTTGATGAAGGTTTTATGGGATTTAATAAAAGTAGGTGTAAGAAGTGGAAGAGGTCTAAGGAAGGTAGAAAGTACCTCTCACATGTCACCATTTCGGTCTAAAGAAAAGTGGTGACTACTTGTGTTCACAGTATTAACTGAAGTCGAGGGATAAAACCCGGCCCAAATCTAGCCAAAATATTGGTGAAAATTTTGGCCAAAATTTTCATTAGGAAATGGTTGTTTTGACTAGAAGAGCCACATCATTTCGACCGAGTCATGGTTGTTATTTGAGCTGGCTATCGACTCAGCCTGAAATTTTCATTAGGAAATAGTATTCATGGAGATCAGCAAGCAACACATCTAAAATAGGGTCATTGTGAGCTGAGGAAACGCCTTGTTCCATAAATGGATGAAGTATGGCCTTTAGAGGTCGGAACTCCTAGGGAAATTCAACCAGATATGAGTTAAGAAAGGATGTGTGAGACCTCTATATCCATAGGTGGTTGATAACCACATCAAACTTCAGGTCGTTTAGAACAAGCTCTATCCCCTCGACTGAGTTGAGGATATTGGCATTTTAATGATTGTCTATAAAATGTGATACTTATTTAGAAGAGTGCGAAGAGCCGCTATGAGAAGAATCAAACGAAACCTGTATAGGGGTCGGCTACATTGGAGTCATTGATCGAATTGAGCTCCTTAGGATTCTCGTCTATGATGAAACGTGATGGAAAGGGAAAAGACAGAAGGGTCTATTTATAGAACGTCATGGTCATTAATCTCCCTCATAGAATTCAAATTCAAATATTAATGAGAGATTAAGGGGCGCATTTGTTGATACATGAAAAATATTTGACATGTGTGAAGAGGTGATTAGGCCACAATTCGATTTAAATGAAAATCAATTACATTTAAACCTATTAATTAAAGTCGAACAATTAATTCAATTGTTTAACGATTAAATTTATTTTAACTGGGTATTAATTAATCTCGGTAGACCGAATATGATTTAAATTAATTAAATTCGGTTTAATAATAAGAGGGATACAATAAAGTGAAGAAATCACTTGGATTAATGACATGGTGCAAAAGATGATTGTAGATTGCATGCACACATATCACTCAACAAGCAATCTCGACCATCCTAGGAAAAGACAAAATTTTACCATCCACCCATGAGAGTTTCGGTTGAAATAGGAGGGAACGAGAGAGGTTTGACAGAAAGATCTTGCCTAAATAAGTTTTCCCAAAAAAGTGGCTAGAGGTCGGCCCATTTCCTCTCCTTTGTTATTTATTCCTTTAATTTATCGTATCTTAGGAATATGCATAATATAGATGTTATTTTTATGTTGTAGTGTAGAACTTCCTTTTAATTTCAATTCTATCAACATATTATTGAATTTACTAAAGTGTTCTTTCAAATGTTTTCTTTCATTAATTGTCTTTATTTCTTTCAAGCCTTTACTTTTCCAAAATTGTACTTCTGTAATGGTTCTTTATTTATTCTTAGCTTCTATTTCAGCTCACTCATTAGTAAATACGTCAAAATGAAAGTAGGACATAGATTATCCTCAAATTCTTTGCATATCCGTCATAACGGTTATATTTAATTTTTGTACCAAAATGAAAGCGCATTTATTATTTTTATTTTAAAAAATTTAATAGTGTGAGATTCACTCTAAATTTCTGACATGCCCATATTTATTATGTCAGATAATTGAGACTGTATAAATTCTTAGACCTTATCAATTATTGCACGGCAACGTATTTTGCCGACATCAACACCCGCAACTAAAATTTGGCAAACATAACAACACGTCACGTGTTAACAAATCATTCATGTAGCTAGATCAGCAAGGTAGCTACCAACAATACCCGTAACAAGAGAAACGTGAGTTAGAGGATTAATCGCATGTTCTATTGCTTTATATTATGATCCCTAGAAGGGGCAAGAAAAAATGAATTAGGTTATTCTGTACCGGGCTTTCAAGTACGATCAAACACACATGAATATATGTAATTTGACTATTGCCTATGTTTATGGGATGAGATGAAACAATTTCACTATCTTAGAAATGAAGGGAACTTTGAATGTCCCGATCATCAATAGTGCATATGGATCGACTGTTGAGTTAGGTCTTAACCGATCTACCTTGTGTGGAATTTAGGATTTTAGATTATATCTTAAAAAGAAGTGTACGGTGTGATGTATGGGAGGTTAGGTCTCTTAGTAGGGACCCGGGCATAAATTAGATTTAGGTCTCTTAGTGTATCTGGAACTCTTATGCCCACCAATAATTACTCAACCTCAAGAGGGAATTATTATTGTCATATCTTCGTTATCTCAAAATTATATTTCAACTTCTTTTTATTATATGCTTAATATATCTTTCCATGTTAAGATTATTCAATATCCATTAATTAAATAAACTATTGGAAGTATATATTAATTAAAATATATATCCTTGAGTTCCTACTACTCAACTTATATATAAGATTTGATATTGATAAAGGTTACGAACTTCCTCAAAAGGGTAGTACCAACCCTATATTTATTGGGATACGGATCAATTCATTAATTCAAGAATTAACTTCCTACCATGCACATATTATTATTTACCAATCGTTGAAGTTATTAATCTCAAAAGAAATCTCTTTAATGAATCCAAGTAACAATTATTACATGCTCGTGTCCGTTATTATTTATGAATTAAGAGTGATAATAATTAAGAAAATAAGTATAGACTCTAGAAGTGACGCTTTCAATATGGTACCCTAACAAAAAATTATACAAGAGGAGGAGAATTAGAACTCAAATCAAACTCAACTTTTTAAAAAATCCACTCTTTCAACTACCTCTACAAACACTCACTTGCTTTCCAGTTTGATGATTTAAAGGAGTGAAGATCATTGCCTTTTATGAGGAGATGTCTCCAAGAGTCATCAAGACGTTAATTGTAAGCATTGTCCATTGTAGGCTAGAGATGTATAGGATGATGCCTATATATATATATATACATTTTTTTTTTTTTTTTTTGTTTTGTTTTGAAGCAAAAGAAAGCTTCTGGGGAGAAAGAGAGAAACGGCAGGCCACGGATACACAATCTTCTCATAATTCTTCTCCTTAATTATTATATATTTTCCTTCTAATAGAATCTAATTTATTTTCCTATATTATTAGGGTTAAGTTATATATATACTATCGTCCCTGTAATCTATGTTAATCAAGAAATACAAAAGCTATATTTTCTAGATCTTCTTTAAGGCCCGTAAAAAAAATGTCCCACTTCAGACGAAAAAAACGAAGCCTATAATGAATTTTCAGCGCCCATGTTTACAAGTTGCTATTTTTCTTATCCTTTTAGGTATGAATAGTTTCGAGATGATAATTAACCGGTTATAAAACTAATTTAGTTCAATAAATTTAGATTTTTTTTTAAATGTGTGAATATTTAATTAGTGTGAACCTTTAATGGTATTGAACATCAATGTCTCTTTTGAGAAAAAAACATATATTTCTCTTCATGCACATCTTATTATCATAAGGCATAAGCTAATGTTCAAACAATCGATTTATAGCCCATAAACCCAATGATTAAATATTAGACTTAGAACCATAAAGATTGAACCTTTAATCATTGGATCTAAATGTTAGACATGTATATCAAAACTAAGGTCCAAATGTGAGACCCCTTTCGACCCTTCGACCCCTCAACCCTTCGACTATAGACCGACATGTGAGACGTCAGTCTATGTATCTCAGGACCTCGAGGCCTTCGACCCTTCAATCCTTCTACCCTTCGACCCTTCAACCCCTTTGACCTTACGATCCTTCGCCCCTTCGACCCTTTGACCCTCCAACCTTTCGACACTTCAACCACAGACTGACATGTGAGACGTCGGTTTGTGCATCTCAAGGCCTCGAGGCCTTCCACCCCTTGACTACAGACCGACATATAAGAGTGACTGAGAAGCCGGTCTGTGCATCGACCATAGACTGACATATAAGAGTGACTGAGAAGTCGGTATGTGCATCTTAGGGCTTCAAGGCCTTCGACTCTCGACCCTTCAACCCTTCGATTCTTCTATTGGAAAATAGGTTTAAAATTTCATAGCCGAAGCGATTATTAGTCCCAGTGTATAATAAATTTTTTTGAAAAATATTTTAGTGATCCTTTAGATATATATAAATTAATCATATAGCTATGTGAAGAGATCATACCTTAGCCTACGTGAATCGTTCGAGTAGACTCACATCACAATCTTCCAGATCAATCCTCAACACACTAGGACGTGTGTGAGCATGTAGAGATGACAAGCTTTTCTCTTTTTTCATTTTGTGAAAAAACCTCTCTATTTTTCGCATCATGAAATAATTATAATAAGATGTATTTATAGAGTTTCATTAGAGTTTCAATTTAATTTAAACACTTTAAATTAATTGAATTTATGACCCAATCATTATATTATATCTTTGATATAGTCAAATCTTTTCAAATCTAATTTAAAATAGAATCTTATCTATTTCAAATCATATCATATCTTTAATGATATATTTGATTTAGTCAAACCTTTTCAAATATGATTTAAAATAGAATCTCATCTACTTTAAATTGAATCAATCTTATTTGAATTTTAAATTAGTTTCTCAAACCATTTAAAATTTGATTTACCTAATCTTAATATTAAATTAATCTCATATCAATTTAATATTATATAAAATATATTTAATTCAAAATCAAATATATTATTATTTAATATATGAATTTCGAAATTCATCATTTAAAAAAAATCTTTTAATTAATTAATTAATTAATCAATACTAATCATATCATAATTACAAATTTGCCTCAGAACATTATTTTCTTGCAAATAAGTCCTTTTTTCAACCTTTGTAATTATTACCCTATACGGTGTTTTATAAAGATAACATGAGGATCATGGACCTATAATTTCGAGAGCCAATAAATTATATTATTAATTAAACTCTGTAATTTAATAATCTAATTTATTAATCTCAATATTATTCTACTAAAAATATGGAATTGCGCTCTTCTAATTATAGAACATATTACTGAGCAATCTATAGTATTCTATTGATATTATCATTACATGCAATCTAATCCTCCAAAAATTGATTCATAATTAGAACTGGTCAAAATTACTTTTGAGTATCATTAATTCACTAGTAAAAGGTTAATTTATAACTTAATTATAAATTTGAGCTAAAAAACCATTCCATTTTAGAATTAACCCTTAAAGGAACCAATATGTAATCTTATATTAAGGAGGTTTACATTTCATATATGTAAATCACGTTCTCAGCCACTTATCCCAATGAATCTCAAAATAAAAGTCCTTAACCTATTTTACAAACAAACAGTGGCGAGTGAATTAAAAGATCCAATTGACATAAACAAGAGTTTATGACCACTCAGGATTCAGATTGATCTCCATATGATCATCTATTGATATGAATAAAATTCTTTCTAGCAAGCAGTATTTTAATAAAGATTTAATTCATATCGGATCATGTCCTATATAATCCAATTATATAAAGCATATCCAATAATATGTCTAGCTACATCAGTTATCCAGATCTAGATTGCTTGCATTCACAATGCTAGTTGACCGTATTAGCAACTATCAATTAAAGATTCCATATTTTAATATGTTGCAGATAATTTAATTCATTATTTAAAATTTTAATCCTCTCGTACCAATACAAGATTATAGTAATATAAATGAATTTGGAATTTTATGATATTTATATTATATTCAATAATAAAACATTCACAACAATTATATAAAAAAATATCACTTTTATTAATTTTACAAAACAATAAGTGGGGCATCTTGCCCAACAAGCTCCCACTTGATCTTAAAGTAAGTGAGGCATCTCCCTCATCCCTAAATTGCATACATGACCCTTAAAAGACTTCGTTGCAAGTGTCTTGGTAAACGGATCCACAAAGTTATATTCTGACATTATCTTTATAACTGTCACATCACATCGGTGCACTATCTCTTGGATGAGATGATATTTCTTCTCTATGTGTTTGCCCCTTTTGTGAATCCTCAATTCATTTGAATTAGCCACTACTCCACTCTTGTCACAATGCTAGATTAGTGGCTTATCCATATCTAGAACAACTTCCAGATCAGTATAGAACTTTCTGAGTCAAACTGCCTCTTTCACTACTTCGCAAGCTGCTATGTATTTGGCTTCCATGGTAGAATCTGCAATACTAGATTGTTTGATAGTTCTTTAGACTACAGCTCCTTCGCCAACTGTGAACAGTGATCCAGAAGTCGACTTTTAAGTATCTCTATCTGATTGAAAATTAGAATCAATGCATCCAATGAGGTTCAGGTCTCCACCTAAATAAATAAGCATATAGTCTCTCGTTCTCCAAAAATACTTGAGAATCTGCTTTACCGCTATCTAGTGTTCTAAACTAGGATTTGATTGATAATGATTGACTATCCCTACTGCATAGAAAATGTTAGGTCTTGTATACAACATGACATACATAAGACTACCTACAGCTGAGGCATAGGGAATCTGTCTCATCTCTTCTTCTCCCTGAGGTGTCTTTGGGAAGTGCTCTTTAGAAAGAACTACTCCATAAATGGTCAGTAATTAACCCTTTTTGAATTTTTACATTGAGAATCAAGCCATCAGCTTATCTATGTAAGAGGCATGAGATAGTGCTAAAAGTTTGTTCTTCCTATCCCTTGGGATTTGGATTCTTAGAACATAGCTTGCTTCTCCCAAATCTTTCATTTGGAATTACTCAGCTAGCCATTTCTTCATGTTTGACATATTTCTACATCATTCCCAATGATTAAAATATCATCTACATAAAGAACTAAGAAGACCACTTTCTTACCTTTGGTGTGTTTATAAACACATGGTTCGTCAATATTCTGCTCGAAACCATATGTCTTAATAGTCTCATCAAACCTTAGGCTACAAGACCTAGAGGCTTGCTTTAATCTATAAATGGTTCTAAGCAACTTGCAAACTTTTTTCTTTTGGCCCTTTTGCATAAAACCTTTTAATTGCATCATATAAACACTTTCTTCAAGATAGTCATTTAGAAAAGATGTATTCACATCCATTTGTCATGTCTTGTAGTCTCAACTAGTGGCTATGGATAAAAGAATAAGTATAGAATTTAGTGTGGCAATGGGAGAGAAAGTTTTTTCATAATTGACTCATTCCCTTTGGGTATAGCCTTTTGTTACAACTCATGCCTTGAAAGTCTTTACTTTTCTATCTACGCCTCTTTTCTAATTGAAGATCCATTTACATCCAATAGGCCTGACATCTTTAGGTGGATCTACAACTTCCCAAACATAATTGGAATACATGGATTCCATTTCTCGGTTTATCGCATCTTGCCATTTATCCTTGTCAAAATCCTCCGTTGCCTCCTTAAAGGTTTGGGTCAAACATAACAAGTTCTTTGTTGTTCCAAAAAAAATCAAAATTAAGTTCAAGGGCCTAAAATACATTTTTTTGGGGCCTCAAAATAAATTGGTCAAGCCCACTTACTATGCGAGTCACAGGTCGAAACCGTAACCCGACCCGTTTTAGCATCATAGGGCCGAAGCCCGTGAAACTTCTAGGGTTAGCTGCAATCGGCAGTGGATAGGGACAGTTGGCGCCACTTATGGTGGCGCATGCTGGCTAGAGCCAGCGGCTAGGATAGCGGCTAGTCCGACCAGCAGCCTTGTGCTGTGGGACTATCCTCAGTTGGGATGCCGGGGGACCATCCCGCTACTTCCGCGGGACTATCCCGCGATTGCTGCTTGAAGTGGCACCATCAGAAAGTCCCATAACTAGTGCATGCAATAGCGCCGCAGGACAGATCTCATAGCCTGCTACTTGTAGTGCCGCCACCCCCGGTTGTCGTCCATTAACGGCCGTTAACCAAAAACATTATACAAGAAAAAAAATTATACAAAAAATCCAATGCCACAAATTGGCTTACAGAAAATCTAGAGAAAGAAAATAAAAGAATTCATAACCCAAAATCACCATACAATTAACGATCCATTATATCAACTATACATTCTAAAAACATAAATATCCATTCAACATACATATCTCATATATATGATGATGCAAGAATCTTACACATCGATTAATCTATATATATATATATAAAGACCGCTCTGATATCAATTGCTGGAAAACAGGTTTAAAAGTTTGCAGCTGAAGTTATTATTTGTCTTAGTGTATAATAAAAATTTTCTAAGAAACTTTTAGCGATTCTTTACATATACATAAATTAAACCTATAGCTATGTGAAGAGATCATACCTTAGCCTAGGCAAATCATTCGAGAAGATTCATACAACAATATTCCAAATCAATTCTCAATACACTAGGACGTGTGTAGGAAAGTAGAGATGACAAAGTTTTCTCTCTTTCTATTTTTGTAAAAAAACATCATGAAATAATTTAAACATGGTGTATTTATAGAGTTCCATTAGGTTTTCAATTTAATTTAAACACTTTAAATTAATTGAATTGATGACTCAATCATAATATTAAATGATAAAAAAATCATTAAATGATATCTTTGATATGGTTAAATTTTTTCAAATCTGATTTAAAATAGAATCTTATATATTTCAAATTATATAATATGTTTAATGATATATATTATTTAGTCAAACTATTTCAAATCTTATTTAAAATAGAATCTCATATATTTTAAATCAAATCATATATTATTTTAATTTTAAATTAATTTCTTAAACCAATATAAATTTGACTTACCTAATCTTAACATTAAATTAATATTTTATATCAATTTAATATTATATATAACATATTTAATTCAAAATAAAATATATTATTATTTAATATATGAATTTTGAAATACATATTTTAATAAATTAATTAATTAATACTAATTATCTAATAATTATAAATTTTCTCCAGAAAACTATTTTCTTGCAAATAAGTATTTTTTTTTTCAATTTTTGTCATTCCTACTCTATATAGTGTTTTACAGAGGCGACTTGGAAATTATGTACCTATAATTTGAAGCTCTAATAAATTAGATAATTAATTATATTTTTTAATATAATAAATCTAATTTATTAATCATAATATTTGCAGTCCCCCAATATTTCTAGACTAGGTATAGTAATGGGAAAATAAATTTAAAGTTAACTCATTAGTAAATTCTAATTCCCACATATACCAAATTTTAATGATAGAAATAGTAGGGGATCTTTTTATAAAATTTAAGATTTAAAGGGGCTTAAGTTAATTAACAAAAAAAAAATTAAAAAAATAAAAAAATAATAATAATAATTACCTCTGTTGCATCCACGAACATGCTTAATGTTTATTAGTCATCAAAAATTTTCTTAGACATGTGGCCCCCACTTGTCACCATTTCAACATAAATGGATGACTAAGCTTTTCCTTCCATGCCTATAAAAGGCTGCATCTGCATCATGTACCAGCAGCAAAAGGAAAGAGAGGGAAAGGAAGGAAAAGAAAGAAAAGAAAAGAAGGGAAACGGAAAAGAAAAGAGAAAGAAAAGGGGAAAAGAAAATAGGGAGATGGAAGAAGAAAATGAAGTAAAGGAACATTAGAATCATTAAATTTCGTAAAGCTCGTTATAAGTATAGTTTCACTGCAACACCCGGATATTATTTGTTTATTGTTATGATTATAATTATATTAATTGAGGATAATATTAATTATTAAGCATGATGACTTGGTTATATCTGCGTTAGGATTATAATTATAGCATGCTAAGTATAAGTGAAATCCTAAGATTACCATGCTAGAAATAAGGATCATAACTAGAATGAACATAATATAGCAAGATGGTTTGATGATAGTACAAACTTTAAACATACTACGATTAAGTGCATATGTTCATATTTTCAGAAGTTAATGTTATGCTAAGATAAATAAGAAGTATAAGCATGCATAACATTAAAGTGAGGTGCTGCCGGGTCAAAAGAAATATCGCTTGTTGATTATAAAGGACCCTAAATGATGTTAAAGAAAAGGTCATAAGCGGATCGTTGCGACGGTCATAAGCGGACCGTTGATTAGACATCAATTGACACTCCGACGGCAGCATCCTTAGGGCCCAAGTATGTAGAATGATAGACATTTATGCATGCTAGATATAGGTCATAAATGTATTAACTCATGATACTCATAAAAATAATAGTGATGTGAGTAGAACTCTATCCTTACTGAGCTTTTAGCTCATAGATGTCTACCATGTATTGTAGGTAATTACAAAGGTAAGGCGGTAAGCTAAAGAACAGGCGAATAAAAGCTATCAGTCCATGAAATTGTACATATGAGACCCGACCTCTAAAAGTAATGGGTTTGAAAAATCGGCACTTCCTTAGACAAACTTATGTATATGTACGTATATGTATATTCGAATAAAGAATAAAATTATTTAAAAAGTTTTGAGATTACTTTCCTATGACCAAGACTTTCACAATATTTTCAAATTATTACGTATATCCTTCAAATCGTTTTTGGAAGTAAAGTTAATCTTAAGAAACAAATTTTTTATAAAAACAAGAAAGTAATGCATCTACTAATTGTACATGTTTCTCTATAAAAGTATTTGATAAACTAAACACCTATTAGGGCAGACGTTACAATATTATTGCACTAAAAATATGGGATTGCACTCTTACAATTATAAAATATATTACTGAGCAATCTCTAGTAGTCTATTGATATTATCATTACATGCAATCTAATCCTCCAAAAATTGATTCATAAATAGACCTGATCAAAATTACCGTCTTACCCCTCTAATTATCTTTTTATCCTTAAGTACTATTAATTCACTAGTGAATGGTCAATTTATAACTTAATTATAAATTTAAGCTAAAAAACCATTCAGTTCTACTATTAACCCTTAAGAAAACCAATATACAATCTTCTATGAAGAAGGTTTGGATTCCATATTTGTAAATCACGTTCCCAGTCACTTATCTCAATGAATCTCTAAAACAAAAGTCTTTAGCCTATTTTTCAAACAAACCCTGACGAGTGAATGAAAAGATCCAGTTAACATAAATAGAAGTTTATGACAACTCAGGATTCAGATTGATCTACATATGATCATCTATTGATATGAATAAAATTATTTATGGCAAACAGTATTTTAATAAATAATTAATTTATATCAAGTCTTGTATTATATAATCTAATTTTATAAAATACCTCCACTATGAAGTCTATCTACATCAGTGATCCGGATCTATATCCCTTACATTCACAATACTAGCACATCATGCTAGACACCATCAATTAAAGATTTCATACTTTAATATGTTGTGGATAATTTAATTCATTATTTATAATCTAAATCCTCTTATACCAATACAAGATTATAGTCACATAAATAAATTTGGAATTTTCTGATATTTATTCACATTATTCAATAATAATACATTCACAACAATTATATAGAAAAATGTCACTTTTATTAATTTCATAAAACAATACTCATAAAATGTTTTTCAGAGCACCATGCCCAACACCTTCGCTCACAAACTGACCTATGAGACATCGGTTTATGCATCTCAATTCTCAGGACCTTAAGGCCTTCGGCGCATAGAGTAAACACGAAAAATATAATCTTAATTCTTACATGTAAGAAACTAAGAGGTCCAAGAACAATCCAAACAAAATTATTAAATTGTATCATCAAAGTTTACAATCAAATAACTAAGAGCATCTCAAATAAATAAATAAACTCTTGGCTAAACAAAGACTTCATTGCGGATTATTAAATAATATATAAATGATTAAACCATTGTAGCTCAACCATCACGGTTCCGTAAAAAAAACCTCTTGGCTTTAAGGAGGAAAAAATAGACCTTACAATGAAGCCATAAATAAAGAAAAATAAATAAATAATAAAAGTTTGCTAATAAATTATAATCTATAATATATTATCTATTTATTAATGGTGGATGGTCCTTGGTGGATCATAGAACTGCTTCCCGCTGCAAAAGAATCTTCATCTAAGAATATATTCTGAAAATATTGAACAAAGTCTTCATTATGAACTGTATGTTGATCTTGATGAGCTGCATGCTTCTAATCTCTTATGCATAATAATGTTTTGACCAATTCGGATTTAACAAAGTCTTCCTATCTTCAATAACTCTCCCATCTATGTTGAATGCTGATTCGAAAGAAAATGCTGAGACGAGAATAGTTATGACATCTCGTGTAAGTCGTGATAGTATAGGAAATCGTGTATAGCTTTTCCTCCACCAATTTGAAAGGCATAAGGATTCTGAATAATTTGCACAAGAATCAAAAAAATGAGAAATATGTTTCGAGGTAATTCTAGAGTTCCATCCCAATGAAACTAGAACTAAAATTGAAACTAGAACCAAAACCGCTAACAAAATTCCAACTCTTTCTCTTGGGTCGAATCTCTTGGTCTCGTGTCTGTCACCGCAAATAACTGTATTTGTTATCATAAATGTCAAACACTTCATATAACTTGTTAGTGGCATTAGTAACAGTAGAAGAATAATCAACATTTATAAGTTGACTCATAAATGTAAGAGTATTTATTAGACCTTGTAACTTAACCCTAGGATTTAATATAAAAAGCAAACGTATATAAAAGAGGAATTTCCTTTTAATATTTTTTAAAATTTTGAAACCATTTTCTAAACAATTGGTTTAAACACTTCATCATTCTCATTGATCTGAAACAAGCTAGTTATTTCAACAACTGAATGCAAAACAAGAGGAGATATAGGATAATAAGCACTTGAAAGTCGAACAATAGAATCATAAAATATTTCTAAAAAATATGTAAATTTTTAAGGGATATCTCAATCAGAATTATTCAACATTATAGAAGGATCATGAAAATTAGAAAAATCAGAAATTATTTCTTTATGTGGGAAAGCACTTTCCAACAACAAATATGTGGAATTCCACCTTACCAACATATCAATCCCAAACTTTCAAGACTTCATATTAAATGCCCTACAATATATTTTAAACTTCACTATCCTAGAATTCAAACTAGTAATCCAAGATAATGCTAATCGAATTTTATCAACATTATAGTTTACCTATTGTTCTTTCATACCTGATTTTATAATGAAGTTTATGATGTGACACACACAATGATAATGTAGGAACACTTCACCATTATATTGGCTAAGTTGTGATTCAAATAAACAGACGGCCTTGTGTTTACTGCAGCATTATCCAAAGTTATGGATATTATCAAACTCAATTAAAACTTCCATTATTAAATCACAGATATTTTCACCAGTATATACTTCATCTATAACTCTAAATCCTATTAATTGTTTATTTAAAGGCTATTCTAAATCTAAGTAATGAATATCAACACATAAATAGTCATCTTTAGAACGTGCATTCCAAATATCAAAGTTAAGGTAGAAGTCAAATTTAAATCATCACATTCTAATTTTAATTCATTACTTTTTTTTTTTAAATATGCAAGTGTATCAAATCTAGTAGTATTTCTACTTGTGCTCTTATATTGTGGGTTATATGCTTTTCTAATGTGCTCCTCATAATAGACACTATTACCAAAATTAATAGGTGAATCAGTAGCAGTAATAAATCTAACTAGAGATTCTCTAGTAGTCATTGGATCATAAGTCCATGTACCAATTGTACTATCAATATTAAAATTTAGTTGCATTTGATTCATACCTGCACCAGCTTTACCCATGCATTTTTCTTTATAGCGTTTCAAGTTATTAGTTCTATCATTTGGACATGCGACCAAAATACTTCTACAATTCTTGTACATTGCATCATCAATGTTCTCACATTTCTTATTTTTGTATGGAACTATGTCAAATGTATCCTAAATATCGGATGTTCGCTTATTACATCTCTTTGTGGGCATTGTACTTGCGACAATACAATATCAGTATTAGATGAATATGATAGTGGTGGTAGACCTGGTAGTTTATTAGATTGTGTAGGAACTAATAGTATCGGCGGTGTATTTGAATTGATTTGACATAAAAATTTTGTCCATATTCATTTAGAGAGTTAAAATCATATTCATGATGATCCATTTCCTATAAATAATTTAAGAGTAAATTATTAATCATAAAAAAATATAAATAAATAAAATCTTAAGTAAAAAAGTAAGTATTAACATTAAGTATAATAATAATTAATAAATAATAACATTATTAATATTAAAAATTTGTTACCTTGGACTTTAATTTAATTTATGGAATATAGAGGATTATGGATTGAGATTAAAAGATAAGGATAAAGAATTGAGATTAATAATAAGAAAATTAGAGATTATAAAAGAATGAAGATTAATTATAATTTTGAGTATTAGAATTTAGAAGATTAGATAAGAAACTAAGAGAGAGAGTGTATGTGTGTCTAAGAAAATGTGAAGAATAATTAAAGTGAAATATGAATATTTAATAAGAAAAATTTAGATGAATGAAGAATTTAAAAATTATTATGAAGAGAATAAAATTTAAAAGAGAAATAGTTAAACTCCGGCTCACAAAAATTAAAAAGATTTAAGTTCTAGCCCTCTAAGATGAGTGCATGTGGGGCAGGCTAAATGCATGCGGTGGGTTTGACAAAGTCTTGTCGGGCTTAAATGTTAGGATCATGAACTGAAAAACTCTATTCATTTGAACAACTCTAGATTATAAAATCAAGCAAATTATTATAAATAATACTAGACTTCAATTTTAAGAGTAGTACTAACTGTACTTTATATTATATATAATATATAATTTTCTCTAACTTTTAGCCTGTGAAGTGACAAGCAGCTTCATGTACACAAATAAGGACATATGGAAATTGAATGTTTTTTAGAAAACAACAAAGTAGTTTTGAATGAAAAGCAAAAAGGCCTGAAACCGCTCTCGTGCATTTCTGGGTGAATAGCACGTGCTGCATAAAAACAGACAAGAACTTGTTTTGTTTGCCCTTTAATTTTAGGGCTGCCATGGGTAATGTTTTTTTTTTTTTTTTTTTGTTTTCCTCAGAATTAGTGCGGAGGGGTCCTCCTCAAACTCATTGCAATTGTTCGTTTGCTTTTTAGCCTTCTCTATCTGAACCATTAGGTTAAAAGAGAGAAGAATAAGGGACCCACTTGAATGGTTGTTTTTACTGCTATTTATGCATTAGTATTTATTTTCACTTGTCAGTGCCATACATGGATGACTATAAGTATTAAATCTCTAATTTTCGGACAAAAAAAGGCTGACATAATTAAAGGAACGACAGTACTCCTAATCCAGGATCAAACTCATACCCAAACCCAAACCCAAACACTTACCTCCGATTAGGAGAGGATAAAACTCTTGGTCCCAACGGAAATACCGGTTTTAGACCCGATACCAATATAAACTAAAACGGTGATATCTGTAACCATTTTAGTCCTGAAATAGTGATCGGGTTTGGAATGAAGTTTAAAACTAATTTCAATTTCGAGTACCGGTTAATATTAAAAAAAGAACAAAAATTAGTCTATTTTTCTACTTTTCTTATTATTATTCTTATTGATTTAACATTTAACCAAATAAAAAACTATTTCTCTCTTCTTTTTTTTTTTATCTTCTTACCATTCTTCTTATAAATTTAACATACAACGAAAAATAAGGGCTACGATCGAGTACGAACAGAAGTTTTGCGCACCCTATCCCAAATCATAATTTGTTTGCCTATTGTATATGTTAGTAAGTATATGTAGTGAAGAAGATAGCCATAATATTTTTGAGAATCATATGTTGGTGTGAGCTGTGATAATCTTAATCGAGAGATTGTACGAATTGATTTATTCATTTTCTCAATTATTATGGAATTTCTTGTATTGATTTGCGTAAAATAGATCCCTAATTATAGCAACTCTCTTGTATAAATATGTAGTTTGTGCATTGAAAGTTATATAAAAGACACTTATTCTTCCATTCTCTAAGTTAACATGGTATCAGATCCTTAGAAACTTCAGCCCTCTAATACATTAGGAAGTGTTGTTGCTACAATAACAAATCATAAAATTGGAAGAAGATGGAAACTTCAACAGATTTGGTGGAGCAAAAACAACAAAGTGTTGCTGCTCTCCTCGAAGATTTGACTACAAAAATGACTCAAGTCTTAACTCAGAACTAGACCCCTACTCCTGATTCAGTCTCTACACAAATCGGAATCAAACTTGATGGCACAAAATATACTATATTGTCTCGGGCAAAGACAAATTTAGATATATCAATAGTGACCTGCTGGAACCAGAACCCAATAATCCTACTTTTAGAAAGTGGAGGGCAGAGAACTCTATTGTAGCAACAGTGTCCCATATCTATTTGGCAACTTAATTCGATTTCCAACCCCCAAACAGATATGGGACACCGTTGCTACAACATATTTTGATGGGAATGACAAATCTCAGGTATATGATTTGAAAAGAAGAGTATTGCGGATGAGACAAAATGGAGAATCCATTGAATCATACTAGAATGGCCTTCAAGGTTTATGGAGAGAAATTGACCCCTGCTGCCCAAACCCAATGGAATGTGTAAGTGACATACAGAGGTATAATACTCTTATTCAATAAGATCATGTTTAAGCTTTTCTTGATGGCTTAAATGATAGACTTAACAAGATCCGGAGTGACGTACTCTAACTACAACCCTTTCCCACTGTAGAACAAACATATGCCTCTGTCTAAAGAGAAGATATTAGGCAATCAATCATGCTTTCAGACAATGATAATATACTGTGGCTGCTGCAATGGTATCTAAAGGTGCGAAAACAGCCCCTCAACTCAACATGACTTCTCACACCTTGAAACAAAGGTCTCTTGCACCTAGTGGTGGAAAGTCGAATGCTTTAACTAAGGCTAAGGAACAAGTAGATAGTGGAAGAAGTGATTGATCTCATTGTGGCAACTCAAAGCACACTCAAGATACCTACTTTAAGTTACATGGCTACTTGGATTAGTGGCATGAACTTAAGGCTCAGAAACAAAAAAAAATCAAAGGGATTTAATAGTGGAACTGCAAAGGTAGCAATGGCTTGTGCAAAATCGCAACTGACTTTAGCTTCACTTATGGAATCTAAACCTAGATCTACCACTGACCTAAGGAATCCAGGTAACAATAACTTGTACAACAGCAATGCTCTACTAGCTTCTAGCCAACAGAAACTAGGTGGATGGATAGTAGACTCCGGTCTAATGTGTTATATGACTAGTATTTCTAATGCTAATGGAGTCATGTATCCAATCATCGAAGCTGGAACAATGGAGCTATCACCCATAATATCATTATCTAGTACTTTTTTAGTACCTCTCTTTCAAATAAATTGCCATCGGTAGGATAAGCTACCGAAGAATTGAAGTGTGTGGCATTAATGTATCCAAACTTTTATCTTTTTAAGGATATTCTTACGAAGGAGATCATTGGGCATGGTATTAAGAGAGAGGGGTTATACTACATAGATGATTTTAGTTCTAGCAATGTCAATCATGTGAACCACTCAACTAATGCAAAAGGAAAACTTATCTATTTGTGGCATTCTTGTTTGGGACATCCATCATTCAGTTACATGAAACATTTATTTTCGAAGTTATTTTCTAGTTTGGATTGTTTAGATTTCAACTGTGAAACTTGCATCTTAGCAAAAAGTCATCATGTACCCTTTCCTATCAGTCATAATAAAAGTGATGTTCTATTTATTCTAATTCATTCGGTTGTATGAGGTCTGTCTCCTATCACTTGGTTTATGGTATTCGGTGGTTTGTAACTTTTGTAGATGATTGTACCAGAATGATATAGCTATACATGATGTAACACAAAGATTCTTCATGCTATGATGTAACACAAAGATTCTTCATGCTATGATGGTATTCGGGGGTTTTCAATATGTTCAATGTATTTCATGCTATGATTCAGAATCAATTCTCCGCCAAAATCAAGATTCTTCGATCCGATAATGGAGGGGAATATGCAAGTCATGATTTCATGAATTATTTCCAACAACATGGCCTTCGACATGAATATTCATGCAATCAAACTCCACAACAGAATGGTATGGCCGAATGAAAAAATTGTCACATTTTAGAAACTGCTCATGCCTTATTGATTGGAACAAATGTACTACACTGCCACTGGGATAGTGTTGTTGTAACTGTAGTTCACTTAATGAATAATATTCTTTCTAAAGTCTTGGGGTTTAAAACTCCTTTGCATGTGTTGTTAGAGCATGTTGCATTACCATCTATACTCATTATCCCTCCACGAGTATTTGGATGTGTTGCATTTGTCCATCTCTATAAAAATCAATGAACCAAACTTGATCATTATGTTGTTCCTTGTATTTTTATGGGATATGGTACAAACAATAAATGATACTATTGTTATCATCCTGCCACAAACCATACCAACATTAACATGGATGTTACTTTCTTAAAATCTAAGCACTTATACTCATCATTAATATCAACTTCTCCTCAGGAGACATGTGTGGAAGAGCAGAAGTGGTGGGAATGTGTAGATGTTATTCCAATAAACATTATATCTCCGGCTGGTCCTGTTACAAATGTTGTTGAAATAGATGAAGCAACTAAAGTGAAAGAATCGACCACAATAATAGATTTCACAATAGTGGAATAAGTTGAAAAGGCAAGTTATATAACCTTCATGATACATCTAGTGAAGAAACCCCTCTACTCAATGTACCGAACAATAATGAATCTTCTGAGAATATTCTTGAGGTAATTTCTCATGTTCCATCCTCTAGTCATGTTTTTGATGCATCTCCTGCTAGCTATCACTTACCTTTCAAGCACAATCAGGGCAACCCCCCAGCTCGGTATTCACCTGAAATTAAAGGAAAATGATCAAAGTATCCAATCTCAAATCATGTAATCACTCAAAAACTGACTAAAACACTCAAGAAGTTCAATGATGTATTGACCTCTTATCATATTCCGAATGGAATTCATGAACCATTAGACGATCCAAAATGGTCTTAGGTAAATAAAGAAGAGATGGAAGCACCATAAAATAATGAAACATGGGTTCTTGTTCCGCTGCCAGAAGGAAAGAAAATAGTTGGATGTAAGTGGGTCTTCTCTATCAAATACAATGCAAATGGGTTTATTGAACGATACAAGGCGAGACTGGTGGGTAAAGGTTATATCTAAACATATGGTGTTAACTATAAAGAGACATTCTCTCTAGTAGAAAAATTGAACACCGTATGGGTATTACTATATCATTTACAGCAAATTTAGACTGGCCACTTCACCAGTTTAATGTAAAAGAATGTTTTCCTCCATAGAGATCTTAAGGAAGAGGTATATATGGATATTCCACTAGGTTATGTCTCATCATTCAATAATGAAATTGTGTGCAAATTACCAAGAGCTTTATATAGGCTTAAACAGTCCCCACGTGCATGGTTCGATCATTTCAATATAGCTATGAAGAAATGCGGTTTCCTATAAAGCAACTCAAATCATACACTTTTCCTAAAACAGCTACATGGAAAAGTAATCGCATTGATAATTTATGGAGATGACATGATAATTACAGAGGATGATACTGAAGAAATGAGTGAGCTGCAGAAACATCTAGCTACAGAGTTTGAGATGAAAAGTTTAGGAGCACTCAAATACTTCTTAGGGATTGAGGTGGCTAGATCAAAATGAGGCATCGTCCTTTCACAAAGTAAGTATGTGCTAGAGTTGTTGACTGAAATGGGAATGCTCGACTGTAAGCCCACAAATACTCAAATGGTTCAGAATCAAAAACTTGGAGAACACTCTGATCAAGTGCCAACAAACAAAGAAAGGTATCAATGATTGGCAGGTAAATTGATTTACCTATGACATACATGCCTAGATATTTCCTATGCAGTTATTATAGTTAGCCAATTCATGCATAATCCTAGTGAAGATCATATGGATGTAGTGATTTGGATAATTCGTTACTTGAAGTTAGCACCAGGCAGATGACTCATGTTCTTTAAGAATGGTCATTTATATGTTGAGGGCTATACAGATGTTGATTGGGCAGGAACTATGTCTGACAGAAAATCTACTTCTAGATATTTTACGTTTGTCAATGGTAACTGATTGTCACTTGGAGGAGTAAGAAGCAATGGTAGTTGTCGAGGCTAAGTTTTGAGGAATGGTAAAAGATTTGTGCGAACTCTTTTAGCTTAAAAGGTTACTAGTAGAAATAGAATTTGGTCCCGGCTCAGTAATGAACTTATATTATGACAATAAGGTTGTCATTGAGATTTCTCATAATCCTATACAACATAACTAGACCAAGCATATTGAATTAGATAGACATTTCATTAAACAAAACCTTGAAGAAGGAGTGATCAAATTTCCATTTGTTTGTTCTAAGATCAGGTTGCTGATCCACTCCTATTCCTCACAAAGGCAGTTTCCAATAGTATTTTTCATAGGTCACTTAACAAGTTGGGCATCAAAGACATTTTTGACATTGTTGCACAAATTTGAGGGAGAATATTGACGTGAATTGTGATAATCTTAATTAAAAAATTAATCTAATTTATTTATTCCTTTTCTATATATATCCCAATTATTATGGGATTTCTTGTATTGATTTGCATAAATTAGGTCTCTGATTATATCAACTCTCTTATATAAATGTCCTTTGTGTATTGAAAGATATATAAAAAACACTTATTTTTCCATTCTCTCTTAGTTAACATTATATGGACCCATGATCGTATAAAAATAATATGATGCAAATATATATTAAATATATTATTCCATATATATACGAGAAATGCATCGCGTGACTGTTTTTACCAGATACAAACAGTAGAGAGGTACACGCCAAAAAATATTAGAAGATAAGGTGAGGTAGCCACCAGAATCTAGAGCTACGTACTCGATGCATGGACCATGTTAACACTTAACTCTAGCCAAAATTATTACTCTCTCCTTCTCTCGCACAAAAAAAAAAAAAAAAAAAGGTGTGAGGTGACGGGATTTCATGTCTCCATCTTTACAACTTTCACAAGTAAATTTGGATACTGCTGAGTAGGAATCTGTTCAAGAAAAGAAAACCAAACTGTACAAGAGAAAAAGACCAAAACGTGTCTGAATTTTTGAGACAGCCCCCCCCCCCCCCCCCCCCCAAATTGCTGTGGAAAAAGACCGTCCCAGTTCTTCACTTCCTGTCTTAATCTTTTTTTTTCTTTTTTTTTTCTTTTCTTTTCTTTTTTTCGTTATCTTCCTTCTTCTAAAAATAAAACACATCTATATATGGTATGAATCACGCCCTATCACTGTAATTTACGAAACTACGGTAAGCAAAAATCTATATATACATGATGTACGATGCCACCATCATCAAGCATGTCCGAAATAGAAGTGAAAAAGTAATTAAAAATAAATAATAATAATAATAATAATACATTATCATTGGTATATGAAACTATAGTTTAGGTAAATAATAAAAGGTTCTATATAAGAAATGTATTATGACTCGTATATATGAGATATATTGTCATTCGGACCACTGTTTAAAAAGAGTTTGGATTCTTATGAATTCAAACATATATTACATTAAGATCTAAAATGAAATGTCGAGAGACCTTTTAAATTATTGGGTATGGGCCGTTTCGACACGATCTGTTACAATTTTAAAAGAAGGCTAAAAAGAAAAAAAAAATCGATCAAATTAACACTCAAATACAAATACTAAATAAATAAAAAATAACATTCTAGGTACAGAATTAATTAATTATGATTTTTTTGGCTCATTATCATGAGTCACGACGATGAATCCTCAACAACAATTGAAGTGAATGGAACCTTCTCTTCATCATCCACTACCACTTCAGCGCACGTTAGCTCCTGAGACATCTTAGCTTGAAAATCCCAATCAGTAGTTCCAATAACATACAACATCAGCCCAGCACAACACACTTGGGCCGACAACAAACCAACCCAAAGCCCACAAAACCCAACCCCGAAATAAAATCCGAGCCCGACAGCCACCGGCATGCCTACTAGATAAAACGCACTCAGGTTTACATTAGCCGCTGTGGTCGGCCTGGCGCTCCCTCTGAGGACCCCACACCCAACTGTCTGCGGACAGTTTCCGAGCTCGCAGAGTCCTAGGATCGGTAACGCAGCGGATGTCAACCGTAGGATCTCACTGTCGTTGGTAAACATCCGAGCCCACTTATATCTCATCCCCGTTGCGAAAGTCATCGCTGATACGCCCATCATAGCGGCTACAAAGATCGCGACCACAGCGGACAATTTTGCCCTGTACGGACGATTGGCGCCGAGTTGGTTCCCAATACGAGTTGACACAGCAAATCCGAGTGAAGACGGAAAGACGTAGATGAACGACGTCGTTTGGATCAAAACTCCCATCGAAGCAACCGTCACCCGGGGGTCAACTAAAAGCCCACACAAAACTATCATGATCTCATACCACCACCATTCCAAACAAACCGAGACGCAACTGGGCGCTGCTAGCTTCAGCAACGGCTTCCAGCCGGTTAAACACTCTCGGCTTGGTGCCGTCCACGTTGGCTTGTGTACACCGGAAATCCAGACGTAGGCGATTAAGAAAACCAGGACGATGAGGTTGGTGGCGGACGCCGCGGCTGCGACTCCTGCGAGACCGAGACGGAGGTGGGAGACCAAGAGAAAGTTGATCGGTAAGTGGAAGAAGGTTCCAGCGAGAGAAGCGACAGTGACAGGGTGTGTTATACCTTGCGCACGAAGGTAGATTCTGATTGGATGGATTAACGAGTTGGTCAAAAGGTCAGGAAGAGAGAAAATCAAGTAGGTGTGAGATAAATTAGTTATGATCGGATCTTGATGAAGAATGAGAAGTATTCTCGCCATGTTGATCCAGAGGAAGGAAATCGGAATGGAAGCGACGAGAAGGAAGATCACTGTGCGGTGGAGAGTTAGGGAGAGAAGCTTAGGACGTTGAGCTCCGAAAGCTTGAGAGCAGAGCGGCTCCATTCCGAGAGCTAAGCCGGAGAGGACAGAGTAGCCGGTTATGTTAGCAAACGCGATAGCGAGCGAGCCACCAGCCAGTTCGGTTTTCCCTAAATGGCCAAGGAAAAGCATGGAGATGATGGAGCGGGAGTAGAGAATGAGGGCGGTTAAGATGATAGGGAAGGCAAGGTTGAATAAGGATTTGGCTTCTGCGACGATTTCTGATACAGTGGGGTATGTGTAGTCGGATTCATGTACTGTTTGTTTCTCGAGAAAGTTTTTCGAGCCCGGAGAGAGGTCGAGTTTGAGATAGGTGGTGCAGGGTAAGGAGAAGAGATCGAGGAGCAGAATATTCTGCTGCGGCTGCTGCTGCTGATCACGATCATGATTATCAATGGTGGATTTTGAATCACCCATGAGGATTATATATATAGAAAGAGATATATATATATATATGATGGAATAATAATGTGATATTGAATCTGTTTGATTGAAATATAGTTGTGATGATCTTGTTGACGTAGAGATACTCCCGTAGAGAGCACTCTTATCTCTCTCACCAGGAGCTGCTGTTTATAGTGAGAAGGAGGGAATGGTTTTGTGGATTCTTATGCAGAAGATGAGGAATGAAAATGAGGAGGGGGTGGGGTATAAATATTAGGGGAATTTGTTTTAGACTCAATTATTTTTTCTTTTTTATTTATTTGAATCTTTAGATTATTAATTAATTTACTTTCAATTCTTAATCTTATCTAAAGAAATACACTAATATTTATTATACTTTTTTTCCCCCTTATGTATGTATTATTAAGCTTTTAGCTTGCGAAAAGTTTAAATGCTATTTTATTCAATTTTAAAGTGGGTTAAAAAAATTTCAATAATTAAAATTTTAATTTCTATTACTGTTATATTAAAAACAAAATTATGATAAAAATGAATTATACACTTTAACGCTTTTTTGATAATATTAAAAGGAACCATTTATTTTTTACTAAAAGAAAAAACATGTAACTTGAAAAATCATTAAAATAGAGAAAAAAAAAAAGATATATCTTTTCATTTACAACCGTATTTACATTTCTAATCTTAATTTATATATGATATATACCATATATATGATATAACATATATAATACATAGATATCGAGAGAAAATATTTCTATATTGGGTATATCTTATCGTGGGAAGTAAGAGTATTTAGAGTCGGCTATATCGAGAGAGAGACAGTAATAATTTAGGGGTTATATATATTGTGTGGTTTTGATTTTATATTATGAAATTTTAAATAATTATGATATATATATATATATATATATATATTTATTGAAATTTAATAATACAATAAAAAAAATTATGAAAAATAAAAAAAAAATTTAAAAAGATAAAATAGTTACGAACTTATTTTATATATTTTTTATAATAATTGTTTTATTAAAAGAGGTGATAAAATTTATATATATAATATTTTTTTAAAAAAAATATATATTTTATATATAAAAAGCTCCATTTGATTTACGACCCCAATTGATCACAGAGAGTATTATATGTTAAGAATAATACTTAATTATTTGGAAAAAAATTTTATTATTTGTATGTTTATTTATTTATATGTATATAAACATAATTTAATAAATAATAAAAGGGAATCCTCCGAAAAATATAGACAGAAATAAATTTAACGTTTGTCAAAACAATCACAACACTGTTATTGTAATATGTTTGACATTTAAAAATTAGTTGACATTATTGTAATAAGATTGACATTTAAGAATTAGTTGACATTTAAGAGGTCTAATACAATTTTTTTTTTTTTTAACAGGCAACATTTTAAGATGTCAAAAGAGAAGTCTCTCTGACATTTAAGAAGTCTAATAATTAATTTATCAATTTTCTTAATAATTATTAATTGCCTATTTCTAATATGAGCCTATGAAGAATGCTGTCGTAAAAATTGCATTAATTATTTGCTCGTTTACTCTTTTTATTTTTTATTTTTTTGGGTTCCATCTGAAGCACCATGCTCTCTCTCATCCAATCATGAATCATCCGTGATTGATGCATATAATGATCTTATTACACAAAGCTACACTCAACTTAATTAGAAGCGTTTAGAATGAGTTTTGAAATGCACTTACGTAAATTTATTGGGAACAAAAAAGAAAAAAAGACTAAACTTAACACGTACGTGTTGTCATCAATTAGCTAGACATATCTTATATGCTATACTAAATTTATTTCTACTTTCTTTAAAGATAGCTCAAGTATTGTAATATGTGAATTTTTTTTATTAGAAGTTATATTCAAGTATTAGAAGCTTGTTAACTAATTCTGGGTTTTATTCGCCGTCCCAGAGCCAACATTATCTTTTTTCTGGCGCCAAAAAAGCCCACAAATATATATATATATATATATATTTTTTTTTTTACCCTCCTAATCCTAAACTTGTAAATTTAGGACAAAAAAATCTGAGACATTATTTTTCATGCAAATAGTGTTGGAAAAGATCCAAGGATTTGACAATCATAAAGTCGCTCGCAGTCACATGACTCTTATCTAATATCTCTATAGATGATTGGGCTGGCCAGCCGGCTGCCGCAATGTTGAACTCCAATTTGGAATGAAGATTTCAGGCTGGCTGGACGACGTTTGATCAAACAGTTTGAAGGAAGGAGACATGGCCTTCACTTAAACATACATACCCTATCTCTATGTGTTGTTTGTGTTTGTGTTGGTTTTTTCTAGTGGCTGTAATTGACTGTTATTGTTGTTTCCAATGTGAGTATATATATATATATATATATTGTTGGAAACAAGTGAGGCCCAATCATAAGGCCCAAACATATTGAGGTCCATCAACCATTGGACTGCTCCGAACCCGACAAATATTACCGGGTCATAATTAAACCTGAAAATATAAATATATCATTACCTGATTTTGATAACATGCGATGCTCATTTTTACTCTTCCCAGGTTTCTGAAGTTTGCATCTATACTTTCTCCCTCTCTTGCGATTAGAGTTTGTCGATTAGTTATGATTCTGACTTGATCTCTGGTTTGATCTTCTTGTTTCTATTAGTGTGAAAGATTTATGGTTCATTTCTTGAAAATATGTGATTGATTTTCTGTTTGAAGCTTTAAAGGAGATCTATGTTATTATTGAATCTGTGTTATAATTTGTAAACTTGTACTCAAACTCCGATTATAGTGCTATTGGTTTCTGGTGATCTCTCAGGAGCACATTGAGTAGGTTTTATATTGAACCACGTAAAACTCTTGTATTTGTTATATTATGTTATTTTGAGATTTTGGTTGCTTAAACTTTGTTTAAAGAAAAAAGAAAAATGAATAGGTACAATATGAATCTATACTTCAAATGATAAAGAAATTGTGAAAAGATATAGAACCCTCTAACCATGATAATATAGTTGATTATCAGTTGGTTTGAGATAGAGGGAAAAGATAGGTTATTCCTAATATGAGATACTCATATGCTGATTAAGTATATACTACTTTAATTGCTTGTTTAGATGTGCAGGGAACAGAACCTGTATATTATGAATCTGCTGTAGCATTAAAGGACAGTAAACAGGCTCTTACCCATGAAAGAAGAGATGTCTTCTCTTTGGAAAAACAACACTTGGACTTTAGTTCCAAAGACTCCAAACCGTAAGTTGATGATTGTAAATGGATTTATAAACTAAAAGAAGGAATTGCATCTAGTGAACCTATTAAATTTAAGGCTAGGTTAGTGGCAAAGGGTTTTACATAGAGAGGGAATTGATTTTCAAGAAATTTTCTCTCCAGTTGTAAAATTCAAAACCATAAGAATGATGCTATCAATTGTTGGATATTTTAACCTAGAATTAGAACAATTAGATGTAAAAACTGCTTTCTTGCATGGTGAGCTAGAAGAAACCATTTACATGAAACAACCTTTAGGATTTGTAGATAAGAAAAATCATGATTATATATGTTTACTGAATAAATCTCTTTATGGTCTGAAACAGTCACCTAGACAATGGTATAAGAGATTTGATGGTTATATAATAAAAGTTGGTTTTGTTAGAAGTAAGTTTGATACATGTTTCTATTTTTCTTTGCATGAAATTGATCATGTTTATCTCCTCATGTATGTAGATGACATGTTATTATTAAGTAAATCTAAATCAAAGATAAAAGACTTAAAATGAAAACTTAGTTTAGAATTTGATATGAAGGAGTTAGGAGAAGCAAAGAAAATATTAGGAAT
Organism: Coriaria nepalensis; assembly: GCA_027186245.1. Lineage (NCBI taxonomy): Eukaryota > Viridiplantae > Streptophyta > Magnoliopsida > Cucurbitales > Coriariaceae > Coriaria > Coriaria nepalensis. Next base: position 8,307,429 of record CP114484.1, on the reverse strand, counting down.
GAAAATTCTTAGAGATAGATCTAAGAATTTACTTAAATTGCATCAAACTAAGTACTTGAAAAAGGTTGTATCTAAATTTGGAATGACAAATAGTAAATCAGTAAGTTTTCTTATAGCAGGTTATTTTATTTTGAGTAAAATACAATGCCCTAAAAATAAAATTAAAAATTTGAAAATGGAAGAAATACCTTACTGTAATGTCATTGGTTATGTGATGTACCCTATGATAAATACTCACCCAGATTTATCTTATGCAGTATCTTTGTTGAGCAGGTTTATGTCTAACCCTAGTGTTGATCACTGGGTAGCTTTGAAATAATTACTAAGATATTTGAATCATATTGTTAATGTTGGGTTAACTTTTATGAAGTGGTCTAATGATTTCTCTTTAATTAGATTTGTAGACTCAAATTTTGCAGGGGATCGTGATTCACGTAAGTCCACTACAGCTTACCAATTTCTTTTTGGAGGAAATTGTATAAGCTGGAAATCCCAGTTACAGCCATTAGTGGCACTTTCATCCACAGAGGCAGAATATATAGCTTTAACTGATGCCTTCAAGGAAGCTATTTGGTTACAAGGTATTCTAAAAGAAATTGGGGTACTTGAACAGTCTTGCACTATATACTATGATAGTCAAAGTGTAATACATTTAAGCAAGAATCCTGTTAATCATGAACGAACAAAAATATGGATGTGAAATTTCATTTCCTTAAGAGATCTTATTGCTAATGATATTGTGAAGGTTTTTAAGGTTCCTATCGAAGAAAATGCAGTAGATATGGGCACTAAAATTGTCACAGTTAGCAAGTTCAATAACTGTTTGGATTGTTACATCTTGAGTAAATTGATGATTTCTCAAAATTGGCTATGAGGGACTGATCATATGATGGAGGTCTTAGCACTATGAAAGGTAGTATGGAAGGATAGATTGTGCCTTAAGGTGGAGTTTGTTGGAAATAAGTGAGGCCCAATCAAGAGGTAAGGCCCAACCGGATTGACGCCCATCAGCCATTGGGCTGATCTAAACCCAACAAACCTTACCGACTCATAATCTAACCTAGAAGTATATATATATATATCCTTACTCGGTTTTGATAACATGTGATGCTCATTTTTACTCTTCTCGGGTTTCTAAAGTTTGCATGTATACTCTCTCTCTCTCTCTTGTGATTAGGATTTGTCGATTGGGTATGATTCTGACTTGATCTCTAGTTTGATCTTCTTGCTTTGTTAGTGTGAAAGGTTTATGGTTACTTTCTTGAAAATCTATGATTGATTTTTTGTTTGAGGCTTTGAAGGTTTGAGATCTGTGTTATTGTTAAATATGTTTTGTAATCTATAAACTTGTACTAAAACTCCGATTATAGTGCTATTAGTTTCCAGTGATCTTTTCGGAGCCCGTGGAGTAGATTTTATACCGAATCACGTAAAACTCTTATGTTCATTATATTCTATTATTTTGAGATTTTGATTGCTTAAACTTTGATTAAAGAAAAAGGAATTTGGATCAGGTACAATATGAATGTATACTTCTAATGAGAAAGAAATTGTGAAAAGATATAAAGTAAATTCATAACATATATATATATATATAGGATGATGATGATGATCAACAAAAACTAGGTTATGAAGACAGAGTCCCCTGTCCACTTTCATGGCTTCACTTCAATAAGATCCACACATTTGTGAAGTCCATTCAGACTCTTTGATATGAGGTTTAAAGTTCAAAAGTAATATTGTTAAATTTTCTTTGTTGATTTGGAAAATATATCATTTTTATTTTAAGGAAAAATCATAATTTACCTTGCATTATGACTATAATATCAAAATGGTAAATGTTCGGAAACAATGCACGCATATAATAGAATAAATACAGTGGAAAAAATATTTAAAATTTTATTCATATCATATCATAACATGCATAATTTCTATCCAGATCGATCATATAACAATTATATCACGCATAATCTATTTAATAGAAAGTACAGTAAATTTCATCAATATTAAATCAAGGTTTATGGAAAGGGAATACCTCTTTTGAATTAAATAAAGATGGGGAGGCGTCCATGTGTTCATCCTTTAACGGTTAACCACACAATTTGTTTCACACAGTTAAGTTCCTACTTTAGATCTCAACTCATGAGATAATAAACTCGAGGAGAAGAAATGGAAAAGATTCTTTTTTCTCTTTGATTTTCGGTCAAGAGGCTTATGTGAGCACTTCATGATTTTGGCCATCATATGCCTTGCATTTATAGGCAAAAGCTAGGTCACACTTTTCAAATCTTATTAGGAATCCTAGTTTCCTTAAAAAACAAAAGTGAGATGGGCTAAAACCCATTAAATGGCCAACTACTCATGGGTCATACCCATGAGTTATTTAATCAACTATTTGATTAATTTTGACTCATGAAAATCCAATTAATAATGCGGCCCATTAACCCTTTAATATATAATTATTAATTAGGAACCTTTGTGATCTTTATAAAATTAAATAAAAATTCTTATGTAACTTATTAATTTTCAATTAATTCAATGTTATACTTAATTTTCAATAAAAGTTGTGCTAGCATAACTGCATGACATTAAATTAAAAAAATTAATAATTATCACTTTGCCCTTATAAACAAACTATAGGTCAAATTATCATTTTATCCCTAATATTGCTTTCGTCTGTTTTCCCTTTTCTCCAACAAAACTTTAAATACATTACTCCGTACCTTATGTGTGTGACGGAGTAGATTCTACATGACGCCGGAAGGAGAATTTCATAAAGACCTTTTATGATTTTCTTTAATTCCAAATCAAATTTGTTTGATTTAAAACAACCTTCTAAATTAGAAAGTTAATTTATTCATCTCATGATTAATTCAATTTAAACCTCCGTGTCAAGATTGACTTCTGACAAAGTGTCAAAACTACATGGGAGATGAGAAATACCATCTTTTGAAAGAATTTTTTTGTGACCATCGTATACTTACAATAATAATGCTTCCATCTTGCCAATATCCCGATTCGTCCTAGGGAATGATTTAACAATTAAACCCTTATAGATAAATAGAGCATGATTTAACTATTAAACTCTAATAGATAAATCATATGAATCATTATACCATTATTGAACATTGACAATGGATTTATAGAAACTCCTTTCAAATCATACTACTTTGCGAAGATTTCTTGTTCAATAAAATATATAATCCATAAGACCTTATTCCGAAGTGATTCCCCTTGACCACTCATAATTCTTCTCTCACAATATTTTATACCCAATAGTTCACCTCGTATTCACCCGCGACTAAGGCTAATGGAAATAATGTCAAAGTATGAAGTCAGGTACTCAAAGAAACCATAGTGTCTCAAGTTAGAGGATCATATATAAAATAGTCATTAGATAATTCTCTACTAAGCACTCACACAATCATCATGGTGTTCTACTAGCACTACTAGCTCTAAGATCGGCAACCTTAAAAATTAAGTGATAAACTACATGATTGTCTATTCGGATCAATGATGTCCATTCTGGAGATCCTATGACAATGAAATGTTTATATTTTAAGAGCTTTTAGTGACTCGAGTCTCTACTAGCATGATCCTCTTATAGTCTTCAGAGCGCATAACTTAAGATACTAGACTTGATCATATATATAGAATATATGATATTAATTCCAACAAAATCAATAAACATAATAAATAGTAACTGACTTTCATCAATGAATAAATAATGTCTTGAATAAATCTGATTTGCTTGACGAGAACACTCTTTCAATATCCAACTAAAGCCAATCATTTTTTAATTTATTCTCATCTTGTCAAGATGATGACTGAACTTCTGTTTCGAAAGTGCCTTTGTGAATTGATCTGCTATGTTGTCATATGTGTCTGACCTTTGTATGTTGATGTCTCATCTTTCATTTATCTTTCGGATGAGGTGATAACGTTACAACACATGTTTGAATTTCTGATAAGACCTAGGTTTTTTTGTTTGTACTATTGCACTATTATTATCACAATACACTACTACAAGATCAATGATGCTCAAAACCACACTAAGTTCAGTTATGAAAATTTTCATCTAAACCGAATCTTTTGCTACTTTTTAAACTACAATGTATTTAGCTTTAATAGTGGAATCTACAGTCATTTCTTGTTTGGAACTTTTCCAACTAACCACTATACAATTTAGTGTCAAGATAAATCCTGATATTGATTTACTATCGTCAACATCTGATTGGAAACTAGTGTCTTTGAAACCCTCATTTTTCAAGTCAAATCTTCCATAAACCAAGAACATGTTTTTAGTCATTCTGAAGTACTGAAGAATGTTCTTGACAGCAACCCAATGCTTTTGACCCAAATTTTCCATGAAATCTACTCGTAACATTGAAAGTATAGGCAACATGTGACCCCGTACATAACATAGCATACATGATGGATACTATTACTATGGCATAAGGAATTCCATTCATTTCATCTCTCTATGATTGTGTTTTGGAAGACACTTTTTTGGAGAGGTAGATTCCATGACTCATTCGTAGGAGTTCTCTCTTGAGTCTTCCATGCTAAGCCTCTTTAGAACTTTGTCTATATATGTCGATTGATCTAGCCTAGTAGCCTTCTAGATCTATCTCTATAGACTTTATTCATAAAATATAGGTTGCTTCACCCAAATCTTTCATATAGAAGTTCTTTGATAGGCATAACTTAATAGACCGCAACATACTTACATCATTCCCAATGAGTAGTATGTCATCCACGTTTAGAATTATAACAACAATAGATCTCCCACTAACTTTCTTGTACACATAGAAATCATCATCATTCTTGTGAGATGCTTGTGTAAGGCCATATATGAACTTTTACAACTTACACAACGTTTTTGTGTTTTTCTGATCCACGAAGCCCTCGAGTTATATTATATTCACATCCTCCTTGAGGTACCTATTCAGGAAGGTTATTTTCACATCTATTTGCTAGATCTCATAATCATGGTACGCTATGATGGCAAGAAATATCCGAATAGATTTTTTCATTGCAACAGGCAGAAGGTTTCTTCATAATTGATTCATTCTCTTTATCTATACACTTTTGCAACTAGTCTAGCCTTATAGGTTTTCACCTTTCCATTTGCCCCGATTTTTTTCTTAAAAACCCATTTACATCCTATAGCAACTATTACTTTAGGTGCATCCACCAAGTCCCATACTTTTAGCATACATGGAATCCATCTCGGATCTCATGACATCTAGCTATCTCTCAGAATCCGAACTACTCATAGCCTCGGATAAGTCGTAGGATCATCTTCTATGATTGGCTTGTTATTTGGACTTTTTACTAGAAATCTGTAATGCTTGTGTACTCTAAGGTATCATAGCATCCTCTTTTGGAGGTACCTCAGCCAAAACTAGTGGTTAACAAGATTATTGATCTAAACGTCATTTTGTGTGTCTTGAACTTCACCAAGTTCAATCTTGCTCCCCTTATTCCTTTCGAAAATGAATTCATTCTCTATGAAGAGGGTGTTTAGAAACAAACACTTTCTACTTAGTGGGATAGTAAAAGTAGTATTCCAAAATTTCCTTAAAATACTCCACAAAATAACATTTTTCAAATCTTGCCCCTAACTTTTGCACTTCTATCTTATTGACATAAGCAAGGCAGCCCCCTACATGACTATGTTTAAAGCTTAACATTATGCCTTTCCATATCTCATATAGTTTTCAAGAAATATATTTTAAAGGTATCATGTTAATTATGTATACGAAGGTTTCTAGGATATATCTACGGAATGATAGAGGTAGAAATAATGTCTATTTCTTCACTATAGAAATCTCCATAGAGTAAAAAGAAACAATTTCCCTCTTTGCCTTTTTCGATGTATAGAAATTACCCTTACAATCTCTATAGAGTACATAAGAAATAATTTCCCTCTTTACCTTTCTCGATGTATAGAAATTGCCCTTACAATCTTTATAAAGTACACTATAGAAATAATATCTCATATACGCCTCTTGTAATCTCTCTTCTAATGTCTAGATTTTTCATTATAGAAATAATTTCCCTTTTTTCCTTTCTCGATGTACTCCTTCACTATTTATCCGTATTCATGCAACTTTTGCAAGTTCATGTCAATTTCAACCATTTATCAGTTGCATACAAAAAGAATGAATAAATCAGAGAGTGACCATAATACTAAGTTAATCATCAACTTAGTATCTATTTCTGAGCCTAGACTCTCTAGCTTCTTAATGTAAATAATAATCTCACACATATGTTCACTAATAGAAGTAGCTTCGGTCCTCTTTGTGAGAAATAATGTCTTAGATAACTTATAGTTATCCCCTCGATTATCATCCCCATACATAGCTTTAAGGTTACTGATAATCTCAATAGTAGGGAATTTCTCACAGCACTTTTGGAGCTCATCTTTCATCGATGTAAGCATAATACATTACACCTCATTATCTCACTCCATCTACTTATTCCAACAACCATTATTTTGGCATTAGATCCCTCAAGCACAACTTGCATGGCCAATTAATTCAAAACATCAAGCAAATGCTCATATTTGAGAACGATTCTCAGATTTCTATACCAGTCTTTAAAATTGGTTCCGATCAACTTATTTTGTTCAAATATCAATTTTAGCTTATCACACATTGCAAACTATATAACAGATAGAAACACAACAACATAAGAAAATATGCAAAAAAAATGTTAAACCAATACATGCATGTGTGCATATCCACGTCCAGAATGACAATATTACTCAATCACACATCTTATGTAATAATAATATATATAAGTGCCCACATGTCCATAGCCTTCCTAGATCCATACAAATATCACATATATTATAAATTTGGAAGGTAAGCCATAAAACAATTTTCACAACCAATTTAAGCTCAATATAACAAACATAAACATATATATCACGCTTTATCTTATAGTATTTAAATATGATGTGATAACATATTTAACTAAGTACATATATATATATTATGATGTATGTACATTTAACACCTTAAATTACATATATCTAATGTATGAACATGTCAAAATAATTTTAATTATTCATACATTATTTCTTATTTTATCTTTTGATGCATGTTCGTGGAATTCACACTAATCAACTCTTGTTAGTTGATTTTAATCATTCAGTAGCACAAGCAAATAATTAAAATTTTCTAATCGGGTCATTTCGAAAATGATATTTATTATTTTGAAAAGTTTACTATTTTAGATCCATTTCTAAACTTAAGAAAACATGCAAAAATAATTTTTCAATTAAATTTACCAAAAACTATTTAAGGTAATTTTAATTTTCCAAGTTTGATAAATATAAAAACATATATAAACAATTTATATAATCAAGTACTATTATCATATGTATATCTAATCATAATTGTCCAATTAAAATCTTAGATTTAAGGAGAGTAAAAAAAATGAAACCTAATCTAACTATGATTTTTCCACGATGATAATTTTCCAACCCCACATATCGCCACAGTTGCCCACAGGGAGCCATAGTGTAGCACACACTGCCAATCAGGTGTTCGATCGACGATTCATTCGATCATTTGCTTTGAAAATTATCTTATCTACCTATTTTAAAAATTTTCAAATGCTCTAATGGTTGGAACCCTAGATAAGATGTATTTTGTGCCGCTGCATAGTAGGATTTTATATGAGCGCTACTACAATGACGATGCTTATTGCGCCGTCTGTTGCTGGTGCCATAGGTATTTGACCGGCCATCCATTTCGCGGTTTACTTTGGAATTGTCTTTTCTACATAATCTGGTAATTTTAGAATGATCCAAAGGTTGGAAATCTAGATATGATTAATTTTGTGCCAATGCATAGTGTGTCCACTGCTCTAAGCGGTGGCAGCAACTATCCCAAACAGCAACCACATTTTGATTTTTCCAAAAATATATCCTGATTCGCTTTATGAAACTCTAAAATCCATGAAGAAACTATTAAATGCATCAAAAATATAAAACTACTATACTTTCTTATATGACCTAGGATCTTATATCACTGCTAGGAAAGGAATGCATTTATATAATAGAATAAATATAGCGAATAAATATTTAAAATTTTATCCAAATCATATCTTATCATGCACAATTTTTATCTATACCGATTATATAACAACTATATCACATATAATCGAAAGCACAGTAAATTCTATAAATATTAAATCAAGGTTTAGGGAAAGGGAATATATCTTTTGATTTACAGAGCTCTTCTTGAATAAGATGAGGAGATGCCCACATGTTCGCCCTCTAACCGTTATTCACATAATTCCTTTCACATGGTAAAGTTTCTACGTAAGATCTTAACTCATGAGATGATAAGCCCGGGGAAAAGGAATGGAAAATACTCTCTTTTCTCTCTTTCATTTTCGACCAAGTGGCTTATGTGAGCACTTCATGATTTCGGCCACCATATGGTTTTTATTTATAGGTAAAAGCTAGGTCATACTTTTCTAATATCATTCAAAATCGTAGTTGCCTTAAAACATAAAAGTGAGATGGGCGCCCATTCAATGGCCTTCCATCCATGGGTCATACCGATAGGTTATTTAATCAATCATTTGATTAATTTTAACCCATGAAAATCCAAGTAGTAATCCGTCCTATTACTCATTTAATGTATTATTATTAATTATGAATCTTTAGGAACTTTTTGTAATTAAATAAAAGTTTCCTATGTAGCTTATTAATTTCCAATTGATTCAACGTCACACTTACTTGTGTTAGCAGAGCTGCATATTGTTACATAAACAAATTAATAATTATAATTTTTCCCTTACAGTCAAACTAAGGTCAAATTACTATTTTATCCCTAAAATGGTTTTGGTCCATTTTTCCTTTCTCCAAAGAAATTTTAGCTATGTTACTTTGAACATGATATGTGTGACCGATTAGGTTCTACATCTCATCGGTAGGAGAATTTCATAAACACATTTAATAATTTTCTTTGATTCTAAATTAAATTATTTAAATTTAAAATAACTTTTTAAAATTAAACACCTAATTTAATCATCTCATGATTAATAAACTTTAAATCTCTAAGTCAAGATTAACTTATAGCAATTTATCAAAACTAATCGAGAGATGAGAAATACCATCTTCCGAAAGAACATGTTTGTGACTATCGTATACTTACAATAACAATCCTTCTATCTCGCCAATATCCCTATTAATCCTAGAGTATGATTTAACTATTAACCTCTAATAAATAAATCATATAGACCATCATATCTGTATTCAACATTGACAATGAGTTTACATAAACTCCTTTCAAATCATACTACTCTGCAAAGATTGCTTGTTTAATATAATATATATCCATTAGACCTTATTCTAAATATTGAAGCGATGTATTCTATCTTGACCACTCATAATCCTTCTCACACAATACTTCATACCCAACGGTTCATCCCGTGTTCACCCATAGCTTTGAGTAATATGAATGATCTCAAAGTATGAAGTCTGGTACTATAGGAAACTATGGTATCTCAGGTCGGAGGATTACATATAAAATAGTCAATAATTCTCATTAATAGGTAGTATTAATTACCATTAAGAATTATTTAATTGTCATAATCAGCACCCCTAGTCTTTATTAAGTGCCCACATAATCATCATGGTACTATACTAATACCACTTTTTGTGTGATCAGCTATGCTAAAAATTAGGTGATGAACTACATAATTGTCTATCTGAATCAATCAATGTCCATTATCGAGATCCTATAACAATGAAATATTTGTATCTTAAGAGCTTTTAGCGACTTGAGTCTCTACTAGCATGATTTCTATTATGGTGTCTAGAGTCCTTAATTTAAGAGACCGGACTTCATCACAATATGTATATATAGAACATATAATATTAATTGCAACACAATCAATAAACGTGATAAATAGTAAATGACTTTCATTAATGATAATAAATAATTTTTTATTAATATTCGCCTAAAGATAGAATCACATAAAGTATTTTCCACATCGGGTTACATCCGATTAGCCTAACGGGTATACACTTTTAGTAAATTGGTAATTTATTAAATTTAATATCGTGCAACTCTGCTATCATAACTAAATAAGCATGACAGAATTTAATTAGAAATTAATAATTTACATTTGACATTTTATTTATTTATAAGAGTATTGTGAAGGTCCATGGTTAATAGTTAGACATTAAATATTAATGAACTAAACTGTTAACTAGAATTCATAGGGCAATTTAATGAAGTGTTAATTAAAATAAGATGTATATACACGAGTCATAACCTATTGTTCACTTAATTGAATTAATGAATGTTTGACTAAGTTACCAGTTGATTGTGCCAAAGTTGTAAGTTTATTTTTTGGTAACTTAAAATTCAAGATAGTACTATATAAGAGTCCTTAAGGTTGGCCAAAATTCTCCTTCTTTCCCTATCCTTGGCCAAAAATTACGTAGAGAAAAAGTGGGACTTTTTCTCTTCCTCTTCCCTAAGCTTTTTTACTTAGGTGTTAAACCTTAAAAACCTTAAAGTAGAGATTAACAGAGTGAAAAGAACTATGTGGATCACGGTTAGAAATTTCACACTTGGACAATTACATCTTCTTCCAGAACTAATCGTAAGAAGACTTGTTGGTTTTATCAAAAGACTTGTTTGGTTCTATATTCTAATCTATCTGTAAGTCTTCTAATTCTCTATTTTAAAGTTTCCTAAGATTTTTTGTATTGTCTGGAAAATATATATTTGATGTATATTTGCATGATTTAATCTTGGTTATGTTATGTTTATTAGTTTAATATATAAATTAGATTAGATCTGGTAAAAATTTTAAATAACCGCTTTTGCTCTTGGTTGTTTACAGACTAACATGGTAGGTATCATAGCCTAAATCATACAGTAACTAGAACCATTTTGTTTTAATTTAATGATAATATGCAATTGTTCTTGAATGTTCTTGAGTGTTCTAGAATTTTCTTAAATATTTTTCGTGCTAGGAAATAAAATGAAACAAAATACAAAAAGTTATGAGGGATTTCATCAGTGTATTATCGCTATTCACAACGGTAGAAGATGGCGAGCGTTACCTTGAAAGGAAAGGTAGAGGTGAGGTACTGCCGCTAACAGAGAGGCACAATCGTTTCTTAGAGCAACGACAGCATTGTCCCAAGGTGTTGTTTCCTTGCGCATGCCAAAGGTGTTGCATTACTCTATAGTAGCCACATCGACTACTTGGAGTAGCAACATTGCTACCACCCGGCTCCTACGGCGCCACGACAAAACCCTAGGGAACTGGGGTTTTTTTTAATCAAATTAATGTATTTAATTCTAAAATCAACTTCAAAATTTAATGATTTTAATATTTTAAATTAAATTATTATTTAGTAAGTGTTAATGCGATTAATAAAGTCATTAGTTCCCTTAAATAGTTTTTGTTAACTAATCTAATTTGGGAGAGATCTAAGTTAGTAAAGTGTTTGTTTGGGCAATTAACGGAGTTCAAAATTAGGAAACTTTAATTATATAATTTTGAAAACTATTCCAAAGTAAGAAACTTCGTTCAAATTTAGTTTTTGAAAGAGTTCTAAATTTGAACTTTGTTTGGATAACTAATTTAATTTTGTAAAGAGCTCCATATTATTAAATTTAATTTAAGATAATTAAGATAATTTACGTATTTTGGAAAGAGTTCCAAATTAGAAAACTTTCTAATAAAAGCACATTTTCTTATTTGGAAACGTTTAAATTTAAAAAGTGAACATTTTTTTAAACTTTTCTTATTGAGTTGAGGGAATTATGTTAACTGTTTGTTGTGCCTTTGAATGATTGAAGTATTCTCAATGAATATATTTAGATTAAATAATCAAGAGTCCAAACTAATTAAATGTAAAAGAGTTGTTTGGATTTTCATCAACAATGCATAGTCATGTATTAGAAGATAAAACAATATGATATATGAAAAATAAATTATTTAATATTTTCACGCATGAGATGTATGTATAAGTTATTAAATACACATGCATTATGATCAATATTTGTTTAGTTTGTTAATTATGCATTTACATCATATTCAAAAGGCTATGAGATAGTACATGCATAATATATATATATCATTTGGTATATGAATTTTCAAATGAATTATGAGTTGGCTATAGTACGTGAGACTTATAGTAGGTATAAATAAATTTGCATTTTATTATTTGTGCATTTGATGTGTTTCTGAGTAGTGCTATCATTCCAGACCCAGTCGTGCCCGCATGTGAAATTTAGTTTAATATATTACAAGGCACAAGAATGTTTGGATTAAACTTAACTAAAAAAACATAGTTTAATAATAAGGACACATATTCTTATTATTCTTCATCTTTTACTTCCTTTTTAGCTTATATTCATTGTCTCTATGTGCCCTCACCCTATAAAGAGGCAATTCTTGATCCTCTTTGGTAGTAAACTATAGTTGAAGAACTTTCTACTTTGCATAAGATCAAGACAAGTACTTGGGATTTGGTTCCTTTACATCTTGGTAAGAGTGTTGTTGGTTGTCATTGGATGTATAAGATCAAGACTAAATCTAATGGATCTATTGAGCGATATAAAGCTAGGTTGGTTACAAAAGAGTACTCTCAATAGTATGGTATTATGAAGAGATATTTGCTCCTATTGCAAAATGACTACTATTTATACTCTTATTGCAGTAGCATAGCTTCGTCAGTTGCATATCTTTTAACTTAATGTTAAAAATATATTCTTGAATGGAGATCCTAAAAAAGAAGTCTATATGGTGCCTCCTCCTGGTGTTTGACATTACGGGTTATGTTTGCAAGCTCAATAAAGCATTATATGATCTTAAACAAACACCTCGTGTTAGGTTTGAGAAATTTTCTATTATGATCTCTTCCCTTGGATTTGCTTCTAGTCGTCATGATTCTGCTCTTTTTGTTAAGTGCACTGATGCAGGTCGTATTATTTTTTTTTTTTTTTATGTTGATGACATGATTATTACTGGTGATGGTATTGATACTATTTCAATTTTGAAGACAAAGTTAGCTAGATAGTTTGAAATAAAGGATTTGGATTCTCTATGATATTTCTTTGGTATTAAGGTAGCATACTCACCCAGAGATTATCTTGTTTCTCAGTCGAAATATGTTGCAGATATTCTTGAATGGGCTAAGCTCATTGATAATAAGACTATAGATACTCTCATAGAGGTTAATGCAAAGTATTCTTCTTCTGATGCTTTAACTTTGTCAGATCCTACTTCATACCGTACTATTCTTGTGGAGCTTAGTATATCTTACTATTACTTGCCCAGATATTGCATATGTTGTTCATATTTAGTCAGTTTCTTGCTTTTCCTACTACATGTATACTTTAATGCTGATCATGGCACTGATCCCATAGATCACAAGTCTGATAGTAGTTTCTATAGTTTTTTGGTGATTCTCTTATTTCTTAAAAAAGCAAGAAACAATCCATTATTTCTCAATCTTCAACCGAAGCATAATATCGTGCTATGACATCTACTACCAAAGAGATTGTTTGGTTAAGTTGGTAACTTGTAGATATGAGAGTTTCTTTTTCTCATCCCTCTCCTATGTATTGTGACAACTAGAGTTCTATTCAGATTTATCACAACTCTTTTTTTATGAACGAACTAAATACATTGAGATCGATTGTCACCATACTTGTCATTATCTCAAGCATGACACCATTACTTTGCCCTTTGTTTCTTCTTCTTTGCAGATTGTAGATTTCATTACCATGTTGCATTATATTTCTCGTTTTAATTTTCTAGTTGACAAACTTTTGAAGCTTGTAGTGGCCACATTGCGAGTTTGAGTGGACACATTAAGAAATATATAGGGTTATTTTGTTTTATTGTTTATTAAGGGTAGAATAGTCTTTTCATTTCTCCATCTTTTTAGTTTCCTTTATTTAGTCTATATATAGTCACTTTGTATTCTTTTTATTGTATTATGCAAAATCAATAAAATTCTAGCCTTATCTTTTTATATTTTTCTTTATTTCTTTGGATTGTTTAAAATTGTATCAGATCTAAAGTCTCGGGTTCAAATCACAGTTGCTCATCACTTTATTATTTTTATTACCCGTGAGGACAAGTGTTAAAAGTCTTAATGATAGATAATATAGTTTGGCTCGTTTTTTACTAGTTCAAATTTTTAAGACAATCGGTAACTTGACAGACATAAACCAATTTTCTTATGAATTAGTAGATTGTTTTTTAGGTATTGAATGGTGTCTCGAGCACTAAATAACTCGGATAGGATTTTCTTGTACATCAATTGATAGCATTGTGTGCATAAATCACAAACCTTCTTATTCCTCACAATTTAAAGGTTATGTTCGTTAGAAATCTGTTGCGAATGCTGTATCACTTTTTTCATTTGAAGTATTGATGATCGAATGGTTGATGCGAACCTAATCCTTATAAGATGATTGTTTTTTTCTTTTAATTTATATACTGATATATAGAGTTCAAACACTACTATCCTAGTTGTAAGCCCAAGAATTTTCCGACTTGTGAGATCACATTCTAGTGATGTGGAGGGTCCATTTCCTTTCCTTTCGTGTAAAGATATGGGGACAGATTGGTTCAATTTTCAACGATTTTCTACTTTATAAATACATATTCTAATTGAGTAGGACTTAAAAAGCTAAATTTGTTCACGTGGAGTGGTAGAATCTGGGGAGAGCAAATGAGAGAATAGTGCCATTTTTGGATAACTCAATTCAAAGACACCTAGGTGCGATGCACAAAAATACACTATATATATATATATTAGCACTAGAAGACAGTACACCTGAACACACACAAAAAGCAACTTCTTACAATAATACCTTATAACAAGCTTGCATATGTAGGGTTTAAGTTTTAAAAAAGCGGGAGAAGATGCTAAGATCACAGGTGTTGTGACACAGACGGCAGCTTGAAGGGGCTCTTATACAAGGAGAGAGTAGGACAGCTTCATCTTATTGGGTAGCTTGTGCGTAGGCTCCTCTTAAAAAGAAATGTAGTAGGGTACCCTTTCTTTTATATACGCTGCTTTAAGGGTGATGGGCAGCTCTATAGCCATTTTGGCTGATCATGGAGGCACATGATAAGCTGCAGTAGCTCTGCTGGGTATGACTCACTAAGAACCTTGTGCGTTTGACTCCTGTCTATGTAAAGCTCTCCTTTTCTATTTCACCTCCTTAAAAAGATATTTATATGCTTGTATTTAATTTCCTTAACTTAAAGTCTCTCTTTATCAGT
This sequence comes from Coriaria nepalensis, assembly GCA_027186245.1. Classification (NCBI taxonomy): domain Eukaryota; kingdom Viridiplantae; phylum Streptophyta; class Magnoliopsida; order Cucurbitales; family Coriariaceae; genus Coriaria; species Coriaria nepalensis. The sequence continues at coordinate 8,292,135 of CP114484.1, read as the reverse complement.
GATAATCATATAAACTATCTTGATGTGACAAAAAGCTAGGTAGGATCTAGTACTTTATTATGTGTAGAATGGTGAACCAACTTTCATGAAAAGTCGATTCAGAAATTTTTTAACTTATTATCAGTGGTCGGCCATTTGAAAGAAGAAAGTAGAGAAGGAAGGGAAAAAAAAATATATCAGAAATCAATGAGAATTTATATATAGAGAGAGTATATACAAGTGTCAGCACTCCAGAAAATGAAGGAATTAATAAGTTCGTCATCTGTGACATTTAAGTCTATTTTTTCTTTCAATCAGATTGCCTTTTTGCTAAGATGCCCGATGAGGATTAGCAATCGCAAACACTGGAATTAACACTGCTGCAAAAAGAAAAAAAATAAACAAAATAAAAAAGTAAAAATCAAACAAAATAAAATTATAATAACAACAAAAGAGAGAAATTTGAATATGAAGGATAAATTATTGATGGATTCTCTAAAATATTTTTTTATAATTTAGATAAATATTTTATTATTTGTGTTTTAAGTGAATTTTCTTTTTCAAAATTATACATACAAATTAAAAATTATTTCTATTATATTATAATATTAATAATTTTTTGAACAAATTACATATAAATCTCTTAATGTTTATTAATATTATAAGTGAATTTATGAATATTTTAAAAATTATAAGTAAATTTCTTCATATTTATTTTATATTATAAATAAATCACTTGAGATTTAACAATTACATATTTATTTTCAATCTTTTAAGAAGTTCTTAAATATTTTTTATTATGTCTAAAATAATAACCTATTCATCTATTTAATCTTTTCAAAATATTTCAATATCAATGCTGTCCATAGATGGTGAGCTCTTAAATGATTATGGTATCTTTGATGGTTTTTTATTATATTTTATTAGTTTATACTGAATATTTTAAATTTCGTTTATAATGAAATGATATATGAGTTAGGTAGAATTTTTAGGGGTTTGAAGTATTTGTTACTATTCTCCTAAATAAGCGTTAAGATTTAAGAAATATAATTTTAATGAGTTTGTATTTTTACTCCCCTTTCCTTTTTGATTTGTTTAAAGAGTGTTGAGTATGTAAATATTTCACATCGTATCATATAATATTATATATATTACATATAAGTTACCTTAGACGCATGTTAATGCTAAAATTATTATTTTGGAAATATATTGAATGAGGTAAAAAAAGTTCAAAAAGAAAGTATGAAAATTAGTCAAAAAAAGATTAAATAAGTCAAAGTAAGTTACAAAATTGGCCACTACCCACTTGGACCGGTTGGCCAGGGTGGTTGACTGTCTTGGCCATGCGTCTATGATTTTCCCTCATTTTTTAGTAATTTTTTAAAAATATTTTTGGGGATTTTTTCACTAAAATAGAAAGATATTTTCCTTAGTTCAAGTATACTCTATCAATGTAAGAATGGATTTTTTAAAAAATTCAGGGGTATTTTGTCAAGGATTCCTCTACAAAGAAGAAGTGAAGGTTTATTAATTCAATCAGGTTTTTAGCTAATTCAAGAGTCAGCTTGCAAAGGGAAGATTTGTGACTTATTACAAGGATTCCCCATCAAAATAGTTATTTTTTAGTGGGTAGAGGAAGAAATACGAATTTTGAATAAGGTTTTTATAGTAATAAAAAGCCTTGCTGAATAAGTAAAGATACTTGCCGCACAAGTATCCTATGCATATAAATAAAGCCTTTCATTGAAGGGAAAAATATATAACAACAACACAACTAAAACTGATAAACCAATTACCGGTTCATCTCTCTTAGCCTATAACCTTGAAAATAATTCTCAGATAGATTTTCTTATTGCTCCGTAAGTTTCCTACTTATGTGATTTATCGAGTATTCCTTATGCTCAAACCTTCCATTCACCAAACAAAGTTCACAATCTTCCTTTTAATTCGTAATTCTTTAGATTTAGTATCTAAAACTAGTATTAACCTGTAAGGCATTCTACCATGCTTCTATCGCCTTGTAATATAAGTCATATGAATTTATATTACGATACATATCATTAATTTAATGAAATTATTTTATTTTATTTTACCTTTAAATTAATTCATCTTATATTTATCTTGTATTTAATTTACATGCACTTTATCTTTATACACTTTATTTTGCTGCCTTTAATTTATCCGTATTTAAATTATCATTTTATCTTTGAAGTATCCTTACTTTTAGCATGTCCACACTGTAAACTTTTTGTTTGATGGAATGATTGAATTTTGTAATGTTAATTCTCCATTTGTCATGTGCTTATAGAATTTTCATATGAATAAAATTGGCACGCCCGGTGAGACTTACCAAGATAATGTCTACCCATCGATTGAGAAGCTATAGCCTCGGAAAAGCGGAGTTGATAGTGATATTTTGGGACCTTCTATTCCACACCACCTGGTCCTGCTCTACATGAAGAGTATGAAACAACTGAAGAGAAGGCGAATCCATTAGAGATGAGCCACGCGAAGGAATCAGCCGATGAGGCCGACTTCACCCCAACGATGGCTGCTGAACCACCTCACTGGCCATTTTGTCACCCCTGACTTTCGAACCCATCCGAGAGATCAAAATAGTTGCTAACCCACATCCACCATATCATTCTAATGATAAACCGAGGCACGACGAACAACCGGCTTCTGCCAGCATGTCGCCCGTGATTAATCTAAGAGTCAATGAGCCGTAGATAGACGTCCCACACTACCAACCTATGGTGGTCCATCAACTATATAATATTATACAAGATATCTACTATCCCGCCATTTGGCAGCCACCTCGACCTATGTACCATCTAAAGAGATGAGCATGAACCTTTTTCTTGCTAATATCGAGTTTTGAATTTCGCCCTATTTTTTAAGATGATCCAGATCAATCAACCGTGAAAACTTTAGCCACTTTATTGTTTATTTTGGCAAGGTTGATGGAAACAATAGGCTATAGGTCCATCAGTTTGCCAGCTCTTTAACTAGGCAGGCTTCACATGGTATACTAGGCTACCGCCCAACTTAATAAGAACTTGGTAGGATATAAAGCTACACTTTCATACCCAATTCTAGCACAGTAAGCCTAAAGTCACAATGTTCTATTTGTCCCAATTATCCTAATAAATAAGAGAATATGTCGAGGCTTTACCATCCTAGTTCAAGCAATTAAAGGCCAGTACCATATGGCTTTGCCAAAATATGAGTTTTTCAAACTAGCCATCAATGTTATTAAAATTGAACTCGAAAAGAAGTTTGAAGGGATAGAATTCTAAGACTTCTTTGAGGTGTCCAGAAATCTAGCAATGGCCTACTACGAGGAATCCAGATATGGCTTAGACATTACTAAAATAATCGATGATAAACCAGTCAAATATTTGTCTCCTAACAAGTCTATGAGTCGTAAGATGGTCAAGAGGTATCCTCACGAGAAGAACAAAGTCATCTCCTTTGGCTTAAACAAAGCAAGTGAAATCTTTGACATTTTGTTGAAAAAAAAGAAGTTGAAGATTTCGCCCAATCATAAGCTGCCGTTGGCCGATGGGGTACGGGGTAATGGTTATTGTATATATCACAATTCATATTATCATTGGACAGAAAACTGTCGATATTTCAATAACGTATCAAGGAAAAAATCGATAGAAGACTCATGATTTTGAGAGAGCCACCCACCATAGGAGTTGATTCCAACATTTTCCCTGCTATAACTAATTCTGCCATGGCCAATCTGAGTTATTTTCTTGGTGGAATGACGGGATGGGTCGATCATTACCGACTGCCTACCAACCATTAAAAGACCTTTCGGGCCAACATGCAAAGCAGTATTGCAGCTTCTAGCCAAAAGCCTCGCTAGGTTAGTATAATTTTTTATTGACCCATTCGTGCATCCGATCGGCTGCCCTTATACTCTCATTGCCAATAATGTATGCCTCAAGTCAATGCTTATTTCCAAGTCAGCCAAAGGGATAAGGATACAATCAGTCGACTGAATAATTACATTTCCAATCTGCGAAGCGGCCAAATGATTGGCCTCTCAATTAAAGAGCCGTTGGCCATCTAAAAGAGGCCGAGTTTGATCGTTCCCCTGAGGCTGATCCAATCAGTTTCGAAATGGTTAGAGTACTTAAAATTACCAAGAGGAAACTAGCATACTATATGCATTGGAAACAGCAGCGAAAATATGTCGCTCGAAGGGAATGAACTATCAAGCATAGCCAAAATGACAACTTGTCTAGAAGCGGATAATCATCATCACTAGAGACCCTGAATATCATCTTATATGAAGAGTACCGATCGAGTTTGACAATTCGTCATAAAGTACGCCCATCGAGTCGGCTGACCAAGTAAAATTGATCCTCTTAATCTAGCCGACAAGATAGTTGGTCTGATGAGCTCTCACATGCCAGAGCTCAAAGTTGACCTCACTTTATGAATATTAGAGGCACTCTTAGACGAGGTCAATTCCTCATACAAAAAGGATGATGACGAAGACTCAACATGGCTTATTGTGTTGAATCTTGAATAGTGCAATGAGCCAAACCTCGATGAGGTTCCAGCAACAGCTCTTAGTGGTGAAATGATGGTCGAGGTTATTCCCATTCGGCTAGATTGTAATGTGATTGAGGATGAAACAGTCATCCTAGAGCTACCAACTAAACCACGACCATCTGAAACTGTCAGTTTAGTCAAAGTAGCATTAGAGGCTTGAAAAGTTATCTTCAAAAAACTATCCATTCATATATCTTGTCACATCAAAACTTACATGGAAGGAGTACAAATCAGCCAAACTTTGACTAATAATGGACTAGCGGTCAACATGCTACCTCCTCTATGATGAAAGTTCTAGATAAGACAGCCAAGGACTTAATCCCAACTGTGGTTACCATTGGAGACTTCGCCAGAGGCATGTCAAACTTACAAGGCATCCTGCCATTGAAAATTACAAACAGAACAAAGTCATCATTGGTCATGTTCTTTGTTGTTGACATGACCGCTTCTTACAATACATTGCTTGGGAGAAATTAAATTCATTCAAATTCTTGCATACCTTCCTCCTTGCATGAACCTTTGCTCTTCAAAATAATCATAATGGAAAAATAGTCAAAGTCGAAGTAAGACCCTTCATAAACACTTTGATTATGATCTAGGCCACTTTTTACGACAAGATTGTAGGTCTTGTAGAATTGGTCAAGATGAACTGTAAAGCAGCTAGAGTTGTCTCAACATCGAAATCGGTCGACGATAAATCAAGTAATCAAGCGCTAGTGCTCTGCTCGTTTCAGCTAAACTTAGTCGAACATAGGATTGAAGAGATACCATGATAGGCTACGACCAATGGCCAGACCCGGCTACTATAGTATCCATGAAGAAGAAATATTCGGCCCGGCAGATGAAGGAAAACTTCAATAGCCGAGTAGAAGAGCTAGACGAGGGCCTAACTATGGATCAACTCTTTTCCCCGACTGAGTTAGATGATCTTAAAGTCAATGCACAAGAATGATTTATATTAGGGTTGACCAAAATCATCAGTTGAATTATATTAATAGTGTTATGTATATACAAATGCAAACTGAAATGATAAAGTTGGTAATGACTTTAAGATGAAAAATTACATTCCAACCATGTGCAAAAATATTTAACGAAAGGGATGTTTGGCTATATAGTTTTTCTTATGGTTAGTGCCAAAAAACCAACATCAATGAAAGTTGAAAAATCCACTAAAGGATCGGCCACTGGGCCGACCCAATAAAAAATCAAAACATTCATAAAAGGATCATTAATTAGGCCGACCCAATAGCAAAATTAGCAAAAGTTATCAAGGATCACCCCCTCCTTCCTCGACCGACCTAAAGAAGACATACAAGTTTACTACAGAAACAAAAATATAGAAAAACAAAATGCTAATCCTTATGAAAAGAGAACATCAAAATGAAGTCCCATGTGACCTCCATCCGCTCAAGTTTCCTTTCCGCCTCCATGGTAGAGTGTCGCCGCAATATGAAAAGATAGCTCGGTAAGGAGAGTTTCAAAAGTTGCTCTATATGTAATCCCCAAATTGTTCTAAACTAAGTATAGTATGGAAAAATAAATTTAAAGTGGACTTACTAGCAAATTTAAATAATAGAAATAGTAGGGGATTTTTTTAGACATGAAAAGAGATGAGCAATCTGACTTTAAAATATCTAAGGATGTGATCCTTAATTTTAAATAGAGGATATGTGTTCAAATAAATGATAAAATAAGATGTCATATTCTTTTAGAAGCACATGAAACTTCATATTCTGCATATTTAGGAGTAACCAAGATGTCTAAGAATTTGAAAGAGTACTTCTGGTGGACTAGAATGAAGAAGGATGTTACTCAACGAATCAAGGATGTTTGACATCAAGACTGAACACCAACATCCAGTTGGAGAATTACAAACAATGGAAGGATTTTGTCCTTGGACTTCCCAAAATGACGAAGGGATACTTTGCAATTTGGGTAATAGTTAACATATTAACCAAATTGACACATTTCTTATCCATACAATGTACATATTCCATAGAACAGTTAGTAGAAATTTATAAGAGTGAAATTGTTTAACTACATAGAGTACAATTCTCAATAATATCATATCGAGATGGTATATTTACCTCACATTTTTGGAAAAGTGTACATCGAGCAATGAGGATGAAGTTGAAATTTAGCATGGCTTTTCACCCATAAACGGATGGTCAATCGTGAAAAACTATCTAGATTTTAGAAGATATGCTACGAGGATTTGTATTAGAGTTTAAAGGTGTTTGGAATCAATACATGTCATTAATAGAGTTCTCCTACAACAACAGTTTCCAAGCAACCATTGGAATGACATCTTATGAAGCTTTATATAGACAAAAGTGCAAGTAACCAGCTCATTAGTATGAAATCAGATAAGGAAACTTAGCAACTCCCGATTTCATTAAAACTTTTACTGAAGCAATCAAGAAAATTAAATGGATAATGGAAACCGCTCTTAGTCGACAAAAGAGCTATGCGGATAAGAGGCGTAGACCTCTTGAACTTCAGGTTGAAGATATGGTGTTTTTAAATATTGCACCAATGAAAGGACTGATGAGGTTTGGCAAAAGGGAAAGTTAAGTACAAGATATATTGAACCTTTTGAAATAATAGAACATATCAGTAAAGTTTCCTATAGGCTTACACTACCGCTAGAGATGTTCTCGGTACACAATGTGTTTCAGGTATCTATACTGAAGAAGTATGTACCTAATCCCTCACATGTACGGGAAATTAACCTCGTTCAACTCCAAAAAGATCTAACATATAAAGAAAGACGAGTACAAATTTTGGATCGCAAGGAAATGAGACTCACGAATAAGGTCATAACCGTAGTAAAGGTGTTATGGCAAAGTCATAAGATAGAAGAGGCTACATGAGAAATGGAATATGAAATGAAGGAAAAATTTCCAAAGTTGTTTTAAACTGTGGAAATGTATATGTAAATAGGTTACAATATACATGGCACTTAAACATGAAACATTGTATGGATAGTCTATTTAATGATAGAAAATAAGCATGGGTAAAAGTCTAAAAGCGGTAGGATATCACTTTTAGTATAAAACAAAGGAAACAATGAGTAAATAAGCTTATTTACAAGAAGCATTTGGTAAAAATTAAGACCGACTACAATTTTGAGGAAGAAATATTTATAAGGAAGAGATAATGTAATCCCCCAATAGTTCTAAACTAGGTATAATAATGAGAAAATAAATTTAAAGTGTATTTATTAGCAAATTTTAATTCTCACTTATATCTAATTTTAATATTAGAAATAGTAGGGGATCTTTTTAGTAATTTTTAAAAGGGTTTCTTTTATAATTTCATAAGTTAACAAGAATGGGTCGACGGGGTCGATGCCTTCCATATGTGAATGAGTCGACGGGGTCGATGCCTCAAATACACTAAATGGGTTGACAAGGTCACAAGGTCGATGGGATCGACAGGGTTGACACCTTCCACTTGCAAATAGGTCAATAGGGTTGACGCCTTCCATATGCGAATAGATTGATAAGGTCGACGCCTTTAATACGTGAATGGATTGGTGGGGTTGACGCCTCCAAATCGCTAAATGGATCGACGGGGTCGACGGGGTGGACAAGATCTATAGGATTGAAGCCTTCAATATGTGAATAGATCGATGGGGTCAATGCCTTCAATATGTGAATGGCTCGACGAGGTCGACGCCTCCAAGATGCAAAGTACTCAATGTCATAATGTGCTTGATGAGTCAACATGTTCGATGGGTTGACGAAATCGATGCCTTCAGTATGCAAGGGAGATAACGTGTATGTCATGCACGCCAGAGACACGAGTCTAATCATCATTTATTTAAATTAGTCATTACTAAAGAGCAGTCATCAAGAAATATGGAAAACACTTGTCATGATTATAATAGGCATGATGAATTAAAGATAATATTTATTATGCTAAGGCTAATGTTGATATTAAGATTATGATTGTTATATAGCATGTTAAGTAAAAATAAAATATTATCATGCTATAAAAAAAATGAGATTATGGCTAGCATAGACGTAATATAGTATGATGGTTTAAAGATAATATAAGTTTTGACATGCTACAACTAACTGCATATGTTCATACTTCCGATCTAAAAGGAGTTAATGTTATGATAAATAAAGATCATAAGCGTGCATGTGCATAACATTAAAGTGAGGTTCTGCCGGGTTATAAGAATGATAGATTATTGATCATAAAGGACCCTAGATAATATTAAAGAAAAAGTCATAGCAGATCGTTGCAACAGCCATAATGGACCACTGATTAGATATCAGTTGAAATGTTGGCGATAGCATCCTCAAGGACCAAGCATATAAAATGATAGGAAATTATGCATGCTAGATATACGTCATGAAAGCATTAATTTAAAAAAATCATTAAAAGATTAATATAGGCGAGTAATACCATATACTTACTGAACTTCTGGTTCACAGTTGTTTACTTTATGTTGTAGGAAATTACAAAGGTAAGGTCGTAGACTAAGGATCGAGCGAATATAGAAGATCAGTCTCATGGGATTATATAGATGGGACACGACTTATGGAAAGGTAAAAGTCTAGAAAATTTAAACCTCTTAGAAAAGCTTATATATATATATATTGAAAAAGAATAATTATTGGTTAGAAGTTTTGAGATTAATTGCCTATGATAAGGATTTTAGTTATATTTTATAAAAAACTCAAATTATTAGATTATTTATGTCAAAAAGGATTTTAAAGTTAACTTAAGAATGTAATGCCCACCAGCTATTTGTGTTTCCTCGAAAAGTTTTCAATAAACCAAACAGCTAGTTAAATAGGCGTTACATTATACCCCATGTTGGAAGTTATCTAAGAAGATGCTCTACTCTTATATTGAACCAGAGGGTCAATCTCTCCCCTATGAATCCTCAAAGGGCCATACTAGTCAGACAATGGGTCCCCATGGTTAAGAAACTGATCAATGTTGGCCAAGGTCTCATAATTAATAAACCTCTAATAGCCTCAGCGATGGGTAGTCCTAAGATAGCCGATATGTCAAAAAAGGTGGAAGAGTCCAATTGAATGGCTGGATGACCAACAAATTTGTCAAGGGCTACCGCCATGATCTCTTTGGGATCAACCACCATAGTACTTGAAGAGATATCAATAAGCTATAAGACAAAGAAAATACGAAGTTTAGGCCAAAAAATCAAAAGCTTCAAAATGAAATAAAGTTGTCAAAGGTGGTACTTACCTGGTCTTTCGACTTCTCTCCAATAGGGTGTTGATTGGTAGCCTCAAGGTCTGTGTAGTGGGGCTCCCTACGGCTATCTAACCATCGACAAAATCTGACTCAAGATGCCCCGAAGGAGTAAGGATGAAGTATGAGTCGGAACAACTAATCTCCTGTGCTTTCCTCCGGTCCTGAAGTGTCTACCGCCTGCTAAATGAGTATAAGTATAATGGGATAGACAGCCAAGTAAACAAAGGAAGAAAGATTTGTTACCTGAATATCAGCCATGACTAGAGAAATCTATGTGGCTATCTAGGTATCCAACTCATCATCGTTAGAAGAAAGGACCACTAGAGTATCAACACTGTGGTCTTTGGACCAAGGCCGAGATTAGTAATCCTATGAAACTTCCTAGTTGTAGAAAAAAAAGAGCTTCAATGAAGCAAATGTGTGTGAAAAAAGAAATATATAATAAAGAGAAAAGAATGTACCTATCATCTTCACCTTCTAGCCTTTTGGCTAACAGTGGCTCAGACTGATTGACTTTGATCTCGATTGATAAGCCATCGAAGCCATGAAAATATATCTACCCGGTAAATCCCTCTTTGCTTGCGCAAGGATGACTACAGAAGATAAGGCAAAGCACTCTATCACCAAGTACCCCCACCAAGTAAGGAAAAGGGAGGACAATGATATACTCAGACCTTGGTCATGAAACATTTGAAATTATGATAGCCGAGACTCGGTGGCAGCCAGTACCCCATTCAACTTCTCAATAAAGGGAAAATAATATTGATGTGAAAAATTGACGTTGACCGCGAAGGTCACTGCCAAGGAAACATGCTGAATTACTCCCAGGCATCGGGCCACCATCACCGAAAATAGAGCTCAAAAGTGCATTTGTAGTTTGATGGCTTGGAACGTGTCAAGCCAACCAGAATATCTCGGCTTACTAGGATTAGCCCAACATATGTTGGATAGACGTGACGTGGCTTTAAACCAATATGCCCCAGCAAATTGCTGATAAAAGGGGTTGAAGATCATGTTATAAAAGTGCTAGGAATAGAATTTAAAGGAGACCGGAGCCTCAATACCTGATAAGATCCGCTCCATTACAAGACTAGCTATTGATAGTATGGTGTTTCCTAGGGTAAAGGGTTAGGAAGTGAAAATATAATCGTATTGAAGCCATGGAGAGAGGTCGAGCCATATCACACTATAACCTCTAGACAAATAGCCCATAAGGAATTAGTGAGGAAGAAATGGGTGCCTCGAGCTAGAGTAATGGATAGAGGAAAAAGCTCTATGACTGAAAAATGATTAGGCACACTTAGCATAAACTTACAGCCAAGAACCATCATAAAGGCAATGTGTCCTTAGTTGATGACACCGCAATTGCTCGTCAAGTAAAGTTAAAAGACCTACTCTTAGCTCGGTACGTTCAATTGGTAATCAGGTAATAGCATCCACATTAAAAGTGATGATCATCATCGACCTATGAAGAAAGGGAAAATAGTTATAAAAGGAAGAATGACATGTCATAAGGTAGGGGAGCTTAGTAACCTTAAAAAACATGCCATAACTCAGCCGACTTCCACCTAGGTAGATAAGTTAGCTTAAGATGATTGATCCACACTAGCAAATGAGTAAGAGACGGACTTGGCCAACTTCTTACAGAAGGACTCATCCTAATCGTCCATTCTAGTGTAGAGGCCTCAAAATGAAATTGGCCATGAAAAGGGAAAATCTCCAATCAAGTATATTATTCCTATCACTACTAATGCAATGGCCAAGACTTACACCTTGATTGATTACCACCAAAGCACCGAAATCACAGTCACCCAATGGAGCATTCTGAGCGGAGAGAGCAGTAACATTAGAAACTATGAGGAAATGTCGCTTCGACCCTTTCCCTCAAAATTAGGCCACTTTCCCAAAGGAATGCCACTATAAGAATATTTTTTAAGAGGGTGAGAGGAATATTTAAGAGGAGAATAATAAGGTTTGAAGAGGGGAAGGGGCCCTTTTTTAATGAAAAAAAAAATGAAACAAAAAGTGAATATCGGTTCAACAGTTTTAGAGAGTTACAATTCAAAGTACTCATTGGTTATCTGAGCCGATAACAGTTTATATTCATTGTTAATCTGCTTGAAGTACTCGTGAGCAACTTTGATCAAAGACTTCCTTGTATCCATTGTTTGCAACATTAGGTGGTAGCTGGCTAGGAAATTTGTAGCCTCCACTTTGATTATGGAGTGCTTCCTATGAAGATAGTAAACAACTTGATCTCATCACTAACCTTATCGAGTCTAAGTCTTACCTGGTCCGAAATATGGCCACAATATACTATATTATAGAGCCTTATCACAATCTCTTCAAGTGTAGTGTCCATGTGCTTGATCTCATCATAGGAGTGCTTCCTATGAATAACAGTAAGCTGCTTGATCTCATCACTAACCTTCTTGATTCTATGTCTTACCTAGTCTAAAATATACTATATTGTTGAGCTTTATCAAAATCTCTTCAAGTGTAGGGTCTATGTGCGCAAAAATTATACCTTGAAGTACAAATTTTAATAGTTTCATCTTGAATGGGTGGAACATTGGAGGGAAAGGAATTGGTTCCCATGTAATTAGTTCTGGATGATGAAACCTTTGAATGATTAATCGTTCTAAGGTATGATAAAAGTCCAAACCCTTCAAGCTACCAGTAACTGTATCTGTGCCAAAAGAGTTAGGAAGATGAGGAGAAGTGTGCAATTTTAGAGATAGATAATTTTTTGACTGAACTTTGTGAAAGGGAGAGAGTTTAGAAAGATCACTCTCAATACTCGACATTAATTCGGATATCTTTTGCTAGGGATGACCGAATAAAGGAGAAAGAGAGCCAAGTATATATAGTGGCATTATGTCATTTATCCCTTGTATTTTCAGATTATTAAATAAGAGAAACAGATAGAGATATTTGTTCATTCCAAAATTATCATTTCGAAGGGGTGGTCAACTATCCAAAGACCGGTTGAATGTGGGTGATCGACCAGTCATGAGGCTGCATGACCTAATTGGTCGTGCCTCCATGATTTTCCCCTTGTTTTTCAAGCATTTTTTTTGTAGGTTTCTTAAGCAAACTAAGAAGATATTTTGTTTGGTTCAAAGCTACTCCAGCAACGCATGAAGGGATTACCAAATCCAGAGGTATTTTGTCAAACGAAAAGGGTTCCTTCACAAAGAAAAAAGTGAAGTTTGAGTAATTTAAGGGAATTTTCAGCCAATCCAAATGTCGACTTGGAAAGGAAGAGGCTTTGTTATTTACTCCAAAGGTTTTCCATTAAAATAACAATTTTTTAGTGGATGAAAGAAAGAAATTCGAATTTTGAAGACGGTTTTTCCAATAATAAGAAGTCTTGCCGATCAAGTAAAGAGACTTGTCGCTCAAAGAACCTATGCATATAAATAGAGCCCTTCGTTGAAAGGAAAAAGACAAAACAATAACCAAACCAACACTAATCTACTAAACACTAGTTCATCTCTCTTGCCCGAAAGCCTTGAACATAATCATCTAATGGATTTTTTTCATTGCTCAATAGGCTTCCTGCTTGTGTGACTCATTGCTTAAACCCTCGACTCACAACACAAAATTCACAATCATCTTTTTAATTCATCGTTCAGTAGAGTTAGCATCTAAGAGTATTGTAACCTCTTAAGCATTCTAAATTACGTTTTTCACTTTGCAATTCAAGTCAGCTCAATTTCTATTACGGTACATGTCTTTAATTTAATGCAATGATTTTATTTTATTTTGTCCTTCAAATGAATGCATCTTTCTTTTATCTTCCCTTTAATTTATTCATATTTTATTTTATTAAAATTTAAATTATCATTCTTTCATCATCAAAATATCATTACTTCTATTACGCTTACACCGTATACTTTTTTTTGGGGATAGAATGATTACATTTTGCAATGCTAATTCTCCATTCACTATATATTCACAGAATTTATACATAAACATCATGAAATTGCGCCACGTGTGAATTTCTACATTTCTTAAAATACATTTATTCTATAATAAATTTAATATTAAATACAAATAAAAAATTAGCAAGATCTTTTCGAAAACAATTGTTACTCGGCCACTATATGTCCATTTTAAATTTTATTACAGCGTGCCACATCACATTTTATAACTAAAATTCCTTGAATATTCACATTCCATTATAAATTTAATATTAAATATAAAATAATAATTTCCATCGGTTAAAGAAAATGTTTGAATGAACTTTTTCTTATCTAAACAAAATCTTAATTTTTTATAGGGGTGGCACTTTTTCCGATCCGGCAGTATTTAAGAACAAAATTTGAAATTTTAATTTTTCAATTATAGTAAAATAATTATAATTATTGAATTGATTTTACTTTTTTTTTTTGTATAAATGTTTAGTGTTAATTTGTGAATTTTTGTGAAATTTTTTTTTTTTTTTGACATCGTGAGTGTTGTAGTAACTATATATTCACTTTTAGATTATCATAGAAATTAAATAATGATTTTTTCAATAAAAAAAAAAAAAAAGTAAACAAATTAATAATGGCCCTTAGTATTTAATAATAATTTCTCTAACTATTTGGTCGATCATGTATTATATAAATTATCAAAAATATTCTAAATACTATTAGATATGTATATTGTAGGATAAATACGTGCAAGAACTGTAATCTAGTATTCATATATTTTTCAGATATGAATGAAATCTTTCTTTCTTTTAATTTAAAAAAACAAAAATTCAGGTAATAAAATAGGGATTACCGTACGGATTATCCAAATGGGTAGCTAATATGGGACCAAGGAAACCAAAAACTAGTCGATTAAATCTGTCCTTCAAAACACAAACATCTGCATTTGTAACCAAAGTGAAATACGAAATCCAAGAGTCTCAACAAACAAGTCCATTGGAAAAAATTTCGAACATTCCGATAAGAAGATACATGTCTTGAAACTCATATTTTTGCCCTATGAGACCTCATTCTCACGAGGTCAATTTAAAACCATGTACAAATATAATTACCAAAGCCAGTTTCTTTCTTCATTCCAATAATATACAAATTTATGTTGTTTCCAAATACTTAAAATGCGGAGCTACTCTTAAATTAATTTATAAATTAGAGATATAAGTTAATATAAAAATTCATAATATATACAAATCCTTTTCATTAAAACTATATATAAAATTTATGTACTAACTTATAGCTCCATATTTTTAAACAAACTTAAAAAGTAGTTCTTCCCACTTTTAAAATTCTACTAACTAAGCTTTTCGATTTTGAGTCAAACTATATGACAGATGAAATTTCCAAATTAAGAATACGATCAATTATTTATCGTAAATATCTAAAGAAATAATCATGTAATCGCATGCACTTTGATCTTCGAGTATTTTTCTTTCACTCGCTTACTCTAAATATACTATCAATTGAGTTGAACCTCCAACCCTTCTCTCCTCAATCTTGGATTTTGACAGTCGATCTTGGCTTGCTTGCTTGTTTTCTAAAGTTTCCGACCGTGGTTTTTCAGGTTTTTTTTTCTTTCTTAATCTCCTTGAAACTTCTCAACTTTGGGGCGTGTCTTGCTTTGTGGGCTTACTTTCCCTTTGATTCTTTCTTCGCTCTGTTCTTTAGCGGGCCCGTTTGCGCTTAACTTTTGCTTGTACCTAGTTTGGCCTGGGTTTTTCCTATTTGTGTTATTTATTTGTACTGGTTTCATTGTTTGGTCTATCTTTTTCTTTATCTGAGTTGAGAGGTACGCCGTCTTTCTCATTTTTGCAATGAAGGTTTATTTTTGGCCAGAAAAACATTAAGTTGAATTAATAAAAAAAAGAACATTTGAAAATATAAATTAGAATATATATCATAAGAATTCTACTTCATTTTTACAATTTGTTTTCTTAAGAAAAACGAAAAAAAATCTCTTAAAATTTGAAAGCAAAAGCATATGATGTATACTATCCCCGTAAAGCGTTAAATATTTTTATTTTAATATATAAGTAATGGTAAATTTAAGTAAGAATTTCTAAAATACTCTCATTATGTAATTTACCATCAAATTTCCTAAAAGCTATCTACATTCCTAAATAAATTCAACATTAAATGCAAATTTATAATTACCCTCATTCTATTATTGATTCTTATCCTAATTGCTACTTCTATTATCCTACTTCAATTATTTAATACATTTTACATGTCTTTAGAGCAAACATCTTAAGTGTTTTAATTGTTAAAAATTGATTGACCATCACACTTAATATTGACTATTAAAAGTTATATTAACTTGTAATGTAGCGAAAAATTGAGAAGATTTACCTATAATTTAAGATAAATATGAGAGTATTCACTTATTGTAAACTCCAAAAATTTCCGACAACATGTAGTGAGAATGCAAATGAATTTTAGACAAAAAATTATGAAGTTTTATATTGTCAATAAATATTTAAACTTCAATATGAAAGCTCAAAATATAAGTAAAGAAATAAATTAAAATTAAAATTAAATAATTAAAACTCAAAATATATAAGTAAGGATTAAGAATAAGATGTATATATATACATGTATACATGTATAATAAAATATCAAATAAGGATTTGACATTCATGAAATGATCACATGCCTTTATAAGTGACACCTCCTACTTTAGTTTAAACACCCACTCAATATAAGAATGTCACGTTTCAAAGCTAAATACATCATAGTTAATAACTATTTAAAATCCGGTCGTGTAAAACAAAAATCTTTCACGATAGACATTCATCTCTTATAGCAAAAACACGCTTCCTCTCTTCTGCTTCTCAACTTTCCTTCAAGGAGAAGTTGAGTTATTAAGTTAGATTATAATCAAGGGACAAGGGACAAGTGTGACAAGCCAGGTAAGTAAATATCTAACCTTTATATTCTTAAGTTATGGATATAATTTATTTATATCATGTATATAGCGTACGCTATGGTAACTAGATAGGAAATTTCATATCAGTATGAGGTTAATAAAAATATGAAATTAATAATTAGGATGTTCGGGTTGAATATGATTAGTCAATAGTTTATGTGTTTAAGTTGCAATCTGAAGGTGAAGTGTGGAGTATGTAAGAAACTGAAGTTAGAATAGAGACCTGCAGGTACTCTAATACACTTTTGGCTATATTAAGGTTCCTAGTAAATTTTGAAACTTTATAGAATAAAATTAAATGTAATAACCAAAAAATTGATATACGACTTGAAATTTTAAGACATTGGAGTGAGGAGTTATGAATTTTAAATTTTAATCGGAAGGGGTCGACGGGGTCGATGAGGTCGATGCCTTCAACATTCGAAAGGGGTTAATGCCTTCAATATGCGAAAGGGTCGACGGGGTCGACGCTTCAATATGTGAATGGCTCGATGGAGTCGACACCTTTAATATACGAATGGCTTGACCGGGTTGATGCTTCCAATATATAAAGTACTCGACAGGTCAATTGGTCAACATCTGCTATATCAAACAGTCTTAGGATGAATGAGTTTTGAAGGAGTAAATATACAAATCTCGAGCTGTAATTTTTATAGTATCTTAATTAGATATTAGTATAAAATATCTTCAAATTTTCAGAATGTTATAGGGCACCTAGGGCTAGAAACAGGGCTTAAACCTAGATAATTAAAAACATAAAAACAAATATAAGGAAACTTAAACTGTGCAGCTGGAATGAATGAAGTAAAAGATGTGTTAAATGATTGAAATATGAGCTAAAGGAAGGTTATAGACCTTACATAAAAGGCATAAATAAATACAAACAAAATTCCAAATCAATGGGAGTTGGGGTTTGTGAGATACAAAAATCTAAACCTTTACTTAAGAAAAGGTTAGCCTAGACATGATGTTCTCAAAGTTTAAATAGGATCGCTTGAATTATAAAGTTAAAATGATAATCAAGTAAGTTATGATAATAAAATATTGGGAACTACACTCCTAAAAATAAATGAGAAATGCATAGTTAGATAAGTTAACTAAATTAAAAAGCTTATGAAAAGTTTAAGTTTTCATTAAGCTAAATTAAATTATTGATTGTATAAACGAACAACAGACCCAATGTTCATAAAGTACCTAATCCTTAAGGGAAAGTACATACTATAGGTAAGTACAAACCTCACCTATAACATGGAAATTGTTTTTGAAACGTGATGGGTTGCCTGTAATGATTGCATGGTTGCTCAAGTTATTAATTGATTGGTAGTCATGAAATTATTGATTGTTATGAGTACTATAATTGTTATAATTGTTGTTATAGAAAATTCTTGAACAACATATGCACTCATGAGCATCATGCAAATGATTGATTGTTATGAGTGTTATAATTGTTGTTATAGAAAATTCTTGAACAACATATGCACTCATGAACATCTTGCAAATGATTGATTGTTATGAATGTTATAATTGTTATAACTGTAATAATTGTTGTTATACAAAATTCTTGAACAATATATGCACTCATGAGAATCATACAAATGATTGATTGTTATGAGTGCTATAATTGTTGTAGTTGTTGTTATGAGTGCACTCATGAGAATCATGCAAATGATTGATTGTTATGAGTGTTATAATTGTTGTTATAAAAAATTCTTGAACAACATATGCACTCATGAACATCATGCAAATGATTGATTGTTATGAATGTTATAATTGTTAGAATTGTTGTTATACAAAATTCTTGAACAATATATGCACTCATGAGAATCATGCAAATGATTGATTGTTATGAGTGCTATAATTAGTGTAGTTATTGTTATAGAAAATTCTTGAACAACATATGCACTCATGAGTATCATGTAAAGTTCATCTCATATTTCATGTTGAGAAATTAAGAGAGATACATGAAGATCGAAAGAAATTAGATAAATAAAGTTGTGTCATGCCGACCCTCGAAGGAAAGGCCAAGGCCCAAATAAGAGGTGATTATGATAAGTTATGTTAATACATGTCGAGACATGAAAGGACCATGGTTAAGTTCAGATCGGGTGGCTCCCTTGTCTTTCTATTGATCGATCACTCAACTAGTACGTACACATGACCCAATATAAAACAAAAGTAAGAAAGTATAAGAAAGAGTAAGATAAAAGTATGTAATACATCTTACGAAGAATATGGGTCTTAATATTATTATTTATTACATGTTTCATATATTATATGCATTTAAAATTATTTTGTGAGTTATGTTTGTACTTGCTGAGCAAAAACTTAAGTCTTACATTTCATGTTATAGGCACTAAGGGTATGTAATTGAGTAAGCTAACCTGACAAACTTGCCGAAGGAGTGCAATGATTGCGAAGGAAATAATAGTACCAGGGCGATAGCTATGTTGTAACTTCTGCTTTAAAATTGAAAATAATAATAATTATAAATTTTTTGGTACATTGTGAACACGTGCACATTTTATAGTCAACACGTGCACATTTTGTAGTAGCATAATAGCAGACTATTTTTCTCCATGTGACAAATTTTGCTATGAAGAAATAAACTCTTTTAGTAAAGTAAGTTTTTAAAAGATTCTTGAAACTAAGTCCTCAATGGGAAAAAAATCTATTCTAATTTTATGAGGAAAAGTTAGTAATATAATAGTCCAAACAGCACGGATCACTACACTTGTAATTTTAAAACTTCAAAAGATCTACTTATTATTAAGAGCATGCTTGAAGGATTCAGCTTATAATTTATTGTAAATATAATGTGATCTACTTATAATTACTATAGTATAGTGAATCCACCTGTAATATTAATAAACATTAAGGATGTAAATAAAATTTTCCAAAAAAAAATTATTTATAACATAAACATATATAAATAATCCTATGCAAAGCAGGTAAAAAAAATTAATAATATATAATAAAAATTGAATTTAGATTTAAAATTACATAGTGCTTGAATTTTCAATTTCTTATAATATATGATGTATAACATTTTACCACCAAACATATTATAAAATACTTTAATTCTCTAATTTATACCCAAATTTCTTAAAAATCTTTTCCCATAACTTCACATGGCTCAATTTTTTTTTTTAAATAAAGAACATACACCCGGATTTCGAAGAGGTCAAGAGTTTGAAAATCTTCCCTCTAAAAAAAATTTAAATATTTCAGTTTTGACTCCAAAGTTTCTACATTTTCAAAATTTACATCTAATATTTATTTATTTATCTATTTTTTTCAGAAAAATCGGTACAGCCCTAGAAGTCCCTACTTGGCTCCGCCTCCTTATCATGAACACTATAAATCTATATAAATATATATATAGGCATGTGAAATAAGAGCAAGTGTCCCAGAAATGTCTTAATAATTTGCACACAGGCCAGCTGGTTCCCTCTCACCTCCACCTCTCTTTCAACTTCAAGAACTAAAACCTATTGGTAAGAGATATCATGTACGATAATCTTATATAACTATTTGTGTTACATCATAATTAAAGACTCAATTATTTGGCTGAATATATATTTTTAGAGTTTTGAATACTATGTAATGTCGTACTTGTTAGCGTTTCTAAAGAATGTAAAATTTTAGTTTACTGTTAACACTACCCGTGAATGGAAGTATCCCAATAAAGGCAAGTTTAATTGGGGGATTGGGCTCTTCTCTACTGTACTTGGGCTGCAATTGTACTTAAACCCGATATCAGTCCTTAATATAATATTGTAGAGTATTTATTTAAAGTTCTTACAAATCATTGCAAATTTGATATCTTTCATCCAATGTGTAAGGGTCTTACACATATTCATAAGGAAATAAGAGACTTGAATTGGGTTAAAATTTGCCCTTAATTTTCCTTCCTAATATATATAATAAACATTGTAAAGCTTATGCAGTGCACCGATCGTCTGGCTCCATCTCTACCTACATAATGTAGAACTTTATGCAGTGCGAGGGAGGGATAGCGGCATTCATTAGAGGCCCGAAATAAATATTTATTGTTCATATTTTATTGTAAAGCTTATGTATGATAAAGCTTTTATCATTACCTAAACATGATATTTTATGATATCTTACAACTAAACATATAAAACCATGATTACTTTAAGTCAGTCGGAAATGAACTTATAAAACCATGCTCTTAACAACAATAGACTCTACTAACAAGCTAGGTAGCTCTTTTTATTAGTCTATAGTATTCCCATAATGCAGCTAGCTAGCTAGCTGTACAGTGCCTTCCTAGAATGGAAGTCAATACGTTTTACAAAGTGCTGTAAGTAATGGACATTGCCAAAGCTGGCAAAACAAAAAGAGACTACAAGGCAGCAAGTGAGCATAATGTCTTTCAAGTTGAAAAAGGCCTTAGCTAGACACCATGTATAATGTCTTTCAATTCTTACCTCCTTGCACGTGGGACGCAATATGTCTTCACATGCTTGTATTCTACTTGTCCTCTTCACCCTTTCACTTCACAAAAAGGTGCCAACTCTGTCCGCTTATGCCTATGTTCCAAGCTTCAATCTCGTCTTAACTTGGCACTTATTCTTCTTCTTTCTTTTTCATCTTTTGGTGTCAAACGCGAGTTGACAAAAGTACGCAATATGATCACCATATATGAATTGTCAAGCTATGCACAATCGCTAAAACGCTCCATCATAGGCACTTGCTTTTTTGTTCAGTTTATGTTTCAAATAGTATATTGAGTTAATTTTCTTGCTCGAAATTCTGAAATAGAAAATAACAGTTATCAAGCGAATTAAAAAGTAATAACACTTTTTTCTCTAAAATAAAGATTTAATTCGCAAAAGATAAAATATATGATTAGGTAACCATATTATAAATCAATGTCCTTTAAGCAAATTCAAAAGAGGTGGAGCAAAAATCTTGGCCCGTTATAATTATATCTCATATATTTTGAAATTTGTTTAAAAAAATAATAATTAATAATTTAAACTTAAGAAATAAATGCCTAAAAATTCTATTCAAATGAAGTATAATCCCCTTATAAACAAAACCTACAGAATTTTAAACTAATACTCTAAGAAAATATTTCAAAAATATTACAACCAGAAATATAATTAATGCCTCATACACGTTTGAATTATTGTAAGAGAATTTTGCGTATTATATTTTGCTTAAAGCAATATTTATATGATTACAAGCATGTTAACCTAATTATCAACGGATTATCATAGGATTTTTACAGTATATAAAACAAACAAGGAAAGCATGATTGTAAGAGTAAATAAAAAATTTGTTATATCTGTTATTCGCTCCTGCAAGGCAACAAAGATTTTATCTTGTAAGAACTGAAAACTTGACCGACCAAGAGGCTTACTAAGTCCGTGAGTTAGTTGATAGTGGAAATGTGAGAGACGGAGAGAAGGCCCTTTGCAACAAGATCACAAACAAAGTAAATATCGATGGAGATATGCTTCATGCGAGAATGCATTATTGGATTGAGCAAGAGATGTGTTGCACCTATTTCTAAGAGGAGGGCGACATAGCAGAAGAAGTAGCTCTGAGAAGAGGTTTTGAATCCAATAAATCTCAAAAGCGGTGCAAGCAAGGGCTCAATATTTAGCTTCAATGGAAGACCAGGCAATAACATGTTGTTTGTAGGAGCTTCATGCAATAAGATTGGAATCAAGGAAAATGATAAATGTGAAAGTAGAGGTGTGGTCGCTGGGGTTGTCGGCCTAATCAACATTGGAATAAGCAGTGATATTGAAGTCGGATGACCGGCAGAGAAGGAGACCATGGCCATTGTACCCTTAAGATAGTGAAGAAGTCGCTTAATGATGGTACAATGAGTGAGTGTGGGAGTGGAAATAAACTGAGCAAGACAACTTACCAGAAACATTATATCAAGTCGTGTGAGGGTGAGATACTAAAGAGCACCTATTGCTTGATGATAAAATGTAGCATCAGCTGGCTCGGATGTGTCAATCTTAGAAAGATGAACAGAGGGTGCCATGGAAGTGTGAAGGGGATGGACACCTTCCATTTTATGTCAAGATAAAACGTATAAGATGTACTTCTATTGAGTGAGGAAAACCCCCTCACGATAATGTATTACCTCAACACCGAGAAAGTAGGATAATGGACTAAGATCTTTGACCGAGAACCGTGATGAGAGCTATTGGATAGTCTTAGAAATGAGAGTGGGATCATTTTCGGTAATGAGAAGATCATCTACGTAAACAAGGAAGTAGATGCATATGGTCCCTTTATGGATGATAAAGAGGGACACATAAGAATGGGCTTGAGTGAAGTCGAATAAGGTAAGGGCAGAGTTGAGGGCTTGGTATCAAGCATAAGGAGCTTGCTTGAGGCCGTATATGGATTTCCGAAGCTTACAGATATGTGTTGGACGTGAAGGATCAAGAAAGCCCGCCGGTTAGGACATGTAGACAATTTTGGTCAAGGTGTCGTGGAGGAAAGAGTTGTTAACATCGAGTTTGTGAGCCGACCAACCACACATGATAAAAATAGAGAGAACTATTTAGATAGTGACGGGCTTAACAACCGGACTGAACATTTTGGCATAATCTAGACCGGGGCATTGATGAAATCCCTTGGCAATAAGACATGACTTAAAGCGAGTAACAGCCATCGGGGTTCTGGTTAATATGAAAAACCAATTTGTAGTTGATGCGATTACGAGCATGGTTTGTAGGTACTAGGTCCAAAGTACCATGTCGTTGGAGAGCAGTAATTCCTCAAACATGGCAAGATGCCATTTGGGATGCTTCATGATTGGGTGACACAAGTAAGCTCGGTTTAGTGGGAGAGAAGGTGTTTTGTACTAGGATGTATAACCTTCAATTTAATTATATTGTTCATGGTCTAAGTGGTCATCGAATATTGCTGAGATGGAGGAAGCTATAGAGGGATGGTAGTTCAAGCAAGGCATGAGAGTGAGGAGCTCCTGTAGACAATATGGACTTAGTAGAGGTAGAGGGACTCACATCAAGAGATGGGGAGGATGTGGGCAGAGATATGAGGGGCCCAATACGTGTGAGTTGTAGCGGTTCATGAAGTTGGGATGAAATAGGGGCACGATGGGCAAGAGTGGACGACACATCGATGATGCGTCATTTGAGCCAAGAGATGGCGTTGGGCTGACTACAAGAAGTGGAGTGGGAACACGCCCACCAGAGGCAAACTAGTGTGAGTTGGGACCCGGTGACATGAAGCCTAGAGCGAGAATTTCAAATAGATCTTGATGGAGAAAAAGAAACACTGTTTCACAAAATTTGACATGCCCGGATAGAAACACCAGTAAGAGTCTAGAGTCAAGCATTTGTACACAGATTGAGAAGCCAAGTAGCCAACAAACATGCATGGCTGAGAGTTAGGCTCGAGTTTGTGATCTTTGTATGGTTTCAACCAAGGAAAGTAAAGGCATCCAAAAACCCGAAGCTTGTGATAATTTGGTGGTTTCTCAAAGAGACAAGCATAACAGCTCCTACCAGCAAGCAGAGGAGTGGGGGTCCGATTAAGAAGATAGGTGGCCGTATCGAAAGCGAGAGCCTAGTATGAGAGAGGAAGATAGGCTTGATGTATGAGTGTGAGCCCGGTAGTGACAACTTGACAATGACGGCGTTCTATGGCACCGTTTTGTTGAGGGGTGTAAGGAATCGTGGTGAACCAACTAATACCATGGGGATTAAGGAAGTGTTAGAGAGCTAGAAACTCGCCCCCATTGTCGCTGTAAAAAATTTTAAATTTTACGGTTAAAGTATTTTTCAACCAAGGCTTTGTATTAAGGAAAGAGGGCAGCAACTTGTGATTTAGTTTGTAGCGGAAGAAACCATGAGTACTTAGTGAAGTGATCAACAAGTAGTAAGTAGAAGCAATAACCATCAAGAGAGGGAACCTAGCTATGACCCTAAAAATCGGCATAAATAAACTGTATGAGATGAGTGCTAATAAGTGGTGTATCCCGAATTGGAAAACGTTGACTTTTATTCAAATCGCAAGCAATAAAGAAATCTAGAATAGAAGAATTACCTTTTGCAATAGGCAAACAAAACTTATTATTTAGAGAAGATTTAATTTTAAAAGGTGGATGGCCAAGCTATTGATTTCCACTATAGAGAGGAACACATTCACCAAGTGATATTGTTGGGTTAGAAAGAGAATCGAGCAATCGAAGCAAATAAATCTCATCTTTACATGGTCCGTGAAGTAGAGGCACCACGTTGTTCAATCCTTAACAATAAAATGAGAAGGATGAAATTCAAGTAACACATTATTTATCTTCGTAAAACCATGAACCGATAACAAGTTCCTATGAGCCATAGGAACACATAAGATATTAGAAAGCTGAAATGTACAAGATGGAAAATGAAGATGAGAGGAACTGATGTGAGAGATGGACAGACCTATACTATCCGCAATGCAAACCTCGTAAATGTCGTCATACTCCAAACGAATTGAGAGATTTCAAGATCAGCAGTGATGTTATGAGAAGCCTCAAAAGCTAACAACCATGTCGAGTCATCCTTTGGTGCAGTGGGAGAAGTAGTGGCGGAGTGGGCCAAAGCCCCAAGTTTCTGGAAAATATCGATGGTGTGTCCCCGATAACTGCACCATTAGCAAGAGACGTTGGGGCGGTCATTAGAAGAGCTTGGATGACGAGAACAGCCACAACCACATTCTTTATTAGAGTGACGGGGGGGAGGAATGAGACCCCTAATTTGAGCTATTATAAGAGCGGGAACTAGAGTTTCGAGATGATGAACCAAATGACAAGTAGTGAGAGGTAACATTTGCAGTGGCAACGAGATAAGCCACCGTTGTGTCAAGACACTTAAGGTAACCCTCGTGAGCAACAAACAAGTCATGGAGTTCTTCAAACAAATACTGAGTACAGTGGGCACGAATAGGGCTGGCTATGTCACGATAGGCTACTCCAAGTCCATTTATGATGTAGAGAGTAACATCATCATCCGAAAGTGGTCGATCCAGCTAGTTCATCAGTCTTAGCTTTGAAAATCTGTAGGATAGCCAAGATAGAGTTGTTTCTGAGAGTAAAAAAAGATAGATCATCCTTAATCTGTAGAGCTAAAACAAAGAGGTCTAAGCATCCATGGTAGTGGGAGTAGTGGCGATTAGTGGCATAACTGTCGTTGAAACGGACCCAAAAATGGCCAAGCGAAGGAGATTTTCTTATTGAAACTAATTAACAAAGGCGGCTGACGGGGATGCGACATGCCTCTAGGTGGAGCGATGATGGTCCCATCTAGATAACCGAGCAAATCATGACTGATGAAGAGATCTTCAACCTCTGCTCTCCATGATGGGAACTTGCTCGGTGTAAGTTGTAATGGCACCTGCTGATGAGCATTTATTGAAATAAGTGGAAGGCCATTAACGATGACGGGTGGAGCGCTTTGAACAGTAGGTGGGCCAGTCGATGGAGCGGCAGCTAGAGCACCTGGATTTGCAGTGGGAGGATCGACGACAATGCGATTAGCGGGCTACTGCAAAAGAGAAAAGAAAATAAGAGAAAACTAAAGCTCGTTAGAGATATGGCTCTATATCATATACAAGTTTGAATTACTATAAAAGAATTACATGTCATATTTTGCTTAAAGCAATATTTATATGATTACAAGTATGTTGACCTAGTTGTGTATGAAATACCATAGGATCTTTACATAATATATAACAAATAAGGAAAGCATGATTGTAGGAGTAAATCAAGGATGAGTTATATTTGTTATATATATTATTAATCTACCGTAAAGTTAAAAAGATCCAAAGTATTATATATATTAAAACTCTTAATTATTTTGTAGACTAAAATATCTTCAAAGTGTCAACTAGTAGACGAAGAAGGTAAACAATAAATTATTAGACCTAAAACTTAATAAAAACACTAAAGATTTTTTTGAAAAAGAGATATTAATTATCAAAAAACAACACACTATTACGAGTACGTTTATCTGTCTAAATTATCAAATTGAAAAGCATTTCGATATTCAATTAACTTGTAATTTACGAAGGAATCAATTTCCTTGGATTTTTTTCATTTTGTATTTAAATATACAACTACTAGTGGAATATATTCATATATTCCACATAATTTGAGAAAAAGAAATTTAATTAATTTAAAAATAAAGAATTTTTTATTTTTTTATATATAAAAAATTTTAAAATAAAAAATTTTAAATCTATATTTTATGAAGTGTATTATAATGTGCCCACTTGTAAGAAAGTGTTGGTCACCCCTTTTTTTTTTTTTTTTTTTTTTCCTTCCTTGGGATACAATCCACTTCGTTCCTTAATAAGAGAATTACAGTAGGGCGAGTACAGCGGCAAAAATCTAACCGGATCTTTCGAAGAAGCCTCATAGTAATATTTATATGTTTGTGTTTGACCCACTGCTAATTAGTTCAGCCCACGTGGATTCAAGTTAGTTTAGCAGCTTAGGTGGACATGTGATTTCATTTGTATGATTGAATCTTATACTTTAATACTTATTAATATGACATCTTAATTAACTTCCACAAATCATACATAGTTTAAGTGATGATGTAAAGATCGAAAGATAAGAACAAGATTCCTGGAACCTCGTTTACTTCTGACGAGAAGATCTCTTAATCACATCACGTTACATGCCAGATTCTATTTGGTGGTCCTCAATGTTGACAACTTGTTATTGTAATAATTTTTTTTTTTGTAGTAAGAATTAGCTTGTTCGTTTCGATTAGTACAATATTTATATGCATATTTTCCATTAATCAAGGCTCTATTTTATGAATGTCAACCATGATTTTAATCCGTCAATTGGGGTTTGTGCGTTCGTCGAGATAGTCAAGTCCAATTCAGAAAATAAGTCACAAATATTTTGCCCCAAAATTATTAATGTTCGTTATTACCACTCATCAACCGAAACAAAAGTAGAAACATAAATGCTAGTTGACATGTTGAAAACATAATTTTCAAAGAACCAACATATGGGCACAAGTAGTGGTAAAATGTGCACATTATAAGCGCACAATGTTTTCTCAACTACAAATATTTGGTACCTTGTAAGAAACGTGAATTTAACATTTGTTTTTTTTTTTTTTTCTCCTCAATGATATTAAAGTTTGATTGGTTCGATTTTTCGAGAAAAATAAAAATGAGAATAAAATAAAATATAATAATTTATTTATTTATTATTTATTTAATTGTATAAGAAATATGAAATAAATAATGATTTTTAGTTAAAATCTAATATTATTTAAAAAAAATTCTGAAAAAAATAATGAATTATTTAATTCCACTTAAAATATATATATTTTAAAATAGATCACTTGTTTTAAAAAATAAAAAATAAAAAATAAATAAAAAAAAAAGGAGGGAGAGAGGATGCATTATAGAATGATTTTGAGAGGGTAAAAAATATTATATAAAAATAAGGATACATAAAAATTCCAATTTTAGGATAAAAAATATTATATTAAAACAATTTTTAGGATAAAATTCCAATTTTAGCAAATATGATAGTAACGATTGGCCGTTGACTTCAAAATGAAAGAAAATATCATAAATACTAGTTTTTATTAGAAAATATTTTTACCATAAGAAATATAGAGATGTTAATAAATAGATTTATTAATGGGGGCATGTTAATCGAGCACATCATATCAATTAACATTTCGGTTAAGGTCAAATTTTGTGTCTTAATTAGTTTTAGATTTTAAGAAGTTTTCATATGAAAATTCTATTTATATAAAGATTATAATTATAAACTATAGGTCACATTATCTTAAGGATTTTTAAATAAATCATACAATTTTTTTATGATATATTCTTTATTAAAATTTTAAAATTAATATATACATTTATAATTGTATCTACGAATTTTTCCTCCTTTCTAACTTATTTTTGTCTTGGGCCTCAGCCCATATATGTGTTTAAACTACTCTATAGTCTTAACAGGCCTAGACAAAGGAAAAAAGGTCCATGAGAGTCCATTGAATTAAAAGGGGCTAAATCCATTTCTTTTGCCATTTTGCTTTCTTAAGGCGATTATGGATTTTTGATACATGCTTGACCCGGTCCCCCATTTTCTTTGGGCCTTTTCGCGAAGAATTAGAAAAGAGTCGAAAACCCACATCTCCAAAAGAATGGTGTATCCTAATTTAAGATATCATAAATTTTCACTAAATTCTAAATTTTTTTAATTCCATTAAAAATAAATGACCGGTTCTTAGACCTGACCCGTCTATCTTATTAAAAGAAATTAACATTAAAATTCTAAATTAAATACTAATTAATTATTTTCCTTTTTCTTTTTTTTTTCTTTTTTTTTTCTTTTTTTTTTTTCTTTTTTTCAAGTTTGTTTTCCCCCTCAACATCTTTTTGTTTTTGTTTTATTTTTTCTTTCAGCTCCACCCACAACCCACCATTCCTACCTCATTCATTATTATATTTTGGAGCTTCTTTTTTCTTTTACCTAAAGTCTATCTGGCTAACTAATCACTTTAAAGTTCAAATACTCAAACCTGTTATATATGTGTAGAATATATATAAAAACAACAATAACAACAACTCTCTCTCTCTTTCACTCTCTTCCTCAGCTACGCCCAGATCTCTTTCTCCCCCTCTCAGCTCTTTCCCAAGGCCAGTGCAGTTGAACCGATATGTCCATCAACTAATGATGCTTCGAAGTAGGGACTGAAAAAATCTTAGTCTTAGGTTAAAAGACATGAAACGGCTAATGAACACATTACTAACATGGATGATTGGGTTGATCTAGAAATGCGATTACTAATAAAATAAAATAAAATAAAATAATTGGTCACAATATCCAAGAACAAATTAACAAAGACAAAAATTATTGGAAAAAAAGTATTAGTGAGAATTATGTTCTAGTAAAGAATTTTGGAAAAGTAATTGGGCATTTTCAAAGGAACAAATGAAAAAATATCGAGATAATAATATAAATTTTTAAGTTTGAAATGATTGCAAAATTTGATTCAATAATGCAAAAACTCATATATCGTACTAAAGATGATGAAATTCATACCCATTATCTTGGATATAAGATAAAAAAAAAATAAACTTATACATTTGTTAGCCACCGAAATAAGAAAACAATTATTTAAAAAATTAAGGAAGCAAATATTTTTCAGCTATGTTTGATTTGTACTCCAGATAAAAGTAATTAAGAACAAATGTCTCTCATATTATGATATGATAAACAACATTTTGTAGAAGTAGATGATATTATCAAGAAAAAAAAAATTTATCCAAATAATAAATACAATAAAAAAATATTGAACTTGATATTAGCAATATTCGAGAAGGAAGAGATGTAATGGGTTAAGTATGAAAGGAAAACAACAAGGGGTGCAAAAAAGACTTCTTCATATAAATTATAGAGCTTTTCACATATAATCTCAATCTTATATTATGCCCTATGGTAAATTATTATCTTAAGGCTCTCTCTTTTTTTGGGACTCCTTAGGAGAGGTAGTTAATAGAATCCTCTCTTCGGAAAGATCTTCTTAGGTGGAGATTTAAATGAGCATGTACGTGAGGATAGAGTTGGGTATGAGAGGATTCATAGAGGTCAAGACTCTAGGGTTCAAAATAATATGAGAGTTTCTATTCTAAACTTTTCCTTGGCTAGTAATTTTGAGATAGTAAACACTTTCTATAAGAAGAGAGAGAATCATTTAGTAACCTTTGTGAGTGGGCATAATAGAAGTCAAATGATTATTTTCTTGTTAGGAGACAAGACCTAGGTAGCTGTAAAAATTATAAGGCCATACTAGGAAAGTGTTTGACGACCCAACATAGGTTATTAATCTTTGGTTTTTGTCTTATGAGTCAAGGTAGAGTAGATAAAAGTCAGATTAGGCCGAAAATTAAAATAATGGACTATAAAGGGAGATGTATACCATACTTTTAAAAATAAGATATTAGATTGTTAGTTAGCCCTGAAGGATGTGAGAACATAAGGTGTAAGGATAAGATTGATATCTCTGAGCTTTTTTTAAATACATAGCTAACTAGATAAGGAGTGGGGCAAGGGAAGTACTTGGAGAGGCTAAGGAAGGACATGACAATGAGACATAGTGGTGGAATAATGAGGTGCAACAAGCCATTAGGGAAAATAAAATACGGTTTAAGGATTGACAAAAAGATAGAGACCAAGGGTTGTATGAGTTGTATAAACAAGCTAAGAGACTAAGTAATAAAGCAGTAGGGGATGGTTAGAAAAGATGGTATGATTGTTTATATAATAGGCTAGGTACACAAGAAAGAGAGAAATACATCTTCAAGATAACGAAAGCCAAAGATCGGAAAATTACAGACTTGAGTCATGTTAGGTATGTTAAACATGAAGATGATAGAGTTCTAATGCAAGATAAAATTATTTTAGGTAGATGGAGGGATTACTTTGAGAACCTACTCAATGGGACAAGTGCAGAGGGGTTAAACATAAAGTGACCTAAGATAGAGGAAGGGAGGCATCTAGTGTTCCATCTTAGTGTTAGTGCTAAGTAGGTAAGAGAGGCATTAAAGTGGATGAAACTGGGGAAGGCAAGGACCGGATGAGATACCAATTGAGGTGTGGAAGAGTCTGGGAGAAGTTGGGATCCAATGGCTGACTAGACTCTTTAATAGGATTTTAGATACTAGAAAAATGCTAGAATCATAGAGACATAGTATTATGGTACCAATTTATAAGAATAAATGAGATATATATATGATTGCTTAAACTATATAGGGGTAAAGCTTATAAGTCATATAATGAAACTTTAGGAGCGGGTTATAGAGCGAAGACATAGGAGTATCACCATTGTATCATAGAATCAATTTGGTTTTATGATGGGTAGGTCTATAATGGAAGCAATCTTCTTGATTATGCAAATGATAGAAAAGTATGGGGAAAACAAAAGAGCATGCATATGGTATTTATCGACCTAAAGAAAGCCTATGATAGAATGCTTAAGGAATTAATCTGGTGGGTATTTGGACGGAAGAATGTGTCTTAATGTTATATCAAGATCATCTAGGATATGCATAAAGATGTTGTAACTAGTGTTAGGTTAGTAGGTGTGATGTCTTGTGAATTCCATATTGCAATAAGACTTCATCAATGGTCGGTTTTACCTCTTTGCTTTAGCTATTGATGAGTTGACGAAACATATTCAAGATATCGTACCCTAGTGTATGTTATTTGCATATGACATCATCTTAATAGATGAAACTAAAGAAGGCATAAATAAAAAATTAGGTAGGTGGCGTGAGGCTTTAGAGAGTAAGAGTTTTAAAACTGGCCGCTCAAAAGTGAAATATTTAGCTTGTAATTATGGTCTCGAATTTCAAAGAAGGGGTAATCCAATCGAGATTGACTGTAGGAAGGTCCTAGAGTATAAAGCATTTCGATATTTAGGATCTATTATCCAAAAGACTATGGACATTCGAGATGATATAAACCATATAATTAAAGTAGGTTGGATTGAAATAGAGGATGACATCATGAGTTATATGCATTATAGATCGGAGTGTAAGGACACTACGAGACAACATATGCATAAAATGACGATAGTATTGATGCATATGTTAAGATGGATGTGTGGTAAAACATGCAATGATATAATTAGGAATTAAATGATAAGATTAGGGAGACACGTCTAATACTGTTTCGTCATGTGTAGAGGAGACCAAACTCAGCTCCAATTCGATAAAGTTTAAATTGACAGATAAGTGGAGGGTGTAGACGAAGGAGTCAACCATAGAAAACTTGGATAAAGGTGGTTAAAGAAGACATCATAGATTTTGGATTAAGTGATAATATCTGGGAAGATCGCATAACTTAGAGTAACTAATATCCATGTAGCCTACCCCAAAAATAATGCAAATGAGCTTAGATGATGATGATGAGTCAATTATATGTATGAACCCTTAATGACACGATGAATTGATGAGGGTAATTAATTATTTTTCTTTCAATTTTATTTAGAGAACAATAGTTCAAAATTTTTGAATTGTTGGAATATAGTATATCTAAGCATGGTGTATTTTGTTTATGGTGTGACCTTTTTCAGCCATGCAGAGGGATCTCAAGAGGGGAATGATGCATTTAGAATAAAAGGATTTAGAAATTTGAAAAGGATAGTGGGGGGTTTTCAAGAAACATACTAGAAATCATAAAAGTGCTCATAATGAAAGTAGAAAAAGTTATGAAATTCTCCAAAATCAATGACAAAGTGTATCATATATATTGTTTAAGTAATACTCAAATCTTTAAAGTTTCTTATCATATCCGTTAGATTATAGTCTAATTATATTTGATTTCTTTTAAGACAAGGTTCACCTTTCCAGGGGTATGATCAGTCCACTCATTCAATTAACAAGAGTAATTTTCTTGAATTTTTGAAATAGTTCAGTCCGCGAAAGAAAAATGGAGCAAATTCGGTGATGTTATATGCTCCTAAAATAATTTCATGACATCACCCAAAATTCAGAATGAGATGGTTAGTACTATAGCTACAAAAACTTCTTTTTTAGTTGATGAACCTCAAACTATCTCAATAAAGGAGAAAAAGACAGTGATTATATGGTTTTTGGACAAACATGGATAACTGATTAAGCGATTTTTAAGGATCAAATATGTCAGGAATGCTTACTCTTTGACATTAAAAGAGGTAATTGACTATTAATTTACAAGATATGGATTATCTATATCTCGAACCAAATGTCAAGGATATGATGGGTAAAATAAAATGGGTGGTGAGTTCAATGATTTAAAGTCACTCATATTGAAGGAAAATCCATATGCTACCTATATGCATTGTTTGCTCATGAACTTCAGTTAGCTTTAATAGCTATCACAAAGAATAACTTAGAAATTGATGAATTTTTTAATCATGTGTCATTAATTATGAATACTGCAGAAAGTTCATGCAAAAGAGTGGATGCTCTTTGACAAAATCAATATGATAATATAGTTAAAGAGTTTGAGAGTAGAGACCATAGCAGTGGGCAATGCAAAAAATATGAAATTGGCCTAACACTTTTAGGCGATACTCATTGGGATCCTACAACACTATAGTATTCATTTTATGTATATGTATTCATCAATATTGGATCTGCTTGAAAATATTAAGCTTGAAGATGGATCTTCATATCAAAAAGCTTATGCCAAGAGTGCAATGAAAAGTATGCAAAAATATGAGTTTATCTTCACTATGCATTTGATGAAAACTATAATGGGAATTACAAATATATTGCAAGCATTACAAAGAAAAGATCAAGACATTATAGACATTATAAATGCTATGGATTTGATAGTATTGTGTTAGAGAAGATTGCGAGAAGTGAGAGAATTTGAATTGAATGGAATGCAATTTTAAATGTTATGTCAACATTTTGTAAAGAATAATATTACTCTACCTCTAATGGAAGATATTATTCCAACTCAAGGACGACCTACTCGGGGATAATAACAAATGACTTGCTTCAATAACGATCATTTCATCTAGAAAATTTCTTGATTCGTCCTAGGGCGAAGTTTAACTATCAAATCCTAAAAGACAAATCATATGAACTGTTATATCTTTAATGAACATATAGAATGGATTTACATAAACTATTTTCAAACCATAATACCTTTCAAGGATTTCATTGTTCAATAAACTATACAACTTATAGGACTTATTTCTAAATACATAACCGATGAATTCCCTCTTAATCACTCACAACCTTCATATATAATATTTCATATTCAACGGTTCACCACGTGTTCACCCTTTGCTAGGTCTAATTAAAATGATGTCAAAGTATGAAATCTGACACCACAGTGATCTCAGATCTAAGAACCACATGTAATATAATTACTAGATAATTATCATTACCAAACATTATTAATTATCATTGAAAATTATCTAAATGTAGTACCCTTAGTCTTTAATAAGCACTCACATAACCATCATTATGTTCCACTAATACCAATAGTCATGAGATCGGCCACCCAAAACACTTTAGGTGGTGAACTATGTGATTGTCTATCTTATCAATGTCCGTCATGGTCTCTAAAGTGCATAACTTAAGAAATTAAACTTTAACATGATATGTATTTATAGAACATAAGATATCAATTCCAACATAATTAATAAACATGATAAATGGATGAATATCTTTACTATTATTGAATAAACAATAATATCGTTAATAATTACAAATAAAATTATATCTCATAAAATATATATTCATCATGTCTAACCTGATTGGCTTGATATGCTTACACTTTGACTTCGACCAATTAAAAATATCGACATTTATTATGCCCAAATCGTGTAGTTGGTGTCATCTAAAAAAATATGATTAGGACGAGAAATATTATCATAAATGGATGTCATTTGAGTATGAAAGTAACCAAATAAAAACAAATAGAGGTCACAAATGTAATATGCTCGAAAAACAATGTGGGAGTCACCGAAAAAGTGATTGGAAAGCTGCCCAAAAAAGATCGGAAATACGTCAAAAAAGTGGCCGAAAAGTTGTCGAAGTTGACTAGATGGTGACCAGTGTCAGATGACGAAGTCCCACAAAGTTGTGCGGATTAGATCTGGGTCGAAGTAGAACTAGGCCGAGGTGGATTTGTGTTGAAGCTAAACAGTTTGAGGTTAGAACAGGTCGTGTTTAAAACAGATCTAGAATACAGCACCTAAGGGTGTGCAAAAAACCTAGTCACCCATGAGCTCGGTCAAAAATTAGACCAATCACCCATAACTTATGGGTTTTAATTAACTTGGATTGACCGTGTGTCTTTTCTTTTTGGTAGATTAATCTACCCAACAATTACAAGACCCGACATCACATACATTGTGAATATGCTAAGCTAACATATGGATAACCACAAACAATCACATCTAGAAGCTACTTAATGAGTTTGCAAATACTTGAAAAAAGCTCCTAGTTTGGGTTTCTTATTTTCGTACAGGTTTTTGCATCATGTTTGGTGACTCTTATCTCTTAAAATGGAAGAAGAAATTAACAATCTTTAGATCTTTAGCTGAGTCAGAATACAAGGCAATGGCATCAACTACATGTGATCTCATATGGTTAGTCACTTTGTTTAAGGGTTTGGGTATTAACACTCAAAATCCAATCACTCTATACTATGACTACAAAGTTGGTCTACACATTTCATCTAACTCTATGTTCAATGAGTGAACTAAACATATAGAGATTGACTATCATCTTGTATGGGACAAGGTTCAAGAATGTTTTCTAAAGATACCTTATTTGAATACGACATCAACCAGCAGACCTATTTACAAAAGCTCTAGGAAATAAAGCACATCACTTCTTACTTTTCAAGCCTAATGTTTTAGATCTCTTTCAAACATATGATTAAGGAGGGATGTTAATGAATGTTATATGCCCGTCAAGCCACTCGGTTAGATCCGATAAGGCGTATAGACTTTACAGAGATAATCTTTTTCAAATAAAATACTAGCAAATGATTAATATAGTAGAATATTCATCATTAATGGTGGCATTTATAATTTATCATGCTTATTATAAAGTCCTAAAACTTTAAGTTATGCACTTGAACTATAATGGTGATCATGCTGGTTGAAATTCATTGAATTATCAAGATAGGACATTGATAATCAGTCAGACTGTTACATGCGTTATTATCTTAATTTTTAAGAATGATTGATCGCACGACCGTTGATATTGACAATAAACATATAGATGTTTAGTAGGAGATTAAATTCACTAAACGTGATAATTAGATAACCTCAATAGTAATTATACTGATATGTTAATGAAGGCTATTTAGTGATTATATGTGTTAGTGAATCTCAGACCTAAGATCACCAAGGAATCTTATGCTTGTGGTTCTATACTTTGATATTATCCTAAAATATTCGAATCAAATATTAGTCGTTAGGTAATTAGATCATAGTAGGATAAATAGTTGGGTATAAAGTGTCAAGTATGAATATTATGAAGGATCAAAATGCGATCCATCATTCCAGTATAAAGGAGAAGAAAATCCTATGACACAATGATGTGAATTCTAGCAAGTGTACGAAATCGCTCAACTAATAAATTAGGTAAATACGAATATCGAACCCTAGACAATTACTAATTACTATGTACCAAAATAAACTATTCATATTACTATATTCTTAACCGAAAATTGATAATATGAGAACAGAAAAATCAACAATTAAAATTGAAATGAGAATAAAACAAAATTTTGAAAGAAAAATGGTTATAACTAGTTTAATTAACCTATGGCATAGATTTCATACCAATTAACTCCTATGTTTTGACAATTTAAACTATCATCGCTAAGCTTTTACTAAAGATGAAATTTACTAATATTCCAATATTTTCTCTCGAACAATTTTTGGGTTCTCTCAATTGCCAATTCATTATATCTATATTGAATTTAGGTACTAAGAATTTAATAAGTCCTAGAATTTCTTAAAGTCTCATGAGTCACGTTTAGTATCTCTATTATTTGTTCAACCTATGGAAATTATTACTTAAGATTAACTAGATTGCATCTCTTGATCTCAACCTAATCTATTAAATCATTCCACTCTCGGTACCAAAAGAATCGAAAGCATTAAGAACGATAATAATTCTTAATAAAAATATGCTTAACAAAGTTTAGCAAAAATTAATTAAAAAAAACGTAGTCATCAATTGGGGCTACATCTTAGCCATAAAAAGTAAATTTAATTCATGAATATTGAAAGAGAAATATCAATTGAAGTAAACATCATGAATTTCGAGAACAAGATAAAGAAAACTTCACAAGAATGTTGTCTTCCTCTATCTTTGTCAGTTTTTTTCCAATGTCGTTCTTCTCTTGCTTTTTCTCTGCCGAATTCTTTATCTACAGCTACTCTTGTCTCTCTTAGGGTTTTCTTGAATGAATGAAAATCTCTATTTTATACACCTAGATTGTTTCTTAAAGTTGTTCGCTGAAAAATATAACTATTTTTTATTTCTCACTTTCATTGCACTTTGCGATGGTAAATGATATTTTGAAGCTCAGTTGGGAACATTAAATTTGTAGGCGTACCTCTTATCTTTTTTTAGCCACTAAAATAAACCCATTTCGAATTTCCTAGCGAAAGTTATACCTAATCTACCGAGATATATTTTTGGTAAGTTATCAATTCTCAAAATAGGAAACTTTTTGTTATTCCTCTTTCCTTGTTTTTTTTTTTTTTTTTTTTCCTTCACTGCAAAGCCCATGATTCCTTGAATTTATTCATCCTAAATAAAAGACAAACAAGTAGAATACAAATATAAAAAATAAATTACATAAGAAGCAAACTAGCATAAAATTAAGATGAAAAGTATGATGAAAATTAATCATATCAAAAATACCCCCAACTTAAGATTTGCTACTTCTCGAGTGAAAGAAAAGATAAAACGAAAATGAATTAAAAGGTGTTCTAAAAAAGTGCCTCAGAGATTGTACAAAGATATTAATTTAACAAAAAGTCTAAATATTGAAATCAGTCTTAACTCAATCAAGAGTATGCTTCATTTTACCAAAAACTAGTGAGTGTGTGTGTGAAATCAATCTCAACTCAGCCCCTTGATAACTCAAGTCTATTTATGAAAATTTAAATGAAGTATTTATGATTTTTATGAGAAATGAATTCTCGAACTTCATATACCTAATTTTCAAATCAACTCTCCACTAATATAGAACTAAGACACTTACCAAAGATCAAAACTCTCCACTAATATAGGCCTTTCATCTATTAAAGAAATGATATAAAAAAAATCAAAACTAACGAATCTCAATAAAACATAATCACATATTAAGAGATTTTATATGTACAACCCAATATTTCTTTATTTATTTTTTTTTTTTTTACTTCCGACACCAACACTTTTAATTCATATATTTGATGTAAGTTGATGTGTCTTCGCTTATTCGGGACGGAACACCATTTTTTAAAAATGACACATAAATATTCGACACAATCAAATACCTCAAGATCAAATGAAGCATGCTATATTTGCACATCTCGGAATCTTGGTTCATTTTTATTTTCTGAATTATCTAATAATCAAGAAATAAAAATAAGATTAGAGAAGAGATATACCCAACTTTTCCAACTCCTCCAAGAACTGGACGACTTTTCACTTTCTCGTTTTGAGCCATTAGCCACCAAGGACCGTCGCCGCCACTACCTTGCCACTAGTTCTAAGCCCTCACCCAGCCTCTACCCATAGTCCACACGGTTGACAACTCCCTTTCGGATGTCTTGACTTGATCTCAACAACTTGAGAATAAAGCTTTGAGAGAAAGTAAAGTGAGAGAAAATATGGTATGCGGAACACTCTTTTTCTCTCTCTCCTTGAAGTAGGCGGTGAAAGGGGTTATGGGAACCCTAGGGTTGTGTGTCCTTTATAACAACCCTAGTAACCTTTTAATCATGTTCGGATTCCCGGTTGTCCGTTTTAATATTTATTTTTCAGAAATTAAAATGAACTTTATAATT
Organism: Coriaria nepalensis; assembly: GCA_027186245.1. Taxonomy (NCBI): domain Eukaryota; kingdom Viridiplantae; phylum Streptophyta; class Magnoliopsida; order Cucurbitales; family Coriariaceae; genus Coriaria; species Coriaria nepalensis. The sequence goes on along the minus strand of CP114484.1, from coordinate 8,252,884 downwards.
TTAAATTAATATTTAATTTTACTCGGTAAAATATGAACTTTAATGTGGGCCTTCCACTTGGGCCCAATTAGGTCTATTAATACTTTAATGACTAACCAAACTTCCTTTTCAATACGAAAAATATTCTTTGACCATAAATTTAATAAATTTATCTTGTGAATTTATTCTTTTTCTGATTAATTACATAATTTCAAATAAAAATTAAATCTCACTTTAGATATGCTAGTAGAATGGGTGTGATATAGACTTAGTAATATAACCTAATTAAAAATTTAACTTTTTAAATCAAGTTCATTACGAATGAGTCAAAATTTCTTCAATTTAGAATTCAACTGAGGTCCAATCAACCTTTATGTGTGCGATAAGATAGGTTCTATATTACACCGGTAGGTGGGCTTCACACCAATTTGTGGGTTTTATCCATTCTAATGAATGGACCATTTAACTTAAACCACCATACGCACATTGGCTTCTAGCAAGGTGTATGGGCTACCTGTGTAATGAAAAGTATGAGGAACCTCAACAAGAATAATAGATGACTTTTACCGTACCAAATTGACCATTCCATTTATTCGTGATTTCAAAAAATCATAGGACATGGTTTAACTCTTAAACCATATTGGATCTTACTTATGGATTACATACTCTTATTCGATTAGATATTGGATTCAGACAAACTTTTTCAAACCATACTACTTTGTCCAATGATTTTCTTCGTTACATAAGTTATATTATTCATAGAACCACATCCTATTGTATAAAGGTGTTAGATCTCATCTTATCACCCTATAGACTTTACATACAAAAACACATACTCAATAATTCATCCTTTAGTAACCCTTGGCTAAGATCATGTTGGATGATATCAAAGCACGATATCCCATATGCAACTAATGTGGTGATTTTAGGTATGAGTATCACAAGTACCATTGTCATCGACAAAACTCATTAACTGTTAATATAATTACCAATTATATTTTGTCATGTGATCATGTTCGATGATTAAGTCTCTACTAATCACCTACATGACTATCCCAGTATTCGCCAATACCAATGATTATGAGAACATCACTTTTTTTTCTGAAGATGATAACACATGTAAGCTAGCCTCTTTGGATTATCACTATCACATTATGACAATCCTATGATTATGAACAATTTAGATCTTAGACTTAAGCTAACTTGGATCTCAACGAGCATGATCTCTATCATAATTTCGAGTACATGCCTAAGACCAAGAATCTATCAAGTACGTCAAGCAATTAATCATGCATGCAAATACTAATTTTCAACCTAATAATATCATGACATATTATTAGATGTTATAATAAATGTTATACATCTAATTACATTGATGATTTATTCAACTAATGATTAAATATTTAACTCGATCAAGTCATACCCGATTGGCTTGACAGATATTATATTATCAATCTCTCAATTGCATAAGAGTCAATCGCTTATTTGAATCTTATTTACATCTTATCAGGATGGCAATTCAAACCTCTGTTGCACAAGTCCCTTAATGTCTGGATCCAAATTATTTATTGTTAATTATTTTTCAATCACTTCAACTCTTTCGAAAATCTTTCGGAATAAGTGACAACGAGGTAACTCATGTTCAGATCATTGATTAGATCTTCGTTCTTTTTTTTTCACTTTCTATCATTTATAATTGAAGTATAATACCACGTAATTGTGATACTTAGATCCATTTACAAGTTCATTCATGAACCTTTTATCCAGAACTCTTCTTTTGCCTCAAAACAATAATGCATTCAATTTCTATTAATTTAATTTACCAGTTGATGCTTTGTTTGGATTTTTCCAATCAACTGATTCAATCAATTAGCATAAGATGGAACATAATGCGGTTTCATTATCTATGATTGAAAATTGGAGTCAGTGAAAACTTTAATTTTCAATCTAGAATCCCCATGGATTAAAAATATATCATTAGTTCTTCTCAAGAATGATATAATCTTCTTGACCGCATTTTAATACCATCAGATCAGATTTCTTAACTCACGCTCATAAAACTTAGAGCTCGGGAACATCTGATTTCATACATAGATCACATGACATAGCCTGTAGCCTTGTATAGGTCATCCAATTCATGTGTTTTTCTTTTCCTTCATGTTTAGCTGACATGCTTTGGAGAGTAAGATTCCATAATATTCCTCATATTGTCATTTCTTGGAATCTTTTGTACTAAATCGTTTTAGTACTTTACTAATGTATGTTAATGGATCAACCCAAGCAATCCTTTTAAATCTATCACTATAGATCTCTTATACTTCAGTCAAAAGGTGATTTACCCAAATTTTCCATGGAGTTTTTCGACAACCGCAGTTAGATGATTTTCAATATAACTACTTCATTTTAAATAAGTAGTAATTTAGAAAATGAACATAATGTTGCTCCCTCTAACCCTTGTATAAACTTAGGTGATTAATCTACTTTCATAAGTCAAAGGATTTTATTTATAGAACATTTCAGATTGCCTTTTCTTGGATGCTTGCTTCAATCCTTAGATTAAACATCCAACACAACTTCTTTGTATCCTTTTATATGAAATTTTTAAGTTGTATCTCATATACCTTATGTTCCTTGTTTTAAGCAAGGAAGTGAAGTTTTTCATGTTGCATCGAGTGTTAGTGTATACTTAGAAATCATAATTCCTTCTTTCGAAAGTTCCTCTTTAGTGAGACTTTAGTGATCTAGGATTTTTAATCTAATGGTCAATTTTGTACAACTTGTAATTCTTTTAAGTATTCTTTTGCTCACACTGTCCTTTTAGAAAGTAACACTATTTTTAAGAAAATAATTTTCCACTAAAAATACTCCTTTTAGCTTAATAGAATTAGAGAAAATATCTAGTCTCAACTAGAAATATCTCATAAAATAATATCTATTAGATTTTGTCTCTAATTAATCTGTATCTCGCATTTAGTAAGAACCAATCATTTTCATATCTTATATGGTGGTATGATTATGTTCTTTCTATCCATATCTTATGTAGATCATTTGATGTGGATTTAGAGAGAATCCTATTCACTATGCATGTGGTGATTTCTTTGTTATGGCCTAGTTGGATTAAAGCATGTTCAAGGTGTAAGTCACATCGAGGCATATCACATACATGACGTTTTCTCCATACCGAAATATTATTCGCTTATGATGTTCTTGGAGGAATTCATCGAATAAGAATCTTATTCAATATTATTCTTATTAAGGTATGATTTAGATATTTATAACATTGGTATTTATCTCTACGATCTCATCAAAATGTAATACTTTTGTCCATTTATTTTCCATCTTATTTCACTCATTATTATTTTCTCATGATTTTGGCTTTGTGTATCTTCACAAGACATTGTATTCGAAACTTTAGAGAACTTGAATGAAAATAATGAGAAGAAAAAATAAATTCCTTTTTAGCATTTGTTGTTATCAATTCATATACATCATTATGTATTAGATTTTATAACATCTTCGATTTCTCTTTAAAACTATATAATAGAGATATGATCATCCCAAGTAGATAACCTTTGCTAACTTGTTGTTTATACATACTCTAATGGATCAAAGTACCCATGTACTCACAACTAGTATATTCTTATTTATTTGATTGATGGAAGGATTAGAATATACATATTGTGTCATAGAAGTATTCTTTTGGAAGATCATATATTCTCATCTTACGGGAGGTTATAACTTTTTGCTAAGAGATGCACTTGCCTTGGAAGTTTTAAAGTTAATTAGTCATGAGATGATCAAGTTAACCATTTAATTTAAAACTAGTGTTTTAAATAAAATAAATCTAACTTGGAATTATATAAAATCATATGGCGACATGAAACCCTCTTACCGGTGTAATGTAGAACATAATCAATTACACACTAAGTTTCTTAGTAACTCAATTTAACTTTCTCGAAAAAAAAAAAAAAACTGACCAAATTACATTTCAAGGGTAAAATCATAAATTAGCTTGTTGTTAGACTATAAGGGCAAAAAGGTAATTTATTACTTTGTTAAATTAATGTAATGTGAATTGCTAGACTATCTTATATGACGTTGTTTTAATTACAAATTAATAAACTTACAACGGAACTATGTATTTAATTATAAAAGAGATTTGAATGTTCGTAATTAATATTTAGACATTAAATAATGTGGGTTAACCCATGAATCTTTTAATAATTTAATTAGATTAAAAGATACCTTCGAATCAATCAATAGTTGACTAACTCAAAGTTTTGAATAATTATATGTTAAATTATATTTTGGTCTAACTATTTCCGCATTTTTCCTATTTTTTATTATTAACTTTTGTTTGACACAATTTAGTCCTTCAACTTATACTTTTATCTTATTTTTATCCTCAAGCTGAAAAGAAAAAAGAAAACAATTAAAATCTTCTAAAAACCTCCATTGTTCTTATGAAATTAAATTTCACCCATTCTTCTTCTGTTTATTTTTATTTTTGTCATATTATCACCGCTGAAACTTTATTGTTGTCGCCGCCACCTCCTCAACTTTATTGATGAAAATGATAGAGGTGGAGCAATGGGTGATGGTAAAGATGACAAAGAAGGTGGGGCAGCGGCAACAACAAAAGCAGAGCAATAGGCCGAGTTGGAGGTGGGGCGGCAACAACAACAGCGGTGATATGACCAAAATAAAACTTTATACAAAAAGGAGGTAGAATTTTATTTAATAAAAGTTAAGTAGAGCTTTTAGAATATCGTAACTTTTTTTTATCTTTTCTGCCTAAAGAACTAAAATAAGATACAAATTAGAGTTAAAAGGCTCAATTGAGTCAAACAAAATTTAAAAGACAAAAATAGGAAAAACACGTATGTATAGAGCACAAAATAATAATTTAATCTTAATTATATAGTAACCTAGCTTTAAAAGAGTATTATAAATACTTCCCTTAAGCCCTTGGCCGAAACCCTAGAAGAGGGTTATCATACCATCTTGACCGAAATCATATATAGAAAAATAGAGTTTTATCCATTCATTTTTTTCGAGAATCTCGATTCATATATTGAATCTTGAAGTATAAAGTAAACCGAGTGAAATGAACTGTGTGAATTACGGTTAGAAGAAAAACATGTGGGTACTTACTTCTTCCTTTTGGTTTCAGGATAGGAGAAGATATATTTTGGTTATATAATTAAGAAGATAAGATTTTTTATTCCAAAACTTTTAAGTTTCTATGGAACGTTACTATACTTTCTGCAAAATTTATATGTGATGTATATATATTATGATCTTGATCTTGACCTTGATTGTGATATGTTTATGTGATGATGAAATTTTAGATTTGATTTGAAAATTTTTCAATTACCAATTCTATTGCAAAATATCCATAGACTAATAGGTTCTTGGAGCTATAGCTCCCACAAACTTTCCAAAATTTAAATGTTCGCCCCCATTAGTTGAAATTTTATAAAGTTTTATATAATCTTGCCACCATGATTTTTATTTATATATAATTCAGAGTAATAGTTCATGTATTATTTTTATATATGAATTATAATTTATATAATTAAAGTTTCTCAAAGTATTAAAATCTAAATAATATTTCTTTTTAAAGGTGGCCTAATTCTAAGTATATGAAATATCATATAATTTTTATACGCTATATATAATTTTTTAATTATAACCAATGTTTATTCTTATATACCTAAACATAAAATTAAAATATATTAGATATTTAAATTTTTATATATTTTATTTATTTATTACAAAAAATTATGATAATATATTTTTATCACGTCGTGGGTCAAGTATCTGCACCTCCAATCACATTTATACATCTATCGTACTGTATGAGTTTTGCCTCCATGGCACTAAAATCTTAACTATGCCTCCATGGCACTAAAATCTTAACTATGCCTCCATGGCCTTAGAGCCCTCCGGGCATTCGTTCCATGTAAGACCTGATCGTGTGATGGGCAGGCCCATCAATTGTAAGTTTGAAAATGGGCTTCATCATTCATGCGCAGTCTACGTGGCGTATGCATAGAAAAAAATTAAAAAGGGGGGAGGGAATCCATGTGCAAAAGATATATAAATCTGAATATATATATATATATATTTTTTTAACTCACATGATTCAGAAAGCATTACCCACTTTAGAAAATGACAAATTCTGATAAAAAGCCAAAAAAGTGTGCATCCATATCAAAGATGCTTGCTTTGATGCAAAACCAAGAAACGTGTCCATTTTTTAAAGCAATCCCATATAATAGTTGTTTGTTCTATAAACAAAGTTTTGTATATATTTGTTTGGAACATGGTCATCTTTTGGAACCCAATTGTATGTATGCTTTTACAGTACTTTTTCCTTTTGAATTAAAATGGACTGTGGAAAGGTTTCGAGGGGGTGGAACCCATATATATATATATGAAACCAGCAGAAAAATAAGTACCAACAGTTCATGTTCTACTTATCTTGAAAGCCCATTAAAACATGTATATGAAAATATATCATTTTTATTAATTCTAGTAGATGGAAACAAAAGACTATATAAGATTGAGTTCACAAATTAAGTATAATTTTACAAAAACTAATAAAAATATATTTTTTTAATATTTTAATTTACTCATATTCAACTTTCAATTATTTACTCTTCGCTCGGCTTGATTGGGTATTAGTCAAGGTGTTGGCCTAAATTATCTCTCAGTGAAGAAAAAAAAAAAAAGAACTTTCAACTATTTTTTTAATAATATGAGTTTATTTGTGTTGAAAATTTTTTAATTGAATATAAAATTAAATTTTCAATTTTGTCAAGAATTAATTTAATAAATTAATATATATTAATATGTATTAATGTGACTAATTAACTTTACAATTAATTTTATGAAACCAACGGATTAATATGTCCGATCGGTTTCCTTCATATAAAGCTTATAAACTTGCTTCCTTTCTTTTGAAAAAATTGATTCAAAAATTCATTCACTTTCTAGAGTTCTAAGTTTCAGAGTGATAGTGTTCAGTGGTTTGAGAGTTCGCCAGAAATATTTGATATTCTAACCGAGTATTTTTCATTTTGTTATATCATGTGAGACATACGGTATATAGGCTCGACTCTATTTTAAGGACTATGAAATCTTACAGGCCTCAAAATTCTCATTTTATCAATTTAGTTTGTGAATCTATATTCTTTATAATTTTATTATGTTTTATAACATTATTATATTATTTATATTTAAATATTATGATTTTATGTTGTTTAATATTCTATTTTTTTATTATAAATTTTAATAAATAAATTATTTTTATATATTGCTCTATAATTTAATTTTATAAATCATATTTACTATTCTATTTTTCTTAATTATTATTTTTTCTATATTAATGTATTCTAATTTTCTATTTACTATTTTATTTTCTTAATTACTTTTTTTTTACTATATTCTATTTTTTCTACTACTATTTTCATGCATTACTATTTTTTACTATTTCTATTTACTGATTTTACGGGTTATTAAACTTACTCTTTATTATATATTGATTACAATTTAAAACACATTCCTTATTCTCTATATAGTAAACAGATTTGATTTCATTATGAAACAAACTTAAGTGAAATTGTTCATTATTTTAGATAAAAAATATTAAATACAATACTAAATTAATAAAGTATAATAAATTATTTTAATAATTGATTGTGTTTACTAACTAATTCAATAAAGTATAATAATTGGGTTACCATATTGGTCTAAGCGTTTATGATCATTGATTGCTTTCTTTCTTTAATTTGCATGTTAATAACGTTTTTGTTAATTTAGAACTAAGTAATTGTTTTACTTAATTGAAAACATTTAAACGACAAAGTGGAATTTGGAAAGTAAAATTCAAACCGTTATAATCAATTTAATGTAAAATATTTATTATGATGTATTATTTTAATACGCCAAAGTGTTTATATATTGTAATTAATTCAATATTCTATACAACAGTTTAAATATTTATGCTTTGAGTAAAATGCATGCTGGTAAGAATTAAGATGCAATAGTATGAACATTATGGAACTAAAACTTAAGGTTTGCATATTCTTCTGTATTTTTTGAAGTTCATATAATTGCATAAACTATTGAAGAAACTATGTGATGTAATTTAAATCAATAGTATGAGTAGTAAACAATTCAAGTCATATAATTTGATTATGTTTACACATTAGTTCATATTAGTTGAAACATTGATGCCACAATATTACTTAGATTAAATTGCATGATAATGAATTGGTTAAGAGATTTGTTTCTTTCTCTCAGAATAATACATGTTTGAAATATTTATTATCTGAAATATAATAATTACAAAATTATTATTTAATTCATAATTTTCAAATTTAATAAATTTGTAATGGTTGTTCATAAATAAGTTTATAATGATTTTGCTAATTAAATTTATAACGGTTTACATTTATATGTAGCAGTTTTCAAATTTGATTTGTAACCGGTTTACATTTGATAATTAATGGTACAATTTTAATTTATAGCAATTAAGAAATTTAATTATAAAGGTTTATTAAATAAACTTATAATATCCAATTAAAGTTATAACAGTTTCGAAATTAATTCAAACTAGTTCAAAATTTATTCATAATGGTTCAAAGTTATTTTTTAACGGTTTGTAATTAATTTGCATCAGTACAAAATTAATTCATACGATTTCAAAAATGTAATGACTTTTAACATTTTTATTTTAAATGTTGTTTACAAAGTTTTAATAATTTATAATTGTTTAGTTACTAACATACTCACTCGTATTAATGTGTGTGTGATTTCATAAATGGAATATGAAAATACCGGACAAGCTGCTGCTATCGAAATGACTCATTCTATCACTTGAGTCACTCATTCTATGGTTCTTCATGTGAACCATGGTGAGAAACCTGAGAAATTCAACATACATAATTTTAAAATGTGGCAGCAAAAGATATTGGTCTATCTCAGTACACTAAATCTTATGAGATTCTTAAAGGAAAGTGCTCCCGTGCTCAAAGATTATGAGCATTATGTCAAAGTAGTCAGTGTTGTTGATGTTTGTAATCATTCTGACTTTCTATGTCGGAATTATATAACGAACGATTTGATCGACTATCTGTACTATGTGCATAGTATAAAGAAAATGGAGAAGGAGCTATAGGATGCCTTAGACCATAAATATAAAACTAAGGATGCCGATATCAAGAAGGCTATTATAGGCGAGTTCTTTGACTATAAAAATAGTGGATTCCAGGACTATAGTCGATGAGGTTCAAGAACTTCAAGTAATTTTATATGAGATTCATGCTGAGCGGATGACTTTAAGTGAAACTTTATAAGTAGTTGCTATTATTGAGAAGCTTCCGCCCGGATGGATGGATTTCAAAAACTACCTTAAGCATAAGTGTAAGGAGATGAATATCAAAAATTTGGTTGTTCAACTTCAAATTGAAGAAGATAATCAAAATTTCGAGAAGAAAGAGGTTATTGAACATGAGACAACGACTAATATGATGGAATATGGTCAGAGTTCTAAAATGATCAATAAATGGTCTAAGTTGGGACCAAACGGAGGAGTCCCAAAGAAGCACAATAAGTTTCAAGGGAAATGCTTCAACTGTGACAAGATGGGTCACAGAGCTTTGGATTGTAGGCTTCCAAAGAAGAAATCAAGCCAATAAGCGAATATGGTGGAAGACATTGCTCAAGATATCTCAGACCTTAATCTCTCTCCTTAGTTGATTTTGTTTAAAAGTGGGAAAAATTTGTTGGATGAGCTTATAAGCTAAAGCTAGCTATTTGATTAGTTATTTGTGTCTTTATAATCTATAGCATGCTTGATTAGAATATATTAATTATGATTCTATGCATAGAATAATTAACATGGATCATATACTAAACTTTCACATGAGAAATGAACCATAGAGTTTAATCTATAAGAAGATATATGTTCTCTTTGAACATATATTTATGAGAAGGTTTAAAATGAATCAAGATTAAGATTAAAATGAACCATAGAGTTTATCATATTCAACAATAAGAAAATGAAAACCAAACCTAGTTGATAGGAGATCCCAAGATTTAGGTTCAAAGGGATAACTTAGTTGGATAAAGACTTAATTAAATCATGTGGGGGGTTTTCCTCATATCCATTCCTATGATGAAACAATGATGCCTGTAAGAGAAAGAATAAGTTATGTTTTTAATGATTTTTAGGCGTTGGGAAATCCGAACTGAGTAAAATGAGTTACTCTTGATTATGAATCATCTATGTGAGAGAGAAGTTGGGCCACTTCTAAGAGAATTAACGTAGGCTTAATTCTTTCCAACTCTTATAGAACTAGGCAGATGTTCAAGGCCAAAATAAACATAACAGTGAGAAGTCAATTATTTCAGGAAAGACTCATGTGTGAAGTATGTTATCGTTTACATTAACGGTAGAACAGTTCAATGACATCGCGTCTACTGATCAACCAGTAAAGTCAATATAGTTTCACAATGGAATGTTCAAAGGATGATACCTACCTATCCTATGCATGTTTCGATCCGTTGAACACTAGTACTAGGTCAAAAGCATTATGATTTCAAAATTATCCGTTTTACGATCCGTCAATTTTCATTCATGTAGAGAATTGTTAGAAAATTTTGAATTAACTAGAAAATTAAATTTCGATTTCTTTAAAAATTAATTTAGCAAATTAATATATATTAATGTGTATTAATGTGGATGATTAACTACATAATTAATTTTATGAAACCGACAGATTAATATGCATTAACCTACCTGATCGGTTTTCTTCATATGAACCTATAAATTGGCCTCCTCGCTTTTGGAAAAAGTGATTCAAAAAATAATTTTCTCCTCAAATCCTCTCTAAAGTTCTAAACTTCAGAGTAATAGTGTTTAGTAGCTAAAGAGTTCGCCGGAAACATTTGGTATTCTAATCAAGTATTTTTCATTTCATTGTATCTTGGAAGACAGATGACATACGGGCTAAATCTATTTTAATGATACTATAGAATCTCATAGGTCTCAGAATTCCTCTTTCATCAATTTGGTTTGCGAATTCATATTCCATATAATTTTATTATTTTTTACAACATTCTCACTTTTATTTATATTTAAATATTATGATTTTATATTATTTAATATTTTATTTTGTGATTACAAATTTCAATAAGTAAACCATTTATAAATATTGTTCTGTAAGTTAGTTTTCTAAATCATGTTTACTTCTATTTTTCTTAATTATTATTTTTTCCATATTATTTGTATTCTGATTTTCTAATTTATTTTTATAGATTCTATTTTATATTCTATTTTCTTAAGTACTATTTTTTTTATTACCATATTTTATTTTTCCTGTTACTATTTTCATGTATTACTATTTTTTACTATTTTTATTACCTTATTTTACAGATTATTAAACTTACTATTTATTATATTGACTACAATTTGTTTGGATAGATTAGAGGTGTGTGTATTTTCCTTCAGGATCGGGAATCAAATCCTTATTTCCTTTTTATTTTTGTTATCTCGGAATTGTGATTGAGATTGTTTATAATTTTTTAACTAATTGAGTTATATATAATAAATTCGAGTTTATAATTTATATAATAGACATAATTTTAAAATATTAATAACAAAATAATAAATTAATAATAAAAATTATAATTTTTTTTAATAAAATTACTTAAATATTTATAATTATATTATTTATAATTAAAAAATAAATTTATTAATTATTTTTTCAAAATTTTTAGAGACTGGTCCCGTTCTCAATCCAATTTATAATTTCGAAATTGAAAAGGATCGAAATTCTGGTTGAGATTAAAAAAAAAAAGGCTCACCCTAAAAGAGAGATCTTTCTTTCCGGAGAAAAGATCTTTACTCATTTGATACGATGACTCGTCGATGAGTTGATCGTGTGATCAGTTTCTAGATTAAAAAAATGTTATTTAAAAAAAAAAAAAAAAGTCTAAAAGGTTCTCTCTGCTTACTCTTATTCTTTGCCACCTCTTTCTCGAAAATACGACAACCTCTTGATCTCTTTTATCTTCAAAAGTATAATAAGAAGATAAAATGGATCTGGAACATAAAGTTATTTCGAGTGATTTTCCACAAGTCAACTTTTTTTTTTCTTTTTTTGGCCCAAAGACAGGTCAAATTTGAAGTGTTGTTTTCGTTACACTCCATGTGGTAAGAAGGTCAATGCAAAGATTTTTTGGATTGCAGTCAACCCCTTGTAAGTGCACTTCGAATATAATAATTACATTTGAGAGATCTACATTATTAACTTTATATATAATAAATATAGATTTTCCTCAACTGCATTTATTAAATCTTATTGCACACTATTTACTTCCATATTTTGAAGTTACAAAACATGACCGACTCATCCAAAATGGAGAAAAATGAGAAGAGAAAAAAATAATAATAATAATCGTATAATATATATATATTGGAGTTGTTTTGGGTTATCTTTATTAATCCCTTTTACTATGTATGACTCTTTGGCCTGAAAGGAGTAGCTGAACCTAATATTGTTTTATTAATTTGTATTCTTAAGTTTTTGGTTAGAGTATATGGATTGAATGTCTTTCTTGTACCCTCGGGTTTTCCGAGTCTTAAAGACATCATTAATCATAATGCAGTAATCCTTTAATTTATCAGGAGTTTGAATTGAAGAGGATTCTTTTTTATCCGGACATTGCATAATTTCTAGAATTTTATTTTCTTTTCTCCAATTAGGATAAGATAGATTCCTATACGAAAATCCTTTTGGTAGCCATATGAAGAAGTTAAATTTATTTCTTTGATTAAGAGAACGCGGATGGAGAATATTGTTAAATAATATAACAACAGCAAAAGCTGTGCCAAAAAAGGTTGAAGGTAAGGTGAAGAATAAAGATTTACCCTTTACCAAGCCACCTACAAAGATAGAAACAATCTGACCTTTTAAAGAAGTGACCTCCGATATGTTAGAAGAATTAACTTTGAGATTGAAAAGGTTAGGAATTAAGGATCTCAAGTTCAAACATTAGAAGTAGACTCTTTAATTTTTGATGAAGAGAATAATAGGGAAAATCTTGAGGAATTAACTCCTCAAATTGCAAAGGTAGGCCAGAAAAAGCAAGCACAACAGATAAACTCTAAAGGATATTACCATCGTCCCTCTCCGGTGGATGTGTCATATGAAGAGGACTACCATTAATCTCCAATAGTGTTCGATGGAAGATCCATTCGAGAATGGAGTATAGATGGCATGTCAAAATATCAAATATGCTAGCAGGCCAATCATATGATGATTTATGCAGAAGCATTAGCGTACCTCAAAAGGGGTTCCAGATCATCAAATAGCCCAAGCCATTACATGTGGAATTATTGGACAACTGAAAAGCTGGTGGGATTACACCTTATTAGACTCTACTAGAAGTGAAATTTTGGGAGTCATAAAACTAGAAATTAGAAGGGAATTCTCAAGTAAGGATGGTTGTATCCAATGCAGTTAACACCCTTATTTATTCAATGACCTTATTTTTTGTGTGGAAATGCCACAAATACATAAAATAAGGTATATTGATGAGATTGAGATGCCCTCATATGTCGCACTATAAGTGGTACAAGGATTTTTTCTTAACTAAGGTGCTTTAGAGACCTTATAGTAATGATGAGTATTAGAAGCAATATTTTCTAGCAGGATTACCCCAACTCTTTGATGGAAGAGTGATAGAAAAATGGAAAGTGGATGGATCTATCTCGTGGGTTAACTATACTTAGGATGAAATTTTCCAAGCCATTGAAGAGAAGCAATTCAACTTTGTAACGATATAAAATTTCATTCAAAGTTAGCCAAACAGTGCCCTGATGGAAAAAGAGAGCTAGAAGACTTCTATGAACAAATGGGATTAGACCCATTGCAAAAAAGAAAGAAGTCTTATAAGAGAGAAAAATACTCTCGAAAAGCTGAAAGGGAAGAAGTCAAACCTTCCTAGAAGATAAGAAAGATAAGGAAATCAACTTCTAGAATATTTGTAGCTCAATCTTTAAAAGCGAATAAGGTTCTATTTGTTACAAATATAGTAAACCTAGCAACTATCAGGATAAATGTCAGATGAAGAGTAAAATTAATGAGCTTTCTATTGACGAATAATTAAAGAAGTCTTTTTTTTTCATATTCTTATGAATGAATCATAAAATAAAGAAGATATTATGATTATTCAAATTGATAGAAATTCATCCTCAGTCTTCACCTCTTCCTTTGAGGAAGAATGTGAGGGTGGAGGAGTATGTCAAGATTGTTCCATTAATTCTATAATGGGAATACATAATCTTAGTATCAACGTACTAAGCCAAGAAGAAGGCAAAATGCTCAAAATTCTTGATAATATTCCATATCAAGACATAAATATAAAGATAATAAAAACTTTAAGAAAAATCGAGCAAAAGCTTGAAGAGAAGAGTTATCTCAAGAAGAAAATGGAAGGAACTTCTCGATACTCAATCACAGAGATTCAAAGAAGACATTCTGAATAGGGGAAAACCAAAAGGGAATCGCATCGAGAAGACTTAAAGTTCAAAGTTAATCTCCTAAAAAAGGAGGTTCAGAACCTAAAGGTTAGGACTTCTAATTTGGAAACTATAGACAGCATGAAGAACTTCGACAATACTCCATTTTCCCAACAAAAGATGAATCATTAAATTTGGCAAATCCTCCACTAATGGGCGAAGTATCTAAACCTACCTAGCTAGGTGCAAAAACTAAGGTATTAACCCTTCTGTCACAGCCTAATTTATTATGAGCTAATCAAGTCAAGAGAGTAATCTCCCAAAAATAGTACTATCTAGTCACCATCGTAGTCAATAGGGGAATATACCATAAAGACAAAAGCTCGAATTGATTTGGAGTTGACATGAATTAGATTAATGAAGGAATGATATTTTTAAAATATAATTAAAAAATAATTGAGATTCTTAATGCAACTAATAGAGCAAAGTTGCTAATTGAGTACAAACTTCTAGATACTTCTGTCTACAATAATGAAGTTTGCTTTCAAATTCCATTTATTATGGTAAAAAATCTAACTTAAGGGATTATTCTTGGAAATTCCTTTACATATATGCTTTACCCTATCCATCATATCGATGATAAATGGATTGTAGGAGAGATTCAAGTGCATAAATTAAATTTTAAATTTTCTCTGAAGCCTAAGTATCACAATGTTAATATGGTAAAAGCTCAGATTAATCGAAAAGAGAAATTTATGATATCCCTTCAGGAGGAAATTACCTCTAAAAAGATTGGAAGACACCTCGAGTCTTGTTAAATAAAGAACAAAATTTTTTAGCTGGAAAGAATTTTCAATATGAAGTTTGTGCTTAAATCTCCAATGCCTTTTGAGATAGAAAACAACACATGATGGGATTACCATATGAGCCATCTTTCTTAGGAAATGATAGCTCCACCAAATCTATATCGACAGTTATGAACTCAGAGTTGCTAGAAGTTTGTAAAAAGGAGATTCAAGACCTCCTGAAGAAATGACTAATTAAAAAAAATATATAGCCCTTAGAGTTACATATCATTTTATGTGCAAAATGCGGTCGAGTTAAAAAGATAAGCACCATGACTGGTAATTAATTATTAGCCATTTAATCAAGCACTTCAGTGGATTAGGTATTTTCAAATTCTATTGGACCAAGACTTTAAGCATTTATGAATATTCCTAAATGTGATGAGAAAAGCAGGTCTTGTAGCTTCATACAGAAATCAGGTTTTTGGCTCATACCATTAAAAGGAACACTATTATCCCAATACAACAGGTTGTATAGTTTCTTTAAAAAATTTATGATGTCATTAAAGACAATACCTAGTTGCAAAAGGTTTTGGAAAGTCTAAGTTGCATTGCATACTTCTATAAATACCTTGTAAAGGATAATAAGCTTTTGTATAATAGGCTTAAAAGGAATCTTCCGGATTGGACCGAGGAATGTACATATGTAATCTGAAAAATCAAACTACGAGCTAAAGAATTACATTATCTTAATGTGTCTCATTTTAAGGGCTTTAAGATAGTAGAAACAGATGCCTCTTACTTGAGTTTTGGAGGTGTCTTAAAATAGCGATTGAATAATAAGGAACAATTGGTCTGGTTTGCTTCAAGTACTTAGAAAGAGGCTCAACAAAACTATTTCATAGTTAAAAAAAAATTTCTTATCCATTGGACTATGTGTAAAGAAATTCGAACTTTATCTTAGCAGTAAGCAATTCCTGATTAGAATAGATTATAAGACAACCAAGGAAATTATATTTAAAGACATCAAGGCCTTGGTTTAGAAGCACATCTTTGCAAGATGGCAAGGAATACTTTCTGTCTTCGATTTCGATATCGAGTTTATTAAAGGAGAAATAACTCCCTTTTATACTTTATAACTCGAGAGTTCTTACAATCCCATGGAGAAGGTAAAGGGAAAAGTACCTCTTTACTCCAGCCAGACTCTCCTTGAAAGGAAGCCTAAGGATTTTAAGCTTTTGTTTTCAAAAAAATGAATAGAGGAATCTCACTCCTTTGACTCTTCCTATTCTTTGCAACTAGTGCCTAAGAAGAGTGATCAGCTTCATTCTAAAGAAGATTTAAAAACTGCTCTTCCTCCTCAACTAGATAGTGAGAAAGATTTTCCTTACTTCCGAATCTATTAGGTTCATTTGTGTCCTCTAGAGGATGATGACATTAAAAAAAATGGGGATTGTAACCTCAAAACAAGCTGACTGGATTTCAGATTTGGCTCAAAAATATCTTCGCGAGCATCTTAAGCTAGGGATTTTACAAAGTCCTCAATTTGGTTTATCTATATTCTTGAAGAATCGGGGTCTATTTCTGTGGACACCAAATTGAAGAACAATCAAGTGGCTTGCTTAAAATTGAGAATTCTAAAGGTCATCTTGCCTACCAAGTGGTTCAAAGGAGCCATTTCAAAGACGAAGCACTCTGAAAGAGATCCTAAGAGATGAGACTACTATTATTATATGACCGCTTAGAATCAAATTTTCCTTATCCAGAATAATAAGCGAAAGTATAATTGGTGGGTCTCTTTCTACATAGATTAGGCAAATTTTCTTTCCTAATTTCGAGAATGGTTTAATAATTTCAAACCTTTTCATTACCCTATTTTGGTGTAAAACAATTTTGATTTATTTTGCATGTAAAATGAAATTTCTTCCGACTATCTTTTCTCAGCTCTTAATTTTTAATCCATTTATTGAATCCCTTGAATAAAAAAAAATGGATTATAAAGTCTTCTTTGATGAAGATTCTCCACTCAAGATTAGTCCCAATGTTGGTTGGTTGATAAGAAAATTCTACGCGAAATGGTGGGATAAATATCACCTAGATAACTCACATAGCATTTTCCATATTAATGGAAATTTTCCCCTCCAATCTAATCTTTCGGCTAGTATTCCTGCCTCAACACGAATCTGTGTTCCTCTGGGAGGAAATATTAGAGATATCCTCTCTAATTTCTTAAAAGAAGATATTAAAAAATTTCTCAACAAAGGGGTTTGTTCCAAAAGTGAGGCTACTTCTAATTCAAACTCTGACTTGGAATTTTTTCAAGACACTCAAGATCCATATGACAATTATACTCTTCTAAAAAAGGAATATTCTCCTTCTAAGAAGAAAACTGAAGATAAGGATAAAAAGATAATCCTTTAATCCTATCATCCAGTTGTTGTGCGACTACTCGACTCCAATAATTTCTAGGATTTGATTTTCTTTCTTTAAATTAGGATAAGACAGATTCCTATACGAAAATCCTTTGGTAGCCATATGAAGTAGTCAAATTCATTTGCTTAATTAAGAACTTCTAGTTTTTCTTCATAAGACTTTCTAAATTTCTCAACATACTAGTTAAATGTATCTTTCAAGTATTCTTGTTCTTCCTTTGAGGGAATATTCTCGAATCAGAGTCTATAATATCTATTCTGATATGCTAAATACATATCTTGTATTTTCTATGAGAGGAACAATCCCTCGTTTTCCTTTTCTAAGACCATCATATCACATTGAGAAGCAACATACCCCATATCCAATTGTGGAGTGGAATGTTATTTCCACATTTTTGTTGCTTATTTCTAAAATCTTTTGTAATTCTCGGACTGGAGGCCTTGCAGTTGGAACCACCTTCCTAGCGACCTATTTCTCTAGGAACTTCACTTATTCCGAAGATATGGTTTGAGGAACCACGGTTGTCATCTTTTCTGGATTTGTGAGAAAAAAAATAGTTTCTCCTAGCTTTACGATCTTAGGGAGAGGATGCATCTTAAGAATGAGAGTACTCATGGTTTTATTGTAAATTCTATAAATGAGTAGTACATGTTCGAAAAAAAACTTTGTATTAAATCCATTCATGTGAAGATAACCCTTTCATAATATGGAGATCTACGAGTGATAGTGGAAGATTTGGGAAACATTCAAAATAAATTAGACCATCACAGATAGTGGATTCCACCGACCCCATCACTATACCCTATGTGCCATTTATCTCTCAGTGCTAAGTAAATAGCAACCCTTAATCCCAATCTGGTTATGGGTTTAATTGCTATTTGCACTAAATCGAGATGGATGAACTTATATCCATCTTTTATGTGCTTGTCTAGTAAAGGTTGAGACAGGAGTTTAAATGATTCATGTTTAGATCTCATTGAGATGGAGTTTTCTACAAATCGTATAGCAAATCTTGATTTTTGGCTTATTCCTCATGTTTTATATATATCTTTTGCAGATACATTTAGAATATACTAATTTTTCAGATCTTGCTCTTTTTCTTTTATATCTTTCCCTCAAACTTCTACTTTATTTCTTAAAATAGAGTTTGAGGTAGAGGAGAAATCCCTTTATTGAAGGAGCTCTCATAGAGGTAGAAGAAGTAGATGAAGAAGAAGATTTTCTTAAAGAAAACCTCTTTAGCATATTGACCATTAGATTGATCAGAGTCAATATTACACTATCAACAATTTATAGGTTTTTAAACACCTTCGCACGACTTAAACCCAATGCGATTACTAGTGGGATTCTGATAACTTTCTTGTGCTAAGTATGACTTATGTCAATATGAAATTATGAGAACCTTCCATTTACAGCTCTAATATCAATTAGGCAAAAATGGCGGATTAGAAGAAGAATAGTAAAGAGAAAGAATGTAAGGGATAGAAATAAGAACAAGAAAAGTTACAGGAGTTTTATTAGAAAATACAAGGCAAAGAGTGAGAGAAATAAAAATATAATAAGTCAGGAGCTTCCAAATTTTCTTAAATATATGCTTAAAAGAAAACTTATAAAAAGATAAAATTCTCTTTTACAAAATAAGTCAAACTAAATAAAACTATTTTTACGAAGTTATATGATTAAACTAATGTCAAATAAAAATTCCAAAATATATATTTCTATTATTGGCATATCCTAAAAATTATTAAAATCAAGCAGTCCAACAATAATTATATGATAAGATTAAGGATAATCTTTTCAATATATATATAATAAATGATGGTGCAGTACACGTGTGAATCAGTGGAAGCATTAAACGTGCCGTATTCTTCCTTGGTCCGGTTAGGTTCGAAACTGAAAAGCTGAAAGGAACCATGTTCTTTTATTTAGAGCGATGCCAACTGACAGGTCACTCTCGTAATTTTCACTCAATACAAGGCCCCATTTCATAACCCCCCAACCCAACTCGAACAAAAAAGATTCATCCGTTTATTACATGTTAAATATTGAATATCTTCTTCACGAATTAGGAAGGAAAAAAATCAAATGCTAAATAAATAAAAAAAGGAAGGAACACAGTAAACAAGGAAAATGAGAAATCTTTAACATGAGCTGCAAAATCTCAGATTCGATCTAGGGCTCTTATCATTCAAGCGCATGCAAATCGATTGTCAGGATCGATCTGGAGACTATTGGTTGAAATTCTGAGCGACTAAGTCAAATCTGGAGTCTTTTTCTCTTCTTAATTTTGGTTCAGAGCGATGGGGAAGGCGGCGGTGGGGGCGGCGGTGGTGTGCGTAGCTGCTGTATGTGCGGCGGCGGCGTTGGTGGTTCGCCACCGGATGAGGAGCTCGGGAAAGTGGGCCAGAGCTATGGCGGTTCTTAGAGAGTTCGAGGATAAGTGCGAGACTCCGATTGGGAAACTCAGACAGGTCGCAGACGCCATGACTGTTGAGATGCATGCAGGACTCGCATCTGAAGGTGGAAGCAAGCTTAAGATGATCATAAGCTACGTTGATAACCTTCCCACTGGGTACGAATATCTATATGAAAGATTGTATTCGTGTGATTTTGCTTTTTACTTTGTTCATTTTCTTGACTAGCTTTAATGTTGATTATATTATCTATTTCAGAAGCCTGTTTATTTGGATAATTGAAAGGGTCGTGGGGTTTTTTCCCCCTCATCTTTTCCCAACTATTTCTTGATTTTAGAAGTTGTTTTTTTCTCTGTTTTTGAAGTGAAGTGTTTGACTTTGTCATTATGGATTTAGAGTTTGAATTTTTGTGCAGAGACATGCATAATTTTAGCTTCCTTGTTTTCTGTTTTTTGATTGATTTGAGACAAGTTGAACGTTTCACTAAACTAAACTATTCTTCACTCAATTGAATGCTTTTGAGCTGTCTTTCTCTTGTTCTAAGGATCATATACATTCTTTTTAGCGATTCTATTTTTAATTTGTGCACTTCCATTTGGTTGTTAACATTGTGGAAAGAGATAAAACGTGAAAATGACCGGCTTTTCATAAATATAGGGATGAGAAAGGGTTGTTCTATGCATTGGATCTTGGTGGCACAAATTTCCGTGTTCTGCGGGTGCAGTTGGGTGGAAGAGAGAAACGTGTTGTAAAGCAAGAATTTGAGGAAGTTTCGATTCCTCCACATTTGATGATTGGGTCCTCTCATGTTAGTATCATTTCCTAGATTTAGATTCGTGTATTATAATAATTATTATTATATTATTGTGGTTCAGAGTATTTTATCCTAGATAATTCAAGAAACGCTGAGCCTATTTATATTGTTGGTTCATACACTGGTCAAGTGAAGTGTTATGCGTGATGTCTTTTTTTTCAGGAATTATTCGATTTCATAGCAGCAGCACTGGCAAAATTTGTTGCTGCAGAAGGTGATGATTATCACCCAGCGCCTGGAAGGCAAAGGGAGCTTGGTTTTACCTTTTCCTTCCCAGTGAGACAAACATCAATTTCATCTGGGTCACTTATTAAGTGGACAAAAGGCTTTAGCATTGAAGACACGGTTAGTTCTAATGGTTGACTCCTATTTACACACTGTTTGGCTGATGTTGCTATATAATATATTTTTCACCAGTATCGACACCCTTTGATATTCATTTTCTTACAAAATTCTTTTATTAAGCATTGATTTCTAAATGATCTTGAATCAACACATTACAATGCACACCAAAGATTATTTTACTGTGTAGGAATAGTATTCAATTAGGTTAATCAATACTGAGAGTTTGTTCTTTACATTTCCTGACATGTATGTTTTGCTTGTTGGATTTTTTCGATACCCTTGCAGGTTGGGGAAGATGTGGTAGGGGAGTTGACCAAAGCCATGGAAAGAATTGGGCTCGATATGCGTGTTGCAGCTTTGGTAATTTTCTTATTTTGTCTAACTAAAATACTTTGTTGTGATGTAAATTGTATAATTAAGCTTCTTATTTTATCTAATTCTTATGCAGGTAAATGATACAATTGGAACATTAGCAGGAGGTAGATACCATGACAATGATGTCATAGCTGCCGTGATTCTAGGCACTGGAACAAATGCAGCGTATGTTGAGCAAGCAAATGCAATTCCCAAGTGGCATGGTCTTCTACCTAAATCAGGAAAGATGGTTAGTAAACATGAAAGTTACAACTATAATTATTATCTTAGCATACGATTCCTGTCCCCACCCCCCAAATAACTACTTTAGTGTTGCCAAGATAAAATAAATAAATAGATCCTGATCTAAGCTGAACTATTGGTAGACATTTCAAATCTCGTAGGTTATCAACATGGAATGGGGCAACTTCCGGTCATCACATATGCCTGTCACAGAATATGATCAAGCACTGGATGCTGAGAGCTTAAACCCTGGAGAACAGGTTATGCCTAATTCTAATTTTTTGTCTCCCTTTCTTATGACATCATTACTAAATAAATGTATAGGAGTTGAAGTGAGTATTTTTTTTTTTCAAATTTCTATTTTCAGATTTTTGAAAAGATGATTTCGGGTATGTATTTGGGAGACATAGTACGCAGAGTTTTGTTGAAGATGGCTGAAGAGGCTGAATTTTTTGGTGATATTGATCTGCCCAAACTGAGAATTCCATTCATACTCAGGTACTCTCTCTCTCCACCCCCCTTTCCTCATGCTACAGTAGACCATAGCAACCATCTGTCTCGGTTTTCGGGCTCTAGTTGAGCCCAGCCCGAAACATATGCAAATCTGGATAAGATTGGGTCAATTTTCTGCAATAATAGTCACAATTGAGCTTTAGAAATCGTTAATATAAGACTTTATTGATGGATTGGTGAGCATTTGCTGGTTGAATTGATGGGCTGCCCAGAATTTTTCTTATTTTGATCTTCTAGTTTTGAACCATATTAAACCCCCACCTTTTATTTTTATTTTATTTTTTGTGACACTGTCTAACATGTAGACGTTCTTAATCTGTACTTTAACATAGTTGTTACAAAATATGCAGGACTCCAGACATGTCCTCTATGCATCATGACACTTCTACAGACCTAAGAGTTGTCGGAACCAAACTGAAGGATGTATTAGAGGTATTTTTCTTTCCTGCAATACTAACTTCGAAACCTGTCCGTTTTTTTTTTTTTGGATTCGTTTCTGGGACAAGAAAAAGCAAAAGAACATGTCGAAAATTGAACCATGCTATTTAGTGTTCATTTTCTTTATAGGATGAATTATGCTAGGAAATTCTCACTCATTGGCTTTTTCCTTTTTTTGATTTCTCGGGGGCAGATATCTAACACATCCCTTAAAACAAGAAAAGTCGTGGTAGAGATCTGCGATCTTGTTGCCACTCGTGGGGCCCGCCTATCTGCAGCTGGAATCCTAGGGGTCTTGAAGAAACTTGGACGAGACACCCCAAATGATGGAGAAAACCAGAAGTCAGTAATAGCATTGGATGGAGGGTTGTTTGAGCACTACACCAAATTCAGAACCAGTTTGGAAACCACTCTTAAGGAACTACTCGGAAGTGGAGTTGCCGAAAGAGTCTTCATTGTGCACTCAAATGATGGGTCTGGCATCGGAGCGTCGTTATTGGCAGCATCTCACTCCCAATACCTTGAGCTAGAAGAAGAATCTTGAAGAAAGGTTCTCTCTCAAAACGCCCAACGGTAGATTAGAAGAGACCAACAAAATTGTTATGTTGTTGTATAATCTTGGATATACTTAAGATCGTGATGAGTTTTAGATTTCGAAAAAGAAAAAAACAATCCTATATTTATTATAATTCCAGATATGGGTTTTTGCTTATCTGGTGGATCAAGTTTTGAGGTTACGTTGCTTCTTCTCCCTCGCCCTTTAGAGTTGCGTTTGGGACTCTTTGTATACGAACTTATTTTCTACTGAGTTTGTTCATCAATAAGTTGGGGGCTGTAAATTTCTCAGTGACTCTTTGGGGGACATTTTTATTGCATTACATGTGTCCTTTTCTGTCTTCAAATAAATAAATAAAACACAGGATCTTAATTCTTAGTTTCTTCTTATGGGAACTTTTCATCTTGCAGGTGTATGTCATGTTTTTCAAACTTGTTAAATTTGCAAAATTTAGAAGAGGTTAGTTCTAGTTGATTCTAGTGATGTTACCCTACAATGCTATCAAACCGCAGTTTCCAAACCCTCATCCAAATACAAAGAAAGTGGCTGTCAAAATTTTAGATTCTTCTACAGCAGCTATTATACTTCTGTACAACTTTTATTCTTCTTACATTGCAAGATTCCCATTGCTAAACTACTCTCCATTCACACGTTATTTATTCTGATCACCCTCTTCTTTATTCTCCCTCTTTGAATTCTTAAGTAGAGGAGCAGCTTCATATTCATTATTTTTCTTCTCTCCTCCTTGTAGTACTCTAAGACGGAGCAAAATCTGCAGAGCTTCTTTCATGGAAGGCCGGTTTTCTGGCAATGTCGCGGTACAAATCACTCCGAGCCTGAAAACATGACACATTCCGGCTACATAACACTCTTTCTTAATCTTCTCATCCAAAAGATCGTCAATGGCATTTCCGTGGTGCATATGTTGTAGGGCCCATTCCGCAAGGGAGGTGTGGTGCCCACCTTCATGAGCTTCCCGTCCAGTTGCTAGCTCTAGAAGAACGACTCCAAAACTGTATACGTCTATTTTCTCGGTCACTCTTGTTGTATGAGCATATTCTACATATGTCGAGTAAGAAAAAGATCAAGATATTAATTTTAAGGAATTCAAATGACACAACAGTAAAACCCAATAATCCTTATATTCGTTAGTTTCTGTTAAGTATTCCCAGATACTTCATTATTTGCTTCTGTAAAATATGCCCTCATATTTTAAACTCTATAAAAATATATCCCTCAATGAAGATTCTATATTTGTAAAATATATTTTCTCTTATTTGCAAAGTAAACCCTTTGAATTAAGTTGAAGGAGAAAACTATACATATACTTCAAATTTTTACCAGCCTTAAATCAGTTTTCTGGCTCTGCCCTGTTATAAAACCTGACCAAACAAGATATAAGTATCAATAATTACCTGGGGCCATGTAGCCGAAGGTGCCTGCAACAGCCGACATGGAGGCCGGTTCACCTTGCTTGATCAACATCTTTGCTAGACCGAAATCGGAAATCTTTGCATTAAACTCAGAATCCAACAAAATATTACTCGATTTCACGTCTCTGTGAATAATAGGTCTCTCACAATCATGGTGCATGTAGCACAACCCTTGAGCTGCCCCTAATGCAATACGATATCTCTTTGGCCAATCAAGCACATCATTGCCAACCAATCTACTCTTACCATGAAGCCATCTATCCAAGCTGTGATTTTCCATGTACTCATAGACTATAAGTTTCGAGTCATCACTCGAAATACAACATAGCAACTTGACTACGTTAGCATGTCGGATCGAGCTTAGTACCTTAACTTCCGCTATGAACTCTTTCTCGAGTTTCTCCTCGAGGTTTCTGTTATTCCATATCCTCTTCACTGCCACAATGTCTCCTAGACGATTTACTGGGACTCGGTAAACTTTCCCCGACCCTCCACTTCCAATCGTGTTGTTTTCAATCAATCCCGACAAAATGTTCGACTCCGTGAAGTTCAACCTTTGAAATGAGGTCACATTCCATACTAAATTACTTCCTTTTCTCTTTGAATATAATCTTACTATGAGGAACGAAAATATCACAGACAACACAAAAACTGAAATGCTCAACCCTATGATCATAGCAAGATCACGTGACGATGTCTTCCTTGATTTTTGAAACCTGGAATCGCAACGGTTGAAGTTTATAAGTGGGTTGTTCCCGCAGAGTCCCGGATTGTTCAAGAAGCTCATTGAATAGGCTGAATTCTCCAATTCATTAGGGATATTTCCAGTCAAATGATTAGAAGAAAGGTTAAGGGAAGTGAACATTAGAAGACCAAGTTGTGATGGAATCTCCCCGGAAAATTGATTGTCGGAAAGGTCTAAATCTGTAAGACGAGGTAAGTGACCAAGCCCATCCGGGATTTTCCCAGAAATCCTATTGTGACCGAGATCAAGACTCGTTAAAGATGTCCACGAAATAATTTTCTTCGGTAATTCACCGTCGAATTCATTATGATGAAGAGAAAGCTTGGTTAATTCTTGAAGAGCTGTGAGCTCTTGAGGGATCGAGCCCGTAAACATATTATTCCCAGCATCAAAAACAACCAACTTCCTCCAAGAAGATACCCCGATTGGAATCTTCCCAGAGAATCTGTTGTTGCTGATTTCTAACCATAAGAAATTCCCCGAAACTTTCTCCGGAAGCTCCCCGGAAAAAGAGTTGCGGTGGATCATTACATAAGACATATTCGTCAAAGTCCATAAACCGCTCGGTAAATTCCCGGAAAAGTTGTTGCTGTGAATCATAAGAGTAAACAAACTATTGCAATTTCCGAGCGATTCCGGCACTTCACCACTAAGATTATTCTCAAAAGCTACTAAGCCTACTAACTTACCTCCATTGCATAGATGTTCCGGAAGACTGCCCGTTAACTGATTCGAAGAAACCTCGAACCCTACAAGCTCCGAAAACCGCCCGAAATCTGGAGGCAAACTGCCCGACAAATTGTTTGTATACAGCTTGACGGTTTTCAAACCTGGAAGACGGCCTATGCTTTCTGGAATCTCACCTGATAGCTTATTCGAACATAAATTCAAAACCGTCAGCTTCTGAAGGTTCCCGACATCATCCGGGATTTTCCCGGTCAAATTGTTTTCTGAAAGGTCAAACTCGGTTAACTCGGAAGCTTCAATCTTTATGGGAATTTCACCAGAGAGTTCATTCTTGAATAAATAAAGTAAACTGAGATTTTTCAACAAAAACAAACTGCTTGGTAAATTCCCGGTAAGACTATTCCGAGATAAGTCCAAAATGTTGAGAGCTTCCATGTCACCAATATTTTCCGGGATTTCCCCGATCAAATTGCAGCTAGTCATCAATAGCATCTTCAATTTCTTCAACTTGGTAAAACTTGAAGGCATCTCCATTGCCTTCAAATTCAAATTATAAGCCATTTTAAGCTCTTCTAAATTCGACAAGTTACCTATATCCTCCGGGTAAGTACCGTTAAACTTGTTCCCTCGAAGATCAAGAAATCTAAGCTCCGACAATCGTCCAATGGATGCTGGAATATCGCCGAAAAAGTTGTTAGCTAAGAGGCTGAGGAAATTAAGCCCGGATAAGCGGTCAATATCTTCCGGAATGGGGCCGTCAAGGATGTTTTGGGAAAGATCAAGGTATTGAAGCTTCGAACAGTTGTAGAGAATTGTAGGGAATGGGCCGGGAATGTAATTGTATTGGAGATCAAGGTGGGTCAGATTTTTCAAGTCACAAATGAAAGGTGGGATAGTTTGTGTTATGTTCAGGTCTATGATGGAGAGTTGAGTGACGAAATTGTTTGTGCATTTGATTTCTGGCCAGGAGCAATGAGAGACGTTGGATGATGAACTCCAGTGGCTTATGGACGGTGGATTTTGCCAGTATTTGGCTAAGGATAGTAGGACTGCTTGCTCTTGATCATAAAGTGGTTCGGAGTAAGTTCCATGGCTGAAGAGGGAAATGAAGAAGAAAAGTATTATCAAATTCTTCATGTTTTTTTTTTTTTCCTTCTTTTTTGTTTCTGAACTCTGAAACCTTTGTTTCTGCCAACTTGAATGTGAACAAATGGATGAAGGCGGCTTATATTTGAAAGTCAAGCTAAAGTCTTTCAAAAAATGAATCATTTTACAGTTGACCCAGAAAGTTTGCATAAAAAATAAAGAGAATTGGGGGTAAATAGTAATTAAATTAAAATAAAGAGTAATGGGACTGCTAAGAAAGACGTAATATGTGTTCAGAAGGGTGCGCCTTATAGAAAATAATAAAAATAAAGGGGGGGAAACGTGTAAGCTATAACGATGTGTTAGCCATGAATTGTGTCATATTGTCACGTGGGTGAGGCCAAACCTAACTTGAAGTTGAGTTAACGATGCGGCGGCCTTTGTTGAACAAAGACTTTGAATAATCTCAATCTCAATCTCAATCTCAATCTCAATCTCAATCTCAATCTCAATCTCAGTCTCAGGGTTGAGAGTAGAGCCAACGGTTTTTTTAATCAGTGGAAGACTTTGACACGCTTTTCATTCATCCCCATTTGCGATTTTCTTCTAGAATTTCAATCTATATTTGTATTGTGATTTGTGTGTGTCGTCACACAATTGTAGATATAGTTAAACCCAACAATTATTACTTCTGCTCCTTATTTTTTTTAAGGTATGATAGTTAGAATAGAGTAAAATATATTTAAATATTATTTTCATATATTATATTAATTATCATTTTAAATATTATATATATTATGAGTTAAAATAAATCTATTAAAAGTTAATAATTTTAAATCAAGATGATTTATCCATAATTAAAAATATATATATATTTATTTTTATACTATTATATTGTATATATGGGTTAATGCTAAGTTACTATGTTTTAAAAATATAACTCATTTTCATGCAATAACATGATCCATGCCCTCTTGTTTCTTTCTTACCCCCTTTTTTTTTTCCCTGTTCAGTATCTCTGTCTGCATCTGGGAGAAGGTTCCTGTAAATTTCCAGGGAAGATGGTGGTGGTTGAAAATTAAGACCAGAGAATGTGTTGGATCCCATTCACGCAAGGGGGCTTATCCAAAATCAATTACTTTTCTTTTTTGGTCCTAAAAATCCATAGAATCCAGCTCATATGAAGTCAACCAGACAGTAGTTGACGCGGTGCTTCTGATTCTTTTCACAATCATTTTTATTCCACCACACAAATACAAAGCACCAATCCATTACTCATCTTTACATATTTGCATCGTCCTCCTTTTCACTCCTTTCAGTGGCAAATAAAAAATTAAATAAAATACAACAATATAGTAGAGACTAGAGAACCACCAATTAAGAAACAATCCTCATTTCTATCGATGACTTCAATTGAAATGGTTGGTGAAAAATCTTAGACTGACAATACTATGTCCGCATCGGGCTCCACCTACAACGACTACTCGTAAGAGCTGATTTGGATTATGTCTGGCAACCCGCCACCCGATAATAAAATAAGACGTGTGTTTTTCACGAAGTTGGCTAAAAATTCTCTATATTTTATGAAGAGGGGTTTAAAAACCTCTTAATTTTTAAATGAAAAAAAAAAAAACCTACAATATATAATATGCATAAGAGAATTCCATTAACTTGTTCCATTTGTTATTAACAGAATACTGACTATGAAAACTAATATTTAAAAAATCAATATTCTTAATTTTAACACTTCACCTTAATTACTTTATAATCCTAGTGTTTATAAGATTTGGATTTCGAAATCCAGATCTTGAAAGATTTCGAAGGCCATATTGCATTCAAGACTGGGTTTCGAAACCAAGATCAAATCTGAATTGTGTTTAAGATAAGTGTTTCAAACCTTTTTTTTTTTTTTTTTCACAAATTTGTTTTCAGAGATTGAGAGAGAGAGAGAAAGGGTGGACAGTGGTGGTTCTATGGAGAGGTAGTTGTGGTCATCAGCTTGTCGATGACCGCGGAAGCGGTCAACATGATCAGTTTGATGATGGCCGTGGTGACGGCCATCATGAGGACGAAAATGAAAGAAAATGGACGGGAAGAAAAAAATAATGAATTAAAGTTTAGATATTAAATTAAAATACTAAACTTTCTTAAACATTTTTCAAATATAAGCTGACATGGCATACTTATTTAACATGCCATGTCAACATGTTGTTACTAGAAAATGAAAAATTGGATGGGATGAGGTTTCAGCACATGTTATAGAAGGGTAATGGGAGGTAGACAAAATTTAAAGAGATTTTAGATAAAATATAATGAGTTGGTAATTATTTATGTTAATGCTTAATGACTCATTAATTAAGTGGATAGTATGAATTAATGCCAATATATCACAATTTGTCTAAATTTTATTACCCTACCATTTTCCAATATAAAATATACGGATTTTTTTTACTCATTTTAAAATATAGAGAATTTTTAGTCCCTCTTTACACAATGCAGGGAGTTTTAAACCTTTAGCTCCATAAAAAAATATGAAAAGATATTTATATAGTGAAGGGTAAGAGTACTCTTTAAGCCTTAAATTTAGGACATGTGTCCACAAGTTATACAATAATGCTATTAATGCTTTTTAATGCACTTTTCAACTTAGCTGCCAAGAGCGAAGGGAGGGGTGGAAGAGGGTTGTTATCGCCCGCCATTAGCTTGTCGCGCCTAACCTAGGTTGTGTACCTATTTATGAGATTTAACTCTTTTTTGATGTATTTGGTTTTGGGACAAAACCTTAGTGGGCCCTCTAATCCTTAGGCCAAAGTAGGGTTCCACCTATGAGCCTTATAGGGCTCATCCCTTATGGTTTCCAAGTCACAATGAAGGAGGTTAGTGTCACCAGCGACGCTGCTTAGGGCCAACCTTGGCTTCATATGATCGTCGAGTCCCGACTTAGGGCGGTACATAGCTTCAGGCAACACGTCAAATCCTCAACTTCAGCATGTACGTCTTAGGGAGTCACGTGTCCATCCAGCCACCACTCTCTAGTCTCAGCCTCCTCACCTAAGACCATTGCTTCCTCGTCCTCATCCTAGGGTAGATTTCCTACTAGACCCTCCCGAATGAGTGCGGCCCTAGTCGAGGTTGAGGACTAGGTCACTTGCTACCCAACAGTTAGCCCTTTGCCATATGGTATGAGATGACAAAGACCTCATGGCACTTGTCCTTCGTCCTTCATGCATACTTAGCGGCGGGTGCTGACCTTCGCCAATCAGGGCTTCCTTGAGATTAAAACCAGAGAGCACACCCACGTCTTATCAACTGCTATAATGTCTCACCTACTTACACGTGTCCTACATTAATTGTTATGTCTCTTCGAATTCCGAGGCAATTCTCTCTTTCTCCTTCACTTCCCTTTTTTTGCTTTCTCTTATCTAGTTTACCCTTTTTCTCTCTGCTTTCCCCCTTACAACTTATTTTCAGAGTATTTTTTACCTCTGTCCTTTACTTAGTTCACCGATTATCCACTACACGCTTGAGGTTTCTCCACCACTTTCATCACGATGTCTAAAAAACTAAGTAAATTCTTTTTTCTTGATTCACCTTTTTTTTTCAATTCTATGATAGATGTTCTTTGTAGCTTGGTCGTGCCTTTTCAACTTCCAAAGGAAAATTTTAAGCTGATCTTTTCAATTCAAAATATGTGTATAAAAATTACCTCTAGAATTTCCCACCAAAGTGCTCTTTTCTAATTTCTCTTTCCTAGGCGGCTGCTTCTAGGGTTCCCATCATTGTAGACTTAGAAGGGTTAGCCCTAGGGTTTAGTAGACCTAATAGGTCTGCCCTAGAGCTTGGCAGAACCCTCAACATATGTAGATCCCTTCCGCTTTAGGCCTTAGGGTTTACACTTCGCTTTAAAGAAATTGGATGCCAATAGGTTAAGGTTAGCTTCAGTCATTTTACTATCAGCTTCTTATCGACATATAAACCTTTGAATGTCCAATCTTCATATTCATACCCCATCTTCATAGTGTGTTTCTTATCGAGCAGAGTGTGTTTTTTTTACACTACTCGATGGATCGAGCTTCTGCAAAGCACCCTCGTTCCATCGAGCAGTACAAGAAACACACTATGCTCGATGTGAAACCCATCGAGGGTGTGTTTCCCATACTACTCAATGGAACAAAGGTTCTTTGTAAAGCTTGATCCATCGAGCAATGCAAGAAACGTACTCTGCTCGATGCAAAACCCATCGAGTATGTGTTTCTTGCACTACTGGAAGGGTTGAGGATATTTTTAGAGATCACGATCCATGGAGTGTGGGAAAAACACATGCCTGATTGCTCAAGATAGCTTTAGAATCCTCGAGCCATTGAGTAGTGCAAGAAACGCACACTCGATGGATCGATATTTGATGTTCCTCACATAATCTTAGTTCAAAATCAGTAAATCCATAAGAAAACAATACAATTTTCTAATTTATAACATCCGCAACCTAGATTAAACCACTTTCAAAGAAAAACAATAAATTTCACAAGAAAAACAAAATCCTAATATAATGTAGTGTTTGAAGATGTTTAATGTGCGATCGGAATAGGTCAATTATATTTTCTGACTGGGATCAAAATAGATCTAACGTGCGATTGGAATAGATTTAGAATTCTAAAACCATACAATACTTCTTTTTTTCTTTTCTTTTTCTGGATGGTTGATTATATTTTCTGATCGAGAATGAAATTAAAATAATTATTATTTCTTTATTTGATTTATTTTTATCTAAAATAAAGTATTATTTTGATTATTCAAAATCGCAAAATAAGAAATAAATCTTCTCCTTACAATATGTATTTTTTAAATAAAATGACATTAATGACTCATCCATGTAATCGATATTTTTTTTCATAAATAATTTTTTATAAATATATTATATAATTTTTTGAGAATTTAATTCAGAAAGTTCTAAATCAAATAATGAATCATTAAAATGTAAAATCAAAATCATTCTATATTACCGTTTCTTATACAACCAAACAGACAAATAAATAAGTCATTTCATTCTTCCCCATTCCCCTCATTTAGCCTCCTAAATCTCCAAATTTAGAGAAGCAAAGGATCATTCTATATGAAAATTCCAGGGAACCATAAAAATAATATGCAATATAGTCGCCCAAAATCAATATGATCTTCGAACATTTTTGTTACTCCTATATTTAAAAAGTTTAATGAGAGCCATGTGCATGTAATAATTTTTCTTTTATTGATATTGAATTTTTGCGCTACATCTACAAATGTAACCATTGCATAAATACTCTCTCCAACGTCAGTCAATCCCAGCAATTGAAAGAACTTTTCACTTTCAGACAACCATAAATGGACATTTGAATGTTCAGATCACTTCTTAATACGAAAAGGGAGAGCAGACAACCTTACAACAATCACTTTCTGTATATGAACTAACAAGATCAAGAAGAAAAACACAAATTCCGACTTCATTGTTCATCATTTCCCGCTTCCTTTTGATCACTTCCTACATCAATTGATAACAAAGTCTTGAAATGAATGTCGGCAATGCATGAGAAAGACAGTGACTAGGAACTTCAGCTCAAAAGGTCTTTATGGTTGAGGATTAAATCAAGTCTCAAAACTGGTCTCTATCTTCTTTAGTTCCATGTCTTAAGCGCATAATTCTAGTTCGGAAAACAATAGGGGGGAAAAAAGAAGAAAGAAAAGACTAGGACTTTTCAGTTTTCATGTTTGCTATCATACCTCGAATTATACTAGTTAAAATGCCAGTTTGAGACTAAGACTCGGTTTGGCCCCGCAGAATCCAATTTAACCTCACAGAATATAACCTAGGACCCACATAATCTAAACCTAAGTACATGACTTGCTCTAGCCTCAGGGTCCCAAGTTTCGTTTAAACTTAGGTTTTGATAAACACACCCCATAACACAAATTAAGAGTTACAGAGAGAAAGTTCAACCAAGTATCTAAGTGACCACATAATTCATCACTACAACTCAATAGTCAAAAGACAAGAATGCTAATTATTTGGAAACACTAATTTTCATCTGGTTACGACACACAAAATATATTATTCTACACCCCAGTTTCACCAAATGAAGTTTAGCACAGCCAAAAGTGTGTATATAGTTCCAACAGAAGACTTGACACAAAACCAAGAAAAATAATTCAAGAGAAACCTTCTCTTTTCTAAATTTCCAAGCTTCAAAAACAATCTTCTTTCACAACCAAAAGACCATATACCAATTTATTAAACCATCAGTAAAAGATAAATCAAACACTTTACCAATTCTAAGCCGGAGCCAGTGAAATATTATTCAGCCTCTCAAGAGCCAAAATGATAGCTTGAGTACCCAAATTTCCTTCACCATAAGCCTTAAGCGAAAGATAAAGCTGCTGAGCCAAAGCCAATCCAGGAAGTCCCACCCCCATTTTCTCACACTCCTTTAAACAAATCCCTAAATCTTTCACAAAATGATTTACAAAGAAACCAGGTTCGAAATCCCTCTTCAATATCCTACCCGCATACAAATCCAACGACTTCGATCCAGCCGCCCCTGTCGAAATTGCGTTTAAATACAAACCCACGTCCAGACCCGCCTTATGAGCGAAAATCATCCCTTCGACTAACCCGACCATGGTTGAAGCGATCGTGACCTGATTCGCAAGCTTCGCGAATTGCCCTTTTCCACTTGTTCCCATGTAATTAACCTTACCCATTAGGACAAATAATGGGTTTAATCGTTTAACTACCGTTTCGTCCCCGCCGGCGAAGATAGCCAGCTTGGCGTTTTTTGCGCCGAGGTCTCCACCGGATACGGGGGCGTCGACGGCAGAGCAGCCTTTGGAATCGGCGGCGGCGGCGATTTCGGAGGCGAGCGTGGGTTCGGACGTGGTCATGTCGACGAGGATGCCGCCGGGTCGGAGACCGGCGAGTGCGCCGGAGGTGGGATCAAGGAGGACGGAGCGTACGTCGGAGGGATAGCCGACGATAGAGAAGACGACGTCGGATTGAGAAGCGAGGGCGAGTGGGTTGGGGGCTAGATTGGCCCCCATGTCGAGGAGAGGTTGGGCTTTCGAGATTGTGCGGTTGAAGACGGTAAGAGTGTAGCCGGCTTTGATTAGGTGGGAACACATGGACTGGCCCATAACGCCGGTTCCGATCCAGCCCAGACGGGCGTTTGATGGGCTGATGGGCTCGCCGGGAGAGGGAGCGGTGGAGGTGGCCATTGAGCGGTGGAAGTGAGGAAAGAGAGAAATGGAGAGGCGAGGGGCACTGTGGAAGCGAAGTGAGAGTCGCAGTAGTGCCATCTCCTCGTTTTGTATTTTGTCATGCCGATTTTTTCAGACAGCGGCACGTTGTCCATAAGAAAATTAAAAAAAAAAAAAATTAGAAATCATATTATTTAAATAATATATATAATTTTATTAGATTTATAAAATAATATATTATAAAAAAAATTATATAAATCATATATAATATATAAATAAATACATAAAAAAAATTTAAATAATTTTATTTGGAAGTTTTTAATAAAGGTTAATATTCGATTTATGAAAATAAATTTCAATAATTAATATGAAAAAATCAATTTGTTAATATATTTGTAATGATTTGTTTGAATTTGAAATCGGCATTATTAGGAATAAGGTATAATTGGCTGTCCAGTTATACTCACCAAGACTAAGTTTCATATTTAAATTAAATTTAATAAATTTAAAATATATTAATTCATAAATTATTGATATATTTAATATTTTTATTAAATTAATAGATTTATTTAATCTAAAAGTAACTAATTTATCAAGTTTTATAGTAAGTTTTTAAAAAAGAGTCATATGATTATTCGGTGATAGTGAAATGATTTTCGTTTAATGGATGACAAAGTGAGAATGAAAAAATCATTCATATGTATTTAGTTGGAATAACTCTAGTCATTCCTTTTTATGAGGTAGTCGATGTATTTTTTTAAATTTGATTATGACACCAGAATAATTTTCAAGATTTTTTAATTAGAATGTTATACTTTGATCAATTCGTATTCCTTATTTATATCCTTATTATCATTCAAATTCCTTATATACTTAAATATATACGAAAAAATTATCATTTATATTCTCATTCCATTCCATTTTTATTCTCGTTCCCTTAAGGAATCGAACAAAGCATACTCTTAATGTTATGAAAATTTTATAATAATAATGATCATTTTCCCCTTCATGAAAACTTTATGAAACTTTTGGTTTGATTTCTTAAGGAGGAATGAAATGAAAATAAATGGTATTCCTCCGCTTGGTTCGATTCTATCAGAATCGGAAAATCGTTTTTATTCATTTAGTATCCAATATGAGAAATGACTCATCCTTTCAAAATACATAGTTTTCGATAGAATAGAATTACTCATTTATTTAGGTAGAGTTTTTCACATAATATTTAAATTTTATTAAGTTTATAGGTATTTTTCAACCATTTTCTTCATGTAATATATAAGTAAGCAAATGTAGTTAAATTCATTGATTTCATTCCAACTCATTTTCATTCTTTAAACCATTGCGTTCCCTCTCTCAAGGAATCAAACCAAATGCCTCTTTAATTCTTTAGTAGAACCAGTTTTTATGACATCCATAAATAACCTAATAATGGTATTAGAGACTAGGAGTATGTTTGGTCAGAAAGAAGGTAGGAGAAGTGAACTTCATTAAAGGAATGGGAAGGAGATGGCATTAGACCTTAAAATTTCATTTGTAGTGCATGGATATTTTTTTAATAAAGAAAGATAAAGTTAATTTTTTATATTATTTAAATAATTTTATAAAAGAGAGCAATCAAAATGTTTTTAATATATTTAATTATATAATAAAATTAATATAATAAAAATATTTTTCCTTAAAAAAAAAAAGTTTGTTTCCTTCCACTCCCTCCAATTTTGGAGAGATAAAAAATTAGATAAAACTTCATTTCCTTCCCTCACTCTCTCTTCAAACAAACAGACTCCTAAGGATGATTTCTATCTTCCTTAGTAGTTTTTAAAGTAAAAACTTTAAATTTAGTAGAGTTGAGACTGACTATTTATGGATATATTTATAAAATTTTAATAGCTTTTAAGGTAAAATTTTTATTTCTGTAAAGTTGGGTGCAAGAATGCTCTCTTATCACCACCCCTGTCTGTGCCAGCTATTATGCCACCTCATAGAACTGGTTTCATATTTGTAAGATCGGCTCAATGCATTTTGGGCCAGTAGGTGAACATAACAAATAGGATCTTAAATTTTTTTTTTCATGTTACCATACTCCTGTAATGGTTCTTGAACTGGGATGTATGAGATCCAAATGAGGGTGCCTATTATGAGAATTTAGAACTAACTTCTAGTCCATATATAAATTATATAATTATTATTTTATTATTTATATTATAATTTTATTTACACTCTCCAGATTCTCATATTCAACTATATAGTTTTTAAAAGACAAAAACTCCTAAATTCTATTTAAAGAATCCAAAATTTACCCATAAATAACAACAAAACCTTTAAATTTCACAAAAGTGAACCAAAAAAAAAAAAAAAAAAACCAATTGACAATATGCTATAGTAAGTTACTAAATTAGTAATAGTAACAATTATAAATAATAGACTTATCACAAATTCTATACTTCAATTTAATTTGGGATTCTTGAGTATTTTTTATTTGATTTTCTTAAGTTTAGGGTCAGAGGGAGAGTTTGATAGAGAGAGATAGAGTGGAATATATTAAGGGTAAAAAGCTATACACAGGAAGAGGCGGCGGCGGAACCAGCCGGTGCTCTAGTTTGAAAAAAAAAAGGTTTATGGTTTAAGTTTTGTAAAAATAGAGGAAGATAAGTCTCTCGGAAGAGTAAACATGTCTTATATATGTGTACATGTACATATATATTGATAGTTTTTTTTTTAATAGGATTTCTTACTTTTATTAGTTTTAAAAAAATAATAATAATTAAACTGGCTTATATTTATAAGATTATTATTATTTTCAAGTATGAAATATCATTAAAAATATGTCACGTCCTTTCATGAAAAGATTTGTGTAGCTGATACCGAGAAGTATCGGAAATGAGTTTAGATGATAGTGATCATGTTCAAATTATGTCCCAGCTAACTTTATTTCTTAGTTCTACAGGGAGAATATGAGAAAATCGAAAAAAAATAAAAATATATAGATTTGGTAGGAGATAATGATGGTCTTTA
The DNA here is from genome assembly GCA_027186245.1 of Coriaria nepalensis. Classification (NCBI taxonomy): domain Eukaryota; kingdom Viridiplantae; phylum Streptophyta; class Magnoliopsida; order Cucurbitales; family Coriariaceae; genus Coriaria; species Coriaria nepalensis. The sequence continues at coordinate 8,215,287 of CP114484.1, read as the reverse complement.
TTTTATTATATATATATATATTAGTCTTTTAACCTGGAAGATGTATATAAGAGTATATGATTCAAGTCTGGTGGATCTCCCATAATAGAGGTCTCAAAATTAGACCACCATTGTTAGAGATCTCTAACTTATTTCTCAAAATATTAGGTTTTATAAATAAATTTTGATTCTCTATTGCATTTAAACACAATGAATATAAAAAGATAATGAACTTGCAATTTATCTTGTACATTATTTGTAATTAATAAAAATATGGAGAAATATTCTTGTACATTGGATGGCCTTTTTGCTAAATTACCCTCATTCTCTTTAGTTTCTTTTTGACAAATCATTTATGAGTTTTAAATTGCAACTCTTTAGTTTCTTCGCTTTACTGTCAAGGAGTTTGATGGTCGGATATCTCTCATCATCGATACACGGACATCGGTTCAAAATGTGGGGTATATGTGTGTCACGGCTCACTACATCGATAGGAACTGGAAGCTTCATAAGAAGGTAATTGCTTTCAGGAATATTGATAACCAAATGGGCCACACGATTGGACATATGCTAGAAGGAATTATACGTGATTGGGAAATATAACGTATTAGGTGTGTGACAGTTCATAATGCTTCAGCAAATAATGTAGCTATTGAGTATTTCATAAGCTCACTTGGGTCTAGGTAGTTATTGCTTGTTTGACGTTACATGCATTTTAGGTATTTGATTTACTTTGAGACTTTTCTTTCTGTAACTTCAAAGCAATTTTTTTCACTAATCATAATTTATCTAATTGTAAGTGTACTTGCCATATTATGAACTTAATTGTTAAAGAAGGTTTGTCAACGTCAAACGACTCTGTTGAGAAGGTTTATAAAGCCATAAGGTACATTCATTCTTTGCTTGATCGAGAGAGAGACTTCCAAAAGTGTTGTGAATGGAAATGCCTCACTTTTGACCAAAAGATTTGGGCAAATATGCTGACTAAGTGGAACTCAACATACATCATGATTGAGAAGGCTTCTCATTATGGTAATGCATTTTCTAGGTAAAGTTCATTTATACTTTCAATTACTAAGTAAATAACTCGAATATATATAATTTTTTTTATCACAATGCAAGATGGGAATTTATCATTCATCATTCAAGAATGCTCCTAAAGAGCACGATTGGGTTGTGGTAGATTTGTACGTACAGTTCTTGAAAGATTTTTTAATTGCTATAGAGAAGTTATTTGCTACCAAGAATCCTACTGTCCACCTATATTGTCAACAAATGTTCCTCATCCAAAAATTGATCAAATGTGCAGCATTTGATGGAGTCAATCAAATAAAGAACGTGATAAAGGATATGCAAGCTAAATTGGAGATGTATTGGACTGATCCAAAGTATATGAATGTATTTGCTTGCATTGCGATGTTATTAGATCTCGACAACAAGATGAAATATCTTACTTCAGTTATCGAAACACTTTATGAGAACAAGAAAAAAGCTAATATGATGATTAAAGAGGCGCATAATCTGTTGTAGATATTATACGACGTTTATGCAGTTGAGGCAGAAGCTCCTAACCTCACTTTGCCTCAATTAGGATCATTGTTCAGAGGCAGACATAATGGTAAAAGGAAGACTCTCCCATATGCATCTTAATCTTTTTAGAGCTCGCAACCTGATTCTCAAGATTATATTGATTCCTTTTATTATGAGGCTAGGAATACTGATAACACATCACAACATACTGAAATGGAGGATTACTTGGATAATGATATCTGGGTAAAGATTTTCAAGCTGACTTTTGACATTTTATAGTGGTGGAAGACGAATGGAGATGGATAACCAATATTGGGACAAATTGCCAGAGATATGCTAGTCATACCAGTATCCATAATTTCTTCAAAGTCCACAATTAGTACAAGTAGTCGTACGATCATTGACTATCATAATAGGCTTGCGACGTCTACAGTAGAGGCGCTTATCTGTTTGGAGAGTTGGACTTCGGGTTTATCAATTACCTTAGCCGGTGTTGTTGAGGCATTAGACATCGATGACTAGATTTTTTGTGGTGTTTGAATTATAAACATTCCTATTGTTTTGTAGATTTGAAATTATATGAACTTTTATTGTGATGTTTTACTATATGATTTTGTAACTCTATTGTAAGAAAAATTTACTTAGTAAATTGACATTTTCAATAGTTATTTAGTCCAAATTATAATTGATTTGTCCATATGATTACAACTAATACATGTAATACTAAGTTGCAACATATATGATAGTAACATAATAATATATAATAAAAATTATGTCTTAATAATAAGTTGATAAATTTAAGTTTTAAATGTAAAATTTTAAATCTTGGATATCTACAAAGTTAAACAATGAATATCCTCCTATAAAACCTTAAAAAAAGAAAAAAAAAGATTAATACATCCGAATTGGATTTGGATATTATTCAAATAGAATTGAAAATCTCGGATTTTTTCTATTCTAGATCCAGTTTTACCCGAATCGGACTTTGCACATTCTTACCTCCCAGAGGTGACAAAAATCTAGATAAGCAAAAAGTTGCATGCATACTTCTCACCTTAATTACTACTTTATTAATTTATGTTTATAAAATTATTATTGATACAATTAAGCATTCTCTTAGCGCAAAATTCAATGACATTCTAATTCAATTACATAGTCCGAGTTTCTTGAACTCCTTTACAAACAAAGGGTAAATTTTTTTTTTTTTAATCTCTATCCCTGTTTCTCATCATTCACTCATAATTTACGTGGGATTTGTTTAGTTACCTATCATAATCTTTTGGGATTATTAGGCAAGGATACAGAGAGCGAATTCTTAAGGTAGAGAGGAAGGCTGCAGAATTCTTACATGATGAAATTGGTGCACCTGTCCTGAAAATTAGTCCGGTAATAAACTATGTTGCCTGAAAGATTAATGAGAAGTCTGTCAAGTCAATGCCATTCGAGCAGCTTGCCATTCTTATGTAATCAAATACTACTATTCAGACTGTGAAAACTCTTACGATATTTATTTGACAGTCGCTAAAGGTTCAATAGTTTCTTTACACTCTTTTCCTACCTAAATTGTTCTATATACATATATATATACATATATATATATATATATATATATATATAAAGGAACATTTAGCAAGCTATTTACAATTTCTCTTATAATTATTAATATTATATATTAAATTCCATCATTTTTGTTCTTATTCCTAAGGTCTCCATTAATTAGAAATTTTAAATTTCATTTTTCACTACAGTGTGTTGTATGAAGAAACTTAAAAGTAATTATTGGTCATCTTCCCACCATTACCGTCTATGAACATCTCCCACCACTATTACATATGCTACATCACGACCCCTTAGTATTTGAGGCCTTCCACCATTTTAATTAGGAGAATTTTAGCTAAATGCGTAATCCGGCCTAATAGATGGGGCCAGCTCTTCATACTTGTATTATACTACATAAATAAGATGTATACCCATGTGGAAAAATGAGTTGAAAAGGTAGATTATGGAAGAGAATTGTGCCACATAATCGACTATTCTGAATCAAACTTAGTTGTATGAGATTCAATTTCTCGCTATTTCATTTTTCTTTCAAGTACATTTAAGAACAATCTCAACAATTGATTTGCCATACACATGAGGGCCTCACCACGCATGTGTATATGAATCAATGGTTGAGATCTTATCAAATGTTCTGGAAAGAAAAATAAAAAAGAGATGAGCTATATCCGTATTATTTGCGTATACATTCTCCGAGCTTGATAGAAAACCATATACTCCATACCATCAATTAGCAGTCTCAAGTGAAACATTGTTGAGCCTTTCAATAGCTAAAATGAGCGGTTGAGTACCCAAATTCCCTTCGCCATTTGACTTAAGCGACGAATACAGTTGATGTGCCAAGGCTAACACAGGAAGAGCAAGACCCATGTTCTCGCACTCCTTCACACAAATCCCCAGATCCTTCTCCTGATGTTACGTAAAACATCGGCTTGAAATCCCTCTTCAATATTCTTTTGCCATACACATCCAACGATTTCGAAAATGCGTCTCCTGTTGATATTGCGTTTAAGTACAAAACCGACTTCCAAACCCGCCCTGTGGGCATAAAGATCATCCCCTCTACCAAACAATTGGGATTTGATTGGCTAGATTTGTAAACTGTCCTTGAACCACTTGGACCCATGTAGCTAACCTTTCCAAATAAAGCGAGTATTGGATGTACTCTTTGAATTACAGATTCGTCCCCGCCTGCAAAGATTGCCAGAGTGGCATTTTTGGCACCCCGATCGCTGCCATAGACACGGGGTGTCAATGGCTACACAGCCTTCGGCTTCTGCTTTGGCAGCTATTTCAAAGGGTGAGGGTTCAGAGGTGGTCATGTCAACGAGGATGCTGATGGGTCGAAGGTAGGCAAGGGCCCCAGCGGTGGGGTCGAGGAGGACAACAGAGCCACATCATAAAGATAACCGATGACGTCAAATTGGGAGGCGACGGCAAGACAGGTGGGGACGAGGTGGGCGCCCATGTTGAGAAGAGGTTGGCTTTGGACACACTGCAGTTGAAGATTACGAGAGAGAAGCTGGCTTTGACTCGATGAGCGCATATGGAACGGCCCATGATGCCAGTGCCAATCCAGCCAACACAAGTGTTTGATGGGCTTCCCGGCTTGATGGAACTACATGTGATGGCAGCCAAGAGGCGGCAAAGTGAGTAAATTATTTCTTCCTTATTTGTTATCAACAATAATGCAGATTTTATTTGGGCTCAAGACGAAGCATGAGGATCCCTCCGTCTCCCTCAAAATTTAATAATTTATGGTTTTAAAACGAAGCAAGCTAACCGGAGTGGATCATCCTCATTTCAGTAAAACAATCAGTTGTGGTAAAACTTTCCTTTGGAGACAACTCAAAATTTGCTACTTCTACAAAGAGAGCACGACTCATACGACTTCTATGATAGAGACTGCTAGTGTTTATACCCTAGAGTGTCCTCTTGCATGAAATTTCCATTCGCGCAGCAATTTTCTACCCAACAAAACCCAGAAACAAAAACCAAAGACAATTTAAGTCAAAATTTAGCACATCTCATTACCTAAATATAAACCGTTCGTCCTATCAACTAAACACGCTGCCCATCCAACTACACAACTACAAAACCATACGACCACAAAAACCCTGTAAAAAATGCACGTACAAGAATCATCAAAGGATAAAATATTCTAAGGATTTGCAATTCTGAAAAAAAAAAAATGGGAAAAAGGAAAAGAGGAATCAAACTCATAGCAATAAGAAGATGATCAAACAAGCCTTGATATATATAAATTTTCTAGTCATTATTACCAACTCTTTAATCTTAAAATCACCAGTATCAACCAAAATTCTTGACTGTAGAAACTAACATCACACTTTAAATTATCTTCCAGACTTTCTCTGTATCACAAAAATTAACAATTTATCGAGAAATTTATTTACTTGTATTCGAAAGTCGGTACAGGCGGTGCATCAAAGCTTTCCAGAATCTTCGTCTCACTTCCGCCACTTGACACCTCTGATTCCTTCTTCTTCTTCTCTCCACCAAACAAACCGCCTAACAACGAACCAGAGCCCGAGTGCGAATCTGACTCCATCGGCATGGGTTCTCGGCCCGGTATATGGCCCATAGAAGAAGCAGCAGGGTCTTCAATCATCATAGGTAAGTTTTGTTGCGAGTTAGCAAACTTATAGAGCATGATTCCAGCTCCTTCGATCAAAGCCAGTAAGACTCCTCCAAAAGCAGCCGATCGAGCTGAAGCTCTGAGCCCCTGACGCAGCTGAAGAAAACCGCCGGTCGCGGCGCCGGAAATGATCGCATTCCATGGATCCTCCTTCTGCCTGACGTAGACTAGAGTACAGTCGAAAGCAGAGAACAAGCCGCCCCAAACGGCGAAGCTTCCTCCAACACGAGGCGCGTTCATCCGTACGGCTTGTGTTCCGCCGATCAGCCGAGCTCCGCTTGGAGAGCTGTACGCGCCTTTGAGGAAGTGGAAAGCCGAGCCGCCTACGGCTCCCATCCCAAACGCGCCGCCTACATCGTCGAGGATCCGATCAGGACATGGCTCTCTAGGAGTTTCCGGAGTTCCCATGTTGGTTTCTGCTCAATCGAATTCCTAGGGTTTCGATTTTCTTCCTTTCCTTTCCTTTTTAGGGGTTTTCTCCCCGCGTCATTCGCAAGCTTTTCCAAGGTTGAGGACAAATTGGACAAAATTTTCTTTTATTTTTCCCACAATTTTCAATTTGTGGGTCGGGTCAAGAAGGTAGGAGATTCGGATCTCTAGAAGCATATTTCTGTAACAGGCGTCGGAAAATGATGGGTTGTATAATGATACAGCACTGTTAGCAGACTCAGCACACTACCCATCTGGCATCTCTCTCTCTATCTCTCTCTTCGAAATATAAAATTACGCGCTTAAAACATTTATTTTTTCTCTCTCTCTCCTCTTCACTTGCTCTTTCTAGGTCCTTGTTGATGTCAATCCTCGTCCATGGGGATCTGAGGGAAGAACGAAGACAGAGTGAAACGAAGACGAGGAAGGAGGATTTCTAGCGGATAGTCAGGCTTCATTAGTTTCCGTCGTCGCATCGCCAGTTTTTTATTTTGTGGTGGAGGGAGTGTGTGTGGTAGTAGGCCGGCGTTGGAAATTCGGATTTAAGGATTATTATTCCCGGAGGGAGGGGAACAATGCTCGCATTGGACGTTTTCGATTCGTTACTCTTCTCCCTCAGCAGAATTTTCTGTAGTCCCTTCGCTGTTTTCGTTCAGATCCAGGTCCGTAACGCGATTGAATTTACTCACACCTTTTGCTACTTTCTTTAGATCCATGTTTGTCTGTTTTCCTGAAAAGATGACTGAAAATTTGAGGAATAGGCAATTCTGTGATATTCATATCTAGTTCACTCCTCTGTTAAAAAAATAAATAAATGAAAAGATAATGTACTTAGTTTATTTGATAAGCTTAGTTGGTTTTTAGGATTCTTTTTTTGGTTCTTGAAGAACAGAGTATTAGAGTAATGAGATTGGGTTTTGGGTTTTTATTTGGCTTGTAAGCAGGGTTGCATGATGACAATTGAATTTTGCATTTCTTTTGCTAGTGAACCTTACCTCCTTTGTTTTCCATAGCTGAATCGGACAAGCCAAAAGATTTTTCTATATAAATGTTTGTTCCTTTTACTATGGGGTGACAACACTTGATATATCTCTGACTACTGTTATTAAGTAGATAAACTTAAAAATCCAGTTTCTGTTGACAAGTTTCATGCTAAGTTGAGATGATTAAGCGTTCATTTTAATTCTTACCTCCAGAGTAACAACATTCTTCTTTGTGGTGGTGTATCAATAGATTTGGGAGAACTTGAGAATTTGTCTCGAAACTTGATCTGAAATTGGTTTTTTTTTTCTTTTCTTTGTGGCAACCTGTAACATAATATCACTACATGAAAGGAAAGTACAGGTACTGGGTATGTGAAGCTTCATGTTTAAAACAAGCCTCAGCTAATATTTATGTCTGGTTTCTAATATGAATTGATTGTTCCTCACCCTTATCAATTTCTAGTTAATGTTCTATGGAACTCTTATGCACTAATCTGTAGTAAAATTGTGAATCTGTGTTGTTTTTTTATTTTTCCTTTAGGGATGGGCAATTTGTTTATTGCTTGCTTTGGGCTGGGTTTGTGCTGCTTATGTCAGGTATGCAATTTTGATGTATATTGATTGACATTTCTCCAATTAGATTGACTTATTTCTTGTTGATCTAATATGGAAATTCTCATTTACTAAACTATAATTGTTTTTAAAAAATTTTCCATTTGTTCTCTCAGGAATAGGGAGATGAAGAAAATTAAGACGGGTATAAAAAATGGAAATAGCTTTGCTTTTCTTTGTCATGATATCAATGAACTTGAGCACTCAAAGCAGGCTAATCTGCCAAGGGTGTCAGTTGTTATGCCATTAAAGGGGTTTGGTGAACACAATTTACATAATTGGCGAAGCCAGGTGAGACACTTTTTTTTTAACATTTTTTATGTGAGAAAACTTGTCTTGCTGATCAACAAATTTATAGTTTCTGATTTTCTTTTCTTTGAATATTATCACCTTTGGCATTATAATTTGACTTATTGAATATTCAGCGTCTTTCTGCTGCCTCATGTATTGGATACTAAAGTATAAAAGAACTCATCAAATCCTCAATTAGAAGATCATTTTCCAGCGTGTTAATTTTCATTTCAAAATAGTAGTTTAAGAAAAAATTGATTTAATTTTGAATTCTACATTTAGCTGGTTGTTACATTCATAATCTTTACTTCTCCTTCCAACTTCCATTTTTTATTTTGTAAATCCTCTAATCCATGATAACGTGACTCATTAATGAATGCAGATCACATCTCTGTATGGAGGTCCTGTAGAGTTTCTGTTTGTGGTGGAAAGTACAGAAGATCCTGCTTACCATGCCGTATCACGATTGTTATCTGATTTTGAGGTCTTCATTAGTTAGCCAATATCTCATTTTGTTCTGCTACTCTAATATATATTCTCTTTATTTTTATTCTTTTTCACATCATTGATATGTATACTGGTATTTTTGAGATTGTTGAAATTCTTCTGTATGGCTCTGTGGTTCCCACACAGGATTATGTCGATGCTAAGGTTATAGTGGCTGGCTTGTCAACAACTTGTAGTCAGAAAATTCACAACCAGTTGGTATGTCACAAATCTGCAAAAAATATTCCTGTATAACATTTACTATTGTAAAGCTGAAAGCTCCAAGTGTAGATTAGTTCCCCCTTTATATTTATTTGCAGCTGTTTTATCCTGTTACAACTTACAATATCCGGTCTGTTGTCCTCCTTTCATGTGTGGAATGGATTTCAAGTGGGAATGGAATGTTGTGTGTCTTTCTTTTAGGACTTTCTTGGGAAAGCTAAAGTGCTAACTGATAGATTTGTTGATGGGAAAACATTAAGAATCCCTTTATGTTTTATTTCTTTGTTGCCTAACATATGTGCTAGAGTTGCATCAGTTGTCAGTCCATTAGTAAGATTATGCTCTTTTGTAGGTTGGAGTGGAGAAGATGCATAAAGAGAGCAAATACGTGTTGTTTTTGGATGACGATGTTAGGCTGCACCCTGGGACAATTGGAGCCCTTACTTCTGAGATGGAAAAAAATCCCGAGGTGTGTTTCAGACTCTAGCTGCTGCTATATGACTTCTGTCTAGATTCCCTTTAGACTATCTGTATATATTTTTCTAAGTATTACTGTTTACTTGTCTGTTGTTTGAACTGTGAGAGATAAACAGTGTTAATAATGTCTGCAGATATTTATCCAAACTGGATATCCTCTTGATCTGCCATCAGGGAGTCTAGGAAGCTACTGTATCTATGAGTATCACATGGTATGAAACAATATCTGAATTGTTTTCTCCATTTTTGTAAGCATTTATTGTCTCATAAGATAAGTTCGACTTCTCATTTTTTCCAGCTCGTTTCTGTATGTGCAATATGTCAATGTCATAGTAGAATTTCTTTTTATGGAAGTTTACCTTAAAGTGAGCTGCTATGGTTAAGATGACTATTATCTAGCTTTGAGAAAGATATATTTTTAACTTGCCAAAATTGCATTTTTTGCACCATGTCTTTCAACTCAAGAATTCGTATTTTTTATTTTTACTTAAATCTTTTTTAAATATGCAGCCTTGTTCGATGGGCTTTGCAACTGGTGGGAAAACATTCTTCTTATGGGGAGGATGCATGATGGCAAGTAGCTGATGTCCTTATGAATGCTGATTGACATTATTCAGACGTTGTAATGATTATTTTCGGTTTTTTTTTTTTTTGCAGATGCATGCTGATGATTTCAGATATGACCGCCATGGTGTGTTATCGGCACTTCAAAATGGTGGATACTCTGATGATATGACTCTTGCAGCTATAGCAGGTAATATATATGGCCATAAAATATTCTGATCTTTTTTCTTCATTTTTCAAACGATTTCCTGGTTTTGAAACTTTTCTGCTGTATTTCGTTAGTTGTACTAGAGATCTGAAATTTGCCCAAACCATGAAAAATTTTGAAGTTCATAATTACCACAACATTCATGCCAATACTACTAATTGAGTATTTAACCCATTTTCTCATTGTTGATGCTGGGGCCTATCTAGACTTGGCTGGAAGTGATTGATTCAGTTCATTACAATCTCAAATATCTACGTTCTCTCATCTTAGCAAGCTGTTTAATGAAGCAACTTTGGCTGTTACTTCTTGCTGGATTTGGCAATGTCTTTTCTGTTTGGTGTTAAGTGGCTGCTTTTTAGTTCTCAGTTTATTCTTTCTAGGGGCTCATAAGAGGCTTATTACATCACCTCCAGTTGCTGTTTTTCCTCACCCTCTTTCTGGTGATCTTAGTTTCTCAAGGTACAAGGTCCTCGGTTGTTTAAACCAAAAAAAGAAGAAATTGTACCTTCTTTGAAAATACATCTGACCTTCAAACTTCTTGTTTAGGTATTGGAACTACTTGAGGAAGCAAACATTTGTTTTGGAATCTTACGTATCAAATGTTAATTGGTTCATGAACCGTGCATTATTTACTACTCATTGCTATCTGTCGTGGGGCTTTGTAGCACCATATGTTATGTCTATGGTTCATATTATAGCAGCACTACGAATTTATGTTAGAGGCTATTCACTTGATGACATGGCCTTTAGTTCTGGGGGTGAGCACACAATTCTCATTTTAGATTGTATTTTTGAATTTTGAATGTTTCATACTTAGGAGTACAAGAATTGTGATTACTTCTCATGCAAACTCTTCAGGTTTTACAGCTCAATATTTTACTTTTGCATAGGGTTGTTACTGGTATGTGGTCTTGCTGTATGCACTCTTGTAGAGCTTCTTTCAATGTGGAACTTGACAAGGGTAGAAGTTCTACTGTGCAATACACTTTCTCCAGAGGCGCCTCAATTGTCACTCGCATCTTACGAGTGGGGCCTTGTAAGCAGTTCTAGTCCTACTTTAGTGCTTTAGTTTTTAAAGGAAAATTTATAACTGGGAAACATTGAAATAAGAAGTTGCAGAAATCTATCGTTATGATATCAACTTTAGGGTTACTAATGTATTGTGTATTTAGTGGTACTATTTTGGTATCGTATTATTATAATTGGTATTATTGTTTGAAATATTATTATTAGTTGCTTAGTTTCTTAATTTCCTTTTGAGTTTAATTTAGTTGTTGGAGTTTGAAGCATAAATAAAGGCTATTTTTCATGTTAAATATTTTCTGATTGATGAATAAAATTAGTATTTGACAATCGAGTTTAATTTTTTAGGCTTTCCTTTTCTTTTTTCAGCTTCTTTCAATCCTATTCTGGATCAGCTTGGTGGTATCAGACCCTTGGGCCTATAATCACAGGTCCCAGGATTGTAATCTGGGTTTGATACCACTTGATGTAGAACTCAATGAAAGAGAAGCTGGAAATATTAGAGAAAACCTAATAAACAAAACTCAATTTCAAAATCGATTAAGTCATCAATCTATACTACATGTTTAACATGAAAATAACATTCATATTGGCTTCAAAAGCTAACAACTAAGCAACTAATAGTATACGTAATAATAACAATAGCATACCTAAAAGACACTTGTTGATAGTTTGTAAGCTTAATAACCATAAATATTTTAGGTTAATGTTCAAATGATAAATTTTAGAGCATCTTAATACCCATTTCCCATCAACTATGGTTAAGGTTCTCTTTCTCATCAATGAGGAACAATATCACAAATTTCAATTGTACAGGTATTTATTGCAATGTTGGTGGATAACTTTTTGTACCCCGTCTCTGCAATGCGTTCTCATTTTTCTCAGTCCATAAATTGGTCTGGCATCAAATACCACTTGAAAGATGGGAAGATAAGCAAGGTATACTTGAAATTTTTGTCTTTATTTCCAGAATCAATGCTTTAAATTTGCTGTTGAGATATAATAAAATGCTGCCTTGGATCGTCCGTCAGTAGGGAACTCTCTTTAAGTATTTGCCATTATGCCTTCTGCAGATTGAAAGAAGGAAAGACAAGGGTCCAAAATATACAGATTTGGGAGGAAAGCATTTATATGGGAAGAAAGGAGCACCACCCAAAACATCATTCCTTGGCTCGCTGGTTAAAACATGGGCACAATGGCGCCAGCCTAAGAAATTCGATTGCTAAAATGTCTGATTCATTGCTTTTGTTGCTCGACTTGCCCCATATTCCAGGATCTCGTGGCATACTAGCTCAACTTCAAGAAGGTAGAAAGAAGTTTTTATAGGTGGGCAACTATTTGGGTCATCTAGGGATTTTTTTTCTTAGTTACTACATTGTTTGATCTATTGATTTAAAAAAAAATGTGCATTTGGGGGGAGTCTGTTGGTTTCATTGCGTTCGGTTAATCCCCATTCAACCATTTGATTCTTCTTCTCAACTCATCCCTAGCTAACGGCATATTATATGTACTTTTGCTGATCTTGTAACTTTAAATCTTGAAAACATCTCAACGTGAGTGGAAACAATTGAGTTGTAATTTATCAATTTTTTTTCTCTCATAATTTAAGATCTGTGTTCTATAACTATTTCTTACTGCGACTTGTTTTCCAGATAAGAATGAAAGTAACTGCTACAATAACTACCTCAGTTTGCATTCATCAAAGTCTTTAGATTGTCCATTCCTTCAACTCAACGACTGTTGTAGTAGTCTCATGAATGGGAGGGAATCATCCGATAATTCAAATCGGTAAAATAATCATACAGATTTGATGTAGTTTCAAGTTTCAAGTGTCACTTGATTCGAAGGGTAGACATATAACAACAGTAAACATAATCTTGGCTCCGAAAACAATTCATCATCATACATGATTAGTGCATGATTAGTGCAAGTTATGTTAGACGATCTAATCGACAATTCCAATGTCACAAAGAGTGGCATAAATGTGTGGCCAAGAGAATTAAAATCTCCAGTAACGATTTTACAAAAATAGAAATGGTTGCTCATGGAGTTAATAAATCTTCAAATCTCCAATGTAGAAATCATCGATTATATCGAATACTCGAGTACCATGCTGTGGCCTGTTAGATTCATACAAGGATAGAAAAAAGAATGTTAACAATAACCAATGATGGAAATTGATTAGGTACTGAATAAGAAAATAGTAATACTATCCATAACAATTTTCATAATTTTGCTCAAGCAATAATCCTATTTGAAAGTTCGATTATAACTTGCACTGATAAACTAGAACATGGTGGGGCAAAGGGAGCGAAAAGAAGTGATTCAAAGAATAAATATTTTAGAACTTTTTATCCAAACAAAAGAGGTTTAATGAATTTAAGGTCCCGCTTAAGAGTATCATCATCCCATGTCTCTTCAAAAAATAAAAAATAAAAATAAAAAAGCTGGCTCTTACAAAGAAACAATCAGACACCTTTGGATCCAGATTATTTTAAGTCAGAAATGCATACCCGAAAAAGCCTTCTGTTGAATCGCCACCAGCATGTGTTAGAATGGCATCTCCTCCCGGATGTTCTTCCACATATGAGGTAACATCATACACCTAAGTTATTTAAGGACCAAAGTGCGAAATGCATGAAATACAACTACAAAAAACTTATAATTAGTAATATTCCAAATTCCAAATTCTTGCTGGAGTATCAAACTAGAGAAGTGTTAAGATCGTACCTTGTCCTTGATAATAACCCAACAATCGGTTCTCTTATTATGCAGAGACACTTCAGCTTTCGTGTAGGATTTAGATGACTAAAAGCAAGGATTAAAGAAAAAACAGTAATTAATTCAATACAAAGAAACAAAACCATATGGCACTGTTGACACACTTGATATTCAAGAAAGTTCCTAATACTTGAGATTGTATGGGCAAAGATGTCTCCAAAAACAGATCTTGAAAACCCTCTAATTTCTCCCTGGTCTAATTAACATAGATATGATTCAACACATCTTTCTCCATTTTCGTAGCTACCAAATAGACTATACAGAGCTTCAGATCACATCATTCTGTGTACTAATAACAGAAGGGAAAAAAGAAAATCCAGTTACCGGAGATGTCTTTATGTTAGGATTTGACTGAACCTCATTTGCATCCCCTGCATAATAAACAGGTCTATAAAAATTTTCCATGTATTTTTATGGAATGAAGTATGAGGAAATTAATATAAAAATCACCTGATTTGCGGTTTCTAGGGAGCAAAAGAAGACCTCCCAATAAAATCCCCAAAATAAGAACCACTACAACTATCATCGTAATGTGTAACTCCCCTTCCTTCACTGTTTCAATCACATTCACAGAAGAAGAAAATGTTTTTTCACTGATAAACAAATCACAGTTTAAATAAACATAATAACAGCGAGAAAATGATCCAGAAAGTGGAGAGGATTCGCGACAGTTATATTCAATCGGTTCATGGAATGAGTTTGATCCGAATGTAGATTATTTATACGAGAGAGAGAGAGAGTTTCAGGGGTGGACCTGTATCAGAGAGAGCAAAAGTTGTTTTCAGAGCTGATCCGGTGAGCTATGAAGCTGATTCTCTGTTGAGAGGGGGGGTGGGGGGGAGAGAGAGACTCTCAAATCCTGTAAGATGCACTTTGCTAGTGTAAGATTAAAAGCGGGTACGAAAGGAGCCTACGACATGTTTGGTTTCAATTTTTTTAAGCAGAATAAAAATAAATTTCATTCCATTAAAATAGATTTATCTATTTATTTACTTAAATTTTTGGATAAATTAAAATTAATTCTTAAAATTGAGTAAACTATAATAAATATATAATTTTTTTTAATTATAATAAATACTTAATTTTAAAATTAAATTATTATAAAATCTTAATTTTTTTAAAAAATTAATGGAATAATATTATATGATTATTAAGTGATTACTTAAATTTAACCGAACATAAAATTTATATTTATATTTTTGACTCATTCAATTTAAATTTGATATTTTTAATTTATTTAATTTATTTATTTTGATTCTTTCTTTATTTTTCACTCTACCACCGCCACATCTATTACTGGCGTAGCGGTGACAGAGGAGGGTGGTGGTAGTGACAGCGAAAGAGGATGGTGGCTACTGTTAGGGTAGAAGTGAAAAAAAAATTTTAAAAAAATCAAATTATAATTAAAATGATTACAAATTTTAAATTTACTTAAATTTAGAATTTTAATAATCACTTAATTTACATATAACATATAGATTATCACTATTAATTTTTTACGAAATTAGACTTAAAATTAAATATTCATTATAATTATTTAAAAATTTAAATATATATTACAATTAGTGTTAAATTTTATGAGTTATTTATAATTTCTCTTAAAATTAATTGTAACTTTTTGCATATGTCTTAATGTTTTCACCTATTTGTATATATATATATATATATATATTTAGCCTAAAAATGGTAAAAAGATAGATGATGAACTAAACCTGGCGATGGTTCCTTCAAGCCTATCAAAGAGACATTCCATCTTAGCAAGGTCACAGACTCAGTCTGGTCTATCACCGTATAGGAAACATGAGTCTTCATCATATTCAGTAAATTGACATGCATTATTGAGGCTTAATTACTTAGAGAGAAAAGAAGACTAATGTTAATGACAATGACTAATCTCACTTACAGTGCTTGTTCTATGGTAGGGTATCGTATGGATCAATTCACTTACAGTGACAGTCTCCTCTACCAAGTTGGGATTCTCATCATCTTCTAATTTCTCCAATTCCCTAAATTGATCGTTCAAATGCTCCTACACATAGCACCCATCAATCGTAATCATAATTTATAATTATGTACATTCTTAAATCATCTTAAATTAAAGAATCTTTATTTTTTTCTTTTTTCCCAAAAGTTAAAAGCATCCTCCCATGACCATCTCGAGAAAATGGAAGTGCTTCATTTTGGCAATTTATTCATGCAAGGAACTCATTTCTAAAATCATTTATGTTGAGAATATCATCTCATAAGAATGGAAGAAGTCGTTAATTACTAATGGAAGAGTACAAAATGAACATACATTTTGTCTCTAACTTCAATTTGAATTTTAGAAAAGAATATTAAGAATAATATATCGTACGTCTGAAAAATAATATTTAAAAAATTAACATATAAAAAAGATAAGTTAACTCTTCATTACTAATTAATTTTGAGATGAAATTTCAAATTTCTGTATGGTATCATAAAAGTCTTCAGTTCAGATCAGGTTGTTTTTCAAATTATTAATTTCCCGTGCAATATCTTTGAATTTTACTCATATATTAGGAACTTGTATGTGAAGAAAAATATTCGTGTTTGATAAGTATACTATAAATTATTGTGCAATATCTTATGAGTTTGAGGTTTTTTATTGTTAATTAATTTTGAGATAAAAGTTCTTATTTCTACATAGAGAATTAATCACCAAACAATCAATCTCTTTTTTAGGGGGGGGGGGAACTATTTTAATTGAACTAAACTTTGGGGCAAAAAGGAAAATAAAATCGTAGTTTTATAATTTTATTGAATAAAGTATAACATGTATATTGTTATGGACGGATAGAATGTCGATTAGATTAATAGCATTTTAGATATTACCTCCGATTAATTAATTAAGACTCTAAATTGGATGAGTTTTCTTCTCATGAAGAATCCAAATTTGTTCATTTTGGTTCTTCACACAAAGATATTGAGTTGATTCGATTGATTTTTTATAAAGAAATTATATCAATTCGATTAATTTTTTGTGAAAAAATCAAAATGATTTAATTGGTATTTTCACGAGAAATCATATCGGATTTCTATTTTTTCAAGAGAAATTGAATCTAGTTGCATTTTTTTTCCCCTAACAAAGCAAATTTTTTATTTTCCACAGCGATGGTTAGGGTAACAATCGGCCAAAAAAATCATGAGATTGTTTGGAAAAAATTTATAAAATATAGTAAAATGATGAAATTAATTTAGATTAGAATTTTATTTTTTAAAATTTATGAGTTGAATCGGGTCATACTAAACCATATTAATAATTAAGAACTGATTCGTTAAAAAATTATAAGTAATAAAATTAATATATATATATATATATATATACTTTTATTTTTCATCCGCCTTAAATAAATCTCTTTGCTCCACCCTAACTACTAACATCGCAAATATAACTAAGAATTCTAATTGAACTATGGACCCTTATAATTAGTCCGTTAATATTTAAAATTATTTCCTACGATTTCTCTATCTTTTTAAATAATAATTTTTAAATTTTGGTTGAAAAGAAAAGAGATGAAAAAAAACCTAATTTTTAGGTTGATCCATCGTTATTTTAATCGTCCAATAAAATCTAAAATAATGGCTACAAGAAAAATGGAAAATAATATTTATAATATATGCATACACAATATTAAGACAATATCAATTATAATAAAATTGAAAGAGAGTCTAGACATCATAATAATAATAAGAGTTAAAAAGCTAAAAATTCCATATATTTTGAGAAATTTTTTTGGTGGACGTATTCCATTTAAAAATTATGACCTCGAATTCAATTATTTATATAAATTATTTTTGAAAAATTAGGATAAATCTTAAAATATAATATAAATTATAATAAATATTTAAAATATATAAAAATTATAATAAAAATTCGATCTTAAATTTAAATTATAATAAATTTTAAATTCTATTGAAAATTGATGAAATAATTAGCATATGTTATATGAATATTTAAATAATTATTAAAATTTTAAATTTGATTATATATAAAATTTATATTTATAATTGTATCACATTTTATTTAAATTTGATATTTTTTAACTATTTTTTTTATATTACTATTCAATTTCCACCCCTTCAACCACTAAGGCCTTCCTCCGTCACCACTACCGTTAACTTCTACCACTAACCTAAAATATTAAAAAAATTTCTCTCCCATTCAATATTTTTCTTTTTACTTTTTTATTTCGTTTTTCCTTTTTTCAGCCCAACTGCCATTACCACCAAACTGATACCACCTTATCCACTGATACTAACCTCCACGGGAAATCTCTCTCTCTTTGGACTATCGAGATCACAAGACTTAATTTCTAATCTTTTAATTTTTTCGAAACCAACCATCACCTAGGTCATGCAATTCATATTGTCCGGAAAGATAGTTTTTTAAGGATTGTAGTTGAGTTGGAAAAAAGAGAGTAAATAATTGAACATGAGTGAGAGTACTTAAAATTTTAATATTTTAAGTTAACGGAAATGATGATAAAGGAGGGTGATGATGGCCACGGGGGTTAAAATGGAAAAGAAATTTTTAAGAAGAAATTATGTTAAAAATATCAAATTTAAGTTTTAGTAGATAAAAATATAAATATAAATTTTATATTGATTAAATTTTAAATTTTAATAATTATTTAACAATTATGTAATATGTATATGATTATTCAATTTTTTTTTTTTTTACAGAATTGAGGATTAAATATAATTTTTATATTTTTAGATATTTATCATTATTTCCCAATTATTATTCTTGTTCAAACCACCCACATATGTGGATGAATTTTATAGGGCAGGTGTACATTCCTTAATGTGAACCAATCAATCCAAGAATTTTCCTCATAATTTTATAAAGACTCTTGTATTTTTATCTAAGGGTTAATAGGTCCCTCTTTGAAATACTTAAGAAGAGTCTTTATGTCTAAGGAGCTAAAATTCCTTTGTATTTTTTTAATTGTGCTAAATTTTCCATGACCTTATTTTCACTATTTTTTATAAATAGAATGATGATGTGGCATATTGGGATGACTTGCCACATTATTTATTCATTTTAGAATAAAAGAGTTTTTTACACCCCATCAAATGTTGGAAATATTTAACTTCTCTCACAAAATGCAATTAATGTTTAGTCCTTTAACTCTTCTAGTTTTATTTCTCCCTCTTCTTCTATAATATAAATTTTTGTATGAACCATATTTACGGTAGATTCATTCATTTTAATTATATATATCATTTTTACGCCATATTATTATATATCATATCAAATTTATGTATAGTTGATATAAAATTAAACTTTTTAGTTCCTCCGATCATTTTTTATGCCACCGATGTTGATGTGGACAATTTTGAGTACATCAACATGAATGATATGATGACATGTGTTATTTAGTACATCAATAATAATAATAATAAATTAAAAACACAAATTCAAACCAAATTAATTACCTTTTTATAATTTTGTCCAAATAATTTATATATATTTTATTTTATCACCTAATTTTTAATATTATTTTCCCACCAAAACTTAAATCTGGGTTCAAACCTCCATCAATGGAGGTCTAGAGCTCAAATCAACGAAGGTTTATAGCTCAGATCGAGTTTGACATGGAATGGAGGTTAAGAGCTCAAATATAAGCTTGGGGACCTCCAACAATGGAGGTTGGACTCTGAGCTCAAGACCTCCATGAATAGAGATCGAGCTCTGAGCTTGAGACTATTGGAAAATAATAAAGGTATAATGATAAATTAATTTGTAACGGCTAATTTAATTCAATAAATCCAAGTTTAATAAATCATGGTTTTTAATTCATATTTTAATTTTCTTGACGAATTAATGTGTTTAATTTGATTCTACCAATCTCACATGAGTGCTTATAAATTGGCATTCCTCAACTTGGAAAATTCATACTGAAAATAACTTTCCATCTCTTTAGAAATTATTTCATTCTAGAGTTTAAAGTTTCAGTATGATATCGTTCAAATACTTTGAACTTCGTGAGGATTAGTTGATGGTGCAACCACCTAATCTATTCTCTATTATATTTTATGAGACAAATATCATAACACCTAACACCGACGAGAAGGGGTGATGTTTTAAGAAAATTATAATCCTCATAGGCTTAAGAAATTCTTTCATCATCAATTTAGTTTGTAATTTATTTTTCAATTTCATATATTAACATTTTCGTATATTACTATTATACCTTATTTTTATTGGTTTCGGTTATTAATCTTATTATTTATACTAATTATATATATTCTGCTCAGATCATATCTAATAGAGACCTCCATCAATAAAGGTCAAGCTTGTGACCTCCATTGATGGATGATTGTGGTGAATATATATTTATTTATAATTCAGGGATAAAGTAGTTGAATTTTTATTTATAATTTTTATTATTAATGTGACATTTTTATTTTTATTTATATGTATCATTTTGTGTTGATGTATTAACATTTTGTTATATTGGGGTTGATAATTTGAAAATTGATAAGAGATACTAAAAAATTTGATTTTGAAAATATAAGATTTAAAATAGTATATTTAAGAAAGTTAAAAGGATGAGTTTAATCCAAGTACAAATTGAGGGACGAAAATAGAATAAGGGTAAAAATAGAGAAATGAAAGTAATAATTTAACCATAGTTTTACGCCAAGTCTCTATATAATATACATATTCTTCTTCTTCTTCCATCTCTCTCTCTCTCTCTCTCTCTCTCTCTCTCTCTCAATGGAAAACCAGAGCAAAAACGGTGTCGTGAGTGAAGCTCCGAAATTCTTTTCTCTGAATTGTATCGACCTCTCCAGTCGCGATGTTCATCAATCTGTATCTTTGCTCAAACAGGTTTTCGCTTCGCTTCGATCCAATCAAAGAAACAAAATAACAATGCTTTTGTTTTTTTTTTCTTTTTCCCGCTCTGAAGATTGTTGATTAAATAATATATGATCAAATTCGCGGTTCAGGCTTCTTTGGATACGGGATTTTTCTACATTGTGAATCATGGAATAAGTCAGGAATCCATGGACGAGGTTTTCGCGCAGAGCAGAAAGCTATTCAGATTACCGTTGAGTGAGAAAATGAAGATTTTGAGGAACAAGAAGCATAGAGGCTACACTCCTGTTCTTGACGAGATTCTGGATCCTGAAAATCAAGTTAAAGGTTTCTTAATTTTAGTTTTTAGATTTTTTTTTCCCTCATGCATTAGCCTAATTTACTAGTTCTTCTTCCCGATTGAATTTCCCCCCTTCTCTGGTGGTAAAGTAGGAGATTACAAGGAGGGCTATTATATAGGAGTTGAGGTGCATGAAGATGACATAAAAGCACAAAAGCCATTTTATGGCCAAAATGTTTGGCCTAAAGAAGGTAAATAAACTTAGCTACTAGCTTTATATGAAACTGATATTAATGGTGTCTATTTGATTAGCCTTGATAAAGAAATTTGTAATATTTGAATAATCTTGTTAGATTGGAAGTGTTATTGTTTTTTTTTTTAACTTACTTTTTTGGTCCTTAGATCTTTTGCCTCGATGGAGGAAGACTATGGAGAAATTTCATCGAGAGGCTTTGTAAGTTGAAAGACTATTGAGTTAACATATGCAAAGATAATCCAATATAGCTACTAGTCTTCTAATTTTTTTTAGTCTGTTATATATTTGGATTTTAGAGAGGTAGCAAGATCAGTTACAAGACTCATAGCCCTTGCGCTTGATCTAGATGCTGATTTCTTCGATAAGCCGGAAATGCTCGGTGAGCCTATTGCAACCTTGCGCCTGCTACACTATGAAGGTGGGATTTTGAAGTGATTTTGGAACTTTCTAATAGTCCGGGGATTGACTGTGCTTGAGACATTTAATAGTTTTTTTTTTTTTTTGGTAATTAAAGGTATTTCTGATCCATCAAAGGGAATATATGGAGCTGGAGCTCATTCAGACTATGGGTTAATCACCCTCTTGGCAACCGATGATGTTCTTGGTCTCCAAGTAGGAATAAACTAAATAGTTTCCATGATTTTAACATTATGTGATTTGGTCGTTTATGGAAGTGTTGTGTTCTTATTACAGGTGTGCAAGGACAAGGATGCTAACATGCCGATATGGGAATATGTAGCACCCCTAAAAGGGTAAGTATTGTGGTATATGTCAGAATTCCAAAGTTTGTAGCTTCATTACTATTACTAATTTACTTTTTTTCTTCCGTCAATTAGTTTTTGGCTCCATTTGGGTAGACGTATTAAACTGACATTACATTTAGCAAAACTGATGTTTAGAATAAAGTGTCTTAATTATATTTTGTGGGTCTAAATTGGATATTGTGTGTTCCAGCTGAACTTTAGGCCAAAACTGGCTAGTTCTTTGTATACTCCTAAAGAAAGCTAGTTCTTTGTATACCGTAAGATTTTTTTTGTCTGATAGCATACCACTTCATCAGAAGTTCGTTACTTAGCCATTAACTCTCATGTTTTCAGATTAGCATGCTAATTATTAATTCCTCATAGTTTATCAATGGCAGAGCATTTATAGTGAATCTTGGAGATATGCTCGAACGCTGGAGCAACTGCATTTTCAAGTAATATATACCTCTTCCTGTCTTATATATATATATGTGTGTGTGTGTGTGTGTGATCTTATATGCAGTGGAGATAATAAAACATAGAAGTAATTTCCAAAAAATAAAACATAGAATCAATTTGTTATAAAATCTATCATGTGCTAGCATCTGGTTCTTTTGTTATTCTTATTTATTATCTTGCTCATTAAGCTCTACATTCGGTCTCAGGTCTACATTACATAGAGTCTTGGGGAATGGTCAAGAAAGATTTTCTGTAAATTTCCTCCGGCTCATTTTTCAATTTTCATAAGTTTTTCTTTGCTCTTGAGGATCTTTCTCTAATCACATGTCATTTTCTTTTTCTTTCTGGGCCAGATTGCGTATTTTGTGGAACCAAGTCATGATTGTCTTGTTGAATGCTTGCCAACCTGCAAGTCTGAGAAAAATCCTCCAAAGTAAGTTTTTGAAAATCGCTCGAATCACGATTTCTTCAATTCTGAAGTGGAAGACATTACCAATGGAACTAAAAATCATGCAAATTGAGTTAACACTCTGCTATGATTCACCATTCTCAGGTTTCCTCCCATTTCATGTCAAACCTATTTGACCCAACGCTACAACGCTACTCATGCTGATTTGAATATATATGGAAAGGATCAGAATTAGAGATCGTGCAATCAATCAAAACTTCACCAAAACGAAATAAAATTATTTCGAGCCTTGATGAGCAGCCTCTGTTGCTCTTAAGTTGTTCTTTGCTCATAGAGATGCAGATATCAATCCAATAACGAGGTGTTGTATATAATTATATATGTATATTTATAGATGCATCTAGAAAGGCGGATTGCCTTAGACATGTTATATGATTCCATGTTTTTTTCCTAATGAAATAGCTGGGTCAAAATCCACCCATCATTTTCACTAGTTATTCTTGCAAAGCATAGAAAATGAAATTGCTTTAGTTATTAAAATGAGCGACAATTATTGAGAATTCCACCCTCAAGTGTAGTGCAGCAATGATGAAGGCCCACTTGCTTTACTTTTTACTTCGTTTTTCTTCTCTTTCTTTTCTCTCATTCAACTCATTATGATCAAATATTGGATGCTTCATCATCATCATCTTGCACAGCAGTAATTGGCTTATTTTAGGAGGAAAAAGGCAAAAAGAAAAAAAGGCTCGGTGGATCTTGTTAAGGTCATATAGTGTCCTCTTGCTTTTCTCTCATTCAACTTAATATATTGAGATATTGGATGCTTCGTCATGATCATGTTGAGCAGCCGGAATCGGCTCCTTTTAGGAGGAAAAAAGCAGAAAGAAAAAAAAGCCTCTATGATCCCTGCTAAGTCATTCTAGTCTCCGAAAATATATCTTACGCATCGGTACATGTATGTAACTATTAACATATAACAACTTGTACCGTTACTTTGTGACATATAACTCGAAAATCAAAGATTTTTATTTTATTTTATTATTTTATTTTTTCTACTTAGCAATGTTAGTCTACTAAAATCATTATTTTCAAAGTGACCGTTTTCAAGAACTTTGTCTTTAAGAAGGTTTCTTGTTCATACCAAAATACAACATTTAAGAAGTATATTACAAAATGCAAACTTCGTGGTACCACTACTACCTCTACAATATCACACATCACCTGAGAAATACAAACATAACTCATAGAATATAGGAGGAATTATCTCTAAAGTAGATGGTGGAAGTAGATGGTGGTTGATAGAGTAATCCTTGATCATAATTTCCAGTATGAGTAATTTGTCCAACATGAAATTTGTGATTGGTAGTAAAGCACCGATTCTCCTGTTGAGAATCAATTCGATCTTCATAAATTTCTCGAGAGATTTTCTTACGAAGTTTTGTTATAGCATCTATAACTGCCTCAGGTTTCGGCGGACAACCCGGCAAATAGACATCCACAGGAATTAACTTATCGACTCCCCGAACAGTACTATAAGAATCGGTACTGAACATCCCCCCTGTAATTGTACATGCTCCCATAGCAATAACATATTTTGGTTCAGGCATTTGCTCATATAATCTTACTAAGGAAGGAGCCATTTTCATTGTTACTGTACCTGCTGTTAAAATTAAGTCTGCCTGTCTAGGACTAGATCTTGGTACTAGTCCATAACGATCAAAGTCGAACCGTGAGCCTATTAATGAAGCAAATTCAATGAAGCAACAACTGGTACCATAGAGAAGCGGCCATAAACTGGAAAGTCTTGACCAATTTGAAAGATCATTTGATGTAGTTGAAATAACTGAAGTTTGGGTTGTTCGATCAAGTAAGGGAAACTCAATGGAATTCATAACTGTCTCAATATATATAACCATTCTAATGCTCTGTTTCGTTGGCATAAATTGAATTGACAATTAGGATAAGATGGAATGTCTAATGTTTTTTCACCTGGAGAACTAATTGGATTGTTGCGAGCGGAACGAACAGGGCGCGCTTTGGAAGAAGCGATCTGTTACCGAGCCATATTATTGGGAATAACGAAAGCATCTCTAAATACTCAAAGTTTCATATCCGAAGCAAGTTTTCAAGAAACTGCTCGAGTTTTAGCAAAAGCCGCGCTCCGAGGTCGTATCGATTGGTTGAAAGGTCTGAAAGAAAACGTTGTTCTAGGGGGGATGATACCCGTTGGTACCGGATTCAAAGGGTGGTGCACCGTTCGAGGCATCATAACAAAAAAGAAAAATGTATTTAATAAGTAAATAATATATATTTTGTTTCACCGTGGATAATTTTTTTTTATAAAATTTTTGCACTTAAAACAATTTAGATGATAGATCATAGCAGAACAATGAGTTTTAAGATTAAAGATTCCAAAGAGCAAATGTCCAACAAATATGCATATAATGTGTGATCATGTATTGTTTATTCAATATTCTTAAGTCTTATTCAATTCTCTTTTCATGTTCCTTTCTTATTTTTTCTTACCTTGGGCTCCATGTATGTATTAGATGCACGTGCAACCAATGAGAAAATAGAGGAGTGACCCAAGCCGAATTTACCCAAGGTCCTTTCATGCTTTGGTGTGACTTAACATAACTTATTAGAGTCATATCTTCAATGGGTCTCAACCCTTCTTTCAAAAGGTTGGTATGACACTTAACTTTCCTTTTTATTTCCTTTTTATTTCTCAATTTATTCTACTTCTACCTCTTGATTCCCTAAGATGGTCATGGGTAATAGTTGCATAATTCATGAAGAAATGTATGTTACAGAAATACATAGATGCAATCACTCATAGTTGATTTAATACTTATAGCAGTCAACCTACCGCGATGACTAAATAAGTATAACAATATGTATATCTTAACCGTCATTACATATTCAGCTATTAATTTAAAGAAAAAATAAATTCATGTTGTAAGTGAGGATTGTACTTACTTGAGATCCATACTTTTATGGAAGGGCTTTAAAAATTCCTCTAGACACTTGCCAATCATTAACCTATCCAAGCAAGCATTCAATTTAAATTAATAAGAACTTAACTTTCTATAATATTTGTTATTTTAGTAGTCTATCTAAACTATACAACTCAGATTTGTTTTAGCATTCTAGTTTTTGAGTCTTTCATTATGAAATTCTAACTCCTAACTCCTAATTCATAAATTATTTTCACTTGAAATCATCACCACATCTTATTATGTTTCTTAAGTATCTTATGTAAAAAAGACAACTCAAATTCATCATTTTTATTCCATAATTCAAGCCTTTATATATATAACAATTGAGTGCATAATTTTAAAGATGCTATATTTTTCTAGAACTTAACTCAAGGTATGATATTATTATTTTGAAATGAATGCACACATATGATAGAATAAATGCAGTGAAAGAAATATTTAAAATTCTATTCGGATCTGTCACGACCTGATTTACCAGATCAATGACTGGTGTGAGAACTACGCAACTGAAGATGCCTATTAATCATATACGAGGAATCTATGGTCACGTGATACTAACTAGCCTCTTACTTATCTTACTTTCAAATGTTGGAACATGTGGAATATATCTAAACTCGAAAATTCTTTCCATTCATCATAGACTAATACTTATAGTCCAATAGTCTATTTTAAAATGAATTCATACTAAACACAACAATGGAATGTAACTTATATATGTGCAATATTTATTTCCTATTGCATCTTTATAATATATATCTGATTATATAGTGGAGCGGCTAACTTTACACCAACATGCAGTCCCAACCTACAATCCACTAGACATAGAGTTACCAAAATCACCCAGGCAATCTGTGAGCAAATCTCTGAAGGACTCTACCTTATCTAATATGAAAATGTTTACAAAAAGATGAGGGGTGAGTATAAAACTCAGTGAGAGGTAATTACAATCTGTTTTGAGTTTAAAACTAGTAAGATGTACTCATCAAAACTATCTCGAAACCTTTTTTTACATAAAACAATGTAGATTCATCAAATCTTTCTAAAAATTGTAATTCAAATCTGTCTTTGCATAAAACAACATTTTAAATCATGTTGTATATTCCAAATGCATTAAAACATATTGTATAATGCAGTAATAACTGTATTTCAAACTCTTTTTAAAGAGTTTCATGCTCTTGCATAAACCATGTAGATTCACATATTTTTATTTAAAATATTTGAGCATATCATTTGTTCTTCATTTCTTAAACATACTCATGCTTTTTTTTACAAAATGGCAACATCATCAAAACAAAATCAGCAAATCTATTTCATGTCCATAAAGTCAGACAAGTGTAGGACTCAAGAGGTGGCCCTTGAGGCACATTGCTCATTCTTAGGACGCATGAGGTGACCCCGCGTCACTTTACTCCCATTAACACTTTCACATGAAGTTTTAACTGTGAGAGGCTAGGAGATAAGGTCTCCGCTGTTTCCTCCACCTGCAGAACGATACCTAAAGGAGCAATTCTCCCTTTTGAAGTGTAACAAGCCCTGCTTTGCAGGCATTCCTGAACTGCTAATCTCAGTCCAGTAATATACCATTCCATGTGCACATAACCAACAATCCCGATGCTGGTAGAGGACCATCACAAAACTTCATGCACTCAAATTCATATAAAATATGTTGTGCCATACATAAGGCATATATCGATGAACTGCTTAATTTAGTCCAAACATTTTCATCAAGCAAACTTCATGCACTTTTAAATTTTTTTTTTTTAAAAGTTGTGACATACATAAAGCATATGTCAATGCAAGTATTTTCATAAATGCAGCAACAATCAGTTCAGTTCAGGAAATAAAATAGTATCATTTATGAAATAACATTTCATTGCAACACTTTCAGAAAAACAACATGTAGAGCAAAATCCATGAAAAACCATGAAATCACATAAACACCTTTTAACATGCTCAAAACCATTAAAAACTATCAAGTTGTAATTACTACTCACCTTTTTCCCTCTACTGGTTCTTATTTAGTTCAAACTCCATATGGAGTCGAGAGATGCTCCTCCAATGGATCTAAACATCAAAACAAGCAAAAATGGACACACAATCAATAAAGATGTCCAAGGTAATTCAATTTACTAAAATAGATAAACTACCCTTCATATCTCTCTCTCGAGTTCTAATCATTCTTTTACATAGCTTAAATTAAGATCTTTGTTGCTGTTATGGTAGACTTTGACCCATAGACTCATAGACCGTCGACCCTAGGTGGTGTTTTGCATATTTAAGGCATCGAGTGTAATCGAGGCGTCAACCATCGACCCTTCGACCCAGTAGACTTATTCTTAGGTTTTAAGGCATTAAGTAGGTTGAGGCGTTAGGCCGTCGACCCCGTATGCAACAAGTCAAAGGCACTTTTGGATTGAGTACTCTACCTAGACCGAGTACTTTTTTCTCCCAGATCGAGGTTTCCTATTTTTCTTCCCAAACCGAGGTTTCATATAACGTCTCGCTGTCAAGTTGCTGATCCAGACCGAGGACTTTTCTCCTTTCCCAGATTGAGACCTAATATAATATCTCTCGATCTGAGTTCTTGGTCCAGACCGAGTTCTCAATCTAGAAAGACAAAAGCATGACTGAGTTCTCGTTCTCATATTGATTTCTTATACTGAGGGTGTCGACCCTGCAACCCCTTTTCCTATTGAAGGCATCGACCCGTCGACCCTTTCATATATTGAAGGCGTCGACCGGTTGATCCTTTGCATATTGAGAGCGTCGACCTTGTCGACCCCTTCATACATTGAAGGCGAATTCAATAGGAATATTGAGGTGCTCAAGTGTTCACGCTCTAATTGTAATCCATGCAGTTCAATTTGCTCGGTTGATTTTTTACTCTAAGATTCATGACATGACTCGTGGAAAGGAAAAGAAAAGTCTCACTTTCTCACACTAGGAATTTCGGCCAAGAGGCAAGTAAAAGCTTATTATTGTTTGCCACATTAATTGAGTATTTATAATACTTCATTAGGTCTTATGTTTTCTTAAACAAATTAAGGAAATAATGGGTCAAACCCACCTAATGTATAGCTGGCCTTGTCATGCGTCTTTAACTCATGTATTTTAATCAACATTTTGATTACTTTAGCCTATAAAATCCAAATAAACAAATTTGCCCATTAACATTTTAATGTCTAATTGCTAATTACGGACCTTTAGGACAGTTTCATAACTAAATATATGGTCCCGATAAATTATTAATTTCTAATAAAATTAATGTCATGCTTAGTTGTGCTAGCAGAGCTACAACACTAAATTTAATAAATTAATAATTTATCATTTTACCTTTAAAATCAAAATTGTCCATATTCCTTATCCTTGTAGAAAACTTAATTGAGTTATGTCTGGTTTCTAATGTGTGTGACCGATTATGTTCTACATCACTTCGATAGGAGGATCTTATTACCTTTTATGATTTTTTCTAATTCATAATTAAATTCATTTAGCTATAAAATACATTTTAAACTAAATAGTTAATTCAATCATCTCATGATTAATTAACTTAAATCTCTAAGCCAAGATTGATTTTTAGCAAAGTATCAAAGTTACCTGAGAGATGGGAAGGAAGCATCTTCCTAAAGAACCTATTGTAACTAACAATTGTATAATAACGATCTTTCAATCTAGCTAATGTCCCGATACGTCCTAACACATGGTTTAACCGTGAAACTCTAATAGATAAATCATATGAACTGTTATATTTGTAATGAACATAGACAATTGATTTACTGAAGCACTTTCATACTATACTACCTTGCAATGATTTCATTGTTCAATAAAGTATATAACTCATATGACTTATTTCCAAATACATAAGCGATAAATTCCCTCTTGATTATTCACAATCTTCATGTACAACATTTCATACTCAACGGTTCATCATATGTTTACCCTTGGCTAGAGATAATTGAAATGATGTCAAAGTTTGAAACCCGGCACATAAGACAATATGATGATCTCAGGTCAAATGACCACATGTAATATGATCACTATATAATTTTTATTAACAATCAATATTAATTATCATTGAGAATTATTCAAGTGTCACATTTCATTCTCGTAATCTCTACTAAACACTCACATAATCATCATGATGTTCTATTTATCCAAGTGTCACATTTTGCCTTTCATCTTTCTTTATAAGGTGTGTTTAGTTTTGGTGTTGAGGTTCATGGTTTACACCATTGTACTATTATGGAAACTCTAATGACACACATAAGAGAAAAACAAATATTTTGTTGTAGAGTTGTTGCAGAAAAGAAATTGAGAACTGAAAATTTAGAGCTCCAAGAAGGTAAACAGCAACAGCAAGTAACTGGTAAATGACCTAGAGGGGTTAAAAAAGAAGCAGTAAAAGATAAGAGTATGCCCGTAGAATTTATTAAAACTATGCCCGTTTTGCCAGTGGAATAGTAAAATTATGGGAGTTGCACCATTCGGCCATTTATAAGAGCTCAGCCCTCTAGGGATAGTGGGGCCCACCATGGCCTCATTCTAATTGTTGCGTACATACATGACATCATCAATTAGAACCAACTATTGGCGCAAAACGGGCGTTCGAGGCCGATTGAGATACATGCATCAACGGCCAAATGGCCATAACGCTAATATCATTTAATGATGTCAGAAATTTGGGCGAACTTTAATATAAATTTTATTCTCAGAACTTCATAAGCATTCTTTCACAAACGTTCTTATTTTCACTTTCAATATACGCATATATGACAAACACACGGTCCAGCATCATACAGCCTTCCTTCTTTAAGAGCTACCTTAAGAAAAAAACACCCCTCCAATAATCTCCGATCATTTTCAAGCATCTCTTTTCCGGTGTATTTACCTGTAATTCCTGTAGAGAGGACTGTACATGCAACTCTCAGCATAGGCCACCAGATTCTCGGGCTGTGGTAGACGTGTAGCCAACCCTATAGACCCAAAAAGAAAATTGTAATTTGTTAGTAGAAAATAGATATAACGACTTAATTAGGAGATGAACTCTTGGAATCTGAAAAATAGAACTCACCAAGTTCATATGCCTTGGCAGCCACTTTAGCAGCAATGTTAGCTGAGATTTTCCTGATATTAAAGAGTGGTGGGTATATCAACCCTTTCTCGTAGTTCTCATCAGTGACTTGTGCCGCTAAGGCTTCGGCTGTTTCCAGATTCAAGACAGGAAAATTAGACGATCAACTAATGATCACAAGATTAACCCTTTTAACTACCTAAAAAATCCAGTTTTTCAAAACTTCAGTTTGAAGTATACTTACAAGCTGCTAGAAGCATGTCATCATGGACACGGATCGCTCCCGAGATAACCAAGCCCAAACCGAAACCGGGGAAAATGTAAGCATTGTTGGCCTGTACCAAGCAGAAGAAAAGGCACAAAATCTTAATTCTTGATGATCTGTTATTATATTCACACAGAGAGAGGGAGCGAGAGAGAGAGAGAGATTTAACCTGGCCAGGAACGAAGGTTTTCCCGTTGTATTCAACCGGATCAAATGGACTACCACTGGCATAAATTGCACGGCCCTACCAAAAATAGAAAAATCAAAAATCAAAATCAAAAACACATTTTGGCATTAAACCATTCTTGATAAAGTCTTTTACATGATGTTGAAGTCTCCTTTACCTGGGTCCAAGTATAGGTCTCTTCAGCAGTACATTCGGACTGTGAAGTTGGGTTTGAAAGAGCCAAGATGAGAGGTTTCTGAGAGTCAATAGTACATAATAGTATCAGCCTTGATCTCAAATACGTATTCAATAATAGAACACAAAACCGAGAGGGAGATCGAGAGAGAACCTCGTTGTAAGAGGCGACAGCTTCAATCACTTCCTTTGTAAATGTTTTTCCGACGCCAGATGTTCCAATTAGAACTGTTGGCTTGATGGCCTGAGAATAGCGGTATAAGATAAGAATCAGAGGCAAATCTGTAAACATGTTGGCGATCAACTAGGAAAAAAAATGCAGGACCTTGACAGCACTTAATAGATCCTTAGCAGGTTCGTGTTCATGAGCCCAAGGCTTCTTGAAGTGTTGGAGCGAATCCTTGCGAGAACTAACGATCAATCCCTGCAAAAAATTCGAACTTTAAATAAACATCTAAATAAGGTAGGAGAGATTCCACACAGATGTCAAGGAGAAATGGTGGCTGCTGTTTGGTCCACCTTCGAGTCCACAAGCCAGATCTTCTTTCGGGTCTCTTCCACCGGAGCTTTCGTCTACAAAAGAGAGAATAGCACAATCATATGTGAACATATACAGTATAAAATGTATATCCAATCCATACCGTGTGATGTTACTAAAAGAAACTACGGAAAAGTGGTAGTTTTAAGTCAATTACCTGTCTGGATATCTCAAGGGCAATAAGCTCGGCTATGCCTGTACCAGCCTGTGATCATCAAGTCAAGACAAGAAGTGAAGTTTATAACAAGTTTTACAAGTCGGAGGGTGCTACTTTTAGTTCTCAATTGGGGTTTGTTTCTTTGCTCTATAAGAAACATTACAGTCAGTTTGACTCAGCAGTTTTAGAACTGGAAACTTGATTTTTGACAAAAGATTAAATTTAAAGTGATATATTGTATTTATTTAAGAATTTGGAAGTCTTACTTCCCCGGCACCAAGGAACAAGAATCTGTGATCGGAAAGGGCGCCCCCGATCAATTTAAGAGCAGCAACAACACCTGCAAGAACAACAGATGCTGTTCCCTGAATATCATCATTGAAGACGAGGTGTGTTGCTCTATATTTTGCAAGTAACTCAAAAGCATTGTGGTTTGCAAAGTCTTCAAACTGCAAGAAAATGCATTATATGAAGAAGAACAAGATCAAAAGACTGCTATAATACATGATTTGGAATTCTAAGAAGAGTATATTGTTAAAATATATATATTTGTGTAGTATGGAACCTGTATAAGGACTTTCTCGCCGTAGTTCTGCTTCACGGCCGACATGAACTCGTGTAGAAGTTCATAGTATTCCTGTATTTTATAATATTGTTCAAATATTATTAAAAATGATTATTTTAATTATATATAAATAAATCTGTAACTTTGAAAGTTGAATAGGGATCGGAATAGTTAGGACCTGTCCGATTGCCCGCTTTTGGCGGAGTCCGATGTAGAACTCATCGTTCAACAACTTCTCGTTGTTCGTTCCCACGTCGATTGTTATCGGCAAACACTAAAAACAGATCTAAAAAAATTAACAAAATTTATAATAAACGGTTTTCTTAATGCTTTTAAATGAAAGAGGGGGAAAAAAAAAACTGGTAAATTTACAAAAAGATTTATGTGCTTCTGTCAATCTTTTTGGATAAAAAAAACAAGCTTACAGCTGAAGGACGAACTCCACCAAGTGCAGTGTACAAGGCCAGTTTCCCCACGGGAATCCCCATTCCCTGACAACCAAGATCACCAAGCCCCAAGATCCGCTCACCATCAGTCACAACAATAACTTGGATACTCCTCTCCGGCCAATTCTTCAATACTTCAAGAATCTTACCCCTGCATAACACAAGCAAATGCTTTGCCTTAACATCAGATGATAATTACCACCGATTCGCAATAACCGCAGAGATTATCGAGAACATGGCTTATAAATGTTCAAGAACATAGCTCAGATATGTAATGAGAATTACATGTTAAGTCAATTGTAGACTTACATATGTTTGTTTCTTCCTAATCACAATTATAACAAAGATCAAAACACAAAAGGAAATTCCTACTTTTCTTTCAGACTAATGTAGAGTCCCTGAGAACGCCTGAAAATGCTTCCGTATTTCTGACAAGCCTCCCCCACGGTCGGAGTGTAGACAACCGGGAGCAATTCCTCCACGTTGTCAATAAGAAGCTTGTAGAATAGCCTCTCATTCCTCTCCTACAATATCATTTAAACAACATTACACAAAAGGGTGTTATAAACAGAAGATATAAATCAAACTTCAGCAATGATCCGAAAAAGTATCTTCTACATCGGATGTATAGAGCTCATGGACCCACCTTCTCTTCTACACATTGGTGATATTTTATTGTAGGAGACACTTTCTTCTAGTGATCCAACAATAAAATAGAGTTTACCACTAAGCAAGACAAATTGATGACACCTTACAAGATAATATACAAATAGAGAGTATAATTAGAAGAGTGAGCAAACCTGAAGGTCCATCATGGCAATGAATTTTTGTAGGGGAAGTTGGTATTGTCTGATATTGTGCAGTAGCTTCTTCTCCTATTTTCATTATTACAAATAAAAATAATTTTAAACAACAAAAGTCGGAAAAAAAAAAGTAAAAGAGAGAGATTGACCTGAAGTTGCTGCGATGAGATTGCAGGAGGAAGGAGACCACGCAGATAATGAGCATCTCTCTCCTTCTCAGTGAATGCAAGTCCTTTGTTATGGTGAGGATCTCTCAGCAATGAATATCCACTACACCGCTTAAAAAATAGTAAAAAATAATAATAATCATCATAATCAACTATGTTTGGTTCATGGGGAAAGAAAAGAAAAGAAAAGCCGAGGGAGTGAGGTTTTGACCTGGCGACGGAGAAAGTCCAGGGGGTAACGAGCTGATCCTCGGTGGCGAAATCCTCTCCGTAGATGTCTTCGACGCCGCCCCCGACTGTGGATTTGGAGTCAAGGTCTAGAACCGAAGTTCCATCTGTAACCTCCTTCAAAGTGTTTTCCATTATGGTTCTGATGAACTGAACTTACCTTCTCTGATCACTACACCCTCTTTCAATAATATGAAGAAGAAGAAGAAGAAAAGGATGATGATGATATATAAAGCTGAGCTTCACAAATGGAACAGTAGAACTATTAAGAAAAATCGTTTACTTTTTTCTTCAGTACACCCTTTTATAATCCATTCATGAAAAAAGTTGAGGTAACGAAATGTGGGACGGTCACGATCAGACGGATAAATTGGTTTCATATTGACACTAACCCATGTTTCTATCATTATTGCCTGATACCGACTCTAATTAGATTGGACTTTTCACGAGTAAATGTCTGATCCATCGGATTTTATTTTTTTTTGTAAATAATTAGGTCGATCTATTTAATTTTTTTTTATAAATAAACGATTCACTTAATTTGAATATTTTATAAAAAAAAAATTTTATTTTAATAAAAAAATTTTAATTATTTTGATATTTTTTAAAAAAAATCGAATTGAATTTCAATTTTTTTACTAATTTTTTTATCTTTTAAAAAATGAATAATAAAAATTTAGATTAAAAAATATAATAATAAATTAGTAAAGTAAATAATAATAATAATAATAATAATAATAAATTAAAGATTAAAAAAATAGTTAGAATAATTAAAAATTTTCATTTAAATTATAGAAATTATAAATAAATTATATAGAGAAAAATTTGTATAAATTAATTACGTAGGATTAAAAAAAATGAATTTACCTTAATAAATAATATTAATTGATAGAGAGAGAGAGATGGGAGGGTGGTGTGGTCGCCGCACGTCGTTGTGTCGGGAATTAAAGAAAGAAAGAAAGAAAGAAAGAAAGAAAGAAATTGGTCTACTTCTCCTTGTTTTAGATCTCATATTAATGTAACGTGAGCGGATCCAATTTTTATTTTATTGTTTTTATGTAGTTTTATATATAAATTTCAGTTATTTTTATAAATTTAATATTTAAAATATGTAATATTAAAATTATTTATATTAATATTATTTTAAAATTATTTGTATTAATATTATTTAAAATTATATTAAAATTATTTGTATTAATATGTTAAAATTCTTTAATATTTATACGAAGAACTCAGTCTTGCATCTTAGACTGATATGATCTCGGCTTATAGACCGACATTTCATATATCAGTGTGTGCATCTCAGATCAACATGTGAGATGTCGGTTTGTAAACCGAGATCACCGTAGACTGACATGTGATCGCGATCTACTGACAGTGATTTTAGTTTACATACCAACATATCAGGAACTTGAGAACTTGGTCTTATCAGAAATTCGAGGACTCGGTTTGGATCGAAAACTCTAGACTGAGAACTCGATCTAGATCAAAAACTCTAGATTGAGAAAGAACTCGGTCTAGATCGGTAACTCGATTTAATTTCAGATTTCAGATCATGAACTATAAATCGAATATCAGTTTCCAAATTTTAATTTCAAATTCAGATCGGATGTGAATAAACATCATTATTTATCAACATTCAGAAAAAAAAAAGAGAGAGATGAATTATAACTGTTAAGAAAATTAGAAAGAGAAATTATTAAACACGGCTCATAAATTAACCATATTAGCTTATATTTTTATTTTATTTTTTATCACATAATATTGTTCTAATCTTTTAATCAAAATAAATAATTGATATATTATTATAAAGATAAATATAAAAAGAATGAATAAATATTGAATATGCTCCCTATTATAATGTACACGTGCCAAGTTTAGTCTCGAAGGGAAGGGACCACAACGATTCTATATCTGTCGGTTGAACAGATCGTAACGCATCGCGTCTCTTTGTCAATTGTCAGTTTTGGCGTCTTTTGAATCCCCACTACCGGAATCTTGGGATTATGCGAATATATGTATCAACTTTTGTTTTTTGCCAAAAGAATGTATATCCGATTCAGCTACAAGAAAATGTCACATAGGAGTTAAAAAATGAATAATAATTAATAAAGCGAAGAGGGATTTCTCATTCACAAAATCAGTAACATACAATTTTCTTAAATTCATTTGATTGAATGAATTGTTACTATTACTTACAACAATACCGGGAAGGAGCATTCAATTTGCATGAATCCAACCACAAATTAAGAGAAGCAGGGTGATATGTTTACACTCTTCTTTATAGATGTGATGAGGGATGAGGTGTGCTTTGTGAACCATTATTGTTAAGAGTACAGTAATGGAGTTTTTTATTTCTGCTTTACTGTACCATAAGGAATCACGACATAATGGATTCTTTCCAAAAGAGAATAATAATAATAATAATAACAATAAAGTAAATGCCTCTCCTCCATATGTTACCAATCATAAAACTTTCTTCTTATAAAATTCATCTAAAAATCAGTATCATTATGTGATTATTATGTATATAACAAGATATCAAAGAACCAATCTCAATTTGAAGCTGTTTGTATATATTCATTCATTCATTCATACTTTGTGCATCAATGTCCCCTACAGATAAGCATAAGTATAATAAGGAGATGCAGTTTTCACAATTTAAAAAAAATTAAAAAACTGACTAGGAGTGTGTGTTAGAGCAGGAGCAAGTGAGGTAGGCAGCAATCAAGGTAACACAGCGTTGGAGAGTCACATAGATTCCGTCACTTCTCTATCAGCAAAATCCTACATATTTTTGCAACAATGGAGTTATCAAACTAAATGTGCATACATTCTTTTTCTCACTCCCCTTTTTCCTGAGTTACTTCTCTTCTCCTCTACAATTTCACCATGTATGGTAGCTTTTTGATTATCTATTAAATAGTTAAGGAGAGAAAAATTGCCATACCTGGAGGCGATGTAGAAGATACATCAAGAAGAGATGAACAAAAACCTGTTGGAAGGATATTTTAATTCCGGGTTAAGATGTAAAATGTATATTTTGCCACCTAATTAGCCTTCTTTTTCGGATATTTTAGACCCAAGAGAAAAAGAAGAAGGCTCTTTTACCAGATAAAAAAGTAGGATAAGTCTAGCTGTGGGGTATCGCCAGAGAAATCTTGTTGCTCTAACGGCCCCTGAGTCTAACAATTTTGCAGCCTTTTGCAACTGCAGATGCAAATAATATCATGTTAGTACTCAAATCTTGAGAAGTGAATGGCACAGAAAGATAGAAAGAAAAACCTGTATACTTGCTCCAACCATATGCCGGTGATGCAAGGGGAGTGGCCTGCAGTTATGTACTTGTAAGAAAACCTGCAGCTATAAATATATAAACTTTCTGGCTTTTCTTAATAGATGAAAAGAACAAACATACTCGAGTGCTTTCATTTCGGGATCTTCTTCCCATGTTGATGAAGCTCGACGGGATACTCTACTTCTTTCCACCTCTACCTATAAATGCATTTAGTCCAACAGCAAATAAAAAAATGGTTATTCTAAGACACAAATATCGTAAACAGAGAGCAGGATAAATATTAGTCTAGCAGGCATTGAACACCAAAAGGCTAACCTGTGCTTCTTGAGAGCGCTTGACTTCCTTCTTCAATTGGAACTCTGCTGCAGCTTTTTCACTAGCCATGGCTTCTAACTGTGTTTGCTTGTAGTACTACCATACATAGCAATTCAGATAGAAGACATCAAAATTTTCCATATTTTTCATGACAAAAAAAGGGCACAAAAATAAAAAAGATAAAATAAATAAAAAGATAAGCAATATTGAAGCAAGTACCAGTAGATCAGTTAGTTCACGATAACGTTTCTCAAGCTCCATATGCTCCTGCTTAGTGGAACTAAACGTCAGTAAGGTGAAGCAGATGCTTAAATCAAATCAACATTATATAGAAGGGGTTCCTTCCAGAGTTTAAGAGATACACCAAATATCATTTGAGATATAGCCTGAAATAAGCAACCGGAAAAGACTAATTGAAGACACCTGGCGTGAGTAATGCTCAGCGTCCCTCTTCATAGAAGCCATTTCAACTCTCATTTTCTGTACTTCAGCCTGATCCATACAGGTAAAGTAGGTCAAGAGAAGTTCTTCATCAGTTAATGTTAATCCAAATTATTATAGACCCATTACAACTTTATAGGCATAAAACAACAAACTCTTACATCCAATGAAGAAAGCTTGCTTTCAGCATCTCTCTGAGCTTGCCGTGCACGTTCCACTTCTTCTTGCCATGCTTGCACCTTCATGTTTAAAGAGTTAGGAGATTAGATGGAAATTAAGCAATTAATGACAAATAACCCTTATAACCATAATGCTGCTACAAGACAATATCAATTCGTTAAACAATCAGGATAAAGAGAGGTTCTTGGCTTTTCAAAGATACCAGAAAAATCACATAAGAAAGAGATCATATAGCTAATAACTAAGATAAGTACTGAAAACTGAATTTGAAGATAATGCTCAGGATATACACTGACTAAAATAATATAGTTTATAATGTGGTGCTTCAGGACTAACAGATACCAAACAGCTAGATATAAATTATGTTAAGCAAGGTGATTATAACCATTGGCCATGTGATGTAGAAAGTAACCTTTCCATCTGAATGAGAATGCAAAACTGTGTCACAGGACAAAGAAACGTGATATATAAAACAGTTAGAATTAGGACTAACTCTGGAGTAGAAATCATGCACAAATGAGTAAAATCCAACCAGCTTTAAAGTCAAGTAAGATCTACCTGAATCATTTGATTTGCATCTTCCGGCGACTTCTTTTGTCCACGGCGAGCACGAGCTTCCAAATCTTGTAATTCTTGATTCAAAGAGGAACATTCAACCTAAATGAATATAGTCCTAATTATCTATAGTTTAAATCTGCTATTTCAAACTGAGAATGAGAACAAGTATTGACAGAAAAAACAGAAATAAATTTTCCACCTCACCTCAAGCAGCGCCACCTTTTGCTCAAGCTCTGTTGCTCTTGCTGCCCTTTCATCTGCCATTCTCTGAATAGGTAAACAGTTCAAACACAAATTAGCATGAGACACAGTACACACTAAGATCATATATACAACCATAATCTAAATTATTATCATTACCCATAGTTTCGTTTCTTTTCTTTTCTTTTCAAACAATGTTGAAATTGATAAAAGATTGCAAAATATTCAATTACAGACGTAGCACCATAATCGTGCAAGGTTTAAAAGTTATATAAAGCTACAACCGGTGAGTCGTGGCTTTGATGAAGCATTACACTACCTGTATCCTTGCAAGGGCAGATGAAGCCTCCATAGCCCTATGTTCCAATTCAACTTCTCTTTCCATAGTGGCCTGTTGATTGACAATGATCACTACAGTGCAAGAAAACAACAGGTGGTTCGACATAATATAATTAGTTATGGTATAAACCTTTTTGGTGGCATTATGAGCAGCATGCTCTTCTTCAGCTCTCCTCTCAACAGAAGCCAACTCCTCCCTTACAGCCTGGTAATAAAAAAATACTGTCAACTATTAGGATCAACTGAAACTTTGTTATCAAGGATCAAATTCCAGTTATTGAACTCTATACATGATAAATAAAAATGACTCACTTGCAGCATCCTTGTCTCAGTTAGCTCCCTATTTCTCATCATGGATTCCATGGTTGCCTAATGAAAGCAAACTAAAGTCATGAAAGTCTCGGATAATCAAGTGAAGAAACAGCTGAGAATGCCCACATATACCAGAAGATAAAAGACAGTACAGAGGGCAAAAATAACAAACTAATTTGCTGGACATTTATATATTACAGCAAAAGTATATGGTGAATGTGAAGAACCTGCAACGAAGCCAGATTCCCTTCAGATGAAGCGGCCTGTTTCTTAAGTGCATCCATAGAAATGACAAGAGCCTCAATTTCAGCGTTCTTTGCTGCCATGGCTTCACCCATATTGCACTCTATTCTTGATACTTCACTTTTGGATACGGATACATCATTTTGTAGCTGCTTTATGCGAGCCTCATACGATTTACTCAGTTCTCTCTGTTGCATAGCAGTTTAACAGGTCAGCCTAATTTATTGAGAATCATATAAAACAGAAAAACCAGCATTTGAGCCTCACCTCAGCAATTAGAAGTTCTTCCAGCTGTGCATTTTCCGACTTGTATTCTTGGAGACGAGATGACAGGCCAGCACAGACCTGCAATTAATATAGGTTGGAAAAAAGAAACATAATTAAAAATGATGAATCTTCCATAAGAATCCCAACAACAAGAGAATAGTTTGGGGCGTAAATCTGTGGTTATCATAAACTTGAGCATTACAAGGTAACAGCTATGTGAAGAGTTACATCAGACTACATGTGACTGCATACCACATTAGTCATAAGAGGGCAGTAACAATGTTTCCCAGAATCAAAACAGAGGCAATCACTTTAAAGTATTCCAACATTCTTGAATTCCAGCGACAGACTATGAAATATGATGATTATGGGAATATGTAATCAAAGCTTACCCTAGCCAGCCTTGCCTCTTTAGACTGACCAGAGGAAATGGAAGTTTTAAGCAGTCCTTGAGCCTGTACACCCATTAAATGCTCTAATCAATAAACCTTCAGAGTTGCAAACAAGTGTGAAGATGTAAAGCTTATGCAGACAAAGATCACAATATATTCCCAATAAAGTGGAATATTTACCTCATTAAGCTGGTCCTCTATTTGCTTGGGAAAATTATCGGCTTTTTTCTCTTGCTGCTGCTTTTGTTTTACGGGAAGCTCAGACTTAGTATCAAGTACAATGTATCTTGATTGACTTCCATCATTACTTGTGGGCTCACTATTTAGAGGCGAAGTACTCTTCAAATCATGCTTTGAAGGGACATCCAGACTTCCTGATTCTTTACTTTGGTCAACATCATCTTGATGTGCTTCATTAGCAACATCATCTTGATGTGCTTCATTAGCAACATCAAATCCTTGAGAAGGTAATACTGAAAAATGTTCTTCATGAATATCTGAAGCACTCTCAATTTTCTCTTCACTTTTGGAACTTGATGCAATAACATCTGCACCAGTAGTTGTTGCCAGGACAGACTGACCCACATCATATTTTACTTCAATGTCTTGTACATCTTCTGAAGGAATTTCAAGAGCAGGGGTGTCTTTTTCTGTATTGTGTGGCTTCTCACTGTTTTTCTGAGAAGTAGACTCACCATGGGGGGTCATGCTGGTCGTGCTGTCTTCATTTAAATAATCACTCCTATCTTTTTCATGTATGGCATCTACTTGTGATGTTAATGGACTAGTTTGGGGTTGCTCAGAGTTTAATGATATAGGAGATTCATTTATGGACAGTTTCTTCTGAGCCTGCAAGCATACCAATAAGTGAGAAGACTATTGCACGACATGAACACGCATAAAGGTCATAATAGATTTGCCAAAAACAACCTTTTTATTTGACTTTGTCTTCTTGACTTCAGATCCTTGGCCATTGGAAACTTCACAAGGCAGAAAAGCAATAGGAGAAACAATAGTTAGAGAGATATAGTTTCACTCAAGGAAGGCAATCTCATCAAACAAGAAGTCATCAAAAAGATTTCCAGCTGTGAAATTTGAACATTCTCTGGAGAAGTCATATCTGAAGGCAATACACATAAATTGTTAGCACCCTCATTCTCACCAATTCACAAAGTAAATAATATCCTTACCAAGTTCTCTCTTGAGTTTGTGAGAAGTCTAAATTAACCATAAATCACTCTTCGGAAAATTGGGGTTTTTTTTTCCCCTTTCTTTAGGTTGACAGAAGAGTAATCTGGTATATGCTCGGGTTCTTTTGTATATATTAAAAAATGGAGCACTCCAATTATCATACCTAAGGAAGATGCCAACTGGAAAACTGGCGGAATAAGTTTTGCTTCTACTAAAAGTAAAGTTTCTCTC
The DNA here is from genome assembly GCA_027186245.1 of Coriaria nepalensis. Lineage (NCBI taxonomy): Eukaryota > Viridiplantae > Streptophyta > Magnoliopsida > Cucurbitales > Coriariaceae > Coriaria > Coriaria nepalensis. Next base: position 8,172,927 of record CP114484.1, on the reverse strand, counting down.
AGATATTTTGCCAGATCTGAACATCACTAATCCAGATGTTGAAAATCAAGTTCTAAATATTTGGCAGCTCTTTGAATGATTAGATCTATCGTGAGAACTGTATGAACTCATAATCAACAATACCAATCAAGGTGGAATACACATAGAACAATTTTTTGTGCTCCTGGTAAATCAGTTTCCCATAATTTCATGTTAATTGACTGAACTACAAATTGCATGAACAGGTCAAAAATGTCCATTATTGTAAATACCAAGGGTAATTTTACATACCTGGAGCAGTCTGTTCGTCTGCTAAATCATTAACGACCAGCTTCGCCCTGCGATCTACGACTTCAAACAAATCTGAAACAACTTAAACAAGAACTTTTAGATATCTTAAACATAAGAACTACCTAACTCTGACGGAGACCTATGAAAAAGGACACGATCAAAGCAGTAGGGCATCTAAGGAAGAAGAGTTGATCATTAGATGAGATCAGTGAAGTCAATAAGACAATAACTAAAATCTCCGCCCCCCCCCCCCCTCTCCATATTATAATAGCAGTTAACTTCAGTTTCCTTATAATAGGCACAGGTAAACAGATTTCCCGAACAAGAAATATGTGGTTTATGTACCATCCTAATCCATGGATTGAAATACAAAATGACAATTGAAAGAAATCCTAAATCCGGATCTTAGATTGTGAAATGGTAAATGTCTATGGAAATATCTTACAGAGAATATGGCAGATCACAACTAGAAACTAAAAATTTCCAACTAAAAGACTAATTTATCCATTTATTTATTAAGAAATTTCTTAAGACTGAAACACGTAGGGAAACCAGAATGTATGAACGTTCGTACAAGTAACAAATTAAAACCAAACCTTCAGCAGCTTTGAGCCATGAAGCCATTGCACAAACCAAAACTCGGATCGGATAAAAACTGAGCTCTAGATTTCCATTAACGGAGATTTCTTGAACCGGAGGATGAGAATTCGCACGAAATCCTCACGCGCGAACAGGTTTTGAAATCGAGGTTCGATAGCAGGTCCAAACCTTAACCGGATTAGGGGAAATCAATCGTAAGCACAACTTGAAAATTATTGTTGAACTGAATTTCAGAAATGAGAATCAATCGGTTTCCTTTTTCTTTTTTTTTCTTTTTTTCTTTTTTTGGGAACGTCGGAGCCTAGCGGCGATATATTTCTGTTCGCCTGAGATTTAAGCGTGCGTAGACAAACAGTTGTGTTAATTAGGAAGGAGAATTTTTTTTAATGCAATTTATATAATATAATTTCGGCTATTAATTTATTTAAAATATTATTTTAATATGTCTAATAATTTTGGATAAGATTAATTTTTATTTTTTTAAAATCAAATCTTAAATGACACTCACTCAAATTTCAATGCGGCCCAAGGCTAAGCGCAGTTTCGGAAGTAACACTCGGCCCAGTCTTGTATTAGTTCGGTCCAATATAAAATCTAATTGGAGGGATAAACTTGAGACGACATGTCGTCTGATCCACCATGAAAATTTCGCTCACCAAAATATGCTTGGGTGTAAAGTGTTTCAACCAAAAAAAAATTAAATAAATAATACTATAATATCCGAATCAGTAATCCACAAATTTGAAATGACAAAAAAAAAAAAGGAAGGTTGTTTGGTTGTCTTATCAATGAATTACATGCACTAACAAGTATTTGGAAATAAGAACGATTAGTGTTTTAATAATTGAACACCTAAAAAAGGTTCTTCGGTGTCAAATCTTTTTCACCCAACAAATCAACAACTCAACATTTCTTTTTGGTTCATTGTTGTCTCTAGTGCTAAGAACTCTGCATTTCTCTTTAATGGACCGGAGTAGAGCAACGGGCCACAAAAGAGCGAGAGGATCTGTAAGAAGAATACAAGGTAGATAGAATATGTTTCGTGACACTCATGCAGCCTATGCACACGTGATGATGGATCCATGCAACAGTCCAACCTATGCACACATGATGATTATATTCACTTAGTATTATTATTTGTTATTCCTTTAGTTTACTTATCCTGTTAGTTGCTATTTGTTTTTTTTTAGTAGTTTCCTAAATTAATATTAGGGTTTGTTTGTTTGTTTGTTATAAAAGAAATTGTAGACATTGTTATTTTTTTTTTTATATGAAGAAATAGTATCTCCTAACATTGTGCGTTCAAAATAATCGTTCTTCGAATCATCATCTCAATTAGTATCAGAGCCACCGCTACACAATGATGAATCGAGAGCGACTCAATCAAGTTGAGGGAGCCGTTGACGAGATTCGCAAGAGTCTTCGCATGCTTCTTGAACTATCAACATCCAACTAAGAATCCATTCACCAATTTTATAACCCTACGTGGAAGAACACTGTTAGGAAGAAGGGCAAGAAGATTGTTGAATCGTCCAGGTCAGATTCATCATTTGACGCACGGTCTTGCTCATCCGCAAAGAGAGGTTGCAGTTCGTCTTCTACCGATGACTCATCTAACGATGGTCGCTCCACTAGAAGACACAATTCGAAGGGAGGTAAAAACCATACACCGAGACTGAAGATGGAATTTCCAACTTTAACGGCACTGGCCTTACAGTAAGGTTAGATTGGGCACAACGATATTTCTCCATTCATGAAGTTCAAGGGAGCCGTAAGGTAGAAATTCTTCGTACCAGTTGGAGAGTGATGCAAATAGGTGGTGGCAATGGTATTTGCATCACAACCGGAAGTCAAAGGCAACTTTGTGATTTTTTTAGAAGGACTTGTTGAATTGGTTTGGACCGACGTTGTTCAAGAACGTTGACGAGTCTTTATCCAAAATCCGACAAGGAGGATCCTTTGACGAGTACCTCCGTTAATTTGAAAGGTTGTCTAATCGAGTAAAGGAGTAGCCGACATAAGCATTATTGGGGACGTTTTCGGGGGGTTGAAGGATGATATTGTTGTGGATGTTAGGATGTTCCATCCAAAAGGATTGGCTGAAGCGATCGATCTAGCGTGTAGACAAAACGATAAGCTAATGCGAACACATAAAGCTAGCAACACCAATAGGAATTTTTGATTCACAAAATCCGGGATAACAACAGTGGTAGCCGAGGTAAGTAGCCAAGTGAAACATCCTGCACCAAATATTACTAAGTGTCTGACTTTCGATGAGATGAAGAAGATAATGGAGAAGGGTCTTTGTTTTAATTGTGAGCAAAATTTTGTGTCGAGCCATAGATTTCAGAATGCACAAGCCATGTTAATCGAGGGAATAACCAATGAGGATGAAGAGGAGTTCGAAGATGTTGTTATGGAACAGGAAGAGGAGATACTCGAGCCTCAAATATCGCTTCATGCGTTATTTAGCGGGGCAGGCAAATGGACTATGTGGTTGCATATCGAGATCAATAAACATAAGGTTAATGTGCTTATTGATGGTTGCCTCAGCCATAATTTTATTCATGATCAAGTGGCAAATCGACTTCAGTTAGTTTTCACTCCTACTTCCCCGTTCGTAGTCTGAGTTGCGAGTGGTGATCGGTTAATGTACCATTATCGGTTTTATGATGTTAGGATGAAAGAATTACGAGTTTCAGACAATGTTGTATGCGCTACCGGAATGGCTGATGTTTCAAGCATCTAATGGCTAGAGGGTTTTGGACTAATACTCTCCGACTATCGCCACATGACAATGCAATTCCAACTTAACAGGCGGTAGCATCGGTTGACAGCATTCACGATACCAAAATCACGAGATGTAGAGGCAAATGACTTAGTGCAGCGAGCTAGGACAAAACTTTTTCTCATGATCGGCCGTATGAATCACGACGTTCAGGAGCACATATACAAAGTTGAACTGCACTTGGATGTCAAGAACATCTTGCCATAGTTCGAGACTGTAACACACAAGTCGACTACATTACCACCGGCCCAAAGTTTTGACAATCAGCTTTGGTTAATGGATGAGAAACGTGCTATGAACGTGGCACCATACCGATACATACATTTTCAAAAAAATGAAATTGAACATCAAATGAAAAAGATGCATCGCACAAGATTAATACGACCAAACACTAGTCTATTTTCATCATCGGTGCTCTTGGTGAAAAAAAAGACGAGTCATGGAGGTTTTGTACGAATTATCGAGCTCTCAATGAAATGAGCATTAAGGATCGTTTCTGATTCCGATTAGCAAGGATATGCTCGATGAACTACACGAGGTAACTTATTTCTCTAAACTCAACATGAGAGCGAGATATCATCAAATTCGTGTTCGACTGGAAGACACACTGAAGACCGCATTCTAGACCTATAACAGGCATTATGAATATTTGATGATGCCTTTTGGGAGGCTATGCAATGCCCCGTCAACCTTGCAAACGGTAATGAACTCGATCTTCCACCCATATCTCCATCAATTCTTTCTCATTTTTATTTTTGACGATATTCTTATCTATAGTAAGAATTGGGATGAGCATATAGGGCATTTACGGGACACTTTAGCCATCTTATCCGAGCATAGTTTTTGTATTAAGCTGTCCAAATGTAGGTTTGGGGCAAATGGAAGTCAAATACTTTAGCCACATCATCACACGGGAAAGGGTAAAGGCCAACCCACGAAAAATCGACGCTATGGTCAAATGGCCATGTCCTACTTCGGTAAGGGCCTTAAGAGGTTTCCATGGTCTTAGCAGCTAGTATCGTAAATTCATCCACAACTACGGTCTCATTGCACGACCAATAACGCAACTACTACGAAAGAGCAAATTTAAGTGGAACTAAGAGGCACGAGCAGCCTTCAATGCATTAAAAAAAGCGATGGCCACCACTCCGGTCCTGACTGTACTGGATTTTTCAAAGGAATTTCTAATCGAAACTAATGCTTCGAGGAATGGGATATGCACCGTATTTTAGCAAAAAGGATGTCCAATGGCGTTCTTGAGCAAATCCATTAGCCTGATAAATAAGAGATGGTTTATTTATGCGAAGGAGATGCTAATAATTCTTGAAGCTATTCGCCAATGGAGACATTACTTACTTCACTGTCGTTTCAAGATCTGTACGAATTAGAAAAGTTTAAGGTATCTGCTAGAGCAGTGAATTACTATGCCCAAACAACAAAAGTAGCTGACCAAACTTCTGGGATTTTATTACGAGATTAACTATCGACCGGGTCGTTTAAATAATGCAGCGGGTGCACCCTCACGCAGGGAGGAAGTGGAGGAATTAGTTACCAGATCGCAACTGCGGATGGAGATTTTGGAGTTAATGAGCGAAACCACAGCCCAAGATGCGAAGTTAATCTCCACAGTTACAGAGATTGAAAGAGGGCAGTGTAATGAGGCTAACTTACGGACATGCAGTAACTGTATGTTTCGCAAAGGGAAAGCAATAGTACCGAATGACATAAGTCTTCGTCGTAAGCTTATATGAGAGTTCCACAAGACAACAGAGGGCAGCCACTCCAGTTCTTTTCGTACTTATTGACACTTGGTGCATACATTAATGTGGCCGGGGATGCACACTACGGTGAATGATTTTGTTAAGCATTGCGATGCCTATCAGCACAATAAAAGTGACAATCGCCGACCAACGGAGCTACTAATCCGTTGCCAATTCCTGATCAGGTATAGATCAATATATCTATGAGTTTTGTCAATGGTTTTCCATTATCTGCAGGTAAAAATTATATCTTAGACGTAGTGGACCGACTGAGTAAATACACACATTTTATTCCATTAGCGCATTCATAATTAGCTCGGGATGTAGCTGACTCCTTTCTACGAGGGATAATGAAATTACATGGTTTTCTGAAGTCGATTGTATGTGATCGTGACCAGATTTTCTTGAGAAAATTTTGGAAGGAACTATTCAAGTCTCACGGGATGGTTTTGAAGCATAGCTCGTCACTCGGAAACAGATGGCCAAACGGAGGTCGTTAGCTGTTGTTTCGAGCAATACTTACAATGTTTCAATAGTTCGAATTCGAAGAAGTATGAGCTTTTCTTGGTATGGGCGGAGTATTGGTACAATACTTCATATCACAAATCTATTCCCATGACCCCGTACAAAGGTCTTTACGGATGCCCACCTATGAGCCTGCTGCAATATTGTGAATGCAGCTCAATAATTAAAACAATACATGCCACTTTGCGTAGTCGAGACATGCTCTTACACGACCTGAAGGTGAACCTTGCCTGCGCTAGAAATCATAAGAAGCAGTAAGCCGACAAGAAACACCAGGATGAGCTAATTTCAGGTGGGCGATGAAGTATATTTAAAATTACAGCCATATCGTCAACGATCCATCTTTAAGCGAGCATCTTAGAAGTTAGCTAGCCATTTTATGAACCTTTTCTGATAACTAAATAGATCAGAGCAGTTGCTTACAAGTTAGGGCTACCCGACAACGCTAAAGATCCACCCAATCTTTCATGTTTCTCTCCTTAAGTGTCGAATCAACGACAATCAAGAAATACTTAGTCTGACGATCCCTCCTAGTGATGAAGATGGCAGCCCGGTACTTGAACTGGAGGAAATCCTTGCTTTTTGTTAGGTTCGATGGCCCAACGGTAGCCGTCGCGAAGCACTCGTTCGTTGGAAATCTCTTTTGCCTGAAGATGCAATGTGGGAACCCGTATCAATCCTTCAACAACACTTTTCGACTCTCAACCTTGAGGATAAGGTTGTTTTTTCAGGGGGAGTATTGATAGACCGAAGCAGAGTAATGGGTCATAGAAGAGTGAGAGGATCCGTAAGGAAAATACAAGGCTAGTGAGATATATTCCACAACACTCATGCAACCTATGCACACGTGACGATGGATACATGTAGTAGCCTAGCCTATGCACATGTTGTGATGATTATATTCACTTAGTATTATTATTTGTTATTTCTTTAGTTTTCTTATTATGTTACTTAGTTTTTGTTATTATTTTCAGTAGTTTTTAAAATTAATGTTTGGGTTTGTTTCATTATAAGAGAGGCTGTAGATATTTTTTTATATCTTTATGAAGAATTATTTACAAAAATAATAATATTTCTTAATATTGTAAATCAAAAAATAAGATCTCATAATATTGGGATCACTATCATAAGAATCATCATCTATCAGTCTTCCACTTAATGGCCATAGCTTCTTCGCATTAGACAAGCGTTGATCACAACGGACAGCATTAAAGTAAATATTAGTTTTCGGTTAAAGTTAGAACTTTTTAGTATTTAGACTAAACATTATAAAATTTGGAGGGCCCAAAAAGATATAGTCAAGAGGTGTGCATAAAAGGTGGATGGGTTTAACCGTAAAGCTAATAAAATATGATTGGGTGAAAAAAAAAAAAAAAAATTCTAGGACCAAACCGGCCATATGGCTCATGATCCACTGCCCAAAATCCGAAAAAGTTAATGGGTGAGATTTAGCTGGACCCAATTGGGGGTGAATGTGTTTTTTCTTTTTTAATTAAAAAAAAAATCAATAATCAAAATAAGTTATCTTTCAAAACCATAACATAGAATTACATAAAAATAATATAGAACATAATTTTATCTCTTAAGTCCACGACATAAAATTACATTAAACATTATAAAATGATCTTGAAGATTCTAAATTATTAGTCATCATTTCTTCTTGATTTCTAATTTCTGTATTTTATGGTACCCTTTGCGTCGTGTAGGCTTCTTAGCTAAAGCGAGAAGCACAATACTTTCTTAAATATATATATATATATATATACAATACACTAGAAAATTTTAATTAATAAGCTCTATTTTCGGTTTAATTAGTAGATCACTTAATATTATTTTTAAAATAAATATTATAAATTCGAATCATCAAAAAAATTTCGGGGTTCGGAACTTTTTCGAGAAAAAAAAAATTCAAATTCAAATTAATTATTTGAATTTAGTTATTCTGGAGAAAGAAAAAAGTAACATAATATAATCAAGTTCTTCTAGCATAGATATATTATATATACACCGTACGTGCATGCTTATAAGTGGATGCATGGTTTAGGTCAAATACATGTCCTGATATGTTACATAGCAAACCAACGCCATATCGGACTCACTGATCACGGGTTCCTTCACAGAAACTATAATGTTTGACAAGAGTTATGAAGAGAATTATGATCAGATTCTCTCCTTCAATCATGGGTCAGAATCTCTTACCTACATTTTTCTATATAGGCCATGTTGTATAATGCTATATGATTACTGAACAAAATATCTGCAATTTGAAAGAGCTTTGTAGGTATTTTTGTTTGTATAATAATGAACGAAAATGAGAGATGTAATAAGAAGTTTGAATAGTACTAAATGCAGATGAAGACCTAGAAAAGAGGTATTGATATTGGAAAAATTATTAAACGTTATGAATATTTATTTATCTAAGTCTACACGATCACTGTTATGTATGTGCTAAGATGTTCATGTTGATTTAAATTGCACAATGTTTTGATTATTGAATAGTTATTAGTTAATTAAATATGGGAAAATCTATTAACTTTTCACATAGAGTTTAGAAAAGAAAATTACTTGAAAATAATTTGACCTTGACAATGCTGGTGAGTTTACGTACGAAGTATTTAATGATTATTGTATGTCACTTGGGATAAAATATTGAACAACTTGATGTCCATGATGGTCATACCCATATTGATATAGCATATAATTATTTATTAAATGCCTTTAATTAATTACAATACCATTACTAATGACAATAAAACTCTCTAATTTTGTGTGGGGATTTACTATTTTACATGCAGTAGCCTTTGTACTTATTAAGCCAATATCATATCACAAATTTTCTCTATTACAATTGACTTTTGATCATGAGCCATATTTTACTCATCTAAGAATATTTAGTTGTGCAGTATATATTCCAATTTCTCCGCCACAATGTGCAAAGATGGGTCATCAAAAAAGGCTAGGAATATATATTAGGTTTGAGTCCCCTTTTATAATTAAATATATTAAACTCTCAATAGGTGGTTCAATTATGGCACAATTTACTAACTGTTATTTTGATGAGACAATATTCCTAATATTAAAGGAAGAAATTAAACAGTTGAATAAAAATATCACACGGAATACATTATCATTATCCAATTTTAATCTTTGAACTAAATAATGTGAACAAGAAGTTCAAAGGATATTTCACTTGCAAAGTATAGCCAATCAAATGGCAGATTCATTCACTAACATAAAAAGAATGACAAAATCGCATATAACAATTGTAAACACTCATGAAAAAATCACATATAATAGTTATAAATGCTCTGACTCGAATTGAAGTCCTAGTAGAACAATAGCTAATGAGTCCAATGCACGCCAGAAACATGATAGACTAATTGGTCCAAAAGACAAAAATCATCGAAAAAGAAAAAGAGTAAATGATCAAGATGGCACTATTGGGGATGCTAATATTCCCGAGGATTTAGACATAACTAATCATAAAACCTTATTAGATATTCAAGTACCTGAAAATGAAGAGATGTCGATAAGTTATATCTCTATGGGAAAAAGATGGAATCGAAATGAAATAGTTATCAATAATATTTTTCCCTATATTGTCGAAAATATATGTGGATGAAAATGAGAGGATCTTGAACCTAAATCTGTTGAAAAATGTAGACGTAGAAATGATTGGCAAAAATGGAAAGAAGCAATGGAGATAGAATTACACTAACATGAGAAACATGAAGTTTTTGGACCTATAGTCCAAATACTTGAAGATGTAAAACCATTTATCTATAAATAGGTACTTGTGCTAAAACAAAACAAAAAAAAAAAAAATGAAGTTGTAAGATATAAAGCACGGCTCGTGGTACAAGGCTTTTCGCAAAGGCCCGGTATTGATTATGAAGAAATATATTCTTCTGTGGCAGATGTAATTACCCTTTGGTATCTCATTAGCCTACAAAAGACTTGATATGTGTTTGATGAATGAAGTTACAAGCTACTTATATGAATCGATTGATAACGACATTTATATGAAAATTCCTAAATGATTAAAAATACATGAGGCATATAATTCAAATTCTCAAGAAATGTATTCAATCAAATTACAAAGATCTTGTATGGATTAAAGCAATCAGGATGCATGTGGTATAATCGTATTAATGAATATTCTCTTAAAGAATGGTACAATAATGATCTCATATGCCCATGTATTTTTATAAGGAAATATGAATCTGGGTTTATCATTATTACTGTGTATCTTGATGATTTGAATATTATTAGAACTCATGAAAAAATCTCAAAGCCCATAGATTATTTAAAGAAAGAGTTTGAAATGAAAGATTTTGGAAAAATAAAGTTTTGTCTTAACTTGCAGGTCTAGTATTTAACATATGTGATCTTTATTCATCAATTAATTTACAAAGAAAAACCCTTAAGAAATTTATATGGATAAAGCACATTCATTGAGTATTCCAATGGTTGTTCGATCACTTGATGTGAAAAATGGTCATTTTCAACCTCAAGAAGATAATGAAGAATTACTTAGTCTTGATTTGTCATATCTTAGTGCAATATGTGCACTGATGTATATTGTTAATAATACATGGCCTGATATATCATTCTCGATAAATTTGCTAGCAAGATATAGTTCTACTCTAACAAGAAGACATTGTAATAGAGTTAAACATGTTTTATGTTACCTCAGAGGGATAATCAATATGGGCTTGTTTTATTTAAATAATTAGAATCCATTATTTAAATAATTAGAATCCAGAACTAGTTAGTTATGCTGAAGGATATTTATCTAATCCACATAAAGGTAGATCTCAAACATGTTATCTATTCATGTGTGGTAATATAGCTATATCATAGAAATTTATAGAGTAACATTAGTTGAGACTTCATCGAATTATGCTGAAATACTCACAATCCATGAGGCAAGTCGAGAATGCATATAACTGAGATCGATGATTCAACATAGTCAAAGAACGTGTGGTTTATCTTTCAACAAAAAGACTCCAACTATATTATATGAGGAAAATACCGCCTATATAGCCCAATTAAAAGAGGGATATATCAAAGGAGACAATACAAAACATATCTCACTGAAATTCTTCTTTACACATGAATTGGATAAATGTGGTGATATCAATTTCAACAAATTCATCCCGTAGATAATCTTTCATATTTATTTACAGTATTACCAATTGCAACATTTGAAAAATTGGTTCATAATATTTAAATGTATGAGATAAGAGACGATATTTTTTTCAAATAGAATTAGTATATATTATACTCTCTTTTCCTTTACAATAATTTTTCCTCATTGATTTTTCCTAATACAAGTTTTAATAAAGCATATTTTTCGTACTATAAACATCTAAGAGAAAGTGTTATGAGTATTTATGAATATCAATTGAATCTCTTAAAATATCTTCATCTTCCATCTCTTCTTATCCCTTTTTCTTATTTCTTTCTATATTTATCTTATTTTATATCTGATTTTAAATTATGTTATCAAATAGTGTGATTATTTGTAAACCAATATTACTATTCCCAATATTTGTCTTGTCTATCTATAAATATAAATCAAAAGAGATTGAAACTTTATCTTACATTTTTTTTTCTTCAATTTTTTCTATTCAGTCAGAAAACAAAAAACTTAAAAAACTTCTCATATCTTAAAAATTTAAAACTATTTTTATTTATATCCACCAGTAAAGAAAGAGTAAATATATTATTATTTGAAAAGCATAATTTCTATTTTCGAGTTTTTTTTTTTTTTTTTCCAAATTTTACCAACAGAAAGATCTTTATACACACCCTTAGATTATCACAGTAACTACTTGCGAGTAAAATTAAATGTTGTACCCATCAAATTTACATTATTGTATTCGGTATTGACAAGTTCTTCAAATGAAGTTGCCTTCTAGTTCTAGATGTTCATGCATGGCATTGTTGAGTTTTTTTGTGGTGGCCGACCTTCTTATCAATCACTACTACCTGTATACAAGTAATTTACGTAAAAAAGCCATAACCACTAGAGCTATAAGCCCCATAATTATCTATCTATCTATCCATCTATTGAAAAAACTTCCAAAAGACCTAATGATTCCAAAGCTACCCACCAACATTGAAAGCAATACATTAAATTTCTAACTAAGCCTCTCTCTCTCTCTCTCTCTCTCTCTCTCTCTATTTATTATTTATTTTTTTATTTTCCTTCAGCATCCAACTAGCTAGTCGCCATTAGGTACAAGCAATTGCTTGATACAGCTTTTCTGAAAAGACGAGAATTAATTCGTTTATTTATTCTTTCTGTATTTCCTCTTTCAATCACTTGTCATGATTATTTCTTCACATTATTTTTATTTATTTAATAATTAGTATATAACTTTTCATTATCAATTACGCATAAAAAATTAAAAATTAAAAACCATATCATATAAAATAATAATATATTAATATCAAACAAAATACAATTGCACTTTCAGCCCTATGGAAAAAAAAATATTTTTTTCAAAAATAAAGAGTAAATTACAGAAATAGATTCAATATTATATTATATTATAATTATCAAAATAAAATAATAGAATTATTGAAATTGATTCAATATATAAAAATTATAGTCCAAATTAATCCTGTTAAAAATTATATCATATAAAATATTTAATAATATTTGTAAGTTATCAAAACAAATACAATCCATTAAATTTATCTACAAAAATAATAGAAAACATAATATGTCTTACAATTCGTATTGTTTGTTGACCAAGTTGGTTGACCAAGTTGGAACACCGTGAAAAAAATGTGAATTAAGCTAATAAACAAACAAACATTGGTTTTTATATTAAGATAGTAAATCTATTTTACTAACACTTAAACAGGTAGTTTAATTGTTCTAATTACATTCAAATTCTTTTACGGCTTCCTCCTCTCTCTTGATTTAGCCGCTACTATCCTTTTCTTTGACTCTTTAATTGAGAGCTTTTGCTCTCAAAAAAGTAACTAAGACTCTTTTTATCTTATTGGAGAAGTTTCATCTTTTTTTTTTTTCTTTTTTTTCAGATTTATTTTATTTTTTATAAGAATTTTTTTTTATAAATTTTTTATTTAAATTATTTAATTTTTTTAAGATACTTCAATCTTAATACTTTAATCATAATTCTTCTTCCCCTTTTAATTTGCTTAAATAGTGTTGAATTTGTAATTTTTTTACTGATTCATAACATTTCTCTAAGAATGATTTTTTTTTCTGGTAAAAAAATAAATTATTATTATAATTACTAAAGATCAAAAGTATATCACAGAACCTTATGTGCAAAACAGGTTTTATGATGATCATCAAAATTTACTTTCTTTCTATCTTACACACAAAATTTACTCCATAAAATTGAAATTGATCAAATTTAATTATTATTTCACATTAAATAAATTTTTTTTTTTTTTCATCGACCCCAAAATTGATGCCCAGGTGATTCAAGGTCAGAAGTCATTCTTTTCTGAACTGTTAGATCTTTGTAAAACCTTTTGATAAACTCTTCAGCTTCCTTGTCCACTTGACTATCTCCTTCCTCCTTTAACGGAAACGGCGAGTCCGTTATCCTTAACTGCCTCACTAACGGGCTTTTACCAAACCCAGGCAAGTTAACTAACGGCGACGGCGCCACCTCCATAACATTCTCTTGACTACTACTGTTATTATTATGCAACATTTCAAGTACTCTTTGAACCGCATTGACAGTGGTATCGTCATATTGCTTCCAGTGATAACGATGATTGTTCTTCCTCTGCTGCTTGTTGAAGAAGAAACTAGGGTACGCAGGGCTGTTGCTGCAGCTAAACTCGTACTCACGAGGAGAGATGAATGAGCGAGAAACATCGGCGGTGCTGTGGCAGCTGAAGCTGGCGTTGTTGTGGAGCTGGAGGAGGTCGGTTATGGCGGATTTTCCAGCGAGTTTTCCTCTTTTGAGAAGCAGGTGGAGATCCATCGTTATTTTTCTCTTCGATAGGCCTTCTCGCAATAGGCACAGAACGATTCGTATTATCTTCCCGAGCTTCTTCACCGCCTTTGATGGTGGACTGATCTGCTCCGTTTCCATTTCTAGATAGAGAAAGAGAAGAGAGAGAATGTAAATATATATATATATATATTTAGGTATTTGAATTTTTGATCGGTTTATTTGCAGGAAGAGGAGGAGAGGGGAGGAGGTATTTAAAGGGGAAAGAAATGGTTAAAATTTGTTAATGGAGATTGAGACGAAAATGACATGGAGGAGAGCGATGAGTGCGAGTCACAACTCGAAATCTTAGCGCGTAGTTAGCACGTAACATTTTGATTCGTGACGGTGAGATCCCACCAGAGGAAACGTTCTTTTTTTCTTATTTTGCACACGCAAAGGGTGAGTGAAGGAAGGAAAGAATTGTTTGAAAGATTTGTCGATTTCTTGTGTGACTGGGACTTTGATGTGAGATTCCTATAAAGTCCCTGAGATCTGAAACAAATTACCTAAGTAAGTCCAACTGGTCTTACTGGCCTCAATGATTGATTGAAGGGAGAGAGAGGTTACCGAAGTTGTTTCTGTTTGACATGTATGACGTGTCTTTTAAATTCATTATTTTTACATGCACTTACTATTATTTTTACTTTACGGGATCAAATTCAATCAATCAATCTATGAATCATGCACTTCTAGAAGTTTATTGGGTGTTAAAATGTCGTGGATTTCAATTTGGGTCCTTAATCGATTTATGTTTTGGTGTTTATGATAGATTTGTATATGTTATTTTTATAAATTATATTAATTTTATATAAAATTAATATAAAATTATTTAATATAAATATAGTTTACTGAAACAATTCTCATCATGGAATATACTCATTACCCAACTACCATTACTATCATGCTATGATAATTGATTTACAAATAAATTTTAGTTATTAAAAAAAAAAAAAAATTAAAGTTGAACTCTTAGCTTATTTTAGTTCTTAAGAAGTTCATATGATAAAAATTGTGTTACAATTTGTCTGCTAGAAAAATAAGTAATCAATAAAATGGTAATGAATAGGAAGTTGATTTCCTTAGTATGAATATTGATACAAAACATAAAAAGTTTGTATAAAGTTACGAAGAACCCATATTTCAAAACCAAAGCCTTATATAGAGGTAGATGAAATTTTCAATCTCTATAATGATCTTGTTACTGAATTTAATACCGTTATTGATATCGATTCCGTTCTCACTATTTAGAGATTTAGAGTTGCATTGAGATTGAGATTGTGATTAATTTTTGAGTCGGTCCAAGTCTTAATTAATATTTATATATATTTTTTTAAATAGTCATTCTTTTATTTATTTATTTTATATTTGGTAAGTGAGCTGTAATCTTAACATAAAATAAAAATTAAAATAATTTTTTTTTGCGATCGAGATTTCCAAAACTGTTCCAATACTGACACCAAATTAGGATTAGTTATTTCAGTCACATATATGTACCGGTACCGAAAAAGTAGAGATCAAACCGATATCACCCTATCTCGATCCAAATGATAATTTAGGTCATCCTTATTAACTGTTTCATTTTTTGTTTTTATCGAGTAAGTATCTATTTGATTCCCGGCTTTACTAGACTCTCAAGTATGGTACGTATACTCTGTGGATACTGCCATTTGATACATTGATACATTTGTGATAATTTATTTATTATTTTTATTATTTTTACTATTTTAGAACTTTTGTTCTAGTAGAATGCTTGTCTAATTATCTTTCAAACCATCTAAAAGAAGAGATCAAGTTACATTGACTACAATCTCTTTAAGTCGAAGAATACTAATAAACTTATATATGGAAAATATTTGTCTATTAATTTTAATTAACAACTAGATTTTGGTTTTATTTTGTTACATGAATATATATATATATAATAATAATACGCCATTATACTTGTATCGTAGATTTTTCAAAATATTTTTACCAAGGCATGTACCACTTTTCAATTTCAAAAACTATTAAGCACCTAAATGGTCGTTGGGTTAAAAGTGAGGATGGATCCATTTAAGGTCCTCATTTTTGTACTATATGTTTTCAGGGCACTGTAGATTTTTTCAAAGGATAATGATATATAGATTAATTTTTGATAAAATTTATATAAAGTGGAGTGCAGTGACATAATTCACATTAATTATTTAATTAATTAATTAGAAAATAATTGTGTAGATGATTGCTATCATGATACCACCACTATTTACCCAATCTACGCTCTCCGTCACTGAGTTGCCACCGTATCTCACTCACCACCATCTGAGTACCATTCCTGCCACCACTCCTGGTGCACCCTCCCCCCCCCCCCCAAATAAGTAATATAGTGTTTCAAAAAATTGATGGCTGCGATGTTGGAAGCCGATGCGGTGGGAGAAACGTGAATGAAAGTATGACGGTACGTAGGAAAGAAAGAGGAGTGAAAATAGAATATATGTAAAAAAAATAGTGAGGCTTGTTAGGGATATTCATTGATTTCTGATGTTGATATGTATATATATATCTTCTTGTTAATTTAGTTCCTTATTTTTAGTTTATTTTATTGTAATTTTTTTTTGTATTACTTTGATTCTTCTATATATAATATATATCATACCATATAATTTATATGATAAATTTTATCAAACTTTTATATAGTATCAAAGCTGACCTTAGATTCAATTCCTCCTCTAATCTCTATGGCCAACTCTTCCTCTTTCTCTGACATCTCCCTCTCTCTCAACATCATGATTCACATGGTAACCATCAAACTATCCACATCCAATTACATATTATAGAAAAGCTGACTTGTGCCTCTCCTCTCTTGTCAAGACTTGCTCGATTTTGTTGATGGAACTACCCCAACGTCCCCTACCACTATCGCTGGTAACCCACCTACGCCGAACCCTAAATTCTAAGAGTTGATTACGATGGATCAACATCTTCTCCTTCCTTCTCTCACAGAAGAGGCCATGGTCGAAATCATTGGCTGCATTTTGTCTTGCTCGGTTTGGCTTGCCTTAGAGATTTCCTTTAGTCATATGGCTCTAAGCAACGTGAGTTTCAGATTAACGATGATTTCCAATTGATGAAAAAGCGGTTTTGTTATGTTGTTGATTATGCAAGGTCCTTTAAAGCATCATGTAATGAACTTGCTACTACTTGTCCTCTTGATGAAATCGAAAAGCATCATTGGTTTTTACACGAACTCGGTCCCTCCTTCACTAATTTTTTCACCGCCCAAATGGATTTCACACTGCTACTTGGTTTCAAGGATTTAGTTCCTAAAGCTGCAAGTTTTGAATTGTTTTAAAAATCAATTGAAGGTATCCCTTAATCTTCTCTTGCATTTTTTGCTAATAGTTCTTCTTCTAGTTCTCGTGGTAGGGGCTACAACAAAAATCATCATGGCCATGGTCGTGGGTCACACTCTTCCAGTTTACATGGTGGTCACCGTTATTCCCACTTCACCTGTCAAATTTGTAAAGCTAATGGTTATACGGCAGATCACTGTCATAAGCAGTATGAATGGAATGATGAAAGTGCAAATCTTTAGATGCATTTACCAATTTGTGCAACATCTCCAATGGCACTCAATCCAATTTGTACGTTGACATGGACGCCTCCGCTCATATGACTTCCAATATTTCTACCCTTGATTCTAGTACACTGTATCACGGTAATAATTCCGTTATTATTGCGAATGTGGCTTCTCTTCTTAGTTCTCATATTGGTACTTACTTTCCTTCCCCACATGTTCGTTTATTGGACATGCTTGTTGTTCCACATCTTACCAAAAATTTGCTCTCTATTAGCAAGCTAACATCATATTTTTCTCTTAGTGTTACTTTTGTTAATGACTCCTTTACCATTCCGAATCAGAGAACAAGTTAGGTGATGGCGACTGATAAAACACAATGGGGTTATTATGTACTTGAGAAATGTCACTTAACTTTTATTTCCGCTCTTACTAGTTCAGTTTTACGAGTTCCTTTTGATTTATAGCATGCAAGACTTGGTCACATTAATAATTCTATTATTTCTATATTGAATAAAAAAGGGACAATTTCTCTTACTTCTATTCTTCATCCTCCTAAACTTTGTGATGTATGTTAACTTGCTAAGAGTCATCGGTTGCCGCTTACACCTAATGATTGTTGGGCCGCTAATGTTTTAGATCATGTTCACTGTAATATTTGGAGCCCCTCGCCTACCACGTCTTCACTTGGCTTTGCATATTATATTATCTTTGTTGATGATTTTTCGCGGTTTACTTGGTTATATCCTATGAAGCGCAAATATCATATTTATGATATTTTTATTCACTTTCATACCTTTGTTGAATGGCAACATGCATTCAAACTCAAGATTTTTCAAAGTGACGATGGTGCGGAATTCACAAGTAATCACTTTGAAACTTATCCTCGGTGTCATAGAATTTATCATCAAATTTCATATCCATACACACCATCTCAGAAAGGACGAGCTGAACAGAAACATCGTCATATTAAGGAAATAGGCCTTACCTTTCTTTTCCATTCTCACGCTCTGACTCATTTTTGGTCCGACGCCTTTAGCTCGGCCACTTACATCATTAATCGGCTATCTATGCCTTTACTTGACAATATTTCTACCTTTGAAGTTCTCTATGGTGTGGTACTTACATACTATATTTTCCATCCCTTTGGATGCTGAGTATTCCCGTGCCTCCGTGACTACATGCTTCACAAGCTTTTATGACGAAGTGTTCATTGCATCTTCCTCAAATGTGGCCTCTTCCCGTACATATATTACTCGACATACCCAGTTTGACAAGTCATATTTTCAATTCTAAAAAGATCCCACTGCTCGACCCCTCTCCGATATGGATTTCTCAGCTTTTTTTGGAGCCAAACTACTTTTGGCAGCAAAGTAGACCCGATTATGCCCCCAGCACCGGTTCTTCATATTTCAAACCACCCATGTGGGTCTGCTGCTCAAAATCAGACTCCACTGCTATTTACTCTTCTCACCAACCACTAGATCCCTGCTTTAACACCGTCAACCGCCTCTCATAGCCATCTGATGGTCACTTATGCTAAATCTAGTATCTTAAAGCATTGCGCATTCCACATTGCTTGTCGATATTTATCTTTTCAGTCTTTGTCATTCATTGCTCACTCATTACGAGGCCAAAGGATTTAAATTGGTTACCAAGTGTCTGGCTTGGCTTTCCGCCATGAACGATGAAATTTGTACTCTTCAATCCAGCAAGACATGGACTCTTATTCCCTGCCCTGTCAACACAAACATTGTTAGATCTAAATGGGTCTTTCATACAAAATATTTATCTAACTAGTCCATTAACCTGTACAAGGCTCCTTTGGTTACTTTCTTCACTCAAATCCCGAATCTCAATTTTACCAACACGTTCAGTCCGGTTGTCAAAGCTACTACCATTCGTTCTTTCCATTGTCGTCACAAATCATTAGTCTCTACACTAACTTTATGTAAAAAATACTTTCTTTAATGTTTTATAAACATGAGAACGTGTAAATGGAGCAACCTCTCAGTTACATTGATCCTTGTTTTCCGCACCATATTTATAAGTTGCAAAAAGCCCTCTATGGATTTAAGCAAGTTCTTTGGGCATAGTTTCAACGGTTTAACATCTTTCTTTCTTGTATTGATTTCTCTTATAGTCAAGATGATACATCTCTCTTTTCCCTCCACAAGGATGGTACTCTTCTATACCTTCTCCTTCATGTGGATGAAATTAATATTACTAGTAATAATCAGACTCTTCTTAGTCGCTTTATTCGTCAACTTATTATTGAGTTTGCCACTAAGGATCTTGGCTCATTAAATTAATTTTTTTTTATCTTCTTGGTCTTGAGGTCATGCCCACCAATGATTGCTTGTTTCTTAGTAAGCCAAATATGCTTGGAACATTCTTTCGCGTGCTCAATTGCTTGAGTGTAAACCAGTCGCTGCACCAATGGTTGTTGTCTAACGTTTATCTCTTAACGGTACTCTCTTCTTAGATCCTACACTTTACTATTCTTTCGTTGGAGCTTTACAATACTTAACAATTTCTCGATCGGATCTTTCTCACTATGTGAACTCTGTTAGTCAATTTCCTCAAACTCCCACCAATGACCATTTTCAAGCAATTAAACGAATTCTTCGTTATGGCAAAGGTACTATCGCTTTTGGTCTCTCCTTAACCCACTCCTCCTCTATCGGTTTGGTGGCTTACTAGGGTACAAATTAGGCCGGTTATCCAGACACTCGCCATTCAAACTCTGGTTATTATATTTTTCTTGGTGGTAATCTTGTTTCATGGAGTGCTAAGAAGCAACCAACAGTCACCCACTTCAACTATGAATCTGAATATTGCACACTTGTTCTAGCCACCGCCGAAATTATTTGGCTTTGTCACTTTCTTCGAGATCTTCATGTTGACTCCACTCACTAACTGGTTTTACTGTGTAACAATAAAATCACCATTTCTAAGTTTCGCATCTCCGCTAATCCAATACCTAGTTTAAGGGGGGAGGGAGTGTTAAGAATACTCCTTGAGTTCCTTTTATTAACATATATCTAACTTCTGGTTGATTTGTTTCTTTATTTTTAATTTATTTTATTGTAATTTACTTTTCTTATATTATTTATAATATACAACATCACACATCTCACATAATTGATCTAGAAAATTTTATCAATCATTCACACGGAGTTCTTAAATATCTTATCATTTTTATTTTAATCTAAGGTCCAAATCTAAAATTTAAGATATTTAATTGATGTAGGGACAAAAACATGAAAATATATCATTAAAGAGAAATAACAATTTGACAAAAAATGATCGGCCACTTTTTCATCACAATTCAAAAAATAGGCTTGCAATTCAACTTACCTTATTTTAATCTTCAATTAGGGATATTGTTTTTTTTTTTTTTTTTTGCCAAACTTAAAAACGGATTAACTCATTATTTAACAAATATTTATAATTATTATTACGTAATAAATTAAATATTATTTTAATTATAAATATTAATTTTATATTATTGATATAAACAAATATTTATAATTATAATAATATTTAATTTCCTTACGTGGCCAAACCAGTACCATACAAAAGAAAAATCTTATTTAACCTCATGATCACGTTTCACATGTTCATCCTTCCCCGTAATTCCCTGCAGATATTTAACAGCAAAACGCTGTACAGTGCAAAAATGGAAGCACGTGAAGAAAAATAGGACTCAAAGAAACACTATTTGTGCAAACTAAAGCAATATAGGGACACGTGGTCGCCACATGCCACGACAATGAAATTCAACCAATGAGAGAAATAATTTGGTTTGTAGTACTTACTTTTGAAAGAATTGATCAAGGTCCACCTAGTTCATTTAATTTCAGAATAGCCCCATAAAATTTAAAGTCAGTTAGTATTCCATATAATTGGGGTGAAATTAACAAATTAATAAAGTGGTTGTCCACTAGTAGAACTCCGACATTGACAAAATTTAAAGTAACAACAAAGAAAGAAAAGCAAAAGGCCAACAAACAACAAAAGTAAGGTATTAGGTATTGTCACTAATTACTTGTTTTAATGTATCACCCTTAGGGTGACACGTGTTACTTTGGTCCTTGCTTTGGATACAGGTCAAGAACAAAAGTTTTGAGTTGTTGAATAACAAACGACTCATTTCATGAATCTAGGCGCGCTCCAAACCACTAAAGTGGTAAAATGAGTTAGACTTATATGGCATGATAAAAATATGGTGAAAGTATAGATATAATATAAGTTAGTCGTACTTGTTTAGATGCAGTATATGTGTCGGATTGGGTCGTGCTTAATTATGTGGGTACATGGATCAGTATGGTACGACACGACCCTTTTGATTCTGTCTGAAATATGGGCCTAAAATTATTTTTTAATTTTAGAGGTTTTTTTTCTGAAAATTATTTTGTATATTAAAATTTTTTCGATTAATGCAAGATCTTATTTGGCTAAATAATATTTATTACAGTTTATCGATAATTTTAATTATTAATTATACTAATTTCTAATTTACTAAATAATAACTATAATGAATAATTAATAATATACAAAATATGTATTATTTTATTAGTATTTTACTAATCACTTTAAAATTATTCTTTTATTTAAAATTAATTTTTTTTAAAAGTAAACTTTCGAGTGCACGAGTCGAAACAGGCTCACAAGCCAAAACAGACACATGGGCCGACACGACACATTTATGGCTTATTACTGCATTCATATTGTGCTATGCCTTTATTTTTATGCACATGTACGAGCACGACACGATATAATCTATACCATATCCAAGCCGTGCAGTGTCAGCCCAAATCATCACCTCTACAAATTACTTGGAAGATTCTACAAAGGAGCGGCGGAATTAGGGTGTTTTTTTTTTGGTGAGAAAATTTTACTAATTAAGTATATTATTATATATAGTGTAGACTTGGATAATAAAATTTAAATTATGATGATTTAATAATTATTTATATTATTATATATTAATTTAATATTTAATATGGATAGTTGTTATTTTATTTAAATTTATCTCATTATCATTATATTTTTAAATTGTTCCTCATAATTGAGATTTAATCTGACATATAAATGTATAGTATAATATCAATTTTCCATCTTATATTAGAAATTTGGATTCCAATACGATTGGCATCGGTAAGAAGGTAAGAAGGTGTTAGAATCCAATACCTATCCATGCACAAAATTCTAAAATATCTCTTAGTGATTAAGGTTTTGGGTAGACTTTTGTATTGATCTATTGCCTTTTTCCTAAATGAAAACTCTTTCTACATTTACTTGTGACATGATAATATCCAATTGCAAACATAACAACATCACGGACCAATTGAAAAGACAACTACCAATTTGATATCGATATAAAAAAACCAAATTCATATTGTATATAAGCATAAGTCGACCTAGCTACCCAGCCTCCCAAAATAATTATGAACTAATCTAGAGCTTTTTTGTTGTTGTTTAACTTGAAAATGAATGAATGACAGGATCACTAGCTAATTGAAAGCATGAAAGTAATACAAGTTGATATGCATCGAGTGACGACTTTATGTATGTATACATGATTAAAGGTTGCCTTTAATAGCATGCATGTTGAAGGAAGCCCTACACAAATGAACTACTAATTTCTATCCTTCCCCCACCTACAATACATAATTCGTAGATATTCATCTCCGAAATTATTGGTGGTCCAAAGCAGAACACAATTAGGACGCATGATACAGCTTGGAGGTGTAACTTTCATGTCAATAGTCTTTTTGGTTCCCCTGTCCTCTCTCCGTCTCTCTCAAAAGTCTTTGCCTAGTAAACTTCTCCTATTTGGCCTATTCAAGAAAATTGTTTGCACTTTTAATTTGGCTGGTTTGAGATTGTAGAAATTTAGATTTCCTATTTAAAATTGATTAACGAGGAATAG
Organism: Coriaria nepalensis; assembly: GCA_027186245.1. NCBI lineage: Eukaryota > Viridiplantae > Streptophyta > Magnoliopsida > Cucurbitales > Coriariaceae > Coriaria > Coriaria nepalensis. The sequence goes on along the minus strand of CP114484.1, from coordinate 8,149,499 downwards.
AGTGATCCATTTTTATTAGTAAATATTTTTTTGTTCTTGCATTGTTTATATGGTATGATATTTTCAATACACCGTTTTGTATTCACATGATGTAATTTTGAGTTTGAATGTGAATTATTTTATTTTTATAGTTTTATTTATTTATATAATTGATATGGAGTATACATAATAATTAGTTAATGAGCTTAGTTTTAATGTTATAATAGAGAAATGAATTTCATGTGTATATTTCATTAGGTTGTTTGTACATATAAATACAATTACAAATGTACAGGATCGATGGAAATGTATAATTAAGAAAAGTAATTACGGTGAATAAATAATTAAAATAAATAACATGAAATATTTTGTTGATATATATAGGTGCTGATTTTATGGGTCAATAGGGACATCGATCAAACCAATCAACCTTAAAGTTTAATAGAGTGTTATACCAAAATGGATTACATCTTTTCTAATGTCGCTATTTTTCAAAACCACGTTCTTGGAAGAAAATTTCTAATCCGAGCTGACAGGTCGGCGTTAGGGAGGAGCGAATTTAGTTCGTTTTTTATTTTTTATGTCTGTTTTTATATTTGAATTTTGATTATTATTATAAATTTAATGATTAAAATATATGTCACGTTAAAATTATTTGTATTAATATAAAAGTTTATACAGTTAATATGCAAAACATATTACATAATTTACAGATCGATAATTTTTTCACTTATGAAATATATCAAAATTACTTTTAGACGGAGTTATTTTACTTTTCTTAAATCGAATTTAATTTCTTTATTCACATATCGAACTCCCTTACCATTCATTCACAAACTACTCTCTCTTCCCAGACCGAGATCTTTTATTTTTTCCTATACTGAGTTAATTTCCCCTTCTCATATCGAATTCTTCATATACCTTTCTAGAGAATTTTTTTCTTTATTCCCAAACCGAGATATAATATAATATAATATAATATTTTTAGATTCCTGGTGCGGATCAAATTCTCTAGAAAAGACAAAAAGATGACCTAGTTCTCAGAGATCACATATCGGTCTGGACCAATAATTCTAGACTGAGATCACATATCTACATGTTGGTCTACATCTTAAACTGATATGTGAGAATGTGAGTAAGCATCTCAGTCCGACATGTGAGATGTCAGTCTGTACATCTCGCATGTAACTCTAAGATATCCTTTGAACCTTTGACCTTTTTAAAATGCCCTTCGACTCTTTGAAGGAACTCCAATAATGTGAGAGATGCAGACCGACATGTAGACATGTGATCTCGTTCTGTGTATCTCGCATGTAACTTTAAGATATCCTTCGAACTATTGACCCTTTTAAGATGCCTTTCGACTCTTCACAGGGACTCCAATTGTGTGAGACATCGGTCTGAGATGCCCTTCGACCTTCTGACTCTTCAAAGGAACTCAAATTATGTGAGGGGTTAGCCTGAGATGTCCTTCGAACCTTCAAAGGGACTCGAATTATGTGAGACGTCGGTCTAAGATGTCCTTCGACCCTTCAAATTTTAGATCTTTGACTCTTCGACCGTAGACGCATCTTAGGGCCTTGAGGCCCTTGACCCTTCGAAGGGACTCAAATTATGTGAGACGTCGGTCTGATATGTCCTTTGACCCTTCGACCTTTCGACCCTCTTACTCTTCGACCCTTCGATCTTTCAACCCTTCGACCCTTTCAACCTTTCGATCCTTCGACCACTAACACATCTCAGGGCCTTGAGGCCTTTGAGCCTTCGACCCATCAACTCTAATTTATAGGTGATGCCCTTCGATGCTTGGACCACTGACCGACAGATGAGAAGTTGGTCTATGCATCTCAGAGTCTCGAGACCATTGACCCTTTGAAAGGACTCGACTTATATGAGATGTCCTTCGACATTTCAACCCTTCGACCCATTGAACACAGATTGGCATGTGAAACGTTGATCTATGCATCTCAGGACCTCAAGGCCTTCGACCCTTTAAAGGGACTCGAATTATGTGAGATGTCGGTCTGAGATGTTCTTCGACCTTTTGACCCTTTAGTGCAAAGAAAGACGTCACGGTGCTAAGAACCTATATGAGAATTAAAGTTGGACAATAAAATCTATTCAGGCATTATATAGATTAATAACAATTATTTTCAAATATCCTTAACAGAAGATTAGCATATATTTAAGAGTGTAATGAATGGTTGGCAATTGTAATTAATGAGATAGTTGATGTGAACAGTGTAAATGGAGTCCATGAGCTCAAAAAAATGTACACATTTTCTCATATCAACAAAAGATTCTCATAAGACTTTACTTTCCACTTTCTTATTTGCTTGTCAAAGTGGTATCACCGGATATAATCACAGTGGTATTTTGTTTGTTTTACAGGTAATAGACCAATGGACTTATTGTTGAAGAGCTATGCATCAATAGTTTGGAGCTGTTTGTGGGAAAACGACAAAAGCCTTGCCTGGTCAACACTGAGTAATTCTTACGCCAACTGTCCTAATAGAGATAATGCATACCTTTATTGTTGGCAGATGATTGAATGGGTCCTCCTGGCGGTGCTAAACTGACAGAAGGAAGAAGGTGACAACTAGAAAGTGGCTCAAATAATAAGCATTCTGGAAAAGGCCATCCAAACCCACCTCAGAGATTTCCTGAACCAGGTGTGAGCGGAGTTCAGGATGACCCGTGCCCCAAATTTCGAGGTGGTAGGCCTAGAAGGATCACCACTGGGGTTGAACTCTAATAAGTAGAGGGAAGAAGGAGTTAGCTTAGACGAGAATGATCTGGCATAGTTCACCCTTGAAGAAAGGCTGAAAGAAGAGCTAGAAAGAGCCAAAGCCAAAGGGGTTGAGTTAGAAAAGAGGGTTAAAGAGCTGATTGTGGGATCAGACAAAGGAGTTGTCCCTTTCTTCATAGACATAAATTGGAGCGGCCCGCCCTACCGGCTGGTGTTTTCATCGAATACCTCAAAGGGAACACACACAACTAGTAGGGGGCGTTAATTTTCTTTCTTTACTTTAAAATCCTTTTTACGGAAGTAGCATAAAATTTTGAAATTCTTTTATATAACTATAAGTGAAATCCTTATCATCGGGAAATGAATCCCAAAACCTTTGAGCGAGAATAATATATTTCAAAATATATACTTATATAAGTTCATCCAAGAGGTGTGGATTTGTTTTTTCAAGCTTCTTGCCTTTCCAGAGGTTGTGTCCTATATGTATAATCTCACTTGGCTGACCTCCTTCATTTGCTCGATCTTTAATATATAACTTTACCTTTATGTCCCCCATACCCTTGCCTTTACCCTTCCCTACAAAGGTCTTTCCCATTCTCTTATTGCGATTGTTGAAGCTATTCTTGGTGGCTCCCCCACCTTTGCCCTTGTCACCCCCATGACTAGTTTTGGCCTTATCCGCCCGTCTATACTCAGTTAAGCTTTCTGCCTCCTCGATTGCGACTTTTCTAATTTCAATATTCCTGCTCTTCAACTCTTGCCTAGCCCAATGTTGTACACTTCTATGAAGGCAAATTTGGCTTCATTTTCTGGAAAGTTCGGGATCTCCAACACTATTTTTGAAAAATCCTTCACATAGTAAAAAATACTTGACTTATGAGTAAGGTGACGCAGTTTGCCTTGTTCTTCATCTTTGAGATTCCTTCGGCAAAATTATGCCCTGAAAACTTTTTTGAACTGGTTCCACCTTTTTATCTTGAAGAGCCCTCTTTTAATGTCACAGCTCAATCTTCGCCACCATAGTGCCGTGGTGTCAGTAAGATAGAGAGACACTGTGTCTATCTTCTCTGCATCATTCACGATCCTCATTTTCGTGATATAGAGTTCCAAGCTTCATAGAAAGTTCTCTACTTCCTTCCCCTTCCTAGCTCCTGTATAGGTCTTGGGTCGAGGCATGATCTTCTTTTATGTGAGAGGAGGGTCGACTATATCCCTAGACACCTTGTATATAGAGTGACACATCTGTCGCGATGGTGTGCATTCTCTCATACACTTTTGCTAGAGAAGTCTCCATGTTAGCTTGAAGAGCCCTTATCTCCTCTTGGATTGTGGCGACAATCCTATCCAATGATTCCTAGAATTCCTCTTGAAATTCACCTCCTTGGTTAGCCATTGCGAAATCCACTACTTGTTTTACCGTATTCTCAATCACATTACCTTGCTTAACCAAGGTATTTTCCAACTTGAGAACATGGGTCTCCAATGATGTGAGATAACTCTCGCTGCTTCTACTTTCCTCCACCCTTAACATTCTCTTGACTCACAATTTTAGAATCGCCGCTAGCCATTTCTTCCGCAAGATCTTCACCCACACAAAGCTTTGGAAAGAACTCGAACCACTTCGCACTCTCACGTACGACCTTGACTCTGATACCAATTATCACGTGCGTAAAGTTTCACCACGAACTTAGACGCTTTATACGGAACTTGACACTCCTTGAGTAACCAAGTCAGACTAACTAATCCTTGCCAAAAGGTTTCCTTGAAGACTAAAGAGAATACTCAAGCTAGCGAGAATGAAGAACTATTTGTATAACTTTAATGCTAGTATTCTAGGATGATTTACAAATGAGGACTCCTCCTTATATAAACTCCCACCTTGAAAAGGATGGTCAAGATCAATTCGATCTAATGACTACAATCTAAATTTTAGAGAATTTCATACAAATATCTACTATTATACAAGAGACTAGAAGAATGTATAATATTCTAGAGAATTCTACAAGTGAGTAGGAAATCCTAGAGAGGCCTTGAAATCTGTAGACTCTTCCATGAAGCCTCTTCCACATTTATATCAAGTAATATAGTCCATGACAAAAGGCTATCAATTTATAGGCTCATGAGGGCAGAGAAGATTAATGAGAATTTAGTCTAGAATTTAATATGAATTTAATTTAAGTTTAATACAGATTTAAATCTGATAAAACCGAAAATTAAATTATACCCTTTCATCTTCATACATTTTTTTCAGAATAAAAAAAATTAATTCAGCAGAAGAAAACTAAAGGTGGGCTAAGGCAAATCTGGTCATTTTCGGGCCAATATTTCGGCACGCCCAAGTGCGGGCGCAAATGAGGCAAACCCTATCGAGTCTGGATTTTGGACTCCCCTTTCAGGCACTTGCATGAGAGAGCATTCTAGCTTATATTTTTATTACTCATTAATAAATATACAATTCTATATAAACACTCTCTCACTTGTTCCCCCCTTTTCAATGTGAGACAAACTTTTCACCTTTATTTTTTTCACTTCAAACCATTCCAATGGTTGCACTTTGAGATTCAATTTTTCATTCACCCAATAATCATTTTGAGCATATCATATAATGATTCACAACTCTCACAGAGGAGAACCCGAATCAATTTTGACTTTTCGTTTACACGAGTGGGCCCCACTTAAAATCGAGTATAAACATAACATGTTGAAATACTAATTTCCCAACAGTAAATTAGTCCCCCGAACCCATGTTTGAATATAGTAATATAATATAACATCGATTGTTTTATGTTTTTAAAAATCTGCCAAGGTTTGTTGTATAAGTTGGTATTAAATTTTGAAAAATAAAATTGTTTTGAAGAGATTTAAAAAGAAAAAGTATAATCAACTCCCTAAATTTATCATTAAAAATAATTAACTACTAAATGTATAAAATCTCTTACAGTTTTATCTAGGGGTTGAAAACTCTCTGCATTTTAAGAGTGTTACAAAAATTCCCTATAGTTTTATTTCGAGGCTAAAAACGCCTAGTGTTACAAATTCCGTTAAAACCTAACGAATGTTTGATGTGGCAAAATGTTGTAACCTATGTAATAAGAAAATCCTACACGTAATAACCTAAACAGAATACATGTATGTAATAATTACATTGAGTATGAGTTTTTATCACCATTCTTCTTTCTGCAATCTTTTTCGAGATCTTCAAAAAAATTATAAGAATTGCATTGAGGCTTCTTTTCCAGTAACAATTTTTTCAGAATGATTTTTTCTTGTTACATATAGAGCAAGGATCAAGGTGGAAATGTCTTTCTTTTTCAATTGGATGCTTCTCCTAAGCTACAAGCTTAAGTTTTCTTCAAGGTCTTTCCCTTACTTTTAGCCAGAAAGGCTTATTCTATGATCTGTTCATTGTACTTTGAGATATCTCCTCATTTTTTGGAGTTAGCTAGTGAGTTATGTCAAAGTCAAAGTCTTAAAATCTTTGCTCTCTTTTATGGCATCGATCTTAGAATCAAATTTTGTTGGCAAGCTAACCAACACTTTATCAATTAACATCTTAAAAATAACATATTTCCCAACAATGTCATCAGGTTTGTTACTTTCATCAACCTTCTGGCGTAATCCTTAATGTTCTCACTCTCCTTCATTTTGAGTGTTTCAAACTCTCTTTTGAGATTGAGAAATCTAATGGTTCTCACCCTCTTTGTGTTAGGCATGATGCTCTAAAAGCATATAATGAATATTGTTTTAAAAAAATTGATAAAAGTGACACTTTTCTATATATAATTATTGTGAATATATTATTATCGAATAATATGAATAAATATGACTATAATCTTGTATTAGTACAAGAGGATTAAGATTATAGATAATAAATTAAATTATCCGCAACATATTAAAATATGAAATCTTTAATTTAGTAGTTGTTAGTACGGTCTTCTGATATTATGAATATATATGATCTAGATTCGGATCACAGATGTAGATAGACCTTTTAATGAAAGCACTTTATATAATTGAATTATATAGGACATGACTCGATATGAATTAATTCTGTATTGAAATACCGTTTACCATAAAGAATTAGATTCATATCAATAGATGATCATATTTAGATCAATCTGAATCCTGAGTGGTCATGAACTCATGTTTATGTCAACTGGATCTTTTGATTCACTCGTCATGGTTTGTTTTGGAGATTCATTGGGATAAGTGGTTGGGAATATGATTTACAGATATGGAATCCAAACATTCTTCCTAGAAAATTGTATATTAGTTCCCTTAAAGGTTAATTTTAAAATTGAATTGTTTTAAGCTCAAATTTATAATCAAGTTATAAACTGAATGTTCACTAATGAATTAATTATACTTAAGGATAAAGAAATAATTAGAGAGGTAAAATGGTAATTTTGATCAGTTCTAATTATGAATCAAGTTTTGGAGGATTAAATGCATGAAATGATTATATCAATGGACTACTAGAGATTGCTTAGTAAATAGGTTCTACAATTGCAAGAGTGCAATCCCATATTTTTAGTGAAATAATATAGAGATTAATAAATTAAGATTTATTAGATCAAAGAATTTGATTAATAATCTAATTTATTGGAGCTTGGAATTATAGGTCCATGGTCCCCAAGTCGTCTCTATAAAACATTGTATTGGGTAAGAATGACAAAGGTTGAAAAAAGACTTATTTGCAAGAAAACAGTTTTTTGGGGCAAATTCATAATTATGAGATAATTAATATTAATTAATTAAAAGATGTATTTAAATGGAAAAATTAGAAATTATTTAATTAAATAATAATATAATTGATTTTGAATTGAATATATTAAATATAATAAAAGTTTTTTAAAATTTGTTTTTGTTATACACTGAGACTGATTGTTCGCTTCCGCTGCATGGTTTCGAACCACCTTTTCCAACACTTTGTGCCTTGAAATTCTATCTTTAAAGCATCTTAGGCATCTTTGGTTATTTTGGTATCAATTGTAGGAATTTATGTATATATATAATAAACATAAAATAGTAAACAATAAATATGAACAATAAACAAGAAACAAGTGATGTTGTAAACAAATAGAATCTGAAAATAAAATAGAATAGTAAAACATAATAGGGTTTGTAAAATAAAACAAGATAGTAAAATAAAATTGAATCTGTAAAATTGGAACAAAACAAGAAAAATAGAATATTAACAGAATCTGTAAAAAAAAAGTAGAACATAATAGAAAACCAGAATAAAATATAATCTGTAAAATTAGAACAAAATAGAAAAACAAAACAGAGCAGAATCTATAAGAACATAATAGAATAGAAATAGAGAATCAAACCGAGACCTGTTATGCAACAATTTTCTTAAAATGGATTTGCCCCCTCATGACGGTGTAGAAGGTTGAACGGTATCTGTCTCCTATGATATAATAGAATAGATGCGACACACCATCGAACTATTCCCGGTGAACTCAAACAGTGGCTCGAACTCTACCATACTTGAAACGTAGAACTCTAAATGGAGGAATGAAAAGTGAAGCTTTCAGTTTTTATTGGTGTGTTTCCAAATAGAAAGAAGTTGCTAATTTATAGGCTCATGAGAGGAAAGGTGATTAATAAGAATTAATCTGAAATTTAATTTGGTTGATTAAATTACAACATTTCATCTTTATATATTTTTGTAGAAGAAGATAAAGAGAAAAAAAAATTCAGGAAGAAAACAAAAGTGGGCCAAGGCAAACTAGGTCGTTTTCCCAACATTCGATGTGCTCGCGTGCGGGCGCACACGAGCCAAGCCCGATCCGGTCCGGAATTGAACCTCCTGTAGGCGAGCGCAAAAGAGAGCATTATAGCTTATATTTTATTACCCATTAACAAATGTGCAATTCTATATAAATACTCTCCTACTTGTTCTCCTTTCCAATGTGAGACACTTTTTCCTTTATTTTTTCTCCTTCAAACTATTCCCAATGGTTGCACTTTGAGATTCAATTTCTCATTTACTCATTAATTATTTTGAGCGTACTATATACCGATTTGAAGCTCTCACGGAGGAGAATTCAAATCAACTTTGATCTTTCGTTTATACGAAGTGGGCCTCCCGCAAAATCAAATATAAACATAGCATGTTGATATACTAATTTTTTTACAACATCAATAATGGTAGAGAAAATCTTATCCCTTATGATTGAATGCAAAATGGATAAGGCTTTGAAATTATTTTGCTTAGCTATCATTTGTTCTGTAAGTTGTTGGACTGTGAAGTCCTCTTTTTTCATCAGGTTCCTCGTACCGTTGTCCAGTGTATCCCATAAACCATCAACATTTAGATGGGTTTGGCTGACTAAAACTGATAATTTCTCTCCGTCAAACATAGGAAGTCTAGTAATGTTGAGCTTCCCACTTGCCATGAAGTGTAAACTGATTATGCCTATGGTTTGTTCTAGAAGACAGACCGAAGGGTGTTTCTAGAAACTTTGGATCCTTACAACTTATGTTTTGATATTATATAAGAACTTTGCTAACAAAGTAAATGAGGGAAGCAAAGAAAAATAGAAAAAACAGAGGCAAGAAGTTCAAGTGCAGAAAAGAAAGAAAATAACTTGACCAAAGTCAATAATCTTCTCTCAAATTTAAGATATTACCAATGTACAATTGGGGTCGGGCTGATTTGCTCGCCCTAATGTACAATCGTAGTGAGAATCTATTGCAGAAGCAAACACGAATTTTGACAGGTATAGTGTAGGAATTAAAGGAGTATGAACCACTTCATATTGTTTCGTCACCCAATCAAAGCTTTACATGAATCGGATCAAAAGACGAATTTATTGTAAGGAACAAAATTGATTATGAGACGAACAAATTACAAGACCCAAACATAACTTTTGATCGCATCACAATTAATTGATTTTGGCTTTGCTTTCTTGTTTATAAGAAAGCTTAGAGAGGATTCCGACTATATTAACTTGGGTTAGATATAGAAAACGGATTAGTCATTTCTTGCAAGTAATGACAATTAAGATACCTTAATTAAGAGTTTTTATTGTAAACAACTTAAAACAACTCATGTGCCATTCTAAAAATAAATAATTTCTTAAATATATCGTGTGCCCGATGAATAAATCTATCTCACCTATATACCTGAGATGTTCCACTACAAAATTTCTTCTAAAAATAATACTATATAAGAAAATTCATTCATAAAATAACTTAGTATCAAATTTACAGCAGGAACTGTATGCTGTAAAGAAACAATTACCCAATTAAATACCGATGACTAAAAGAACATATAGTGGACAAACATTATTCGAACCGGAAAAGGCAGACACGGTTCTGTCAACATAATTGCCATGTTAGGACACTTCTTAGCAAACATTTCTGAATCAATTTTGGAGATATTTGGGAAGAATTTGTCTCAAGTAATGTATACTTCAAAATTACTAGAAGTGGCAAATGATGGGATTCTAGTTTCAATAGAAAATCTTACATTTATTGTTGCACCAGAATGCGATGTTAGGAATTAATAATATAGCTAATAAATTATAAATTGCATTAAATTCAAAATACATATTGAAAAATATATAAATATATCACACATGAACTCGTCATCGATTGCGTATCTAACAATCATCCTTAAGCAGCAGTATTCTTGATATGTAACAATGTTCACGTGAACAACAGAAGCTATGCTTTCTCTCTATCTTCGCAAAATTTTAAATACCTCTTAATGGGAGAAGACGTTAAAATTACCAGTTGATAGAGAACATAACTAATATATATGTGTCGAGTGAGCCTTTCCATTGTGGGTCATCACTCAACTTGAGAATATTTTACCGTCAACCACGTCTAATAAAATATAAGGATGCACTATAACTCATAATCAAAACTAATCACATAACTAACCCAACCATATTATATATCTTGTTTTTAAAAACACAAAATATTAAATTAATTTTAAGCCCAATTACGAAACAAGTCCATTCATCAAAAATCAATATTAAATTTCACAATCAACTATTTTTTAAGAATGAAAAGACATTTATACCCTTTAATTTATATATGAAAAGAAAAGAAAATTACAAATAAATCTCTTTAAATTTTTTAATCGTACAAGTGGATCTCTTAAAGTTTATAGAGATTATAAATAAATTACAAATATAACTCTTCATATTTTCACTAAGTTACAAGCAATAAGTTACAAGCAAGTCGATACCTAAACTTGGATCTCACATTCTACTTTCAATTTTTTATTTTTAATTATAGGTTAATGTTATGTTTGATTGTCAACTATTTTTTGTTTATATGATGATGGATCAGTATATTTCATTTTTATTTTTTAATTAATATATAATGTTTATTTATGCCTTATTATTTTGAAAAACATTTATATGCTCATAGTGTATGATCACAATAAATGGGTGATGTAATAAATAAATATGACATTTATAGTTGTGATAAGTTTTGATGTGTTACATAATTATATAAAAATATCTCGATAATTCTTATTAAACTATTTATATAATTGTTATTTATATATATATGTAAAGTTACTCTATATAATTATATATATACAAATATATATAAATTATTAAATATGCTTCTAAAATCAATCATAGAAAAAATAAATCTCAGCTAATTTTACTAATTTTGCTATTATTAGTAATTTTTATCATTAATTAATTATTTTTTAATAGCAAAAAAAAAAAAAATAAAACTAACTCATATTTTGATCGACAAGCCAATCCAAACTTAATCAGAGCTCATCTTAATCGTTCCTATGCGAGCTCGATAGAGCATGTGTTGTTTTCACTAACTTCAGCTCCCCATAACCAAAACTTAGATTCTCTGAAGGCTGGTCATTCTGGATCTTTATACCTATTAGAAAGTACACACACTTCAACAATATTACCTCAAAAGCTCGAATCTATCCTCATAACTCCGTATAAACTATTAAATATCATTCGTTCCTTAATCATTCATGAATTTATAATATTTGATCATTGGAATATTTCATCATTTGAAAAGTTTATAATATTTAATTATTTAAATATTTCATCATTTGAAAAGTAATATTTAATTATTTAAATAATTAAGTTTTAATTAATCGAATCTACTTGTTGTAATTATCAGTATATACTTTGGCAAAAAAAAATTTATGCATACACAAAAATTCTAATACTTAAAACTCTATTATGAAAGCTCGAGTAGGGTACATTTATTGGGCGGAGCAAAGGATTGGGCCGATAGGATCCGGTGTTTGATCCGACCGGGCCTACTTCTTTCTTTAGGTTCAAAGCCTTTTATCTTTTTTATTTTTTCGTTCTTTTTAAAGTTGGTTAACTGAATCTTACATTCTTGGACCACAATTCAACTGATCTGATCGGGATCAGAGTGATTAGCTCGCCACTAATATACAACCTATGGAAACCTATTACAAAAATAAACACGAATTCTGAAAGATATAATGTAGTAATGAGTATGAACCACATTATATTACCTCCTCACTATCCCAAAGCTTTTCATGAATTAGATCTAAAGATAGATTTATTGTAAAGAATAAAAATTAATTATGAGATGAAAAAGCTAAGTTAAAATCAACATATTGCTAAACCCAAACACAACTTTTGAATGCATCTCGTTAGGGTTTAGGAGAGGGAGGATGCAAAGTTAAGTACTTTAAAATTAAAGATTTTGGCTTTGCTTTCTTATCATAAGAAAGCTTAGAGAGGATTATTAACTTCTTGCAACTAATCACAATTAAGAAACTTAATCAAAAGATTTTTTTAAAACTTTAAATAATTTAAATTTTATAAACAACCATTTCTTAGATGATATCTTTTAGAGAAAATTATTTATTTCACTATATAATAACAAACCTTATCTTTTATCAATTACAATACTTAATATCAAATTTCTATATTTTTTTCTTAACCTATGCTTCTTTCTTCTCCCCCAAAACTTCAGTATTAAAAAAAGAAAAAAAGAAAAATATATAAAGAGAGATAATTTGACTAATGAGATTAATTTCAATACTTATTTTTATTAGTTAGATCCATTTTGAATTTTTTTTTCTTTAATGACCTTAAAAGTTGTGATTTAATAATTTAAAAATTTTTTAATTAGGAAAGATTAAAAAGCCCCTATTCTTGATATTTCGATTTGAGGAGAAAAAAAAAAGAGTCATATTTTTCTTCTTCCTCACTTTGGTCAGTTTTCCGTCCTCTTCTTTATTTATGTTCTCATACACTATATCACCTCTACTTGTCACCCATCATTTAGCCACACGTAATCTCTTTGCCTGACACTTGCAATCTCTTGGGCCACCATCCGTGTTCCTCTTTCTCTTCTCATTTTGATCATTTTTCCCCTAATATGTTCGTATGCCGCCCGTAATGTCTAGTTCCACTCAAAATGAAGGAATGGATAATGAAGGAGAAGATAAACTTCCAATCAATACACGGTTCAGGAGGATATTCAGTCCGCGATCATGTGGACTATTTTCCCAGTCTGCGATCCCAGACTGGTTCCACTCCGTGATCTGGAATTAGATTTCTAATTGGTTACATATAATAAATATAGCATAACAAGACCCTTAGAACTTTCCATAAAGTTCAAGAATAACTCAATTAGAATTATATAGGCCGAGATAAAAATTATTGAAGGTGACTAAATAATCTCGGTTCGGGAATTTTTGTCTAAGAATTTTAGTCTGACAAACCAAATGCAAGTTTGATGCTTGGTTTAGGGTTTAGGGTCTATATTTCAATATTATATTTTTCGAGTCTACAAATCCTAAACCTTGAACTCCAAAACTTAAACCATAAACCTTGAACCCTAAATCCTAATGCTTTTAGGTTTAGTGTTTGGGGTTTGAGATTTAAGGTGTATGATTTAAGGTTTAGGGTGTATGGTCTATGGTTCAAGGTCTAGGATTTATTGTGTATGGTTTAGGGTTTAAATTTAGAGTTTAGGATTTATGATTTAGGATTTAGGGTTTAGGATTTAGGATTTAGGGTTTAAGGTTTAAGATTTAGGATTTAGGGTTTATGGTTAGGGTTTAAGGTGTATGATTTAGAGTTTACGATTTAAGCTTAAAGTCTTGGGTTTGGGGTTTATGGTATATGGTTTGAACATTAGATTTTTCGAATCTACAAATCCTAATCCCCAAACCCTAAAGCCTAAATCGTAAACCTCGAACCCTAAATCGTAACGGTTTCAAGTTTAGTGTCTGGGGTTTGGGGTTTAAAGGGTATAGTTTAGGGTTTATGGTCTTGGTCTAGGATTTAAGGTATAAGATTTATTGTGTAATGTTTAGTTTTTAGTTTAAGTTTAGGGTTTAGAGTTTGGGGTTTGAGGTTTATGGTGAAACCATTAGGGTTTAGGGTTCGAGGTTTACGGCTTATGCTTTAGGCTTTAGGATTTGTAGACTCAAAATATCTAATATCTAAACTATAGACCTTAAACCGTAAAAACCAAACTTGCATCCAATTTGTCGGACACGAAGATTATTCAATCACCTTTAAGTATATTCTCGACATATATAACTTTGATTGAGCCTGTTCCTAAACTTCATGAAAAACTATAGGAATCTATTTTTATGATGTATTTATTATTTGATTTATAACGTCGTTGTCGAATAGAACTCCTAGACCAAAATGATTGTTTAGGACCAAAATTCCCATATCGAAATTATTATGTCACCTTTAAGAATTTTTATATCAACTTATATAACTCCAATTGAGATATTCCATAACGTTGAAAATCTTTAAGAGTTTATTTGAATGATATATTTATTGTATGATTTTATAACATCATTTTCGAAGTCATGGGCCGAAAGAATTGTCTAGGACCAAAATTTCCAGACCAAGATTATATTAGTCACATTCAAAAAATTTTATCTTGACTATATATTTCTGATTGAGATATTTTTAGACTATGAAAGCTTTCAGAGTATTTTATGATATATTTTTTTGTATGATTTTATAATATTTGAAACCAGTTCGAAATTTAGTTTAAGATCATAGACTGAAACTAGTATAAAATCCAAATCATTGACAGAAACCAGTTTGAAATTCATTTCTAGATCACAAACTCATAACCGATTCAAAATTTAGATCCCGCACTACAGTTGATTCAGGATCACGGTAGGTACGAAGGTAGGATAATAAATTCACAAATTTTTATTTATTTATTTTTGTATTAAATAAAAGGAAAAAGAGCCATATGACAACTTTAAAAAAAATGAGTGTACCTTTCACAATATCATTTGACTTAAAGCATATATAACTACAGCTCCAAAACAAAAAGGGTACATACCTTCTTTTTTTTTTTTAATGAAACCACGATTGTGCAATTGTTAAAAAAGAGAATTTCTTAGATGATAAATCATATTTTATAATAGACCGATTTATTTGAACATATAAAGTTAAGGTGATGTCTAAAATGATTTATTTGACAACATACATAGTTAAAGTGATTTATAATATGAGATATAAAGATGCCATTTGAGGATGAGATAGATCTATCCACCATAGACGTAGTCCAAGAATTCTTCCTAAACATAATACTAAATTGGACAATTGATTCATAAGAACCTAGGATCAAATTTATTGCAGAAACTGTAATGAAAAAAAAAAAAAAAAAAAAACCCCAATTAATTAACAATTAATTATTTGAACCGAAAATGTCGGACATAGTCCGGCTCTATCAACAAAATCTCCATGTTAGGAAACTTCTAAGCAAACATCTCTGAATCAATTTGCTGGATATTTGGGAAGAATTGTCTCAAGGTTACACAATAGTTTGAAGATTTCGCCTGCAAAGAGGAAGCAGAATCAAGTTTAGAGAATCTAGCTTTGATCCTCATGGAAACAGTGAAGTAAGGAATAAGATCAATTGATTAAAGTAAAAAAAACATACACATGGATTGTTTTCAAGGTAGATTGTAGTAAGCTCCTCTTTTGAGCCAGCAACAGCCTCACCAATACCTTCAAGTGATTCAATCTGGTTATCATTAAGCCATAGATCTTGTAAGCTGCAAAGAGAGAAAACATCAATGGCTACATCACCTCCATGTGACTACATCACCTCTACGTGAGAAAACCATGAATGGTTTACAAAGAAGATGAATTGAGGGGAACTGCAATACCATGTCAAGTTATGAATGTCATCAACTGACGTCAGGTTATTTGATGAGACATCCAAAATCTGAAGATTGACAAGGGTCGAAAGGCCTTCCATTTTTTGAATTCCATTATGGCTCAGGTATAGTTCCTCTAGAGCAGTACAATCCTGAGATTTATTATAGAATGTATCGGAAAAGTTTAATAGTTGATTAAGGCCCCACTTGGGAGGACCTCTTTTTTGTTCAGTTTAGATCCAAAATCCAGTTTGGGCCTACAATATCAAGTTTACACTTACAAAATATAACTATATGTTATTATAAACTTCAGTCTCACTACAAGTCAGTTTAATTAGTCTACCAAAATGGAGCCTAAGAGCATTCTGAAATGGTTGGATGGAAGATACCTCAAATCCTGTCATAGCTGTCAAACGGTTGCTTTGCAAACTAATCTTCTTGATATATTTCAGCCCACAGAGGTTAACTGTTTTTATACGGTTCCGTCCTAACCACAGCTCCTGTAAATTTTCCATGTTATGCAAATTCTCCATGACCTGTAAATGAAAAATATCTGACTTAGAATACAATACACTGAGCTAACTCCCTTCCACCATATACTAAACAGATCATCTAACTAGTCATGGTAAGGTTCTCTAAGAAATGAGCCATTCATGGTATACCATATGGCATATACGCTACCAAGTCTTGAAAAGATTATTTCCTAAATAAAGGAAGCTAACCCGCAATCTGTTGGAACCAAGTTCGAGAATTTGCAGTTGATGAAGATGGTCTATTTCCTCCATCTTGATAACTTCATTCTTTGATACATATAGTTCCTTTACCTTGTCTGAAACCTTTTCCAATCCATGTAACGAAGAAATCTCATTGAAAGAAACATCAAAAACCGAAATGCCCTTGTATATGCTGACATCAGGTATTTTCGTCAGCTTATTGTCTCTCAGCACAAGCTCCTGCGAGAAAACAAAGCATGAGAACATACACAAAAAGTGATTTTGCAGCTTTTCTGGGATTCTTTAGAAAACAGATAAAAGAAAAATAACATGTACATATCATCTTCCTATCTTAGCTACATTGATTAAAAGGAGGAACGATGAAACTCAACTCACTTAAGAAGTAGATTACATAATTACCACTTTAGCCAGTCCCATATAAAAACAAGATCCTAAATACATAGCTTCACTGATTTCCCTAGTATTTCCTTCAATTTTCTGTAGATTTTCTATCCCGTCGCATACTTTTTTGATCATACAGCATCAACAAATTTTCAAAACGCTTAAAAAATGGGAGGAGAAAAGTCAGATTGAATACCTCAATACCTGAGAGCGATTCCCAACCAGAGATCGGCTCCACGCCGGCATCGTCGATAAGATTCTGGCGAAGAGAGAGCTTTTTAAGTTTCGAGAGCTGAGAAATCCTCGAATCTAAAATGGAAAGCCGATTCGCCGTCAGGTCCAACTCTGTCAGACTCGGCGGCAGCTCGACCGAGTCGAGGTCGTGGAGTTGGTAACTGGTAAGGTCGAGAACAGTAGATGAAAGATCGTTGGGAATCGTCTCATCGTTCATTTCGGAATTTACACCCTGTAATTGTTCAGCTGCGCCCGCCATTATAGAGAAGGAAGAAGAAGCTCCTGAAAGCGAAAGAGACCTCTGCGTTTCTTCTCGGAAACAGAAAAGGCTAGTTCATTGATGTTTCTGGATTTTTGGGGAAGAACTGAACTCTTTTGCTACACGTCGTCGTGCACTCAATAAGAATGACACTACATGTCGGTAATATCAAAGAACCTACAACAAGTCGTATCAAAGTAGAGTGTAAAACTGCATGTCAGGCACGTGACTCGAATTTTTGAAATTAAATTTGACACGTGGGACTCTGAATTTCAGAAAACCCAAACCAGAAGAAAAACTCTCTCCTCTCTCCCTCCGACTCTTTTCTCTCTCTCTCTCTCCGGAAGTTGGAGGCAGCCATGGAAGCCATACTCACAGACCGAATACAGCACTACCTTAGCGAATTGGTGTATCCCGAAGCCATTTTCTGGTGCGAGCGCCTCTGCGCTGAATCCCCCTCTGAGGTACCTGCTTTTTTCTTCTGCTCCACACTGTTTCACTTCGGCTGTTTGGCTGCTGAGAAAATCGAAGGAAACTACAAAATGAAATCATGCAACCCTAGAACAGTGTATACATTCTTTTGTTTTTAAGTACCTTCTTTACTGTTCCTCTTTTCCTTGAAATTTGAAACTAAAAGTAAATGAAAACTTAATCCTTATCAAGATCTATGTTTCGTGTTGAGGCTTCTGTTTGTATGATCTTCTTCTTGCTTCCGTTTCGTTTTACATCTGTCAAAATTTTTGGTTGTGGATTTTCTGGGAGAGTTCTCTTCAGTGCTACTTCATAGTGAGCAAAGCAATGCATTGCGCTCTCAGATTAAAATTCATTTACTTCATAGTGAGCAATGCATTGGGGTTTATAGGGAGGTTTTACTTTACACAGCAGATTACTTCTTCTAGGAATGATAAGTGGTTACACTTTCTGAAGAGTGAAGATGATTGGGGCACATCTCTTGAAAACAGACCATTCATGAAACAAATATTGAAGTTCCAGCTTTCCATCAAACAAGCATTTATAATTTCCTTTTAACTTGTTCTCTGTCAGTTTTGGAAGTTTTATCTGTCCATTTTTTGCTCATTTGGTAGTTCTTAGCAAGTGATGGATAAATATGCAACGCTAATGTTCTTCTTCTTCTTTTGCAGACAAATATGCAGTTATTGGCAGACTGTTATATGCGCAACAACCAGGCCTACGCTGCTTATCACATCTTAAAGGGTATGTTCGTATAATGTTTTATTTTATTAATCGATTAAGGGCTTATGATCATTTTCTTGCTCGATGTAATCCATTTGACTCTGATTTTCTTTTTATCTGATATATCTTTAGCTTTGTTGAAGTGTTCCTCATCCCTAAATCTCTTTTTTTCTTCTGTTATTATTCTTTGAAGGAACACAGATGCCTCAATCTCGATACTTGTTTGCAAAATCATGCTTTGAGATGGATCTTCTGAACGAAGCTGAAGCTGCATTATGTCCACCCAATGAGCCTGGTGCAGAGGTATTTGAACAACATTACTCTATAGGCTTTACTTCCGAAAAGCTAATTGTTTGCCCTTTCAGGAATTCAATAAATAGAGCATGATGAATGGAATCTTTACACATTTAAAATCATTAAAATTGCGTCCATAGGGCTAATGAGTTGATATCTAGCTGCCTGCTTTTACACACTCTATGGACGTGTATACGGCGGATTTGGCTAATTTCTCTCTTGTCTTGCCTCTACAGATTCCAAATGGTGCAGCTGGTCATTACCTTCTTGGAAAAATTTGCAGGTTGTTTATCCTTTTCCTTTTATTTTTACTTGCTATATTGTGAACTTTGGTTCATGAGGTACCTTTTCTATAAGAAATGTTACATAAACTGATACGAATTACCTATTGGGACTTTACTAGGATTATGCATTTATATATCTCGAGGTATTCAGGAATCCATTTCTCTTTTCCCATCTTATTGTT
Source organism: Coriaria nepalensis (assembly GCA_027186245.1). NCBI lineage: Eukaryota > Viridiplantae > Streptophyta > Magnoliopsida > Cucurbitales > Coriariaceae > Coriaria > Coriaria nepalensis. The sequence goes on along the minus strand of CP114484.1, from coordinate 8,130,077 downwards.
TTTTCTTATCTGTTGTGATCACCTTTGTAGGTACACAGATAGAAGAAAAAATGCAACACAACACTTTAAGCAGGCATTGTCTCTAGATCCTTTGATGTGGACTGCATATGTAGAGCTATGTGTACTAGGTTTGTGCATACAATTTGCATTCACGTTCTGTAAATAATGTGTAATATTGTCTCTGTGAGGCTTAGAATTCTCTTCTCACTTGATGAAATTGCAGTTAAAGATTCCATATTTTCAATTTTCATAGCTTTGATGAATATTGCTGTCGTGCCCTTTTCTGGTTGTTTAGGTGCTGCGGAAGAAGCAACAGAAGTGTTTGGTGAATCAGCAGCTCTGTGCCTACAAAAAAAGTACTTGCATAATGAATATACTAACCAAAACTTCCACACCTCAAATGAGGAGAGTAATATGCCTTCTGCTAGGAATTTTAACTCGGAAGAGGTTAGTCCAAGGCAATTGAAACACATGCAAGGCAATAATCTAAGAGATATCCCTGGAAATCATCATGGAGTGTCTACCATGGGAGGTGCGGGAAGTCATTCCCTTAATGGTGGTTCTTCAAACATATCCTTCTTCAATACGCCTTCACCAATGACTACACAGGTATAATATTTATAGTTGCCTCATTAAGTTTAGCTGCACAGGTATACTATTATTCGTATTCTTCCTTGTAGATTATAGGGTGCTTTAGAGTTTACTCATTATCATTGTGCTCATACACATTTTCAGTCTTCTTCAACTCTGACATAAGGCTATATTCTCACTCTCTCGTTTCTTTGTATTTGCAGTTGTCAGCCATTGCTCCCCCACCTCTATGTCGAAATTTGGTGCCCAATGGACCAAACATAAGCACACAAGCTGCAGATAGTTCACTGAGATCAACTGTAAACTCTACTATTCAACCCCCTCGAAGAAAGTTTGTTGATGAAGGGAAATTACGGAAGGTTATAGACTTGCAAATATTTTCATCCAATATTTCAGAACTTTTGATTTTCTGATCATTGTTCATATTTTGGAATTTTTCACTTTATGCATCACTATTATTAATGTTAAATTTTCTTATTGATTGATTTACACTTCTGACATCTTCTTGGCCTATTCTGTTGCCATACTTGCATTCTATATGGACAGGCTTTTAGTCTGTGTATAACATGTCCGCTTTAAATCTTTCTACATGACTTCCATTTTTTTTAATTCTTTGGCTGGAGACTAATTATGTTGTCTTTGTCTACAGATTTCGGGGAGATTATTTTCTGATTCTGGTCCTCGACGAAGTACAAGACTTGCTGGAGAAGCAGGGGCAAGCACCAATATGAGCACTGCAACAATATCTGGAAATGGAACAAGCAATTCCACCAAGTACCTTGGAGGTTCCAAATTGGGTTCTATGGCATTTCGTTCTGTGACAATTCGAAAGGGACAGTCATTTGCAAACGAAAACATTGATGAAGGTATGTCTTCTCTCTGTCACCCCTCGTTTCCAAAGTGTGCATGATCATCTTCCATGGTTCACTCTCATGTTACAGAAACTTATGAGACTTTAAGGTTAACTCCAGTGTGAAAAAGTTTGTTATTTCTCAACTAATACTTTATTACTTTTGATCTGATCCTATGTAGGAATACGACATGAGAACTTTGATGATTGTCGTCCGAATATCGCGTCATCTGTTTCTACTTCCACTGGCGATACTAAATCGCTTGAACGTGAAGGAGGATCCATACAAGTTGGTGGTAGTGCTATAAATGGCTCAAAATTCTGTAATGGTATCTCAGAAATTTTCGGTCTTCTTAGAACTTTTGGGGAAGGATATAGACTATCCTGCTTTTACAGATGCAAGGTATTAAATAGAGATTGTTAAAGCTGGGTAGAGTTTTAAATATATTATAAAAACATCACCCATTTCTGATCATGAAGCAGAGAAAAAAGTTTGAACACTAGAAAATTTGGGGAAGGATATAGACTATCCTGCTTTTACAGATGCAAGGTATTAAATAGAGATTGTTAAAGCTGGGTAGAGTTTTAAATATATTATAAAAACATCACCCATTTCTGATCATGAAGCAGAGAAAAAAGTTTGAACACTAGAAAATTTGGGGAAGGATATAGACTATCCTGCTTTTACAGATGCAAGGTATTAAATAGAGATTGTTAAAGCTGGGTAGAGTTTTAAATATATTATAAAAACATCACCCATTTCTGATCATGAAGCAGAGAAAAAAGTTTGAACACTAGAAAATATTCTTATTCCCCTAGTCGACCTGATTGTCTTAATTGTTATTTGTTGTATAGGATGCGCTGGATGCTTTTCATAAACTTCCGCATAGGCATTATCATACAGGATGGGTGCTTTCACAGGTAAACATAACTGAGACTTGTTTTCTTATTTTATGTTATTTTGTTTTTTATTTTTTATTTCTTACATCTATAAATCAATGATGTGTTGCATGTACAACTTGTAGGTTGGAAAAGCATGCTTTGAGTTGGTAGATTATTTAGAGGCTGATCAGGCCTTCAGTCTTGCTCGTCGGGCAGCGCCTTATAGTTTAGAAGGAATGGATATATATTCGACAGTACTGTATGTGAGTTTCTGTTTTTTGAATTCTGAAGATACACCCAAAATCCCCAGCAGTGTCTATTGCCTTCTATCTCTTTATGCTGGTTTCTACTTTTTGGTACCTACTTATTGCTTCACTGAAGTCATCTTTGTTAAGTTACCGATAGAATGGAAATGGACTCAACTATATTATCTATCATTAAGACTCTTAACAATCTTAACTGTCAATTGCAGCATCTGAAGGAAGACATGAAGCTAAGTTACCTTGCTCAAGAATTGGTCGGAACTGACCGCTTGACTCCTCAATCCTGGTAACTATTAAAAAAATTTCGTTTCTTTTCTTTTCTATTTTCAAGTGTATTCCAATTTGCTGAGTTCCTTACGTTATATACTGTTCTCAAGGTAATAAATCTCTTTCCGCTTGATCAAAATTGTAGGATTGCCATGGGAAACTGCTATAGCTTGCAGAAGGACCATGAAACTGCTCTGAAAAACTTCCAGCGTGCTGTTCAGTTGAATTCTAGATTTGCATATGCTCACACCCTTTGTGGTCACGAGTACGATAGCTCCTTTCCTCCGACAATTATACCATTCGCTTGAATTTTCTCTTTTACATTATACCATTTTGTGATCAACTCATTTCTGCCCGCTTACTGTTTTCATGTCAAAACATTTTTACTTTCAGATATGTAGCTTTAGAGGATTTTGAGAACGGAATCAAGTCCTATCAGAGCGCACTACGTGTCGATGCAAGACACTATAATGCCTGGTATGGACTTGGAATGACATATCTTCGCCAAGAGAAGTTCAAGTTTGCAGAGCATCACTTTAAAATGGCTTTCGAAATAAATCCCCGATCTTCTGTCATTATGTCTTATCTTGGGACAGCCCTACATACCTTGCAGGTTTGGCCTGCATATTAGATTTATTTTTTTATATTTAGGTTTTCATATAACGGATAATTTGATCTTTTGGGTACAGCTAATCATGGTCTTAATTATCTTTCATAGAGGAGTGGGGATGCTTTGAATATGATGGAGGTGGCTATTGCAGCCGATAAGAAGAACCCTCTTCCAATGTATCAAAAGGCTAACATACTTGTGAGCCTTGAAAGATTCGATAAAGCTTTAGAAGTCCTAGAGGAGCTCAAGGAGTATGCACCTCGTGAGAGTAGTGTGTATGCTTTAATGGGTAAGATTTATAAGCGCCGTAATATGCACGACAAAGCTATGCTTCATTTCGGTCTTGCCTTGGATCTCAAGCCATCTGCAACTGATGTTGCTACCATTAAGGTGATATTTTCTTAACTATATCCTACCTTTTCTCAAATTTTCCGTAACATTATTTTGTTAGGGTTTTTCTTTCTCAATTCTTGGTTGTCTCTTACAGGCTGCAATTGAGAAGTTGCATGTGCCGGATGAAATAGAAGACAACTTATAAAATTTTACTGTTAGAGCATGGGGATATTGCATTGTAATTTATTCCGGCCCATATTACTTGGCTCAAGGTAATTCGATCAGCTTGTGCTTTCGGGAAACTTGAGGATGATTTGACTAAAGGGCTCGAGATGGATATTCATTCAGGGTGAACAGTTCGTATTGGCCTTTGTTGTAGACGATGACCTCAGTTTTGTAGCTGGTATGTTATATCCGATAACACGAATTAACTGTATAATCATGTCTGAGAAGGGAAAATGAAAAGGCCTCTATCAAATGATCTTTATTGTACTTACATTTTCTTGGCTTATAAAGTCAATGTTAAGTCTCAAGTGGCTTTGTATCGATGTGATTTGAATCTAGAATATTGCTCGAGCCTCGCCCAAAACGGAAATAAATAAATACTGCGTGCGTGACTGTCAATTTATCATGTTGAGAAGGAAAGGGAAAAGAGTGAGAATGCTTTGAATGTACCAGTCTTAAAGCCATTCTTTTGAAGGTTACGCCTAGTGGTGTGGGTGGGTCGGTTTCGATCTTGTTTCTAGAGATCTGGGGTCCGAATTGATTATTGCGGGTGGGCTTTTTGCACATACAAAGCCGAATTGTTTAAGCTAATGTTTCGCTTTTGGGACCAGATCAGGTGGCCGGTGGGACAAAATTGTAGTCGGGACCTATAATTCTAATTTGGGTAGTTATTAGGGAGATGATAATTAGAAAAACTTTAGATAAAATAAGGTGAGGTAGCAACTATCCACATCAATTGATGAGTCAGGTAATAAGTGATAGTATAAGTAGTTAATACCTCACCTAATCTTATCTAACTTTTGTTTTAATTTTTTGTCTCCCTATTATTTTCCTTTCAATTTTGACATTTGAATAATCTTTAAGAATTATAATTATCGTAAAGGACCCTAAAAATTAGGGCTAGAGAATTATAATAAAGAACTAAATTCCATGTAATCCAAAAAGGGCATAAAATTTATATTCAGCTCTGTTTAAAACATAAAAAATTTATTTTCGTATCCACAATATTGATAGGCTCTCTCATTTTACCAGCATTTTTACAGTTTGCTATTACACGTTCATTCATTTTACCAGCACCACCGTCTAAAGTGAATGATATCTTCAAAAATTAGCTCTACATACAGATACAACAACCCATAGATGGCGTAAGCCTGCGGTAGTTAGCGATTATATGATCACTTATCTTAAATGTGGACTCTGAAGCAACTATGGATATTTGTTATGCAAGGATATCTCGGGCAATCTGCTCGAGTATTGGATATCGAGCCTCATTCTTCTTCCACCACTCTACGATCGAAATCTAAGTACTGCTCCACCTCGAAACACTGTGGAGTGTCATACGGATTCCTGATCAAGATACTTTCGAGGAGAATAAGGTGGTAATAACGAACTTCAAGAAGACTCTGGATGCGATGATGATTCGCCACATTGGCATAGACCATGACCTTGATCAGCTGCATATATATCGTATAAACTCTGCAACATCGACCACATGTCTCCAACCACAGTATTGGCGTATGCTGGTATGTCGTTGTCCTCGAAAAGAAGTTTGAGAACCAGGGCAAGCAGTACAAGCTTGTTGCAGGGATCCAACAACAACAAAATGCCAGCAAGTAAGTTTAACTTATCTGGATCAATAAAATAATTCGTCACCTTAGCTTGCATATTATCAACCACTACCTCCATAGGATCGTCTACTGCTGCATGTCTGATCAAATTAAGGATGAGAAAAATCTGATGGCAATATAGGTGGATAGTAAGAGTGTTGGTAGTGGATAACTTCTTTGTGGTGGTCAAAAGGAATTCAAGGAACTTTATATACAAATCTACTACAGCCTGATCATGCACATAGTGCATCGCTATGTGGCAAACCAAATACGGTCACAACCATAAACATCATTTTTATATTATTGATAATATGATATATGAAATTGATATTTATAGTTAAGATCGTATTTAGTATGCCACGTGATTATACACCATATAATATAAGAATCTTTCCAATTTGAATCATGTCACAACGATAAAGAATTAAAGATATTAAAATAAACATAATTTATAAAATTATTTAAAGGCTATTTAGTAATGTAATGTACTTAGGAGTTCCATCGAATGGAAGTACCCTTCAAATCTTCTTGTCAAAGTGAGGTATTCCTTTTCACAACACTCTCGAAAGGTCTTCTCTCATACAAGTGACGAGCAGATGTACTTCACCACCTTGCAAACTTTCTCAATGAAATTGTTTGTTAGTGTCAAATTATCTCTACCGATGACGTTCATGATATGACAAACACAATTATAATTATGCAAAAATAACGATTAGTAAGCATGCCCAAAATGAAGTTACAAAAGTAAAAGGTCTGATAGTAGAGCAATACCTAAAATGCATGAACTTTCCGCCAAATGACATTTGTCAAGACTTACGTAAGCTCCTCACGTAACCAGTGTGTAATAATTACGATTGAATTAGGAAATGTGAAAGTAAATACAGATTGAATTGATTGTGACATAATTTAAATCCAGTGAGAATCAATTATGTAATAAATACAATTGAATTTGGAAATGTTAAAGTAAATACAATTGAATTGATTACGAAACATTTTCAATCAGATGAGAATTAAGGAACTGGTCAAAGTGAGAGATTCTTGAGATCATGATTCTGTTATGAGAGATAGGTGGGATCACAATTCCATTATAAATTGTGTAATGAATATGTCATAAATCATAGAATAAGGGTATAAAGAGTGGAGAGAGGGGGTTTGAATTCGAATTCAAATCAATGGGTCCGTAACGTACCAAGTCGGCCTATGGGTCTAAATCTCAAGCCCAGCACAGTAAGGCCACGTATGTAAGCGTGCAGGCTCAACTCATTTTGCCAGCTCTCTTAGACAATACATACCTGCAATATTATGGTCACATCATGCATTTAATGATATGTTTTCCTAACAACATAAACCTTATGCCAACTACCATTAACTTGAAATAGGATAATATTTCAGTTTCAAAATACTAATGATGCTTTCAATATATTAGCTCATGTCATGTAACAAACTTTAGCATCTAAAATTGATTGACATCTAACTTCTGAATTCAAATCATATACATGTCATTTAAGCTAATCGATTAGATCCTATTATAGCATTTTAATTACGTGAACAATCTTTTTGTTATGAATATTAATAATTAAATAATTTATTCATTTAATAAAGACATTTAGTTTATGAAGAAATTCTTATGTGAATTCATAAATTTTTATAGACAAGTCCAATATCTGAGATTGTCTCTTGGCCTGTAAATCCTGATACAATATTATAATTCTGATCTAACATCTAAGAATATGTGTCGAAAATATAAATTGTTCATAGTCATATGATTATCAAGAAATAATATTGATAATCCGGTAAGACTATTATATAAGCTATCTTAATATCTAGGAGGATTATACTCATAATTATTGATATTAGAGAATATCGAAAAAATTATGTAGGTATTTAATTTAAATTAAATTCACAAATATGATCATAAGATAATCTCAATAATGATAATACTAAGTATTAATAAGATTTATATTATGATTGGTTATAACTCTATAGCACACCTGATTCTTATACCCAAGGTCAGTATGAAATCTTAAATTGATGTCCTTTAGTTATGCTAACAAAGTTGCACGACATTAGATTTACTAAATTAATAATTTATCATTTTATCTTTATAGTCACACTACAAGACAAATTATGATTTTACTCCTAAAATCAAAACTATACTTTTTTCGTATTTTCATAGAAAACTTAACCAAGTTATATTTAAACTTTAATTTGTGAGTGATTAGGTTTTATATCATGCCAGTAGGAGTATCTCTTAACACTTTATGATGTTATATAATTCATAATTAGATTTGTTTAGCATTAAAATATATTTTAAACTAAACAGGTAATTCAATTATCTTATGATAAATTAACTTAAACCTTTAAGTCAAGATTAATTTGTAGCAAAGTGTCAAGGCTGTCCGAAAGATGTGAAGTAAGCATCTTCCAAAAGAACCTGTTGTGATTAACAATTGTACAATAATGATCTTTCCATCTAGCCAATGTCTCAATTTGTTTTAGGACATGGTTTAACTGTTAAACTCTAATAGATAAATAATATCAACTGTTATATATTTAATGAACATAAACAATTAATTTACTTAAACATTTTTCATTCTATACTACCTTTCAAGGATTTCATTGTTCAATAAAAGTATATAACTCATAGAACTTATTTCTATATACGGAAGTGATGGATTTCATATTGATCACTCACAACCTTTATGTACAAGATTTCATACCCAACGGTTCACCTATTGTTCACCCTTGGCTAGGGCTAATTGGAATGATTTCAAAGTATGAAATCTAGCACATAAGACACAATGACGATCTCAGGTCTAAGGACTACATGTAATATAGTCACTAGATAATTCTCATTAACAGTCATAATTAATTATCTTTGAAAATCATATAAGTGTCACATTCGGTACTCTTAGTCTCTACTAAGCACCTACATAATAATAATAATATTCTACTACATCAACGACCATGAGATCGGTCACCCTAAACACTTTAGGTGATGAACTATATGAGTGTCTATCCAGATCATCAATATTCATTCTTGAGATCCTATGATAACGAATAATTCGTGTCTTTAAGTTTTAAGCAACTTGAGTCTCAATAAGCATGATATCCATCATTATCTCCAAAATGCATAACTTAAGATACATACTTTATCATGATATGTATATAAAAAATATAAGATATTAATTCCAATATAATTAATAAATAAGATAAATAAATAAATATTATTACTATTATTAAATAAATAATAATATCATTAATATTTATAAATAAATTTAAATCTCACAAAATATATACCATCGGGTCTAATATGATTGATTGACTTGACAGGTATAAACTTTTATTGTCAAGTACAAATAGTTCAATGAATATAACATGTAGAGATGGCAATCCAAGCCGGCCCAGCTCATATTAGACCCGAGCCCGTTTAGGTCGGGCTTGGCCCATTTTGATTCCGGTCAGGCCGAGCCTCAAAATTCTAGGCCCAGCCCAAGCCTCAAAATTTTAGGCCCGGCCCGAGCCTGGTTAAAAATAGGTTTTTTTTTATAGTTCAATAAAGTAGTTTTATGATGTAGTAAGTAAGTTTTATAATACAAAAATAGTATATTTATCCGTTTATTTAATAACTTATATTTTATTACGTTCTGGTGAAACAGATGAACCTAAAATAATATTATCCTAAAACCTTGTGATTTCTTTTCCAATTTTGTTATTTTTGAAGACTTATAATTTAGTATATTATTAACAAAGAGTAAGCCAAAAAAATAACTTTATTGTGATTTATAATGATAAATAGTTCCATAAAAAAAACCTCCCGACCTAAAGGAGAAAAAATGAAACTTACTATAAAGTATTAAAAATAAGAAAAAAAAAACATTATTCAAATTGCATTATAATCTATAATTTCTAATGGGCGGTTGAACTACTTCCTACCTCACAATTAGCAGCTTTGTATTCAGATTCGAAATATAAATTATCAAATGCTCCGTACATTTCTTCTTGATCCGTCATTTGATGTTGGTTTTGCTGATTTGCACATTCCCAATCTCTGATGCACGATAATATCTCAATCATTTCAGACGTTAATTTAGTTCTTCTATCATAAATTATTCTCCCACTGATGCTAAAGGCTGATTCTGAAGACACTATTGAGACGGGGACGGTCAAGACGTCATGTGCGAGTCGAGCTAATATAGGAAATCTTCTTGAATTATACTTTCACTATTGCAAGATATTAAAGTCATCTCCATCCTCATCATCTGATGATTCAAGATACTTCCGAAGCTCCCCGTATTTTGAAATACCACTACTTGAAGAACTCTTCTTGTTGTTGTAAATATTTCATATCGCCTTCTTTGGTCGTTCATTTTGTTGATCGGATCGTCGCGGTCGCAAATCGCTATACTTATTTTCATAAACAACATAAACTTCATGAAATTTTATATTTGCATTAGCGATTAGTTCATCATAAAAAATATCTAATTCTCTTCCTATAAAAGAAACAACCTTACTAAAACCTTAATATTTAAGTCTAGGATCAAATAGAACTTCAAAGGATTACAAAAGTGGAATTTCTTTCCAATATTTTAAGTATTTTATTTTTATTTTTTCTATAATCGGTTTAAAAATAACATCATCATCATAAGCAGTAAACATTTGAACATAATCAACAAATTGTGCAATAACTAACGGTGAAGTAAAATAATAAATACCAGATAAAATCATAGTAGACTTGTAAAAAACTTTTAGAAATTTGTTAAATTTTTTAGCAGTTTCCTAATCGTTTTCACGCAATATAGTAGATGTACCTTGTTTTAGAGGTAAAAACATTGTAATTTCATCTTTATATGGAATACCTTGTTGTAACATTATATAAGTTGAATTCCATCTTATGTCCATATCAAGTGCAAACTTCCGAGGTTTACCTGCATTCTTGCATAATTGTCTAAATGTGGTTATACGAGGATTAGAGCTGACTATGAAAGCTAATGCATCTCGAATATTTGTGATTTCATTCGTTACCAATTTCATACTTGCTTTGACAATGAGGTTTATTATGTGACAAACACATCGTTGATGTAGAAATATTCCACCATTGTGCTCACTAAGCTGATCATCAAATAAAGATATTGCTTTCGTATTTTTAGAAGCATTATCCAATGTGATTGATATTATACGTTGTTTTATATTAAATTCATTCAAAACTTGCATAATAATATTATAAATAGTTGCAGCATTATGTTGAGTCTCAATAACTCTAAAATCTATGATTTTTTTTCATAGACCATTCAACATCTAAATAATGACTAACTATAGATAAATAATTTTACTTAGACTTTGCTCTCCAAATATCAGACGTTAATGTAATACTAACATAAGGTGAACCTAATTCTTTTTTTAAAGCATCACGTTGCTTTTTAAAACATGCTTCTATATCACTTCTAGTTGTATTTCTACTTACTTTCCTATAGGAAGGATAATATGAGTCTCGAACAAAATTTTCATAATATTCAGAGTTAGCAAAACCAATAGGCAAATCAAAATAAGCAATCAACTTAGCAAGATTATATCTAGCTCTCATTTCGTTATATGAATATGTAGAGACTGAACTATCAGGTTGAAAATTTAATTGAGTTTGAGACATACTTATACCGAGTGTGGGATCAGGCATGCATTTATCTTTATGATGTTTTAAGTGGGTAGTTCCATCAGTCCCAATAGCAGTTAGAGTCTTTTTACATACCTTACATATAGCATATTTTTTAATTTTATTGTGTTAATCTGGCTTGTATAACTAGTCAAAACAAAGCCAAACTTTTGACGTTGTCTTCTTGCGTTTTGTAGAAGCAGTTGTACTCGGTGTAGTTGTTACTTCATCGTCGAGATCGACCTCATCCTCGTGGACCTCGTCTATATTCGGAAAATTATTTTCGTCCAATTCCATATATCCTGTACTATAAAATGGCAAATTTGGCTGGCTTCCAAAATCATGTGTATTATCCAAGTTATCATTATATGTTATTAAAAAAAAAAAAAAAATATATATATATATATATATATATATATTAAAATTGTTAGAACTTGTAAGATAAAATTTACAAAAAATAATTATAATAATAAAGATTAAAACACATTATAATAAAATAGAAAAATTGAACCAACCTGAAATCCGATTTTGGAACTTGAGAGTTGAGAGTCAAGACCATAATCAGGATTCAGGAATTGTAAAATTGATAATTGAGACTTTAAATTAGTAAGAAAAATAAATAGAGAAAAATTGAGAGTTGAGAGATGATTTTTTTGAGTTATGAATTGTGATTTATGAAGATAATTTAATGGGGTAGTTATAGGTAAAATAATGAAGAGAAAAAATAATAGAATTAAGATATGATTTTTTTATTGTAATTTATGAAGATAATTTAAAAGAATATTAGAGAAAAAAATAATAAAGAAGGAAAAATTTAATATTTAAAAAAAAAATTAGAGCAGGGAGCCGTTGCTCTTTGCAACTAAGACTTAGGCTTTAGCTTAGGCTAAAACCTAAGTGTACAATCCTGCTGCTTTATGCAATAGGATGATACTATTCACCACAGATAATTCGCATATTACGGATGCGGGTTGGGCTTTAACGGGCTAGACTAAATGGATCTGGGCCAACCCGGCCCTAATTGCCATATTTAATAATATGTTGCTTGCTTTCCAACTTTACTCCCCACAATTAAAGGCAAGAGGTGTTTTTTAAATTGGGATGCCGAAGGAGTAAATAGTACTTTTACCAATTGTTAATTTCATTTACTTTATGCCTGAAAAGGTTTGTTTCTTTAGTGCATGAATACTCACATGTTTCGATCAAACACAATTCTTTAGTGCATAAACTTTTTTTTTCCAAATTATCAAAAGTTTGAAAAACATTTGTCCCTGCAAATGTTTCGATTTCTAATAACTGTGAACCTCATTAAGTACTATATAAATAAAGAAAATAGAAGCTGTATCAGTAATATCTCGTAGTGTAGAAACAAAAGTAGGTTAAAGTTCTGTCTTGATACCACTTAATCAGTCTCAAACCTAAGCTACTCAACGTACAAACCAAATTATTGAAGTCATAATACATTATTAAATCACGAATATAAACCGACAGGTCATAGACATGCAAATATAATTCAACAGTAGATAATGGGTCATAGTCATAGATAAAGAGAAATCAACAAACCACAAATGTGAAATCACTCCACATGGTATTACAATGTCAGATCATATACGGAGCCAGGTTTGATATCCACGCTCTCATTCGATCATCATCGCTGCATATATGAAAGAATACTTCCCAGTGAGTCTTCGTACCTTAGTACCATGTCGCGAGAGTATACGTCTTCATGCCAACCCAGCGAGACCGTTTAGTACATTCATACATCTTCCTTTGGTGGCTGACTAACACCCGACCATGAAGATTACATAGAGTTTCTCCCCATCTTATTGTAGAATGTCGCATTTGCATCTACAAGCTTCTCTAGATTATATGCTTTCTGAGTTGATCCTTCCGCAAATGTTTCAAAGTAATCTACAATCTGCAAAGGTCGGGTGTCCTTCACCTTCCTCTTGCGTCTGCCATCCTCCTATCCACCATGATACGTAGTTGCATCTGAAAGGTTCGGTGACTGCCGGGTAAAGTCACTAGTATAAGTGGTACCACGTGGAGGAATGGGAGACTACGATGATGAGGCAATATATTTAGGAGTATACCCATACGTAGCTACTGAAAATATGTCAAGTCAATCGGATTTTGACCCAAAGCGTTTATCAGAAAATTCGGATACCACATTAGCCTTTATCAGAATTGAAACAATCAACTTGGTGATAAAGTCACCTGGACCAGGTTTAAATATCATCTCACTAACTTGTAAAAAAACAAAAAAAAGGTATAGTTATAACTGTCCTTTTGTTTTTTGTTTTTTTTTTTGGTATCTATTTTAACTTTCTAGAATAATAGTACATTCCTTATTTTTATCTTTTACATCTACTTTCTCACTAACAGGTTTACAACATTTGCAAATTAACTATCAAATTTTTGATCTCTTATGATCATTTGTTACTTAACAGATGAAGAGCAAAAACAAATTCTACAGTAAATTCAGTAATCGCAACAAAAATAATTTTCATGTACAGGATAAATAGATTGAACAATATATAATCAACAACTGTAATTAATTTTCGAGACAACAGATTCAACACTTGTACCTACAAATCGCAAAACATATCAATTGCGGACCTGCATATCGATTTCTGTCTTGAAATTGCGAATCAATGATCTCTAAAAAAAAATTCAGAAAGCATTTCTATATTAATGGCCGACAAAATAAGAAATCGATTTTGATTTCGAATCGATGATCGCGGAATAAGAATAAAAAACGTTTCAAGATATCCTAACCAATCAACTTCTATAATAAAAGCATTTCCAAATTCTCAGAACAGTATCAATATTTCAATAATCGCCGAACAAAATCAGAAATCGTAGAAACAGATTCAGAAAGTGTATAAACGGACTCAATAATCGCAAGAACGGAAATTAAACGCATTTCCAGAAAGAGATTCAAAAATACACTACGAAAAGCATGTTGGCAAGGATGGAGGAGAACCAGAAAACATAAACGAAAAAGGTTTGTCGGAAAAAGCTTTCATTCAGGTAACCCAGGGCGTAAAGGGTAGAGTGAAGCATGGCGAAAACAAAACGGAAGAGAGATGGAGAGGGTGTAGTGAAGCCCTCAAGCCGAAAACAAAACATATTCAGAAATTACAGGTTGAAACAAAATAGTTTACCGCCGGAAAAGGTGGTGTGAATCCCTAAAATGCATAAACGGAAGAAAGATGGAGCTCGCTTCGATCTGATTCTTATGGAAATAACTTCAGAAAGAACGAAAGGTTGGGTCGTGTACTGATGAATCAGAGGTAAAGTAAAGATAAAGGTGGAAGGAAGAGAAACATGAACAGTGTTCTTTACGATTGCAATTGCATTTTGTGAGTCAGTATCCGGATTTTGACATTTGAAATCGAAAAGGGGGTGTTTTAAGGCTCTTGCATGGCGTTCATGCCTCAGGCAATCCGGATCATCCATGTAAATTTGGCGGATAAGTTAGGTAGCCTAGAGACGAAAACAGGTTACCGGATTTATTATTATTATTTTTTTCCTTTCCCCTCACCTTTTTATTTTATTATATTTTCTTTCTTTATTTATTTCGGCATTCCCTCTCCATTAATACACATTTGAAATATTGAATCTTCACTCTTATTCTCTATCAACAAATCCATTCGAGCTCATGCCCTTGTTAGAAGTCAAAATCTTCTTTAAAAACAAACTCAGTACATTTTAAAAAATCATGATAGCTCGAACTTGTGGGAATATGAAGGAAAACAAATAAAAAAAAAAGAAGGAAGACGATATTTCAATCTCACATCAACGAGAAGCTAAGAGGTTGAAAGCGGCACTAAAATCAATGCCGGAAAACCCTCATCCAAGTAATCTAATAAGCGTGCTAAAACCCTCTTTAAAAAATGGTCATGTGATATTTATCAAAGCTATATAGATTTGAAATGATATAATTTTTTTGAGTATATATATGGAAATTTTATCCTTATATAATTTTGCAAATTGATGCTTATTATTTTTTGCAAATTACATGTACAATCAAATTTATGAATATAACCATCTTAAACATATAATACATGTACAATACAATTTCGAAATTACATGTACAATCCAATTTATGAATAGAAAACCATGTACAATCTAGCCATTTGAGAGTCATAAGTCTATATACTGAATACTCTACGGGTCGATAGGTTTTCAGAACATCGGTCGACCCATAGAGTATTAAGGTCAGAGAGTCAAAAGTCTTTATATTGAATACTCTATGGATCGACGGGTCTTCAGAACACCTGTCGACCCGTAGAGTATTGAGGTAAGAGAGTCAAAGTCTCTATACTGAATACTCTACTGGTCGACGGGTCTTCAGAACACCCATCGACATGTAGAATATTGAAGTCAGAGAATCAAAAGTCTATGTACTGAATACTCTACAAGTCGAATACTCTTTAAAACATCTGCCGACCTGTAGAGTATTGAGGTCGGAGAGTCAAAAGTCTATGTACTCAAGACCTTACATGTCTTAAGAGCTCAAAAGTTAGCGAAAGTGGTCAAATATTAGTCAAAAGTGGTCACGAATAGACAAAAAATGAATGTTAATCCCTCACCACCCACCTATATCTATAATGAATATTTCAAGGCAATAATTCTCCACATTATATCCCAAGCTATCATAAAGCATTAAAAAAAGCTCTCGTACTCTCAAAATTTTCTCTCTTCAACATTTTGTTCTAAAACAAAATGACATTAAGGTAAGATATTGATCCATAAATATTTTATAGTACTTCCTCGATCTTGGAAGGTTGGTGTCTACCGTAAATCTTTTATGTAGTGGATATCGTTTTGCAAATAAATTAGTTGTTCAATCTAACCAATTTGACTTATGTAGGAAATATTGTGAAAGCAAATGATAAGACTCTTGCAAATGGTTGGCATCTACAGTGGGATAACATAGAAGATGCCTATGATTGGTACAATGCAAGTGATATTGGGTTCAGTGTTCGTAAATGCGACCAATGTGTAAGCAATGACAGATTGGCGAATAAGAAGCTTCTCTGCCATAAGGAAGGGGTAAGAGAGCCGAAAGACCTACATACCAATGTTGTGAAAGAATGACGAGAGATAAGGTGCGATTGTGCTACACATTTTCAAGTTTAACTACAACCAAATGGAAAATATTATACTTACAACTGAAACTCAATTCATAACCATGAGATAACAACACCATCAAAAAAGTATTTGCTCCGATCGCAAATAGGTATAAACAAGTTCCAATAGATTGACATCAACACTACGGAGGGAGCTGCTATTCACCCGAAGCACGCTCATGGTATGATGGTTGTTATGGTCAGTGGAAGAGATCAGGAGGGGTTCATCGATTCGACCTAAAAAATTATCTCAGCAATCGATAGAGCTTGGATATAAAGTATAGTGTGAACATCGTCTTTGTAAACTGGTTTGGTAGTCAACATGAGAATGACTCGCAATTTTTTAGCAAAACTCAGTTTGATGAGGACGATCACATCACCAATATATTTTGGGCAGACCACTACATGCAAAATGACTATGCAATTTTTGAAGACTTGCTATTTTGATACGACATACCGGATAAATGATAAGAATAGGCCTCTTGAGCTTTCGTTGGTCTGAACCACCACATGCATAGGGTTTTGTTTAAGGTTTGTCTACTTTTTGATGAAATGATTAAGTCATTCCAATGGCTATTCACCACATTTGTTGAATATATATCTGGCAAAGAGCTAATGTCGTTATTCATTGACCAAGATGCATCAATATTCGCTGCAATCTCCACTGTCCTTAAAGACACACATCACTTCCTTTGTTTATGGCATATAGACCAAAATACGAAGAAAAATCTTAGTGGTCTACTAGGGAACTAAGCTTTCAAGCAATATTGGAATAAACTTCTGTTTAATAGTGTAGTGGAAGATTTCGAGACAACATGAGCTCAAATGCTGGATGCCCATAATTTTCATGATAATCAGTGGCTACAAAGGATTTACGAGAGGCGTGAGAAATTGGCATATGCATACGTGATAAATATTTTATGTGCAGGTAAAAGGACCACGCAAGTGAGTAAAAGTTTCAACTCTCACCTCCGAGGTCATTTGAATTCTGAGATGAATATGGATCGATTCCTAAAACATTTCCGAAAAGTTGTGGATGAATTGCGTTACAACGAGCTTAAGTCGAATTTTCAAATGATCAACACTCTTGCAGTTCCAAAATCATGGGACCCCATCTCCATAGATGCTTGCAGCATTTACATGCCCAATGTTTATGATATGTTTAGCGAAGAGGCAAAAACGGGGACCTAGGTTAGGAGAAAATGGTCATTGTGCACTTCATGACATTATACTATTTTTAGTGCACAAATGCACCAAGGCTCCATCGCACGACTGTTCGAGGTCGAAAAAATATCGTATTATAACGACACATGGATTTCATCAATGGACGTGCATAACTTTCGAATATGGGGGTTTCCATGTGCCCATATAATATGGCTGCTTAGATAAAATAGTCAACTCAGCATCCTAGAAAAATATATTTTAAATAAATGAATGAGAAAGGCAAAACAATCATTTATTAAGTCAACTATTAGGTATTTCACATCATTGCATGATGACCTAGAAATGGTGCTATTGAAAACCGGAAATAAGCACATTAATAAGATCACCTCAACAATATTAAAATTCGAGGATCTTCCAAAAACATGATCAACAATCAATGAATATACAGATCAATTTGAGAAAAAAGTTGTTCATTTAAACTAGAACATCGTTAATGTTGCACACAAATCGGGTGCCCATATTGAACCTACTCATTAAGATGTTGGAGTACGATTTAAAGAGTGTGCTAAAACTCATCGGGAAAAAAACACTTGAAGAGCGCGGTCAAACTAAGAAAGCCAATACGCATTGGACGAAAGGTCGGTCTTGGATCATCTTCTCAACGAAGCGAGGCTCGTCATCTCAGCCAATCGCTCATGAGATCCAATTTGAAGACGAGGTTGAGATACTTATTTATTTATTTAAGTAATTAAATATTTTTATTTGTTTAACAATGCTCAACAAATGGGGGGAACAAGATGCTATACCTACTATCCGACAACACAAGGGGGGCAATAACCAAACAAACAGCTGAAATTGAATGGAAGCATGAATATTTACTATGCTACAATTCAT
This sequence comes from Coriaria nepalensis, assembly GCA_027186245.1. NCBI lineage: Eukaryota > Viridiplantae > Streptophyta > Magnoliopsida > Cucurbitales > Coriariaceae > Coriaria > Coriaria nepalensis. The sequence continues at coordinate 8,111,603 of CP114484.1, read as the reverse complement.
ACTCACAGCCTGGATAATATGCGATTCAAAATATCTACTTTTCAGAATCATAGAGTAGGCAATAAGTTTTTATGTAGTATTTCAATTTTGTTTTCCATAATTTGTTATGTTTTCATATACTGAGCAACATGGATTGCCCAAGGACACCGAATTTACATAGACAGTCCGGATTGCCTGAACTCAATGGACGCCATGGAATCCAAACTCTATGTTTTAATTGTCTACAGAATAATATTCTGACAAATATTATTCTCAAACAGGGGGACTATTTTCACATGATTTATAATTAAAGAAGCATAATCAGTATCTAAGACATTACCAAGCACGCCCTTAGCATCTAATGTAATCGTTTTCAGTATGATTTCCCTATGGTTTTCGATATGGCTTCTACATCTTCGAGGGAGGTGTAAGGTTGTGTTGGTGTAAACAGCGGTGGAGGTAGCTGAAAGAGAGAGAGAAGCAAACCCCAAAATATTAGAGGTATTAGAGAGAGAAGCTAACTTAAAAAGAATATATCTCAAAGAAGCAGTAGTACAGAATATTAGAGGAAAGTCAGGTAAGAATGTTAAAACAAATTACAGGCTCACACACACTCATCATCATAGACAAATCTTAAACATAACTTTAGCTTCCGATAGAAAAGCATAGCATTGATTTATGGAGCTAATTGCACCTGCTTTATAGTTGAGAAGAAGCATGAATTCAGACCAGCCTAAAAATGAATTTAGACTCTAATGACCTCTTTCAAATCCGATTCTGGTCCTACCAGAGCCACCATCATAGCCATCTCTCGTAGATGACCCACCACTAGCCCTCATTGTTCCTCCACCACCAACTTTTTCCATTGCCTTCTTACCTTTCTTAACTTCCGTCAAGAACTGATCAAGACCAAACGGATCAGCTTCTTCAACTTCCCTTTCAAACTCAACTGGCCTATCTCTAGCCCCAGCCTTCTCAGAAACACCTGTAAATCCTCTGTCCGGCTTGAACCGATCAGTCTTCATTATCTTCTCCAGCTGTTCATCTGCTCCTCCATATGTATCAGAGTCAACATCTTTCTTTGGCCTGTAAAGGGTAGAAAGCGTAGGCTGAGCAGTAAACAAGCCCTTGTCATAGACATTGTACTGATCATCAGTCGCAAACCCAGATTCCATTCCTTTATCCTGGTTGAATAGTCTCTGATCATACATAACCTCTCCTCCTCTACCTGCCCCTGCAGAAGCCATGCCAAGAGCAACCTTCTCACTAACATCCCTATCTCGGTCTCTTGTTATTTTACTCTTCTTCCCCATTGCTTGATCTTTAGCCTCCAACCTTCTCTCCCTATCCCTCTCTCTCCGTCTCTCCTCTCTTATCTTGTTCCTTTGTAACTTCTCTTCTCTTTCTTCCCTAGTCTCCTTGGTGAAATCCTTATCCTTTTCCCTTCCACGATCATAATCGTCCCTCATTTCTGTATCCATTGAGCTCTTATCAGATGGAATAGGGACAGCAGCTGGAGGTGCAGCTCCTGTTCTCTCTGACCGTGCTTTCTGAGCTAAAGCTCTAAGTTCTTGCTCTTTCCTTTCCTTCTCTTTCATCAGCATCTCTTTCTGAACCTTGGACCTCATAGCAACTGCCTCTCTTGCCTTTTGCTCAGCAACATATAAAGCCTCAGAAAGTTTTGCAAAATTATCATTAATCTGAACTTCTTGAAGACCTCTTCCATCAGCTGCAAGCCGTTTATCAAGGGGGATCGTGTAACCTTTAGGATTCTTCCAATTTGATATACACGGAGGAATCTTCCAATCCTGTTGATCTTTTACTGTGACAGGACGAGGAGGGGAATGCATAATAGGGACCGGTGGGGACCCAGAAGCTTTAGGGACCCGCTTATGCTTGAATTTTGGTGGTTCAAGTGGGTCCACAGGCATCTCCACCATTCTAATAATTCTCTCCTTAGCACCTGAGTTAAAAGCAGTAGATTGTTGAGATGGCTTGTACTTGATAAACTTTGAATCCGAAGACTGAGTGGGAACATTTTTGGGTTGAGCCGCACTTAACCTAACATTTACAATCTTCTCAAGTGCAGCCTTTGTATCTTGTGTCGTTTCTTCAATCTCTTTCTCCATCTCCTCATCTTCATCTTGCACTTCGTTGTTTTTCAAAACCTTTGGTATGAGATCTTTATGTTGCGAATAAACAATCTTCTTAGAATTCTCATTCTGCTTGACTATAGCATCATAAGCAACGTTTCCATGAGCATCAACTGTAACAGGAAGAATCTTTGACCCAGGCTTGGATGATTTATTTCTACCCATGTCAAGAGGGTACTGAGCTATATGAACCTCGGGAAAAGCACCACCATCCCCAAAATCTTCTATCTTCCTAGGAACAAACCCAGCACGTTTCAAGTATGGAGGGACAGGGTTAGGCTTAAAAACAGATGAAGCTTGTTCTGCTTCAGATGCACTAAACCGCTGCTTAAACCACGGATCGTTAGTGTGATCATAGTAAGTTGCCGCGGTTGATTTTGCAGCTGGTAGAAGCTCTTTGAGAGCTGCCATGGTGATCACAAATCCAGTTTCCGATAAATCCTAAAACTTTCCAAAACAAGAAAACCTGCAGATACATCCCCCCCCCCAAAAAAACAAAAAAAGCAGATACTCAGCAGATAAAACGATAATCAAACAGCATATAAACATAAATAATTCAATCCAAACAGCTATCTTTGATAGTAAAAAAAAAAATTACGAAGTAGGAAAATAAGATTTAGAAACAGAATTTCATAATAAATCAAGTATCAAGCACCGATTAGCCATATAGGATGAAAAGACTAATTTGTCGAAGGAAATCCAAAACCCTAATTAGCGCGAGAAAGGCCTAATATGAAATCATTTCCACAACACAAATACGAAAAATCCGTCGATAACAACAAGACCTAACCCTAGATCTAGAAGCGCAGAAAAAGCTGAAACAAGAACCTTAATCAGAGAACCAGAAAGGAAAAGGATGAGAGAATCAAGGAAGAAAACGAACCTTGACATGAGAACGACGTCAGCGCGCCCCTCGAATCCAAGTCCGTTGGTTTCTCTGGTTACTGATTAGTGATGCAGGAGGGGGAAGATCTTTTCGACTCGAAAGAAGGTGGAAGAAAACTAAGTATTTCTCGTAAATATATACAACCTGATTTTGGGCTGGTCCAGATTCTGAAAGAATCTTGGGCCTTCATTAAATGCAATGGGCTTGGGCTTATTAATGGCCCCTAAACACTATTTTCAATCTAATGTTTTTTATGTAAGAAATTATTATCAGTCTAATATTCTTATTTGAACATGATTACAAAAAGTGACCATTTTTGGCCTTTGAATATTTGAACCCATTTTCTTTCTACCTTAATTCCAGAGAAGAAAAAAATACATATTGTAGACCGATCACGTACCTCAATTAGAAGTTAGAACAAGATCCATCAACTATCAAAAAACGTGCTCTCTTTGTATAGATATGTAAGGTTAAAACAGTCAATTAAAAACAAAAAAGTTATAACTTCTTGGGTAAATTATAAGTCTTCTTAAGAAACTTTGCCGCTACCTCTTCGTTTCGATGGCACAACACTCTCAAAATAGTATTCGGTTCAGTCGGATCCCACTGATTGATAGTTGGAGGAATCTTCAACTTAACTGAGGAGCCATATGTTTCTAGATACACTCTTTTAAATTGTTCAATCAAGTTCTCTGGGTCGGTACGAAATAAGGAAAGAACCCCTCGAATGAGACTTGAATGTTTATCAATTAAATCATCCGACAATCCATCTTCATTAGACCAAAAAAGATCTGTTAGAAACTTTAGATCTTCTTCTATTATTTCCGAGTCTTGCCTTGTAAAGGCCCGTGAGGGGCCACCGGCCAGCAAAATTAAAAGGAACCCTTCAAAAGAAGCTTTCATTATATTTGTTATAACCCGTGTACTAATTTTATCGTGGACCGTTGATGAAATAATTTTTAAATATTGCTCGAGTTCTTGAAGAAACGGCTCGATCCTTGAAGAAGAAACTTCTCCGACATATAATCTGTCTTGTAAAACGTGACTAAGATCATGGAAGACAACCTTATAAGCCATAGCTTCACATAATTCTTTTATTCCTTCCGAACAAGATGCCGATGAGAGTTCAAACCAATTTTTCAACTTGTTCATGAAATGACTATTTGTTCTTCTTTCTAAAACTTCCAACTCCATCCGAATGTGGTGCAAGGTATTTATCCGAACACATAACTGAAGTACTCCCGAAAAGCTCTCGCCGTTTGTTGGGACCGTCTCAGTCTTTCGCCGAGAGGCTATGCTCGACTTTTCTTTCTTTTTGAATACACTAAATTTTGATCCCATTGAACATCGAGTTAATGGGGGCAAAGTAGGAACATAAGTACTCCGAGATCCTGGTAAGAGAGAAAGTCTACGATTTATATGTATTCGCAGCAATGTAAGCATAATTTGAAGGGCCATTTTGGGAAATATATAATATAATACTCACCACAGCCGTATTTTGCCTGTAATATGTATTGTTCTAGACATTTGTCAAGACCAGCCACTAAATTGTTAAGCAATGCTATGCGCACTTGTGCCGGAAATTGAGAAAATGCTTCAAAAGTTTCATCTACAATTCGTAGAAGTTCAACGGAGGAAGGAGCAAACCGCTCTTTATTTGCCCTTGGATCCCATTTCTATAAGAATCAAGGTATGTAAGTCGGTTATATCAAGACATAACACTCCAAAAATCAAAACTCCAGTTTGGGGTTAAACATACAGCTTGGACCCACAAATCTCTGGGTTGTTCCAAACAATCTAAATGTAAAATCTAAGTTACCTAACGATCTAATTAAAACTTTATATAACTAAAACAGAGTTTATACAAACTCAGTTTCATACAGTAAAAATCTGTATTTTTGTCCGACTTGGTGTTTGGATATGAAGTTCAATTTGGACAGAAATGTCAATTTCGCTAAACATTAGTTCAGTAAGTCTAACCAAATAGAGCTTGAAGCAAAAAATGAACTGCTTACCTCTTGTTGAAGAAACCGATCAATCCATTCCTTCAGTCTATCAACTCTTGTCTGAATCCACGACTTGACCAAATCGGAAATTATGCTTTCGGCCTCGTAAGGAGGCATCTCTTGTATTATGGACTTTCCCCCATCCTCGCTCTCAACTGAATCTTCCACGGCAATCTGAACAAGTTCTTTCTCCAGTCTATTTGCTGCTTCAAAAACTTCTACCGCCTCAATCGTCAACTCACCAATGCCCGAAACAAATTTCTTCAACTCCCTCCCGTAACACGAATGAAGTGTCGCCATCGCTAAACCGGTGGCAAGTGGGTCCCACTTCTTTAATATAGGACTAAACATAGCCTTCTCATTGAATGCTAATTCGCTCACTTCTCGTGCAAGAATGGAAAGGATCGGAAATGCATCATCATTTGATTCTAAAATCTTCTCCATTTTACGAGCAAAAGCGGTTCTAAGAGATGATCTTATATAGAACTCGACTCCTTTCTTCTTCTTCTTATGGTGTTCATGGGAAACATCCTCTATCAAAATCTTTTCCGATAATACCGCAAGAGAGACAATACTTTGCATCGATTCAACATCACCATCTCGAAAAGTGTCATGGTATGATAGAAGCCTTTTCTTGGCCCAACCTGATATCGAACTCAAAGTCAAACCTAACATCTTGGAGTAAAAAGGATCTTTATACCCCTTAGCATCATTTTCAACTTCCATCAAAAGATTACTCGAGGCGAAAAGCAAGTCATTTTCAACTCGTCCCGTCGTAACATAACGATGTAGTAGGACCCACGAGAAACAAAGATTATGTAACATTTGATTCATTCCGAGTATACTCCAAGTTTTCTTTAGTAATTCTAAAACCACATCGATCTCATCAATAAACGACGTTGCGTCATTAATGTCGAAACAAGCTTCTAGGAAAACTTGATAGAGCCTAACGTTTAATGGAAACCCATCGGCCCAATGACATGTTTCTGAGAGGGACCCGCCATCCAATGATCTGCATGCAAGAGACGTGACGAGTGTCCGGAGAACTTGCTTTGATTCATTATTTGGTTCAAGATCGACTTTTTTGTCTGAAAATGAACGGATGATTTTCCGGAGATGTGGGAGAGTAGTGATGTCTGTTTTTCCAAGCGGTATAGAAGGATGAAGAATGAGGCCGGCTTCTAGAACTTTCAAGTGCCGTTTTTGACATGTCTCGTATTCTTCTTGATCGGGAAAATCAGAAGGTTTCAAGTGTTGTAATAGCTCGAGGGGAAGTACTATCGATTCTATTGGTTTTCCGAGCTGAGACATGGAGAGTGAGATTCAATGAATTCTAGTGAACCAAAGAAAGAAAAAAATAACAAAGTAGCAGTAGAGTGAATTAAGGATTATAAAATGTTTATTCCAATTATTTGCATTGATATCACATTGGAATTCATTATAATACCCAGATGAAATTTCTTAGCAAACAAACAGAAACTTTCCGGGAAAAAGTGGACTTTTTATTTTTTTTTTGTCTGACTGACCTGTCCAGCAGAGACCCTTAACATTGCTCGCCGAATACTCGAACTTCTCAGCTCCGAGATGCCCATCTGGACCCTCATCAACTCCTCAACCGTGACTGCCTTCTTAACTCGCCACTGACTCACTGAGTCAACACCACCAACTCGTTTTCCCCCCTTCGGCAATGTCGTTTTCAACCCGAACGCCTTCTTCATCTTGCTCACAGCAGTCAACGTGAGAGACTTAGAAACCGTAGACACCGACGCCGGCAATGGTCCACGGTCAACGGACCTCTCCGACTGGGGGATGTAGGTCAGGGGCCTACTGCTGGTACTGCTCCGGCTTGCTCCGACGAGAATCTCGTACGCTATTTCTCGGAGCTCCGTTTCCGACAGGTCGATCTGACCCGGATCGCCAAACGGTGAGGGTAGATCATCCTCGACCGGGTTAACGGGTATGTGATTTTCGATGCGAACCGGGGTCAGACTGTACCTCTTTGAATTACTCTTCCGACCGGTCGGGTCGTCGGAAGTAAACCACTTGGAAATCCCGGCGCCGGCGGCGTTGGTTTCTAATTTAAAATGGTCGGAAGTATATCTAGCGGATCCTCCCCTGGCTGTTTCAATTGGGATCGGGTCGGAAGAATGCCTTTTAGAGCTTCCACGAGAGAAGCTTCTGAACAAACGAGCCATCGGAAAAAAGAAAAAAAGAATAACAATAATAATAATAACAGAGAGGAAAATTCAAGAGAAGAAGATAAAAGGGAGCTCTCTCTCTCTCTTGATCTGGTTCGTGGATTTGTGTGTAATAAGATTGGTTTGCTTTTCTTGACTTGTAAGGTACTTCCACCATGCAAAAAATAATGATGAGGTGACGTGCTAAGATGGAGTAGAAGAAGGTGGAGAATTTTGAATGATACAGTTTCATACCTTTTGCCTTGCCTTTTGCCTTTTGGCTTCTCTAATTTCTAAATTAGAGAGTAGAGACTGGAAAGAGAGAGAGGAACGATATTATTATTTACGACGGCTTACATTAAACTTGGGATTATTTTGATTTTTTAATGATTCGTATTTTGAAATGGAAGTGGCAGTTTTTTTTTTTAATTCCGTCAATTTTAAATTTTCAGAATAATTGATAATTTTTTAATTTTATTTTTTTATTTAAGCTCAGAAAAGTAACGGATAGACATGATTTGGCAAACTGCCATCATAACTCTTAACTTTTGTACATATCAATTTTAATACGAGCGCATAGTTTTTGGTAGAAATTTTAACTTTTTATCTAAAAAATTATTAACTAGAGTTAATATATATTTTTTTATATATTAGTTTGTCAAGTTTTTTTATTTAGATATGAGATATAATATTTTTAAATTTGTGATATTATTTTAAGTTTATACATGAAATTTTTTTTATATAAGTGACGTATAATACGTGTGACAGTTAGTCTAATTACATGTTATGTTTATTTTTGATATTATATAGAAATTTGAACTTTCATCTCAAAACTAATTGGTTAGAAGAGAAATTGATTCATCTTTCTTATATATTACTTTTTCAAGTATAGTTTCTTTCTCGAAAAAACCTTGTAGTTTTTCAAGTATAGTTTCTTTCAAGACACAATTCTTAACTTATAAAAACTAACTAAAAATTTTTTCTTTAAACGATGTGAGACAAATTCTAACACTCCTTACTTATAGCTGGTCATTTCAAAAATTCAATAAATAATATAATGGGTGAGATGTACTTGTCAATGGAATATGGACATATCTGTTTACTATCTAACTATGATAGCATGATAAATTAATGAGTTCAATAGTTGCTTTACGTCATTCATATAAAAAAATTTACGTGTAGACTTAAAATAACAGCACACATTAGGAGGTATATTGAGAATATTATATTTTATATCTGAAAGAGAATACTTGAGAAACCAATATATAAAAAAAGATTAATCAACTTCTCTGATAATCAATTAATTTTGAGATAAAATCTTAAATTGCTACACTTTTCACTATTTAGGGTTTCGACTCATTTTCTGTTTAAATTAATACAATTTTGTATAACTTAAGTTTAAAATGTAAGGAGTGAACAATTATTATTATTATTATTATTAATTTAAATTTTTGATTTTTTTTCTTTTTATTTAAATAAAATGAGGTATGGGCATATAATAATCTTTATAATTTTTATTTATTTTATTTTATTTTTTCTCATATAATAATATTTAAATCACCTCTTTTATCTGAATTTAATTATTTATATATTTTTATTAATACATAATAAAATATTTATTTAACCAAAATTTAATTTAATTTTATTTCTTATATTTTTTATTTAAAAAAAGTGCAGGCTCATAAACCCTAACCCGACACTAAATAAGAAAAAGCCGGTCACGAATCCAACTGAGCGACCCATTTGAAAGCTTTAGTCCGAATTGTATATAAAATAATAATAAAAATTCCTTGACCCTCTTCACTATTATTATTGCTATTAAATTTTTGTAAACCCTCTTCAAATTATTTAATCACATGCATCCCTGAAATTTCTCCTCCTTCCTACTTAACTTTTTTTTTTTTTTTTTTTTATAAATCAAATATTTTAATGATTGACGTTGACCACGGATCGGCGTGTATAAAACGCACTGCAATTAAATGAATTAATTAGGATTTTAAAAGGAGGAGAAAAATTCAATCTTGGACTTTGGAAAGGGATGGGAAAATGGATATACAGTACTTATTAGATATTAGATATTAAATATGGCATTAATAAGTTGATAAAATTACTCGTGATAATCTATATTTGACTTTCCTATGCTTGATCTTTTAATATGTAATTTGATGTGCTTGATTGTATTTCATCCATCTCTCTTGGGCAATTTCAAATGAAGAAGTGGAAATGGCAGTTTTCCAATTAGGCCTTCTTAAAGCTCTCAATTCAGATGGTTTCAACGGCTTCTCCTACCATTCTTATTAGGAAACAAAAAAAGAGGTTATTATTAAAGCATGGAAGGGATTTTTTTCATAGTCGCAAGTTACTTAGGGAACTCAATCTAACATATATTATCTTTCTCCCTAAAATTAAAGGCCTCGAAAATGTTAGGCGATTCCGGCCTATTAGCTTATGTGGATTTGGCTATAAGATAATATCAAAAGTTCTTGCCAACCGCCTCAAACCATTCCTTAATGATATTATCTATCAAAACTAAGGTGCTTTCGTTCCTAAAAAATCAATCCAAGACAATATCCTTCTAGCCTAATAAGTCTTCCATTTTTTGAAATTGAGAAAAAAAAAAGCAAAATATTTTGAATTGTAATAAAGTTTGATATTAACAGAGCTCACGATAGAGTAAAATGAGATTTTTTAGAAATTATCATGATAAAAATGAGATTTTATCTTAACAAAACTTATAATAGAGTGGAGTGAAATTTCTTAGAAATCATCATGATATAAATGAGATTTTATCTTATGTGGATTAACTGAACCATGGAATGTGTCTATAATTTCATACAATCTAATGATTAATGGAAGAAAGACTTGCAAAGTCCTCTCTTCTCAACAAAGGTATCCACCACTTTCCCCTACCTGATTCTCCTTGTTGCAAATGTCCTTTCAACAATGATAAACAAAGTAGTGACCTCTAGCGGTCTCAAAGGTCCTAAGCTCTCAACAACATGTCCTCTTCTTTCCCATCTTTTCTTGTTGATGACTCACTCTTTTTTGTGGAAGCAAATTCTAACAATTGAAAGTTGCTATTGGAGATATCAAAAAGCACTCTTAAGCCTCAGGTCAAGGTATTAATCATGGGAAACCTAGCCTTATTTTCATTTTAAATGTGCCCCTTTCGATTAGAAATGACACCGAAGGGATTATTTATCTTAAAGGGTCTAATAGCTTCGGCTCCTACGTGGGTGTCCTAGATTTATGGGGTAAAACAAAGTGTGAAGGAGAGAGTGTGTAATAGACTAAAGGTGTGGGACATACTTTGGAGGGTAACGAGATTTTAATTAAGCAGTGGAAATGGTTATTCCCACTTATGTTATGTCTGTGTTTAAATTCTGAAAAAAGAGGTGTAGTGAAATCAATTTTGTGGTTGCAAATTTTTGGTGGGGTCAGCAAGGTAAAGAGGAAAATTTATTGGCTTAGTTGGGATCAATTGCCCGATCCTAAGCTAGAAGGCGGTCTTAGTTCTATGGATTTAGAGAATTTTAATAAAGCTCTCTCAGCGAAACAATTCTATAGGTTAATCTCTCAACCTACATCTCTTTGGGCTATAGTTCTTAAAGGTATCTACTTCTCTACTTTTAATCCTTGGGTTGCTACTAAAGGGGCAAAAATATCAGTCATCTATCCTCATGGGTTGCTACGTCTCTTTAGAAGGTGGTCGAGTATTCTGGAAGGTAGGGACTGTATTAAAGATGATTTGATTTGAGAGATCGGGAATAGTGGGCAAGTTAATTTGTGGAGGCGAACTTGAAAGAGCTTTCTAAAGAGAGAGTTGCTTACTACGAAAATGAGGATAGATGGATTCCTAAAAATGATTTTCAACCTTTGGGTCCTATTCCTCCAACATTTGATTTTACACCTTTGATGGTTAAAGATATTATTGATTGTGGCAATAAGTTTTGAAAGATAAATCTAGTCAGAGACTTCCTACCTAACTCTATTCATATTCGTACACGTAAAAGAAGATAAAATTCATTTAGCTTTATAAAGTCGATGGTTCCTACACAGTCAAGTTTGGCTATCAATAAATCAAACATAAAAATCCTAAACAAATTTCTCCTAAGCCATCATCTTCAGCTACAATTGATAAAAAAAAAAAAAACTTTGGAATTTAATTTGGATAATATATGTTCCTACCAAAACGAAACATTTTTTTTTTCTAGAGTGCTTTCTCTGGTGCCTTGACAACTAATCTCTCACTCTTTATAAGAAAATTGAAGTAATCTCCCTCTTGTCCTTTTTGTAGCTTTGATGCAGAAGGCTATCTTCCTTTGCCTGTAGACAAATTATGTGTGGAAGGGTTGCCCTTTACGGCTGCTTATCAAAAAAGAGAAAATCACAATATTGAGTGTTTAGTTTTAGGATATTCTTAATATACAAAAGATTAAGGATCATTTAGATACCTGGACTTACATATCATTTATTTACTTGTAAATTTTGAAGGAGAAATGTAAAGCTCTTTTTAATAATTTAGGTCTCGATATTGACTCGGTCATCTCCATTATTTAGGCATGTAAACTCATTTCATAAATTAAAATTTTTTATCATAGAAGTATTTGTGAAGAGTCTCGATGATAAATAATATAACTGTACTTATTTTCTACAAATTCAAACTTTTAAGACAATAAATAACTTAATTTTTAGAAATTTAGACTTCTATCTTAAAATTAATTAACAATGAGAGAAGTTGACATATCTTTTTTATAAATTAATTTTTCAACTATTACTTTTCAGACTTTTTAAGAGCCTACACATGGACTTTTTAATATGAATGACGCATAATATGTATAATAGTTAGTCTAATGACGTATTTGACCTAATCCGGATACCATATAAAATTACTATCAGTCCCAAAAGTTATAGTTAATAGGACATGACACAAAAGTACATATAATTTTTATTAACTGTTAATACTCCTCTTCTAGTGCAAGCTTTTAATATAGGAAATGAAAACTAAGAACCTTGGATGCGAAATTAATAATATAGGATATAATATTCTCAACGCGTCTTTTTACGTGTTGCGTTATTTTGAGCATACATGTTAACTTATCTATATAAATAATGCGGAACATATGTAGTGGTTAATCTATTCACGTGTTGAGCCTAGTCTTGATATCAAGTAGACATTTATGCTTGCATTTCAAAATCAATTCATAAAAAGAGGAATTGACTCATCTTTCTTGTATATTAATTTATTCATTTTTAGATGTAGAATATAATATTCTAAATACCCTTAAGTCCTGAATTTCACCTTCCAAATTAGATTATTGGACTCCCTCTCATAAAGGTTGGGTTCAGATCAATTGTGATGCCTCATTTCACAAATTCTCGGGTATTCCAAGCTTTGGTGTTGTAGTTAGAGACTCCAAAGGGCTCCTTCTTTACGGCATCAATGCTACCTCCTTTATTGTCTCGATGTCGGTGGCTGAAGCCTTCACTTTACTGGAAGGTTGCAAATTTGCGGTGCTTTAAGGGTTTTAAAACATCATATATTTGAAAGGGATGCCTTTTTAGTTTATTCATTAGAAATTTTCGAAGATGGTAAATGTGGTAATTGGAGAGTTGCTCAAATCATCGAATAAACTAAGGATCTTTTGAGGAGTTTTGAATCTTCTTCTGTCTTACTGATCGGTAGATTAGCAAATGCTGCCGCAGATTGGGTGGGCATCCTTGGTTGCGAAAGGGTTGTCCTTATTTCTGGTTGGGTTCTTGAACCTCCAATTTCTCTATCGGCGATCTTGGATTTTTTTACAGTAGACTTGGAATGCTTGGTTGTCTTTTAGGTTTTTAATCCCTTCTGATGGTCTGCCTATTTTTGAAGCGGAAGGTGTTGGCTTGAAGTCTTTTAAGTGGTGAATTTATTTAGTACTTACTGAAAGTGTCTAGCCTTTCTTTTTTTTTTTTTTTTGTCTTTTCTTAATTTTCGGCTTTCTCCGTTTTGGGCCTTTCATCTACTAGGTGGGCTCTCTTGCCATTTTAAGTCATTTCTTTTCTTAGCAAGCCCGTTTAGGCTTGGCTTTTGCATGTTTTCATTTAGGTTTCTCACTTGTTTGTACAAGGAAGTCTTACGTTCGGAAAAAAAAAAAAAAAAAAAAAAAAAACCCTCACATTCAATTTGGTAAATTTAGTTTTAAGATTTAACGTGCTACAATTATTTTTCGTATTTATTATAGTAATTTTTTAATTTCTAAAAATAAATGTAGTAAGTTGAATCTTATTTATTATTGTAATTTTTCCCTTTTCTTTCAATTTTTTCACATTTTTTCAAATATAATGATAATATTTAATTGATATCAAGAAATGAATAGATATATAGAGTTATATAAAAATTCATTAATTAAAATCTAAAAATGATACTAACTAAAGTTAAGCTAACTAAAAATAATTTAATAACTAAACTGATGTAAATACTTTTAGTTCTTAATTTATATATATATATATATATATATATATATTCTAGTTAAAAAAAATTTAGGATGTAAATTATGTTTAGCTTATATAAAAGGATTCATACTCCTAACCCTAAAAATATGTTTGGTTCGATTTTTTTTTATTTGATTCGAAGATTAATGAAGTGGGAATACAAATTTATTCCCATAAATAAAAAAAAATATCCCTTTATTCTTATCAAAACAAATATTTTTAGTAAGAATTATTTTACGTATTTATACTTTTTAAATTTTATTATAGTATTAGAATAATATTAAAAACTTCATAAACTTCAAAATATTATATTTTGATCCATTTTTATTCATTATTTATATTCTCATTCACATTATTTATAAACACAAAAAAATTATTATTTATATTCACATTCTCATTCTCAGTTTTTTTAGAAATAAACCAAACTTTTTAAGGAATAAACCAAGCGTACCCTAAAAAAATTTCAATATCAAAATTTTTGATATGTCAATACCGAGTTCCAAAAAGGAAAATCGAATATTTATGGTATTGTTGATTAATTTTTTTTTTTTTTGAGTTTTTTAAGTTTGAATATTTGTATTGGATTTTTTATTTTTATTTTTAAGGAGTTATATATAAATTATGTAGTATTTATAGGGATATATCTTATGAGTTTAAGCATCAAGTAAATTTTAAGATTTAAAAATAAGATATAAATGGATGAATATTTTCTCTATTTTTGTAAAGATATTAAATTTAATTTTTTATTTATTTATATATTCTCTCTTATAAAAAAATTATTTTTAATTATGAAAAAAAAACCTTTATTTGTAATCACAAACCTTTTGTTTTCTTGCTTTTGGACCTTGAGTGCCAGAAATTTCTCACTACAAGGAGGAGTCAAATTTAAGACATTTGGAGAAATCTAAGCAACACAACAGAAATTTAGGACTTCGCCATATATTTCGGTCTGTTATCTTGACAGGCCCATATAATGTCAAAGAGAGTCCAGTCCATGACCAGCCCATATTTTATGTTTATGACATGGCCCATTAATAGTACAAGCTCATCAAGCTCATTAATCATGGGCTGCAAGTGTACGCGTCAATTTTATTAGTCCATGACCAAGTTTTTTCTTGGGCTGCTTTTAATGAGATCAGACAAATTAAAGCAACCATTTTGACATAGAATATATATTAATTATTATAGTAGAATATATTGATATTTAATACTTTTAATTAAATAATAAATATTTTGATAATATTTTAAAAATATATATTTTCTTAACTTAATAATATTAATTTATCACTGTATTTATTTTTTATTTTACAAAATGTTTTTTCCACTAATACGTTCTATATCTGTAAATGCAATCTTGTGATGGCTGCTACATTTACTTTTTTTTTTTTACCGGCCTGAATCTGAAAGTGAGAAGCCGATGCATTCTCGTCAACGTGTCTGATCTAAATATCAAGTCTACTCAAAAAAAAAAAAAAAAAGAGAAAAAAAATATATATAAATATATATCACTCTGACTCTTTGATCATGTCATAAATATTAGAAAACTTAGAATAAGTATAGATGGTAATGAATATTTAAAATTTTTAATAAATATAATAAATATTTAATTTTAAATTTAAATTATAATAAATTTTAAAATTTAGTTAAAATTAATAAAATAATTATATGCATATTAAATAACTATTAAATGTGATAATTTTAATATTTTGATATCGACAATAAAAGTTGGCAGTAAAAATGACGGACTACTAAAATAAAAATTTATATTTTTTATATTTAAGAAAGAAAGAGAGAATGAGAGAAAAAAAATATAAATTTTTAATATTTTTATAACGGTAGTGAAAATTGGTGGTATCAATGATAGAATAGGTGGTAGTAGTGGCAGCAGACGAGGATAATTGCGAGAATATAAATTCAAATTTAAAATTTAATTAATTTTAATAATTAATTAATATGCATATGACATATATATATCTATTTCAACTATGTTAATAAAATTTAAAATTTATTATAATTGAAATTTATTATAATTATTAAAAATTTAAAATTTTTATTATAATTTTTATTAAATTTTAAAAATTTATCCTAATTTTTCTCCATAAATAATCGTATTCAAAAGAGTAATAAAATAGTGGCGCATAGCCTAAAAGGCATCTCGACATTATAGCATAAGCAAACTAATTTTATTGCAAATGAGTAAGGCCTAATCAAATTCGACGCCGTCCAATCTACTGCTGTCGGCTTTCACTTTCACTGTCTCTACATCGTATCATTACATTACAAAAAAGGGTTCTTTGTTATGTCCATCTTCGGTGGCTTTTTGGAAATATAAATAAAAAAAAACGACAGATGACTGTCGATCGGACGTTTGCAATGCGGAAGATGATTGTCATGATCTTCCGAATGACAGACATGTATGTTGGCGCTTTGGGATCGATACACTATAGTCATAAAGCAATAAGTACTCCTTAGATTGTTATAGATGTAGAATTTCGATTTAAAAAAAAAAAGCGTTATAGAGAAAAGGAGAAAAGGTAATGAATTGGTAGGGATGAAGAAGAATTAGTAATCTTACCTTAAAAAAGGCTATTTTGTAAGGTTTTTCAAATTTAAGCCTTTGATTGAAAGTTCACTTCTTTTACGGCTACCATGCAAAGTGCCCTTTGATTTAATTGAATATTAATAATGTATAAAAGATTCTAAATTCATTATTAAAATGTATGGGAGGTTATGGTACGGGAAACTCGTTAAGTGTTAATGGGATAAACCTGGTACCAGAAATTCGTAAGCGGGATTAATTATATGTTAATTAAGTGAGATTAGCTATAAGCTCATCACATGGCCGACACACACTGCGTAGGTATAATCCATCAGTTGCTTGGTTTTAACCTAGTTGAACTATATCCCAAGTCAACAGCTGAATGGGACAAAGTTGTAGTAGATTACCAAAAGCCCAAAAACCCCGAAGAGGTCTATAAATACTCTTCTTCAAGGATGATCGTGTATGCTCATTAGCAACCTACCTAACCTAATTAAAAAAAAAAAGAGAGAGAAAATAGTTTTTTTCCTTCATCCTTTTCTTATAACCTTCATGAGTTGAACTTTAAGATAGTAAAAGGTACTAAGTATACGGGGCTATATAGAATATGATGAGAGGTTGGACAACTCATTATCTTCAGAATTGAATTATAAAGAAGAGTTTGGTTCTATAGTCTACAACCACCATTAGTACTCGTTATTCGACATGTTTATTCTTTCCTAAGATTTCACTTTTTGCAAATATATATCATAAGTTATTGTGATTTCATCTTGGTTGTAAATGAGCATTTCGGATTTTTATCCGTAAAAGTTTTTATATTCCACTTCCATTACCTGGATCGTTCGCATTTTAATAATTAACCCAGGTAAGAATTAGTGTATACAATGAAAACCTAACCTAATTAGAGCTCATTTTACAGCTCATGATATGCAAATTCTGCGAACGCCAGATGAATGAGGAATTAGCATTGCAAAATACAACTGTTTTATCCCCAATAGATGGTGTAGAGTGTGGGCGTATTAGAAGTATGAAGATTTTGAAGATGGAAGAACGGTAATTTAAATTATAATAAAATAAAGTGCAGAATAAATAAAGACAAAAAGTTAAAATGCAGAAAGATAAAGAGCACATATATTAAAAGCAATATAAATAAAAGGTACATTAATTTAAATGGCAAGATAAAATAGAATCTATTACATTAAATTAAAGATATGTTACCGAAATGTAAAAGATCTAAATTGATTACAAAGAGAAAGAAGCATGATAGAATGCTTAACGAGTTACACTAGTCCTAGACACTAAGTCCACTGAACGTCAAATTAAAAATTTGGATTGCATATTTGTGTGGCAAGTTGAGGGTTTGAGTATCAGGAATACTCAATAAATCATGCAAATGGAAGGTCTACAGAGTGATTAAAATATCCATTGGAGGATTATTTTCTAGGCTTTAGGCTGAGCAATGACCAGTTGATCGATATTGGTTGATTTATTTTTCTGTGTCTTTTTCCCTTCTGCGAAGGGCTTTATTTATAGGCTTAAGATACTTGAGCAGTAAATCATTTTGCTTGGTCAATAAGGCATCATATTATCTAAAATGCCTTTTCTAAAATTCAGATTTATCTTTTTAAGCCTCCCGAAAATGGCTAGTGTGTTGGAAAGTCCCTTGAATAAGCCACAAGGTTTCCTTCTTTTTCTAAAAAATCCTTGGATTTGTTGAAAACTCCCTTAAATCAATTAAACCTCATTTCTTCTTTACAGGAGAACCTCTCCAATTTGACAAAATACCATTGGATTTAATAAAAGTAGCTTAATACTTTGTTGGAATGCCTTTGAATCCAACAAAATATCTTCCCCATTTGTTGAGAAACCGATGAAAACAATATGCCATCAAAAGGTGGCCGATTGGTCCTTGCACATTCGGTCACGCCTTAGCCGACTGGTCATGCCTTGGGCGACCGTTCATGGCTTGGTTGACCTAGGAGGCTTTCGATTGACTCCATGACCTTCTTCGGCTTATTTCATCTTTTCTTTGATTGATTTCATTCCTTTACGTTAGGGCTTTTTGACGTCATTTGATTTTTCTGCTAAAGTGACAATTTTGGCATCAACAAATGCCCTTTTATTCCTCTTATTAAATAATATAAAAATATAAGAGATAAAGACCCAAAGCTTTTATAAATACTAGGCCCCCTTTTCCTTTATTCGTTCATTCCTAACTGAAAATGTCTTCATCAATGTCAAGTACTGAGAGTGATTCCTATGAGTTTTCCTCCCATCATGAAGCTCAATCAGGAAATAATTCAAGGCTCTAATTACCTACTTCTCCTCATCTTCTTGAATCTATTAGTATTGATCCAGTCACTGGTAGGTTCAAATGTTTAGACTTTGATCAAACCATGTAATATTTGATCATTTAAATGCTCCATCATTCAAGGGTGATCACATGAGACTCATCTCCCTCCCACCAATGTTTCACTTTTTCAAGATTAAGTTATCCACTTTCCTACTTCGAGGTATAAGCGTCCACGCACATAGACCCTACTCTTGAAGAGATCTTGATAAAGCTTGGATATGTAGTCTACTCTAATCATGTCCCTGATCAGATCAGACTTAGACTTAAGAAGGTCGGTGATGAAATCAAGCAGCTCACTACTCTTCATAGGAAGCATTCAGAAGCGATGGTGGAGGCTACAAATTTCGTGGCTAGTTATGACCTGATGTTGCAAATAATGGATCAAACAAAGTATTTGGTCAAAGTTGCTAGCAAGAACTTTGAGTAGATGAACAACGAGTACAATATGTTATCGGCCAAAATAGCTAAACTAGAAGCTCGAGTTGTCACCCTTAGTCTCCACCAAATTGATGTTCACTTATTGCTTGGTGAGGGCATGCAATTTACCATGATTTGTTCCAAAACACCAATAGATTGTAAATGAGATGTCTCAACATCAACCCATGGTTCAATGACATCAGGACATGATACCAACATTTTCAGAGATTCTTGTGGGCCTTAATTCTGCTTGGAGTAGCCTTCACGACACCTAGAAAAATCTTTCGATAAGCGACCTATAGGCCTATCTTTTTTTCTTTCTTTTATTTCCGACTGATTTTTATACAATCGGCCCGACGAATAAAAAGTAATGTTTGCACTTTTAGTCCATAATTCATCCATGGTAAGCCAAATATTTCATTTATCTTAACAAATCAGGATTTAAAGTCGAATCAGAATCCGAAGGTAAACTTAAAAATTAGACTAAATTAGGATTAAATTGGCATAAAATTAGTCTAAAATCGGCAGAATTTTTCCCAAATCTGATTAGATTTCCCTAAATCATTTTGAATCTAACCCAAACAACTAGATTTGAGTAAAATCCAAAAACATTGCACCTGAGGTGAAGTTTTTGGACAAGCGGCCTAGTGGTTGTGTTGCCAACCAAGCTCATAGGCGGTTATGGCTGACCATTTGATCGACCTTGCGTGGCCGATTGTTGAATCAGATGTGTGTGGCTAACTGCTGGACTGGTCGATCTTAGCTCTTGCTTCTTTCATTTTTATATATATAAAAAAGGTCCCCCCTCTTTTTAAATCTCATTATCCTTCTTTCAAAAAATTCCTCTCCTCCCTTGGACTGGCATACCTTTAGAAAGTGACGACATTTCCTCATGGTATCCAACATAATGGCCAGATATCTCTACCAAGAGCCCACTATCAGGCGACTGTGAATTTGGTGCTCTAGCTATAATTGGCAAAGGTATGACCTTTCGCCCATGTATTAACGATGACAGGAATATTATACATGACTCGAGGATTTTTCCCTTCAATGGATAATATCCTTTTGAGGCTCATATGATGGACTAAAACATTAGGACGCTAGGACGGGTCCTTCTTTGAGGAGTTGTCTAAGTCCAAGTCCCACTCATTGACTTGAATGGATCGACTGTCTTAAGTCAACTTACCTACCTAGGTGGCAGTCGGTTAGGTTAGTCGAGTTTATTGAGCTAACTAAGTCCTCCATCGCTTATGATCCTGTCATTTTTCTTTCGGTTAAGATTTTTGGTCTTCTTCCTATAATTGCTTTACTTTTCCCCATGGGCCGATTACAATCAAAACCTTATACGTGGCTACCAACTAGGTTATTGATCAAGGGTCCAAGCTGAGGGCTTACCTTTTGATTCAACTGATGATTTCCCATATCCGTCCAATGGACTTTCTTATTAGTCATTCAAGGGGACTTCTCGGAGTGAATGAATGAGAACACATAGCCTTCGTGATTGTTCTTATCTACAAGCTTATGCTATGTCTGCCTAGTCGGTTGTCAGTTAAGAAGCTTCTCCCTCTATATGTTGCTTTAGTCCAAAGTATATGTTTTCCCCTTATCTCCTTCCTTCTAAGCTATTTATATAGAGGCTACGGTGAAATAGTTGCTTGACCTTTCTCTACGGCTGGTGAGGCTTTATGGGTGCTTCAGCACAGGTTGTGCTTTCACTTCCCTACCCTTTGCCCTAGGAAACCTCATATGGTTATGGAGCGAACGTTATAACAAAATCTAGACTCTAGTCTTTCTTTTGAGCTATATTCCTACCAATTTTATGACATAAGCCGATTGGATCTGATTCTTTATGTGGTCTTCACCCCATTCTATCAATAGCTTATGGTGCCAAATTGGTTTAGGGTCGGCTCAAGTTTTTCCTATAGGTGTCGAGCACTCATCCTCATAGGTTGAGATATCCTGGTAGGTATGACTTGTTCCAAGCCACCAAACTATAAGTGCACATTCAAGCTCTACTTTCCAGCGATGACAGCCCAAAAGTTGAGGTTTATTTAACATGTTCCTTTGCCATCAAACTTCATGATTAACGTTAATTTTCCACACCAATGTTATGTTGACCACCACCGAGTCTCAGATGTCATAGTTTCATATGTTTCATGGCTTGATCTGAGTGCATTAGTATCCTCTATGTTCTTCAGTTGGTGGGGGGTACTTAGTGACGAAGCATATTACCCTATTTTCCATTGTAATTCTTGCACATCAAAAGATGGATTGGTCTAGTAGACAACTCTTCATTGCCTTGAAAGCTTCTCAATCAAGATCAGAGTTAGCCAATCCAGGTTCCAGTAAGCCAGCTTCAGGTCGGAGGGTGAAGATGATAGATATATATATTTCTTCTCATTGTAGTATTTTCCTTTTCAAATACCCTTGCTTTGTCTGACATTCTCTTTGTTTTCAGTAGCTAGGAAGTCCAATGGGACTGTTGATCTCATCCTTCTTCAGTGAACCCAAGTGGATGATACTCTGGTGGTCCTTCCTTCTGATGATGATGAGTCGGATGCTCAGATGATTGCCGAGATCTCTCCATTTATGGCTGATATTTAGGTAGCAAACATCTCACCCTTTGATTTCCCATTTGCCTATCCCGTTGTACTTATACTTATTATGCTGGTGGAAGACGCTTCTGAGTAGAAAGGCAAACATAAGAGGTTCATTGTTTTGACTCGTACTTCATCTTTACTACCTTGGGGGTGTCTTGAGAAGGATTTTACCCATGTTGAGATAGCTGCTAGGACTCCTGCCACATTAGATGTTAAGGCTACTAATTAACATCATATTGGAGAGCAATCTTTTAGCTTGATTTCTTTTTTAAGCTTTCAATCTTTTAGCTTAGACTTTATATTTGCTTTGTCTTATAGTCGATTAAAATTTCTTCTGGTACGATAGAGGTTGTTCTTAAGGAGATTATGGCAACGGCCTTTATCGTATTTGTTTTCGTTTATCCCGTCAACCAGAGTCCTCCTATTTTTCTAACGAATCAACCATCCGAGGTTGCATTAAGGCATTCCTAAGACTGCCCATTGTCGTGTCTTTAACACATACTATTCATTATGAGTCCTTGACAGACATTGATCAATTGCTTGACTAAAATGGCCCGTTATCTGACCAGTACGGTCATTTGTATTCTTTTAGGGGTGAGATTGACGGTTTAGTTTGGAACATGAGCATAACATCTTCTCATAGGGCTTTCGACATAGCTTAGAGAGTAGCTTTTGATACCACCATTTCCAAACTTTCTTCTTAGATTTCGGAGACACGGCTCGAGAGAGCTGCGTGAGTGCCAGTTTAAGTTGGAGATGATTAGGCATATAATCTAGGAGCTAGAGGATCAACATCAGACTATCAAGGATAGATACTGAGATGTGACAAGGTCGGGGATTCAACTTTTCCAGATAGCCACGCGGTTGTCTGACCAAGCTTGGGGATGGAGTGCCTTTGTCACAGAGGCAGATATGAAGCATGAGCGGATATTGGTCGCCTGGGATGCTATCGGAATATTCTCTTTTCATAGGGATTAGTCTAATTTCCATTTAATTATTTCAATTGACTTATCGTTGGTATGACTTTTTAGGTCAGTCGAGGAGTCGATCCTTTTATGACTTTCATCATTTTTGTTGGGTCGGCTTAATGGTCGATCCTTTTATAGATTGTTTGACTTATTTTTGGGTCAGCCTAGTGGTCGATCCTATAGGGCATGTTTTTATTTTTATTGTTGTTGGTATCTTATTTATTTGACATTGACCAAGCAAACAATTATATAGGCAAACATCCTCTTTGTCATGTATTCTCGTACATGGCTGGAATATAGAGCTTCAAATAAAAGTCATTGACTGGCTCATATTGCATTACACCTTCCAGCTAGTACGTATTTATAGGAAATTCTTGTCCCAATTAAAAAGGTCCTTCCCAATTAGAAGCCCATTTTCCATAGGCTTTTAACACGCCTGTTTGACTGATCAATAAAGTACCTTTAAGACTAGGTCTCCAATTGCAATTGACTTTGCCTTCACCATTTTGTTATATGCTTTAACGACTCTATTTTTATGAGTCATCAAAGCATTTAACACATCTAATCTTTCTCTTTCCAAGTCTTCCAACTCAATATGCATTGATTCAGAACACTCGAAGTGGGGGGGGGAGGGGGAGGGGGGTGAGTTAGATCATTTTGCAGGGGCGATACTCAGTGATTTCTTTTGAATTTTCATATGCAGTATAGCATCATGACCATATATTAAAAAGTACGACGTAACAGGCGTACCGATTTTCCGCATCATTCTATAGACCCATATCATTGGTTTAGGAAGTCGTGCCATGATCTTATATTCTCCTTAATTATCTTCTTAACCAAATTGATCACCACCTTATTGGTTGCCTCGACCTAGTCATTAGCTTGAACATAGTAATGCGTCAAATTGACTAATTTGAAGTCGTGTTCTTCCACAAACTCAATCACTAGGCTACCAGTAAAAATATTGGCATTATTGATAGTAATGGTCTCCGAGACCTCGAACCAATAAATAACAATTTTCTTTAAGGCTCGATGGTACAACTTCCACCCATTTAGTGAAATAATCTATCACGACAAAGATCTGCATATGATGCTCACTTGACTCAGAATATATTTGACATATTTTAGCAATAGTGCAGCTTCTAAATGGCCAGGATTTTATGATTAGTTGTATTTCCAGAGCTGGCTACTTCTGAATTGGTTCACATCTCTTACAAATCCTATATACTTTGGACTATCTAATGCAATCTTTTAGGATGGTTGGCAAGTAAAGTCATGCCACCTAATCAACTAGCGCATTTTTCGTTCGACATGGTGGAATCTACATTATTTATTATGGACATCCCTTATGATCACTATTCCTTTGATGAATTTGAGGCATCTAAGAAGCAAGTCATCATGCCCTGGCTGAAATAACTTCATTCATATTAAAATATAGTTAAGAGTGAGTCGGTAGAGTTTAAATGGGTAAACCTTGTTTGAATTTTGAAGATAATAGGTGAGGGACGAACGCTAATCACTTGCCTTTAGATAGTCATCGTCCTAGAAAACCCTTCTAGAATATCTAGGACGAATGTTAATTATGCCATATCATTAGCCTCAGGGTTGAAGGATTAGGGGATGTGATTTAGCACCGATTCTTCAAACTTTTCCAAGAAATAAAATGATGGTGAAATATCTGGTTAATCCAGGATTGGTACACTTATAGTCTTTCGATATTTATCTGACTAACATTTAAGAGTCACCAAAGATTCCTATATAGGAGGCACCGGGCTCTAGCAGAATTTCAAGCCTAGAATCAAGGCTTTATATTCAACTTGATTATTTGTACAAGGGAAATTAAGTTGGAAGGACCAAGTACTATGTATGCCTTGTAGCTAATAGCGATCTCAGCTCTTACTATGTGCTCGGTACTAGAGCCGTCGAAGTGTAATTCCTAGATGGGTCGCTCGACGTGTAATGCTTTGAACATATCATTGCAGTCATTCGACAAAAGCTCGAAATGGTGATGAGCTAAGAAATCAACTAATGCTTGTTCTTTGGCCGATTTATAAGGTAATTATTGTTGGCTGAACTCGGCCAACGCTAGGGCCCATTTGCCTAAGAATTCTTTAAGAATAGGCCACGATAATAGGTGTTAGACGAGATCGGTTCAGACGATAGTGAGAACTTAAGTGTTTAATATGTAATGTATAAGTTTTGTACCATCAAAATACAATGCCAGACACAATTTCTCAATGGAAGTATATTGTACCTCGATAGGAGTCAACACACTGCTGAGGTAGTAAATGGTCTGTTTGTACTTTGTATTATTCCCTTGAGCTAAGAGGCAGTCGACCAATTTGGCAGTTGCTGAAATGTATAGTAGCATTAGTCAGCTACGGAGCGAGCACTGACAAGCTGGCTAGATATCACTCGATGTTGTTGAACACTTCTTGATGGTAGGATAGCTAGACAAACTCATCCTCCTATTTTAACTTCAACAGAGGATTGAACAGCTTAGTTTTCCCGACTAGATTTGAAATAAATCTTCTCAAAAAATTGATTTGGTTGAGAAAGCATTGGAGTTCCTTCTTATTTCTAGGTGGGTGAGCTTCTATGATGGTTTTGGTCTTTCATTGGTCGACTTCAATGCTCCTTTTGTGGATTAGAAACCCAAGAAAACTTTTGGCCGAAACACCTAAAGCATACTTTAGTATATTCATGTTCAACTTGTGAAACTGCACTTAATCTAGTGTCTTCTTTAGATCGGCCAAGTGATCCGTGGCTCTAACAAATTTCACTACTATGTCATCAATATAGACTTCCATAATAGTACCAATCAAATAATGGTAGATAGCATTCATAGCCCTTTTATAGGTTACCTCGACACTCTTTAATTCGAAGGGCATAACTACCCATTCGAACACTTCTATCGCACAGGGCATCATAAGGCAATCTTATGAATATATTCCTTGGCTACGAAGATTTCATTATACCTCGAGTGTCCATCCATGAACAACAAGAGTTCATGCTTGACTGCTCCCTCAACTACTAAATCGACTACTAGCATATGATATTCATCCTTAGGGGTTGGACATCAACTCGGAATACCTTAATAGTGGGAAGAAGCAGGTTTTATGTAGCCATACAACCTCCTCCTTCACTTTCAAGGATACCTCGGTAGACATCCACCGAGGTGGCTGTTGAAAAGGTTTATACCCAGTATTGATCGGTAATTGATGCTCGACTAATCGATTGAATTAGAGCATTTCATGATAATCCCAAGCAAAATAATAAGAGTAAGCTTATAACAACTTTATCATTTCATTTTACAATATAAATCAGTCAAGGATTTTCGACCGAATCTAGATTTATTTATATCGACAGGTCTTGTACATGGGCTTTAAGATCATATAACTAAGAGATCTAGACCTAAAAAATTATATGACTAGAAATTATTGAACATCTGAGCAAATGATTATATAATTTTAAGTCCTATATTATATGTAGGTCAGCCGGAAACTAAGTAGCTTGAACAACAAATTTGATAAACTATAACTTGGGTTCTACTAAATCCAATTATGTGAAAAATACCTCATATTAAACATGTGGCTACTACTTTTCAAATAAATATATTTAGAAATTTTTTAATACTTTTACTAGGGAAAATAATAAAACTGGTTGGAAGTAGATGTATGTTCAAGCAGTTTTAAAATGTGTTCAGGCAGTTTAGGATTAAAATATGTTCCAAGGGTAAAATGTATGTATTTTGAGTTGAATAGAGATGCCATAAAAAATTTCAAATGCTACATATAAGGGATTGGATTATGAAGTAAAAGTGATGATTTAGGGATGTTATATTTTATAGAATTAAATAACGACTCAAACCAGAATGCTCAACAAATGAGAGCTGAATAGTTAGATAAATTAATGAAATTGTAAGCTTCTATAGGATCAAGGTTTTTATTAAATTAAGTTAAATATTTGTTTGGATAGGTAACACCTTAACCAATGTTTGAAGGATTTCTAGAGATCCTACTAGAGTAGCTCGGATATCAAGTAAGTATAAATCTTTTCTAAAACCACAAATATGTTTTAAAAAATTTGATGAGTAGTCGTATGATGACTGCTAAGATGTTAATGCTTCTATATTTAATTAGTCATCTTGAATTGATTGATAATTACAAATGTTAAATCAAGTATGAGTTACTGCTTTTATGAATTCCACGATAGCATCTGATTATACATGAATTGTGTAGATATTACCTCATATTTATGTTAAGGTAATCTCACGAAAATGAAGGGAGGATAATAGTTGCTGATTCGTGCACTACATGAAAAGATCTTGAGTAAATTTGGATCAAGTCGCTCCTTCATTTTTCTATTGATCACGCACCCATCTGGTAGGAATATTGGGCTCAAAGTAAGAAAGTATAAGAAAATAATAGGATAAACACATGAAATAAAAATGGCATGAGATAAGAAATTATTGACTAATGTTCATTCATCATATGCAACCATATCTACAACGGACTTGCTGAGAAGGTGTGGTGTAGTGGAGGTGATAGTAATACTATGACTAACTTCACTATCAAACTTGCACCGTTACATATATTTCTATTTCTGGGTGGCATCATAAATGACCCAATTTACGTTTTGTATTATACTTCTTAACCATTTTCCTTAGCATGCTGTATTTTTTTTTTATTAACATGAAACCTTCTTGAACCAAGGTTCTTAAAATCGTTCACTTTGAAGACAAAGATTTAAGTAAACTGCTATTGCTAAGTGAAAAGAAAAAAAAATATCTTGTTGACTCGAGTCTTTGACATCAAGTTTCTTTAGTTATGTAAAGTAATGGTACGAAAAAAGCGGATCGTTATAGTTATAAATCAATTTGAAATTTATTATTTTTTAACAATATGTTATATGAATGAAAATTGAATGAGAAAAAAAAAATATTTTTAATTATGAAAAATTCATAACCTGTTGATAGTATTTAACAAATCAAAACTTTTATGAGATAAATAGATATTAAACTTTGAACTTTTATTTATAAAAATATATTAATTTTGTTGGTTAATCAATAAATATGATATCTTTAAATTATTTTATTATTTATATAAACGATAATATACCTCCAACAAAATATTTCTTAATATAATTGAATTTTTGCTCTTAAGTTCATTTTGGCTTTAAACATCTCCTTGATTCTATAAGAGTTTGAAGCCCACTTCTACTCGAATTTTGTTTCTATTTACGGGTACACTTTTATTTACCATATTTACTTACTATCTTTATATATTGCTATTTTTACTATTTTTCTAATTCTATAAATTTTATTTATATCATATTATTTAATAGAAAAATAACCTAAAATATCTTCAATTAGCAATTTTGCATTGTCACGTACTTCTTTTTGTAGTAAAAACACTGCGGTTCTTTCTTTTGGCCAATTATCGGAAGTTACTTCTTATTTTAAAAAATTGTGTAAAATATAATTATGTGAAAGTAATTCCCTTTCATATCAACTTTTTGATGCAAACAAACATCCAAATTCAAGTTAATTATTAGAATGCATGGAACTGATCAAGTGCTGAACTCTTTTTGAGTAGAAACGAATAGGTCTAAATCCTAAATGGCTTCAAGTCTATTCCACATTCTCCACTTAAATCTTGAAGTTGTCGACAGCCGCAAATCTTGAAAAGAAAATATAAATTCGAAAGAAAGAGAGGTACAATGGGACCTAAGCATTATCAATTATGTCCCTTCTTCTTCGTCTCTCTCCTGAGATTTTGCTAGCTACTTTCTATGCAGCATTGACTGGTTTTGTCACAGAGCACGTGCAGAGACATGAGCAATGCCGACAGTCTCTGTTGAACATTGTCAGTGTATGGACCACATCCCCGCCACCATTCTCTCTTCACGAGATTGACGTGACAGTAAGTACCTCCTCCACCAAACCACACTTCACCACACCTCCCCCCTCCCCCTCCATTCCGCTGCCTTCCCATATGTAAATGATGATATTTCACGTGCATGTCATGTGCTAGTGCACTCATATGTGAACTTGTTAATTGCAGTCTAATATTAGTACTTCTTACGAATTATGTTTTCAAAGCTTTTTGTTTGAATGACATTGTGTGTACGTGTGTTGACATGAAAAGGGATCATGACCCACTTTAGAGAAGGGGAAAAGGTACAAAAAGGTGAAAATGTAGATGCAATTTTTAATTGCAAAAACGATAAGACTTTTTGCTTTCATTTCTACCTTTTAATCTTTAACATTTACTATGGAAGTACGTCTAGACATTGCATAACTGAAATATTACGTCTAGACATTGCATAACTGAAATATTACGTCTAGACATTGCATAACTGAAAGATCAATTAACTTTTACTATAGTTCGAAGTAGCTGACAAAGGAAGCTGAATTAAAAAAAAAAAAAGGTGAAAGTGCATGTTTAATGAGAAACTTTCGTGTATAACTTTCCAACTTATAACTAAGTCGTTAGTCGTTCTTAATAACTCGACTGTTAGAATTATTAAAAAATGTGACTAATTACATATATCAGATATTGAGAATGTTAGTAGCCGGTCAAAATCTTGGCTAATTGATCGAAGTGGGTAGCTAATTCTTTTAGCTGCGAAGTCTTGAAAATGCATAAGGATTTTAGATCTTGTAAGTGCAATAAGATGACAAATTAAGAAAAATGAATATAAGGATCTAAGGATATGCTTAAACAACTAATAAGGATCTAAGGATTCGAGCCCTAAATTTATATTCTAATACCATGTTAGTTAACTGTTAAGTTGCCAACATGAGAGACTAGGGTACGTGGTCTATGGACTAAGCTTAGTTCATAGAGCATGAATCCAAATATTTATAGTGCTAAAATATCAAATAATTAGCTAACAATGGCTGGAAACATTAAGAGGACTAATGCAGCTATCTCATATAGGATTGAGTAAATACTACAACCTTGCTTTTGTCTCATGAAATCTTCTTACCAATAACGAAAATAAGGAAAACTCATCTACTTGTTGGAAAAATGAACATATCAATATGTTATGTTTATACTAGATTTTGAATGGGACCTATTTCGTATATACGAAAAGTCAAAGTTGATTCGAATTCTCTTATATGAGAGCTTCGAATCGGTATTGGTACGCTCAAAATGATTAATAGGTAAATGAGAAACTCAATCTCAAAGTGTAACTATTGGAATTGTTTGAAAGAAGAAAAATGGAGAAAAAATTTATCTCACATTGAAAAGGGGAATACGTAGGAGAGTGTTTATATAGAATTGCACATTTGTTAATGTGTAAGGAAATATAAGCTAGAATTTTATCTCTTGCGCACGCCTGTAAGAAAATATCTCGTGTGTGCTCGCACCTGGGAGCGCCGAATGTCGGCCCGAAAAAACCTGGTTTGCCTTTACCCTCCTTTTGTTTTTCTTCTGGAAAAAACGTATGAAGATGAAATGATGAAATTGAATTTTCAGTTTCATCAAACTTAAATTTGTATTAAATCTAGATTAATTTTCATATTAAATTTTCATTAATCTTCTCTTCTCTCATGAGTCTATAAATTGACAATTTCCCTATATTTAGAAACACACCAATAGAAAATGAAGTCTCTCTCCCTCTCTGTTTTCTTTCTCCTCTCTAGAGTTCTAAATTTCCAGTGTGGTAGAGTTCGAGCCCTTT
Source organism: Coriaria nepalensis (assembly GCA_027186245.1). NCBI lineage: Eukaryota > Viridiplantae > Streptophyta > Magnoliopsida > Cucurbitales > Coriariaceae > Coriaria > Coriaria nepalensis. Next base: position 8,081,359 of record CP114484.1, on the reverse strand, counting down.
TTTGAGTTCGATGGGGGTGTCGCTACTATTTTTCTCTGTTATATCCTGAGGATAAACGCCGTTCAACCTTCTACATCAACGTGAGGGGGCGAATCTGTTTTAAGAAAACTGTTTCATAATATGCCTCAGTTTGATTCTCAATTTTTCCTCACTATTTTTCAATCTTCTGTTCAATAATTTATATTGTTTGTGATCTATTTAACATTATGTTTTGTTATGTTAGCACATTTTTCTATTTAATCTATTATGGTTCTATTTTTCTTGTTTTACTATTTATGGTCTGTTTGCTTCATGCTTTACTATTTTATTGTTCACAACATCTTTTTACTTTATTACTATTTAAAGCTTCTGCCTCTGTATATTATTCAGTGATTATTTTGTTTATTAGATATATAACATCCAAAAACTTAAAACAGATTCTTCTCATTATGATATTTAACAAACAGACTTAATGCATGTTTAAAATGAACAAGTAACTGTAACATTGATATTGTAACATGTTTCATTATTACTGTCAAACAGTTTTATGATCATAACTATATAACGTTTCAAATTTAATTTGTTCACTGTAATAATTATTTCGTGACTGGTTAAATTACTAATACAAGTTTTCTGTTATTTTCATAAATGAGTTATGAAAGTATGTAACAAGCTACCATTATTGAGATAACATCCCCAGTTAGTCAAACCCATGCTGCTGTAGTTCATCCCATAAGTTATGGGGAATGACCTAAGAAATTCAATGGGCAGAATTTCAAGAGGTGGCAGCAAAAGATGATATTCTACCTGACTACATTGAATCTCACGAGGTTCTTGAAGGAGATAGCTCATGTGCTCAAAGATGATGAGCATGATGTCCAAGCAATCAATGATGTTGATGCTTGGACTCACTTTGACTTTCTATGTCAGAATTATATCATGAATGGTTTGATCGATTCTTTACACTTTGTGTATTGTACAAAGAAAACGGCAAGAGAGCTATGAGATGCCTTAGACCATAAATATAAGATCGAGGATGCCGGTACCAAAAAGGCTGTTGTGGGGAGATTCCTTCAATATAAAATGGTGGATTCCAAAATGGTAGTTAATCAAGTCCAAGAACTATAAGTTATCCTGCATTAGATTCATGCTGAGGGGATGACTTTAACTGAAACCTTCCAAATAGCAGCTACCATTGAGAAGCTACCACCTTGATGGAGGGGTTTAAAGAACTATCTCAAGCATAAGCGAAAGGAGATGAATATTGAGAATCTGGCTGTTAGGCTTGAGATTGAAGAAGATAACAGGAAATCATATAAGAAAGGGGTCGCTCAACATGTGGCAAAGGCAAATGTTGTGGAACATTCTCGAGGTCCTAAGAAAATAAATTCTAAATTGCGACCGAAAGGAGGAATCTCTAAGAAGTAGTCAAAGTTCTAAGGAAAATACTTCAACTATGACAAGATGGGTCATAGAGCTTCGGACTGCAGGCTACTGAAGAAGAAACGAAGCCAAGAAGCAAATCTAATGGAAGACATCACCCAAGATGTTTCTGATATTAGTCTTGCTGCTGTGGTTTCAGAAGTGAATTTGGTGCGATCTAATCCGAGAGAATGGTGGATTGATACTGGTGACACTAGGCAGATTTTCTCAGACAAAGGAATGTTTACTTCATTCGAGCCCATTGCTGATGGAGAGAAGCTGTTTGTGGGAAACTGAACCACGTCTAATATAGCTAGTCAAGGCAAGGTGGTTTTGAAGATGACTTTTGGAAAAGAGCTAACTCTTAATAATGTTTTGTATGTACTTGAAATCCGTAAAAACCTTGTGTTTGATTCACTTTTGAGCAAGCACGTATTTTGTCTAGTTTTTGAATCTGATAAGGTAGTTATTTCCAAAAGTGGAATATATGTGGGTAAGGGTTATGTTTCGGATGGGATTTTCAAGCTAAATCCCAAAAATTAATAAAGCTAGTTCTTCTGCTTATTTACTTGAGTCTTCTAATTTATGGCATGCTAGATTATGACATGTTAATTATAACTCTTTACGTAAATTAATTAACATGGATCACATACCAAACTTCCAAATTGATTCAAAACATAAGTGTGAAACTTGTGTTGAGGCAAAACAAACGAGGTCATCATTTCAAACAATTGAAAGAAATACCAAACCACTTGATTTAATCAATAACGATATATGTGATTTTAAACCCATTCAAACCAACCAGGGGAGGTGATAAATATTTTATTACTTTTATCAATGATGGCACAAAATATTGTTATGTATATTTGGTGAAAAGCAAGGATAAAGCTTTAGAGAAATTTGTTCTCTTTAAGAATGAAGTTGAGAATCAATTAATAAAAAAAATAAAGGAATTAAGAAGTGATTGAGATGGTAAATATGTTGTACCATTTGAAGCAATATGTGCACAACATGACATCATACATCAAATCACTGCTCTGGGTTGCTGGAAGGAAAAATCGTACTTAAAAGGAAATGATGAATGTGATGTTGATCGGCTCTGGGTTACCTAAAAAAATGTGGGGAGAAGCTGTCTTGTCGGCAAATTACCTCTTAAATAAGGTACTCCGGAAAGATGCTGGAAAGACACTATATGAATTATGGAAAGAAAAAAAGCCTTCCTATAAATTCTTACGAGTGTGGGGGTGTCTTGCCAAAGTAGTCATACCTCCACCAAAGAAGATAAAGATAGGCCCGAAAATAATTGATTGCATCTTCATTGGCTATGCAAATAACAGTAGTGCATATCGATTTCTTGTACATGAGTCTAAAATCCCAGACATTCACAAGAATTCGATAATTGAATCTATAAATGCATCGTTATTTAAACATGTACTCCCATGCAAGTCCCAAGCATAATCAAGTTCATCTAAACAAACACTTAAGACTATTAGTGAAAATAGTCAAGACCAAGAATAAGAAGATGAACAAGAGGTTGAAAATAAACCTCAACGTAGCAAAAGAGCTAGGACAAAAAACTCTTTTGGTCCAAATTTTCTAGTTTTCTTGTCGGAAGGTGAACCTTAAACTTTTAAGGAAGTTATGAATTCTTATGAAGGTCCCTTATGGAAAGAGGCTATCAATAGTGAAATTGAATTTATTTTACAAAATCATACTTGGGAGTTAGTAGATCTTCCTCTAGTTAGTAAGCCTCTAGTGTCCAAATGGATTTTCAAGAGAAAAATGAAAGTTGATGGGTCAATTGAAAAGTACAAGGCTAGACTTGTAATTAAGGGATACAAGCAATGATAAGGCCTTGATTACTTTGACACATATTCTCCTGTAACGAGAATAAATTCCATTAGAATGATACTTGCGATTACCGCTTTGTGAAATCTAGAAGTACATCAAATGGAGATTTATATGAAACAATCTATATGGAACAACCTGAAAGTTTCATAGCCCCAGAATAAGAAAGGAAAGTCTGTAAACTATGAAATTCTTATATGGCTTAAAGCAAGCACCAAAGCAATGCCATGAAAAATTTAATCACATAATGATTGGCTAATGGTTTCAAAATCAACGAGTGTGATAAATGTGTCTATGTGAAAAGTACATAAAATGGATATGTCATTTTATGCCTTTACGTTGATGACATGATCATAGTTGGAAGTGATGATAAGATAGTGAAATTTAAGAAGAATATGCCAAATTCTAAATTTGACATGAAAGATATGGGTCTAGCAGATGTCATTTTGGGAATTAAAATCTCAAGAACATCAAACGGACTCATTCAAAATTCGTCTCATTATGTAGGTAAAATTCTTAGAAAATTTAGCAAATAAGATTCTGGTGTAGCAAGAACACCTATTGATATCAGTTTGCACATGAGTAAAAATAAAGGCGAGGGTACTTCTCAAGTAGAGTACTCTAGAGTGATAGGCAGTCTGATATACTTAACAAGTTGTACAAATCTCGATTTAGCCTATGCAATCAGGAAACTGAGCAGATATACGAGTAATCCAAAGCATGACCATTGGAAAGGAATCATGTGAGTACTAAGGTACCTACGCTATACTCGTAGTTATGGGCTACTCGTAGTTATGGGCTGCACTATAATAGATATCTAATTGTACTAGAAGGATACATGGATGCAAATTAGATATCTGATATGAAAGACTCAAAGTCTACGAGTGGTTATGTGTTACATTAGTAGGTGCAACTGTTTCTTGGAAATTCTCTAAACAAACTATGATAGCCAAATCTACCATGGAATTTGAGTTTATAACTTTAGATAAATGTGGAGAAGAGGCAGAATGGTTATCACAATTTTTAGAGGTTATTCCAAAATGGTCAAAGCTTGTGCCAGTAATTTTTCCATTCATTGTGACAGTCAATCTGTAATTAGAAGAGCACATAGCAATATGTATAATGGTAAGTCTAGACATATACATCAACAACATAATAGCATTAGACAACTACTCTCTACTGGAGTTATCTCTATTGATTATATAAAATCAAAGGATAACATTGCGGATCTGCTAACTAAAGGGTTAAATAGAGAGTTAGTTGAAAAATCTTTGAGGGGAACGGGACTAAAGCCCATGAAATAAGCCAATACAATAGAAACCTAACCTAGTTGACTGAAGATCACAAGATTTAGGTTCAAAAGGATAACCTAGTTATACAAGACTTGTCTTTATCACTATGAGGGTTATCCTCCTATCCATTCTCATGATGAAATAGTGATGTCCGTAAGAGAAATAATAAGCTATGTTTTTATTGATTCTTAGGCATCAGAAATTCGAGCGAAGTAAAATGAGTTACTCTAGTTAAGAATTACCTATGTGAGAGAAAAGTGAGGCCGCTTCTAAAGAAATTAACTTGGGCATAATTCTTATCAACTCTTGCAGAACTTGGCAGATATTCAAGGCCAAAATGAACATAACAATGAGAACTCAAGTGTGTCGGGTAAGACTCTTGTTAAAGTATATTATTATTTACATGAACGGCAGAACAGTTGAAAGACATCATGTCTACTGATTTGCTAGTAAAATCAATGTACTTTTACAAAGGAATGTTCAAAGGTTAATACATACCTATCCTATGTGGGTTTCAAACCTTTGAATTCTATCTCCAAGTCAAACACGTTTTAATGTCGAAAAACGTCCGTTTTAGTTAATCCGTAGATTTCATTCATGTGGGGGATTGTTAGAAAAATTAGCATATCAATATGTTATGTTTATGCTCAATTTTAAGTGTGTTTCACTTCATTGTAAATGAAAAGTCAAAGTTGATTTGGATTCTCCTCCGTGAGAGCTTTGAATCGGTATATGGTACGCTCAAAATGATCAATGGGTCAATGAGAAATTGAATCTCAAAGTGTAACCATTGGAATGGTTTGAAAGAGCAAAAATGAAGGAGGAAAAATTTGTCTCACATTGGAAAAGGAGAACAAGTGAGAGAGTGTTTATATAGAATTGTATATTTGTTAATGGGTAATAAAATATAAGTTACAATACCATTTCTTGCACATGCCTATAGGAGGGTGCAAATCTAGACCAAATCAAGCTTAGCTCGTGTGTGCCCGCAGCTGGGCGTGCCGAATATCGGCCCGAAAATGACCCGGTTTTCCTTGGCCCTCTTTTTGTTTTTCTCCTGAATTTTTTTTTTCTTCTAGAAAAAATGTATGAAAATGAAATGATGAAATTGAATTTTTAGTTTCATTCAGTTTAAATTTGTATTAAACCTAGATTAATTTTCAAATTAAATTTTCATTAATCTTCTCTATTCTCGTGAATCTATAAATTGATAGGTTCCTTCCATATGGAAACACACCAACAGAAAACGAAGTCTCCTCCCTCTCTGTTTCCTTCCTCCTTTCTAGACTTCTAAGTTTTCAGTGTGATAGAGTTCGAGCCGCTTTTTTGAGTTTGAGCCGCTTTTCTGCACCGATATGAGAGAGTGAATTTATTTTAAGAAAATTGTTGCATAATAAGTCTCGATTTAATTCTTAATTTTTCCTCACTATTTTTCAATTTTCTATTTAATTATTTATATTATTTATGATCTGTTTAACATTATATCTTGTTATTCCAGCATATGATTTTGTTTAATCTATTCTGATTCTATTTTTCTTATTTTTAGTATTTACGATTACAGTCTCTATCTACTTCCTGCTTTACTATTTTACTGTTTATAAAATATGTTTACTATATTACTGTTTAAAACTTCTACCTATAGGTATTATTCACTAATTATTCTATTTATTAGATATATAACATCCAACAACTTCTCAGTTGACATAATATAATATACGTTGTATCAATATTTACAGTCCATAACCAGAGGAGAAAACCTTATTGTTTTATTTATCCACACATATCATTATAGTTATTAGTATTTTGTATGTATATATATTTTAGATAGATTCTGTTGCCCTTTTCTGAAGCACTTCAAAACATTGCTCTAATTGCCATGTGGTGGTGGGGTTTCCTTACCAATTCACATATCTTCAATTATTAAATTATTTAACAGATTAATTTTAAATAAATCAGATTTCTTAGGTTAATATATTTTTATTAAACTTTATGGTTATGAAATTTAAACTACTCAAATATGTTTGTTTGTTTGTTTGTTTTTTCTACTGTTTAAACAAGTGTTGTTATAAGATTTTTTGATTCACTTACATTGGTGCCACTTATATGGTCGGTCTTAATTTTATTTTACACAAATTAAACTTTGATTACTTGATTAATTAGTATGTAAGATCTTTTTATAACAACCGACCATCAGTTTGCAAAGCAAGCAACTGGGTTTTGGTCATTAAATGAGAAGCATGTGGTATGCTGTCGTCCGATAAATATTATATCGAACCCATCAATATTCTTGCAAAAATGATTCAAACATAATACAGATTAAGAAAGCTAAATTAATCAGTTTAGGACAAGAATCAAAACAAAACCTCAGAAGAAAATTAATTAATGTCTCTAAATACTGATTAAGAATTATGATTTAATTTAAACCATATACTAATTAATTATTATGATTAATTTATGTTGAGATCAAGTAGAGTTGTGATTGATAATTTTCAGTTTATTATAAGGCCAGTGAATTATTTATATACTCGTAACCCTAAATGTAAATACTCTTATTAATTACTTGACGATATATTATATCATATTACCTACGTTTGTGAACCTTATGGTGGTGATCTCAATTATTAAATAAAAATTTAGCTTAGTTTGGACTAAAGTGCATGGTGTCTACTTCATATGATCATTGAATAAATCTTTGTTTATGATGAAGTTTGCATCTAAGCTTTTAAAATAATATATTAGACCTAGTTTACAAGTTATAAGGCTATAATTATATGAGAATAATTCCTCTTAAGGTAACTTATAAATATGAAGTTATAAGTTAGTATAAAAATATGTAATATATGTGAGTTTCTATTATTAACATTACATATATAGATCTAAAAAATATATCAATTTTATATTAATTTAGAACTCCTTATTTATAATTTAATTTGAGCGGAGCTCCACTCGTAACACAACTCGTGTTACATGGATCTAGCTTTCATCTAAAAATATAAAACTCAGAAAAAAATCGTAAATACAAGTAAGCACAGCTTACCTGCTAAAAAGTTAGAAGTGGCATTCCCAATTAATTTAGTTAGTTTAATATGATATAAGGGTCAACGTTCTAATTGAATTGCACGTGTGAGAAGTGATCCGAATCCTCAAGAACTACAACTTACGGCCATGACAAAACTTTGACTCTCAACTCTTTTGGTATTAAAATACTTCATATTCTCTAAGGGAACTGGGAAGATACAACTTCATTATACAATACGCAGAGAAGAATATGGAAATGGTTAGGGTTAGGGTTATTCCTTTAAAAGTTTCAGAAAGTTACAACCAAATAAAAACTTTTGCGCTCTTTCTTTTCCAATAACAATAGTTACTCTAGCTAGGACAACTGTTCTAGCTTATGTTAGAAAATGAAGAAGAAATAATCAAACTATTTATAAGTATATCGAGATAGGGGAAATACCCAGCAGCACATGGTGTGACGAGGACCGTCCTACCTAGTCATTAAGGCTCAATTCTAAAGATTAGTTGCTTTCACTTTGCAATAAAGAGGGCGATCATACCGGTTTAGAGTGAAGTAGGTCTCCATTAATACTGTGTAGTTAAGTCTTGCTTGATGTGAAGGAGGTACAAATCCTTTGGGAGCTTAATCTTGCTAGTGGTACGATGATCGAAAAGCTGAGATCCGGGATTTAAGAATCGGTAAATTAACTTTCAAAAGAAACAAAGAGGGGTGGCGTGGTTAGAGCTCGAAAATATATTGGAGAAACAATTCTAATCAAAGTTATGAGAAGAGTCCAACTCAAAAAAAAAAAAAAAAAAAAACTATTAGAAGAAAAAAAAAATTTACTAAAATTATTTTCAAAAATTCAAAAGGTTATTTCATTCAAGCTTATTTTATCAAATGGGCAAACTTTCTAGCATATAAGCCGAAGCTTCAATTTTATTGAGATATTGTAAAATTTGTCTAGAGTAGCAAGTTTGTAATGTATTTATTGGATCGGATTTTCTTTGTTTAGTAAATTTAGATGGTTCCTAAAGTGTTTAAAGTCTCTCCCTATTCTTTATCATGTCATTAATCAAATCAGGAGTATTACGAAATCTCTTAAATCATAATTTTGGATTATTATTTTAGAGAAGTAAATCAAATTTCTGATCATTTGACAAATCTTATTTATTCTATTAACTTTGATTCTAATTTTCCATCTTTCTTACCTAAGTTAAAATTTCTTAGAACTGATTTCTATTTTAAAAAAGTTTTGATTTTAATATCTTTGATTTTATTTTATTATTCAATAAATAATAATAATAATACATATTTTCATTAATCTCTCTAGTATTATGACTCCGGGTCAAAAGTGTAACCTATGATTCTTTCGTCAAAATACAACAAAGTAGTACACTACCGTTTCGTTAAAATAAAATATTCCGAAGACTGACTTTTGACGATTCAACGTTTAGAAGTGTTGTTGTTAGAAGTGTAAAAGCAAACCAGAAGAAAAGAAAGAAAAAACATATAACGACCCTAGATAGGAGCTAGGAGCTACTACTTTGATCTAGTACTTCAAAACTAAAATCTTCCTTAAATTCTGTTTTCTAGAAGCGAGTTTGATTGTTTTTTTCTTAACCGATCCTTTCCTAAAAAGCTGACAAGTTGTTATTAATTTGAAGTAGTTATTTTTAATCAATTATGTAATAAGTAGATATAAATATGCTAATGCAAACTTTGAGAAGGTTTATTAAATTTTAACGTTGACCATTAAGTTTCTCTTAAAGGAGAGATTTTGGTTAGTAGAGAAAAATACTATCAAGGCAGTAAAATGCTGCGCAATAAGTGGAGCCTATAATAAGACTAGTAGTCTACTACCCATACGCGTCCATTACTTATGTTGGTTTTCATACTTTTTCCCCTTCCCTCCTTCTTTTCCTTCTCTTTTATTTTGAACGGATAGATGAATAATATTCAATGTCTGGTTGAGATATTCAACTTATTTAATTATTTCCTTAATTTAAGGAAAATCTTACAATTCAACCTTGGTGGGGAGATAATATTCAATATATAAAGGAATTATATATGAGAAAATATTAATATAATAATATAAAATAAATATATATATATATATAATTAAATATAAATAAATCCTCGTAAATACGTTCGTTCATAATTTTCTTATTTTATATTTGAATACTGTGATGTGATATAATGAAGTTAAAAAAGAAAAGCATATTCGGCCAAAGTGAAAGAGAATCTTAAAATACTGTCAATTTTTTTTGGGTACAGTTTTGTATTTCTTAACCTTTTTTTTTTTTTTTTTGTTCCTTAACTGAAATCTTAAAAAGGCTTTTGAACCGTCAGTCAATCTCCAGACCAATTAAGGTTCTATTGTCTTATTTGATGTAAGAAATTTTAATTTGAACTGATCCTTGTCCCTTAAAATGATTCAAAATAAAAACTATAAATACTTAATGAATATCAAAAATTAAACATAATTAATCATGTGTATATAATTTGACATTTTTCATATTCCACTATCGACTGCAAAATTAGCGCTCACACGCGAAAAAGAAAAGAAAAGAAAAGAAAAGAAAAGAAAAGAAAAGAAAAGAAGAAAAGAAAAGAAAAAGAAAAAGAAAAAGAAAAAGAAAAAATTCGCTTTCACTTTCGATGTGTTCTATAGCGCCATTGCACGAAAAATTTGCAAGAATGGCTTCTCGACATAGATACATATTAAAAAAAAAAAAACTATGAAAATAAGAAACGTAAAAATGGAAAAAGAAATAAAAGAGAAGAGTAGCGACCACCTCTATAGTTATAGTTGGTAGGTGAGTGCGAGTTTTTAATGTTGCCAAAACAAGTATCCAAAATCATCGTCATCAATGATACTGTGACACCACGGCCACGAGTGGGGATACAGCCAACCATCCACCGAGTCAACAAATACGAACTCCTTTCCCGACTCGGCCGACTCGTAACTCGTTCCCAAGCTCGGCAGCTCCACTATCTCACTCAGCTCCTCCGGCGAAGAAGAAGAAGAAGATGATGATGATGACTCCGACGAGGACGAAGGAGGAGGAGGAGGAGGAGGGTGCCGAGGTGGATGCGGAGTCGGAAGCTCCATGATGGCGGCTTTGGCAGCGGCAGCCTGGACATCCCGCGGGGAGTTGGAAGCGGGTCGGGGGAGCGAGTCGGCGAGTTCGGGGAAGTTGAGGATTGCTGAGCTGGCACCTTTGATGGTTAGAGCAGCCACGTCATGTGCACGCGCTGCCATTTCAGGCGTGGAGAAAGTGCCGAGCCAGATCCGGTTCTTCTTTCTCGGTTCTCTGATTTCGGATACCCATTTGCCCCACGTCCTCATTCGGACCCCCCGATAAACCGGATGTTTACTATTGTTATCGTCATTAGTATCTCGGGATCTCTTAGGCCGAGTCTGGGAGGGACCCGGTCCAGATAGCCCGTTAGGAACCGATGAAGATGGTGATGATGATGAACAAGTAGAGGAGGAGGCGATGATGGTAAAGCTCGACTCAGTCTCTGAGTTGAGCGGGTCGTAAGCCATTGTTGATTGCTACAGCTTTCTTTGTGCACTTGAGTATGGCAAAAAGAGATTATTTGTACTATGCAGCATGCAGAGCGAGAGAGAGTGAGTGAGAAAGGAACGTGGGACGGAGTGTTTGTTAAATGGGAAGGGAATGGGGATGGCCTTTTAAACAACAAATATGGGTCGTGTCACCTTCTAGTTTGGCCATTCTACAATCCCTATTTATTAGAAGCTTTGACAATGTTGTTCGATTAACACACACGAATCCAACACGTATGTATGTATAGAAAGAGAGAAAAGAAGGTGAGGGAGAGACCTATGGATGGTTCATTTCCCATCTGCTTCCGGAAAAATATCTTCTCACATTAGTGAATATATAAATTAGATTTTAGAAAGTTAAAGAGTAAGATAGTTTAATTAGGTTTAACTTTTCCAATAGCCATAGAATTAGGCTAAATACTTGCCGAGTCATGATACCAAGTGAAATGTCTTTGTATATTTATATGCATATTGTTTTATGTTTATTATACAAATATGATCAAAATCATAAATATAACTCAAATATATTATTTAGTTTATAATTTTAATTAGAATTAGTTGTTAATCTTTTCTTACAAATTAGAAAGATGTCATAAGAAATAATGTTATGCACACTTTTGTGTGGCCAAAATACAACAAAGAGTTGGCTGAGCTTTCATATATTACAAAATAATAAAGGAAAAAAGGCCCAGGTTGCTGGGCTGGAAACAGTCCAGTAGTTGGCTATAACTGCGACCTTCATCTCGTAATCAAGAGACGGCCAGACTTTCACCTGCACATAATTTTGAAGATTGATTTTGTTTGTCGGCTACTTTTAAGCAGTGATTTTTTTTTCCTTGGGCCTTTATAATCAAACAAGAATGAGACGGGCGTGGACCCCTTTATGGAGGGAGCATCTCAAAACAATCATGTCCGGATAACCTGCTTATTTTGTTATAAAAAATATATATATATTAATATTTATTTTTTATTTTTATAAAGTAAATTTAATTTTTTATTATGAAAAATAAGTATCAAATTAATATTTATTAAAATAGTTACAGCTTTTTTTTTCAGCTAGTTTGACTAATAAAATACAAAAATACCCATAACATAACTCATCTTTTCACTTTAGAACTTTTATCCTCTAATTCAGTAAATAAATGACCGGTTTGTAATATGGTTGGATAGCCCAGTAAGAGAAAGCATGATCAGCTAGATTGGGAGGATTACGAATCAACTCACGGGCTGGGTTGATTCGTAGCATTGTAGCATTGACAATTCAAATGGTTTGACTAAGGATTGACAATTCAAATGAGAAATGACTCATTTGTAGCATTGACAATTCAAATGGTTTGATTGAGAATGAATCTCTTATAACTCGGGTTGGTCTAGATCAGCTTGACCCAAGTATAAAATTTTGGTCAGTGTTATACCCAATTTCGGGATAACTTTAATGAGACAACCTTAAAGACTGAGGTTGGATATCATTAGCTTTGATTATGGAAATAGAGTACTGAGGATAGATGATATTATACCAAATTCCGGAATAGCTTTAGTAGGGTATTCTTAGAGACTGAGGCTGGACATCATTAGTCGGGATTATGAAAATAAAGTATTGAAGATAGATAATATCTGAAGCTCAGGTACAGAAAGGCTGAGGTGGCATCAGCTCTATTATTCATATTTGTATGAGACAAAAAGCCTTACAGAGACGCTGAAGCTGAGCCAAATATTTTTCTCACTCAACTCAACAATTGGCAATGTGACTCTAAACGAGTTGTGGAAATCAATCACCCCTATATATCTCAGACTGATTCAACGGGCCTCAGAGGGTCTAACACTTGAAGAAGCAATCGAAATGCGTAAAGAGGGGAAGAAAACTTATACCAATATGTCAGCTAGGTACACCACCCTGCTCATAATATGTTCTCTTTTAATTCCATGCTTTGAAGTTTGAAGTTAAGGGCAAAGAAAGATTTGTGATTGATTTGTAATGGGATACAGGGAAAAATGGTGTGTACTCTAATCTAGTGAAAGAGGTCAGCAAATGGAGTATGCGAACTTGTTCGAATAAATTGTCAAGGGATGAATGGGAGTGACTTCCGGAAAATCGGTGCTAAGCTGAAGGTCTGTTTTAAAATTTAATAAAAAAAAAGGAAAATTTTTTTTTTCTTACGCTTGTTTAAAGGCTAAAGGTTAAACTTCTCTTTTTATTTATTTATTTATTTGGCCAGCGTTAAACTTCTCTTTAATGGGCACAATTTTCATCTTTCGTATTTTAACTGGCAGGATCTAGTTCCATGTGTTCTAATCTCTTTTGAAAGTGAGCACATCCTAATGTGGAGAGGGCCTGATTGGAAGCCCCCTGCACATAAGGGACTGGAAGAAGATGATCAAGAGGGAGAGACAACATCTGTTCCAACAATTTCTGTCGAAGATTCTGTGCGTCCAGAATCCGTTGTCCCAATGGGAGGAATAAATGAGGAGATTAACATAGCTACTGATACAAGCTATGATGACGATGACGAGTATGAAACTAGGAGGGTAATATCCAAAAGTGGGACTGTTTCAGATGGTGAACTGAAATAGTGGGACCCGATTCAGTTATCGAAATGATACAAAACGATATTACCACAGAAGAATCACAAGTTCTCAGTCAGAGATCTGACAAAAGTGCAGCTGCTACTGAGATGGTTCTATTACTACTAAAGCAAGCTACTAAAGCAAGCTGTTGAGAATGGCAGCGCAGTAATTTTAGAGGATTCAAGCTTAGATGCTGATGTCATATATAGAAGGTCTGTTGATTTTTCCCACTCAGCTCCACTGGGTCCCATTTATCAGCACTGGCCTAGGAAGGTAGCAGTTAAGTGAGGATTTGGAAGGGAAAGTAACAACACTTTCAGTAGAGAGGGAAAGTGAGAAGAATTCGGGTCCTTCTAATAATATTAAAAGGAAGAAAGGTTTCAGTGCACATAACCTCAATATAGCACCTCGAGGAAGCCTAGGAATAGATGAACGTGCAAAACTATTAGCATGATCAATCCAAGCAAGTTTTTTTTCTGACGTATTTGACGATAACAAACAAAGTTTCTTGTATGAAATTTATTATGATTACAATTTGGTGATCATAGTTGAAGCATTGATGTATTAGGCCTCTTATGTTACACATAATACACAGATTGTGTGGGGCTAGGTATAAAAACGAAATATGTAGATAGATTGCATAGAAAGCATGTAAGAATGTTTAATAGAAGGAAAACCGAATAGAGCGGGTTTTTAATTCGAGAATAATTTCATTCTAAACATGTGATACTGGCTTCTTGTCAAGTTCATCTTGCTCCTCATCTTTCACAACATGTTTCCATAACCAGTGATTCTGCCATAGAAGATACACTTCTTCTATGGGCACTTGTTTCGTTTCAGGCAAGAGGAAGAAGATGAAGCAGCTCATAATCACTATCAAACCAGCAAACAGCAAGAAGATCCCATACCTGAGGTGACACAACGATGCAAGAAAACACTGGGCTATCAAGGCCGTGAACAGAAGATTTACACAAACCACCACACTCTGGCCTGCCGATCTAGTCTCCAACGGAAAAAGCTCGCTCGGTACCAACCACCCTAGTGGGCCCCATGACCTCCCATAAGCCAACACGAAGAGACAAATCACTATCACAAGGAATATCCCAATCCCTTTCGGAAGAACCTCCCCTTCTCCGAACTTCAATGCCAATGTCACGGCAACCGCTATCTGTCAATAAAAACCCGTCATGGTAAGTTTTTTAACTAACATTGTTAAGTTTAGAGAATTAAAAAAAATATTTACCAAGCATAGTATCATTTCACATCCGGCTTCGAGGAAGAAGGCCCTACGCCCAAACTTATCGACCAATCCCATTGAGATGAAAGCACCAAGAACAAGGGCCCCACTAGTAATAACTGACGAATATAAGGAAGCTCCGGATCCGAACCCTAAGCTTTGGAAAATTACAGGTGCATAGAAGAGAATTGAGTTCATTCCGGTAAGTTGTTGAAAAGCTGGGATTCCTAATGCCCCAATAACCAACTGGGGCTGATTTTTCCGTTCAAAAAGATTCTTAAAAGGATGCTTTATCGCTTGAGCAGCATTGCTCGCATCAATCAAATCAGCAAATTCTGCATCCACATTTTTAGTCCCTCTAACTTTCTCAAGCACTTCTCTCCCTTCCTCTAACCTCCCTTGCTCGACTAAACTGTTAGGAGTTTCCGGAAGGAACAACCCCCCAAAAAACATCAATGCAGCTGGAACGGTTGCTAAACCAAGGGATAATCTCCACCCCCAAGGGTGGATTTTTTCTGTCCCGTAATTAATTAAATTGGCGACTAAAATTCCTAGGCAGGTAGTTAGTTGAAACAGTTGGTTAACCGCTCCTCGGATTTTGGCAGGAGCCATTTCCGAGAGGTAAAGTGGTACCGCTTGGTTTCCAAAACCGATTCCGACTCCGAGCAGGATCCGGCCAATGATTAGCATTGGGATGTTTATGGCAGCTGCATTAAGGACAGCCCCTAGGAAGAAGGAGATTGATCCGACAAGAATGCTGGCTCTTCGGCCTTTGTTTCGGGTTACATGGGAAGCAGCAAAGGTGGAGACGAGGCCGGCAAAGTAGAGGGATGAGGTGAAGAGGGTGAGGATTTGATTGTCATATTTGCAGTAGTCTGTTTCTTTGAGGTGTTCTTGCTTTCTTCTGTACACTTTTGGGAAGAATTTCTTGAGGAAATCATCCATGGATGTCACTCCACCTGGAAAAAATAATAAATAAACATAAAGAAGTTCTATAAATCCCATCTTTTGGTCTGAATTTTAAAACAGAGAATTAAAATCTTTTCCCTTTTCTTTCTAAATGCCACATTCTAACACTCTTTTAGACCTCCCACAAATGTGATAAGTCATATCAACTATGTGTATAGATGGGATATACCGGTATACCGTACATATCCAGTCCCTATGTCAAAAAGCATGCCATTTACACTTTCCTCACAACTAGGGGGTGCGGGGGAAGATCTATATTTTTTTCATACCCAGGTCATGTTTTGTTTTTCATGAAACTCATAAATTTGGAGATAAAAACATGAAAAAAATAACTAAAAAAATTGAGAATACCCAGATGAGAATTTGCATGAAAAAAAGGATACCCATATGAAGAAAATCAATTAAGAAAAAAAAGAAGAATGGAAAAAGAGAGAGAGAAGGAAAAAACTTACCAGAAACTCCTAGATCATAACCAAAGAGGGAGCCACCAAGAGCAGCAACAGTACAAGCAATAATGAAATACGAAGTAATTCTGTACTCATAAAGATGAGCCCTTTTTAGTGCCCCTGCATCTGTAAATCCTCCTCCTGCCATTTTTTTTTCCTCTCAGGCTTCGATCTCTCTCTCTCTCTAAGTATTGTTAGTATGATATACAGAGAGGCAGTGTGGAAATATGTTTTTAAGCGGCCATAGTCAACCAATGACGAAAGAAGGAAGAACGGTGGAATTCAATTCGTATATATTTAAAAATCTTACACGACAGAACAAAAACATTTTTTTTTTCTTTTTAGTTTTGAGTTTGTTGAATCATAATTAGAATATTGTGAATATATATATATATATATATATTATTTTCTAAGTCTTAATTTTGTAGAATCATAATTAGAATATTTTTTGTTTATAATTTATCTAATTAAAACAAATTTTACAGTTGGTTACAAAATTAGGATTGTTACAAAATCTGATCCAAATATCTGAACTTACTCAAATTTTAGTTTTAATGGATTATCCATCAACGATTACATAAGATAATCCATTATTATTATTATTTTGACCCCAAATCTTCCTTATAATATGTAATAACCCCAATTTAACATCTTTTTATTTGCTGTATTTGCCTCTACATTATTGTTATTATTCTTGATGAGAATTCTTAAAATATTTCGACTGTATTAAACTTTACTGACTTGTGATGCCACGTCATCACGAACAGCCGCTGGAGTATTTACTCCTGTAATATCTAAAACATGCCTCTATTATTTATTACATCATCATTAAAAAAATGTCAAATTGGACGATCTTATTACGAGGAAGATGAAGACAAAAAGGACAAATATTTAAAAAATTTAAGTAGAAGTTTGACTTCTGAGCGGCTAAGCCTTATCCTTCCAAGTTGTCAAACAAGTTGGATTGTGATTGTGATTGTGATTGAGATTTAGCTTCTTCTATATTTTAGTAATCTGAATTTGTCACTTAGATTGCAATAATGACAAAATTTAAACACTAAACTAAACCTAGTTTAGTTAAGCCTTTGTCAATATCTAAGAGTGCATGTTTAAGTTTATGAATAAATTGTAAACTAAATATGTCGTATCATGAAGCAAATTTATTCCTGTTATATAATTTTGACAAGTCAAATATCTCTTAGATTTAATTTGATATTTCATAACTTTAGAACCAAAAACTTAGAAAGTTTGAATTTGAGTCTAGGAGCTAAAATAAAAATAATTTTTTATATTTTAATATTTAAGAGAGATAAATAAACAAATTGTATCTTAATTATTCTATATGTTGTTCATCTTGACATAATGTTTATAATATATACAAAAGGAGAAGTTAATTACTCATTGATTCTAGCTAACCACTAGAAGGAAAAAGGAATATATAATATACATAATCTGCTACAATAACGTAAAGACAGTTAGCTATAACTAATTAGAATATGATTCCTTAGATATCTCAATACTCCCCCTCAAGTTAGAATGTATGTTGATGACGCCTAACTTGTTTAATAATCCAAGGAACTGCTTTAGCTGCAAAGGCTTAGTGAACATATCTGCAGGTTGCTCTACTGTTCTAATGTGTGCAATTTTAAAACATTAAATCCTTCACTCTAACTTGTAATTTCTCACAAACAACATGGCAATCAATCTCAATATGTTTTGTTTGTTCATGAAAAACTGGATTTGAAGCTATGTAGAGAGCAGCCTGATTATCACAGAAAAGGAATGCTGGTTGCGTACCTTTCACATTTAAATCCTTCAAGATGTTATGCAACCAAGTAATCTCACAACAAGTAGAAGCCATAGATCTATATTCAGCTTCTGTACTAGATCTTGAGACAGTTCCTTATTTCTTTGTTTTCCAAGAAATAGGTGCATTACCAAGGAATATATAATAACCAGTGACTGGCCTTCTTGTGTCTTTGCATCTCGCCCAATCTGCATCGCAATAGGCATTTAATTGTAATCTTCCAGTGGAGGGCAGCAACAAGCCTCGACCTGGTGTATGTTTTAAGTACCGAAGCACCTTATGTGCAGCTTCGAGATGTGGTTCTCTTGGCTTCTCCATGAACTGGCTAAGGATGTGGACATCGTACACAATGTCTGGTCTTGTGATAGTGAGGTAGATTAATCTCCCTACCAATCTTCTGTACTCTGCGGGATCAGATAACATCTTTCCTTCTCCTTGTGTCAAGGCGGTGTTGTACTCCACAGGAAAGGTGGTGGGTTTTGTACCAAGGAATCCCGAATCTTCAAGTATTTCCAACGCATATTTCCATTGGCTTAGAACAATTCCTTGCTTAGAACATGCAACCTCTATGCCAAGAAAGTATTTCAACACTCCCATGTCTCGTAGTGTGAGCCTGTCAGACAAATATTTCTTCACCATAGTTATGTCATCAAAATGACTACTTACTATGATGCTGTCGTCAACATATACCAATAGGACTGTGAAGTGACCATTGTAATTTCTGACAAATAAAGAATAATCTGACCAAGATTGTTGAAAACCAGCCGACTTGAGAGCATCAGACAACTTTATAAACCATTGTCTAGAGGCTTGTTTGAGTCCATACAGTGATTTGTGTAGCTGGCAGACTCTTGTCTCCCCCTTTCCTCCAAAACCAGGAGGAAGTTTCATGTAAACATCTTCATATAGGTCTCAATGCAAGAAGGCATTGATGATGTCAAGTTGGTGAAGATGCCAACCTTTTAAAGATGATAAACTGAGAAGAATGCGAACGGTGGTAAGCTTGGCAATAGGTGCGAAAGTTTCACGGTAGTCAATTCCTACAACCTGACTGTAGCCTTTAGCAACAAGGCGAGCTTTGTATTGCTCAATACTACTATCGGGATAATACTTGATTTTATATACCGATTTGCACCCAATAGGGCGCTTGTTTGCTGGCAATGGTATAAGGCTCCAAGTACGATTATCTTGTAGTGCACGGATTTCAGCTTTCATAGCATCACACCATTTTGGATCAAGTACTGCCTGTGAATAAGATGTAGGCTCTCTATGCAAGGTTAGAGCAGTAGTGAAAGCTCTATGTGTAGAAGAAAGTATATCATAAGACAATACATGCGAGAGAGAGTGAGCAGTACCTGAGACCTCGATCGGTGATGATGATGAGACAATACGTGAGGGGAGAGCCGCCTCGATGTGGAAGTCATGCAGTAGGCTTGACGTGCGTGTAGGTCTGGTGGAACGACGAAGGCTTTGTGGAAGAGGAACAGTAGACTCGAGAGGATGTGGTGAAGGAGAGATAAGGGACTCAAGGGAATTTTGAGAAGTAAGAGATGTAATTTCAAAAGATTGTGCAGCGAAATGGAGTGGGTGAGGAGCAGAAGAAGAAGTATTTGAATGGGATGGGTTTTCGATCGGAGGACTTTGACTAGAGGTGGGGGACATGGTGGTAGAATTATGTTGGGCAAGTGATTCATGCTCAGCAGGAACTTGGGCAAGGGAAATTTTTACTAATTTTAGTACAAGAATCACGTACAGACGTTCCAAAATCAATGGAAGGATTTGGATGAGATTCAAAAGATTGAGGATGTTTCAAGGTAATGGAGGGATAAGGAAAATCTGTTTCGAAAAAGATAAATGTCTTGAGAGATATATGTTTTCTTGCCTTTCAAGTCATAGACTCGATAACCCTTTTTACCATTCGGATATCCTAAAAAAATGCACTCGATTGACTGAGGATCGAATTTGGTAGGCTTGTATGGATGTGTAGAAATAAAATACACCCAAAAACTCGAAGATGATCATAAGTAGGTGTTTTGGAGAAAAGTCTTTCGAAAGGTGTTTTACCATTTAAAAGTGGTGTTGGTGTTCTATTGATGAGATAACTGACTGTCAAAATGGCTTCCCCCCAAAAGTTTTTTGGAAGGTTGGCTTGAAAAAGGAGTGAACGAGCCACATTTAAAAGATGCCGGTATTTTCTTTTAGTGATACCATTTTGTTGGGGATTGTTTACACATGTAGTTTGGTGCTCAATCCCCTTTGACGAATAAAACTCATGCATAGCAAATTTAGGACCATTATCACTCCTAATTATCTTGACACGTTTATCAAATTGATTTTTGATCAAGTGAATAAAGCTAACAAGGGGTGAACGAGTTTCAAATTTGTGTTTCATGAGATAAACCCATGTGCCCCGAGAATAGTCATCAACAATTGTTAAGAAATATTGTGCACCAGTAAGTGAAGGAACATGGTAACCACCCCAAATATCGACATGAATTAATTCAAAACAATCTTTGCTAAAAGTAGTAATTAAAGGAAATGACTGTCGAGTTTGTTTAGCCAATGGACAAATCAAACAATTATTTGGTGCACAATTATTTTTAGAAAAAGGAAATAATGAAAAGACTCAGTTTGATGGGTGACCTAGCCGTTCATGACAGAGATTCGATGTTTGAGCTCGAGCCATACTGCAGGTTGCTTCCTGATAGGTGTCAAGGCAGTATAGTCCCTCCTTCGAAGTTCCTATCCCAATCATCCTCCGCGATTGTAGGTCCTGCACAAAGCAAACTTGTTTCAAAAATACTGTGACATAAAACGAATCAAGAGCCAGTTTGCTAACATATATCAAGTTCAGGTAGAATGAAGGGACACATAACACATTCTCAAGTCTAAACTATGATGTAAATTGCACAGTCCCAATGTGCGTAACTCATGTGGAAGAACCATATGGTAATCTCACAGCATGATGTATAGCAGGCCTTAAGGAAGTAAGTAATTGTATATTACAAACAATATGATCAGTTGCACCACTGTCTATAATCCATGTATTGGCTAGGGAATCAGCCTTACCAGAAAGCTCTTCATTGTTGGGCATTTTACCAGCTTGATTCACTGATGCAATGTGTCCATTGTTCAGTAGATCTCTTAGACGAGCACATTGTTCTTGAGAAAAAAAGAAGGAGGCTGATCCTCCTTGGATGTCACAGAATGCCGATAGATTATCTGCTCGACTTGTCCCTTCTCCTGCTTGGAGTGCCTTTCGCTTTCTACACTCATCATAAGTGTGTCCTTTATAATTGCAAAAAGAAAAATGCAGATGTGCCTTACAGTTCTTAGTTTGATGATTGTTGCGGCCACACTTTTCACAAATGCGACGATCTCCTTCGCTGCTGCCTTCACCGCGTGTTGACCTGCGCGAGTATGCCATAAGGTGCTCAGTGGTGCGCCCTTGTGTGCTGTTAAGATCTCTATTGCGCACGGCAAGGGGCTTAGGGACTACACCCTTGTGCGCTGCTTGGTCAAGCCGCTACGCATAGAATGTTGTTGCCTCCGAAGGCTCTGTGATCAAGTTGTTTGCAGCGACTGCTGCTTGCCTTTCATGGTGTAGCACCATCGAATAGACCTTATTCAGTGTTGGCAAAGGGTCCATCCCTATAATGTTGCTTCGAACTGTTGCAAACTCATCTGTTAATCCCAAGAGAAACTTCATGATTTTCTAGGTTTCAATATAAGACTTGAGTTCCTCTCCTGCTTCACAGACACAAGAAGGAAAATTGCAAAGAGCCTCATTCTCATCCCAAAAGCTTTTTAGTTGCGTGAAGAAAGAAGTGACAGTGGAGGAACCCTGTGCAAAATCATGGATGGCATTTTCTATATGGAAAGTTGGACAGTGTTGGTTTGTCCAAACCTCTCGTACAACTCGAGCCAAACCGTTCTTGCATCCTTGCAGTGAGCTAAACTCTTTGATATCTCTTTGGACATTGATGCTAGCCAAGTCTTGACCATAATATTGCAGCGATTCCATTGTAATTGCTCGTCCGGATTTTTGACAGTTTTAGTGAGAGTTCCGTTGACAAACCCGATCTTGTTTTTGATTTGAAGCGCCATGTTCATGCTTTGAATCTAAGCGCTGAAGTTGTCCTCCATCAACGATTGTGTAACAAGAATTGCTCCTGGTTGATCCAATTGATGGATGTATAGAGGGTGATGGGAATTTTCCCATGCCGGACCCTTCTGTGATGAAGAGGAATCCATTTGGGTTTTTTGTTCTTCTTCTGTCATCGTGTGACAAGGTTTTAAGTTTTGTATTTGTAGGGTTTTTAGGAGGAACTATTGCTCTGATACCATAAACAAATTGTATTTTAGATATTTTGTATGTTGTTCATCTTGACAGAATGTTTACAATATATACAGAAGGAGAAGTTACTTGCTCTTTGATTCTAGCTAACTACTAGAAGGAAAAAGGAATATATATATATAATCTGCTACAATAACGTAAATACAACTAACTATTACTAATTAGGATATGATTCCTTAGATATCTCAATAAGAAATATAAAAAATAATTAAAATTTTAGTATTTTTATATCAGATGTGAGGTTGACAGTAATACTGACAGAAGAGAATGGTAGTAGCCGTTGTGAATGAGGGTGGTAATAATCAATATAGTGAAAATAGAGAAAAAAATACATAAATAGATGAATAAAGTTGATTTAAAAAATAAAAAATTTAAATTAAAGGGATAAAAAATAAAAATAAATTATATTAAATTATATTAAATTTAAAATTTTAATAGTAATTTAATGATCATATATCATGTTAATAATACTTTTATTTATTTTTAATAAAATTAGAAATTTATTATAATTTAAATTAAAATTAAATATTTATTATTACTATTAAAAATTTTAGATATTTATTATAAAATACAATAGATTTTTAAAATTTATCATAACTTTTCTTATAATATTAATGTATTAATTATTATGATTTATTAATATTATAAATAAATTTCCTTAAAGTTTTAAAAATTATTAATAAATCCTTTATATTTTTCCTAAGTTACAACAAGTCAAATTGTTATAGTGACCGTAAAGTTTAACTGTCAATTATATTTTTTTATTATATAAAAATATATAAATAAAGGATAGAAAAACTTGAATTACTTCTCACATTTCACATCCAATAGTCCATTTTCCTAAACGCAGAGAATTCTCAATTTAAACTAATTATAATAGAGTTGGAAAGTGAACTAGGCATATGCAAGCAATTGATGCACCAACCATCGCTCCCGGAGTTAGTCGCCGATTGACGGGTGGTCCCAACCACCATCTCACCGATTTATTGTAGGTTGGTAGCAGTGCGGGTCGGGACACTGATTTTTTATATATTTTTATTTGTAAGGATGTATAGGACATTTGTATCCGTTTGGGAGAGAATCCTTCCAAGGTAACATGAATATTATCTGTTGAGAGGCAATTCTTCCAAAGGTAGCAACACATCAAATTGGTTTTGCTGAAGAGCAGCAGCAACTCATGCATTTTTGTTTACGGCGCTTAATTAATTAGCGGAGTTTTTTTTTCCTAAGGTGGTTTTGGTGTTATAAGGTGCCACTAATTAGATAGAAAATCCACTTGATTAGTAAGGTCGGCTCAATATATTTGGGGCCTTAGAGGAAAATAAAAAATGTGATTTTTTAAATGATGATCAATTTATAATTTTATATATTTTTATAATAACTCAAATTCAAAATGTAAAAAAATTAAGTAAAAGTGTTCGTCGTGATAATTATATTGTCTATATCATATTATATATATATATATATATATATAATAATTATACTTAAATTTTCTTTAAATGATATGTAGTAAGTATTAAATACAAAATCATATCATTTGTCAAACTTTTTTATATCAAAACTTACCATATTGGCAAACTTTTATAAAAATTTCCTAAAATGCTCTTTATTCAAATGACTTTGCGATATCTATTCCACTAAAGAATTACCTTTTCATATACTAAAATTAATTAGGAGAAGATAGTTACAAAAATTTAATTACATTAGAAAATTAAAGTTTGGAAAATGACCTTTCATCTGGAAAAGACGTTTTGTATACTACAATGCTTATAAATTGGAGAATCATAATTGAAACCTTACGGTAAAATCATGATTTCATCGCTATAGTTAGTTACCATGTCCCTTCCCTACACATCTCGATCCTTCCTTCAAATTGTGAAACTTCATATAGTGCTTATGCAAGTGGCTACACTAATATACAAGCGACTGCTTCTGTATCTCAAGGTGCCGCCAATGATGCTTATACTCCTACATATCCTGTCCAGATGGCTCTCCCGCAGCAGAATTATGCTCAACCGACCGCTCCAGTAACACTGGCACCAATTCAATAGCAAGTTGCATAAGCCCTTCAGGCACACTATTCAACATGAGTGGTTGTAGCTAGATATTTCAGAGAAGGGACATCTGAGCTTTGTATTTTTGCTTCTTTTTTTCTATTTAGTAGTAATATATATGTATTTAATTATTGAAAAACTATGCATCAAATATAAATTCAATAACATTATATTGAATCCGTCAAAAGAATATATTAATCGATTATTTAGAAACTGTAATCGAATGAGTTGTTGTTCGAAGATAGGAATAGATAAGCAACTACTGAAGGCTTCGAATTTGGAAAAGCTTAATTCCAAATATGGTATAGTATACACATCTTTCCATTTGTTTAATCATTAATTTTTTTATATCATATTCATTTCTTTATTGTTATTTTTATAATATATATATACGTTAATAATTTACTTTCCTTAAATTTAACAGAGGGAAGGAGACGAAAGGAGAGGAAGAAAAAAAATAAAAGGATTCGGATCTCCAACCATTTTCATGAAACTTGCAGTAAGTATATTCTTATCTACAACATAAGAATATTGTTTGTTTATTATTATTGTAATGCAGGAATTGCTAATAATATTATTGTATAATATGCTGAATTGATGAAAGTATAGTTTTAATTTAATATAGCATGCTAAAAGTTGAGGTTATATTGCATGAGTGTACACGCTCACAAGAGAAGCAACCAGTATCATGCAACATCAAATCAAAATTAATGTTATGCTAGTAAATGATAATCATTGTTTGATTTGAGAAAGCATAATATTATGATATATGAGAAGGAAAAATGTATTTTATGACATGCATATTATGAAGCATACATGGTATTTTATGCATAGCATGGTACGAAAAAAAGTGAGGTGATGCCGGATCATAGCAAAACACTTTATCGGTCATAATAGAAAACATATTTTAAAAGTCATAGCAGATCGCTCTAACTGTCATAGTGGATCACTAATTTGGTTATAGAAGGTCTAAATTTTTGTAAAGCCGGCGGCAACATTCTTAGGGCCTCAAGTTGTAGTGTAAGAAAGAGCATGTCATTTACATAGTTAAATTCAAAGAAACTCATTTAAAGATATATGACTACTACTTACTAAGCTTTTAGCTCCGAGTAGTTTCCTGTGTTGTAGATAAACATAAAGTTAAATATGTACCTTCATTGTCTGATAAATGAAGCAGGATCAACTTTGTGGAAAGTACATATAGGACAGACTTGTGGAAGGATGAAAGACACAAAAAAAAATGTATTTTAGAAAGCTTATATATATATTACTTCATAAAAAAGAAAGTTAAAAAGAAAGTTAGAAAGCTTATAAGATAACTCTTTGTTAAAAAATTTTGGGATTAATTCCCTATGGTATTGGATTTCAACACTTTAATAAAGTTTAAGTTATTATATATTTTGTAAAGATGCTTTAAAGTTAGATAGCAAATGATGTACCTACTAGTTATCTCAACAAAAAAAAAATTAACTATTTTGTCAAAAAAACATTTCAATAAATTAGATAGCTAGTAGAAGGGCTTTATAAGGTGGTATCAGAGCATAATGTCACAGACTGCCTTTCTTGTTAGAAAAGATGGAGGAGGCTTCATGGAAGAGTCTAGAAACTTCTAGACTTCTCTAGCATTCTCTAGGGTTTCCTACACTTTTGTAGAATTCTCTAGAATCTTGTACATTCTTCTAGTCCCTTGTAGAATAGTATGGAAATCTCTAGAAGATAGATTGTAGCCATTAGATCAAATTGATCTTGACCATCCATTCCAAGGTGGGGGTCTACATAAGGAGGAGTCCTCCTCATTTGTAAATCATCCTAAAAAATACTAGCATTCTAGCAATACAAAGAGTTCTTTGTTCTCTAGCTTGAGTGTTCTTCTAAAGTCTTCAAACAAACCTCTTGGCAAGGTTCGGTTAGGCTGACTTGGTTACTTGGAGGAGTGTCAAGTGCCGCACGGAGCGTCTAAGTTCGGGGTGAAACTTTACGCACGTGACAGTTGGAATCAGAGCCAAGGTCGTACGGGAGGGTGCGAAGTGGTTCAATTCTTGCCAAAAGTTTTGTGTAGGTGAAGATCTTGTGGAAGAAATGGCTAGCGGTGGTTCCAACGTTGTCGATACAATTGAAGGAGAGACAAGGCGAGATAATGTTAAGGGTGGAGGAAGACAGGAGCAACGAGAGCTATCTCGAGACATGCTTGCATCATTAGAGAACCGTGTTCTCAAGTTGGAGAACACTGTGGTGAGGCAAGGCAATGTGATGGAGAAGACGGTGGAACAAGTAGCGGATTTGGCGATGGCTAACCAAGGAGGTGGACTTCAAGAGGGATTCCAAGCATCATTGGATAGGATTGTCGCCACAATTCAAGGGGAGATGAGGGCTCTCCAAGCCAACATGGATGCTTCTCTAGCAGAAGTGCATGAGAGGATGCAGATCATCAAGACGGATGTGTCACTCTGTAAATACAGGGTGTCTAGGGACATAATCGATGCTCCTCTCGCACCAAAGGTGGACGTGCCTCGACCCAAGACCTATGCAGGAGCTAGGAAGTGAAAGGAAGTAGAGAACTTTCTATGGAGCTTGGAACTCTACTTCAGGAAAATGAGGATCATGGATGATGAAGAGAAGATAGACACGGTACCTCTCTATCTTACCGACACCGCGGCACTATGGTGGAGGAGATTGAGCGGTGACATTGAGCGAGGACTCTTCGAGATGACAAGGTGAGACGAGTTCAAAGAGGCATTCAGAGCACAATTTTGCCCAAGGAATCTCGAAGATGAAGCACGAGGTAAACTTCGTCACCTCACTCATAAATCTAGTATTTCTGATTATGTAAATGAGTTTTCAGAAATATTGTTGGAGATCCCGGACTTCCCGGAAAAGGAAGCCAAATTTGCCTTCATAGAAGGGTTACAGCCTTGGGCCAAGCAAGAGTTGAAGAGGAGAAACATTCAAACTCTCAAAGCCGCAATTGAGGAGGCGGAAAGCTTGACCGAGTATAGGTGGGAGGATAAGCCTAAGAGTAGTCACTGGGATGACAAAGGCAATGGTGGGGGAGCCACCAAGAGTAGCTTCAACAACCACAATGAGGGAGCGGGTAAGCCCTTTGGAGGGAAGGGTTTTGGCAAGGGTGTGGGGGAGACATCCAAGGCCAAGATGTTGAAGTGCTTCTTGTGCGAGGGACCGCACATGGTTCGGGATTGCCCGAAGAAGGCAAAGCTCGCCGCACTTGAAAGAGGCGAGGAGTTAGAGGAAGGGGCAAGGATGGGGTCAATTCAACTCCTTGGTGCACTCAAGGCCAAGGTCGTTGAAGGACCTAAGTTGCCAAAGAAGGGATCCATGTATGTTGGGACAAACGTTGTGGGGAGGCAACTGAAAGCCCTAGTGGATTCAGGAGCAACCGAAAATTTCATCAAGGCCGACGTTGCGGAAAAGCTCGGTCTCAAGTTAGCCCAATCGACTGGCTTCATCAAGGCAGTCAACTCGAATGCATTTCCAATCACGGGGATAGCCGATGCAAAGACCAAGGTGGGACAATGGTCAGGAGTCGTAAAATTCACGGCCATTCCGATGGATGACTACGACGTGGTGCTTGGGCTAGATTGGCAAGATCAGGTAAAGGCTTGTCTTATGCCCTATGCTAATTCAATTATGATTATGGATGCTGGTTCTCCTTGCACGGTCCTGGTCTCGAGGGAGACACGGCTGGGGACCAAGGTGTTGTCCGCATTGCAGCTATGCAAGGGATTAAAGCGGGAGGAAGAGACCTAACTTGCAGCTTTAAAGGTGGACGAGGGCGAGCCATCTAAGGAAAGGGAGATTCCGAAAGAAGTGCAAGGAGTACTGAAGGAGTTCCTAGATGTTATGCCACCGGAACTCCCAAAGAAGCTTCCCCCTAGGAGGGAGGTGGATCACAAGCGGGAGTTGGTGGAAAGAGTAAAGCCACAAACCATGTCACTTTATCCCATGGCGCAACCTGAGTTAGAAGAGACAGACATGGCTCATACCCACTTGAGGAAGGCATCGAAGAAGATGAAGAAGTGGGCCGATCTTAAGCGAAGGGCAGTGGAATTCCAAGAAGGAGACCATGTCATGGTCAAGCTCTTGCCTCAACAATTCAAGTCGTTGAGGGCGGTGCATAAAGGTTTGATCCGACGGTATGAGGGGCCATTCAAGATCATTCAACGAGTTGGCAAGGTCTCCTACAAGCTTGAGTTACCTTCGAAGTTGCGGATTCATCCGGTATTTCATGTGAGTCTCTTGAAGCCTTATCATGAAGACAATGATGAACCTAGTCGAGGGGTGTCCAAGCGGGCACCAACAGCGGTGGTTACTTCTTATGACAAAGAAGTTGAGGAAATCCTCGCAGATAGAATCATGAGGAAGCGAGGCGTGCCGAGCTACAAGGAATACCTCGTTCGATGGAAGGGAGTCCCGGAGAATGAGGCCAGTTGGGAGCACGAAGACTTGTTGTGGCAGTTCAAAGACCGCATTAAGCGATTCGAGCTTGAACGGACGACAGGGGCGTCGCCGGAATAGGTGGGGGAGCGTGTCACGGACTGCCTTTCTTGTTATAAAAGATAGAGGAGGCTTCATGGAAGAGTCTAGAAACTTCTAGACTTCTCTAGCATTCTCTAGGGTTTCCTACACTTTTGTAGAATTCTCTAGAATCTTGTACATTCTTCTAGTCCCTTGTAGAATAGTATGGAAATCTCTAGAAGATAGATTGTAGCCATTAGATCAAATTGATCTTGACCATCCATTCCAAGGTGGGGGTCTATATAAGGAGGAGTCATCCTCATTTGTAAATCATCCTAAAAAATACTAGCATTCTAGCAATATAAAGAGTTCTTTGTTCTCTAGCTTGAGTGTTTTTCTAAAGTCTTCAAACAAACCTCTTGGCAAGGTTTGGTTAGGCTGACTTGGTTACTCGGAGGAGTGTCAAGTGCCGCACGGAGCGTCTAAGTTCGGGGTGAAACTTTACGCACGTGACAATAAGCCAGCTATAGACAAACCCCATATGTACAAGACACGAAGGTGATCATTTCATTCACTATAAATATGCTAACCTAAAGTTATAATTAAAATTTGTTTTAATAAAATAAGCCTTAGGGAATAGTTAGTAGCCCTTTTGAAAAAAATGATCTAGTACATGTATTTATAATTAATTAAACTTTGTTCCTTTAGTCTATGGACGATTTCAGGAATGCCCTATTCATTGTATGCATTGGGATATTCAGAGAATGTATAGAAAGTCAATGCAAGATGAACCTAGTAGTAGCTTTCTATATGGTTGCACCACCCACCTTTGAGGGATTTGAGGGATGAGAATACTTGGGTATATGAGATAGAGGCTATATGCATAAAGACTGAAGTATATGATGGATTGTGGACCATATTAGTTATACGTAAAGTAAGAGGCAAGGCTAGAAACACATGGTAAAACATGGCTCTAGATGTTGGAAATGTCACTTGGAATGTCTTTATGGTTTGACTCGCCTTATGCCCAATATCTCTATGGAACCATTGGTGGAAGCTCCGGAAGAGGATCCAAAAATAGTGATAATATACCTATGAAAGTACAATTAGTAACTCGTGAAACCATGCCTATCTAGTAGACTTGAAAGATATATTATTTTTTTTGAAGTCTGACAGAGAATAGATTATGACTCCTTGTAATATAGGGTACTTTTGTTATTAAATTTTGCATTGTACATAGAAAATTGGCTTAGTTAATCTAAAAGTAAGGAGATAAGCACTATATAATAGATGATCAAGTGAATATAGATAAATATAAAATATTTTTCCTAGTTTAAATTTGTCTCATTATTAAGAAAATTAATACTTTTATGTTTTATAGGAACTAAAAATATCAACGTTTCTCTGTGCCTTATGAACATTGATTTTCCCTCGAGTAGCAGGGGAATTAAAAACTAGCTACTAGGAAAAAAGGCCACTGCTTAAGTAAGAAACATGACAAGAGGGCATACTACTAGTATATCCTCTATCGAACATCATGGCAGTCCATCTAATGACTCAAATCAACGAGAGTTAAATGAGTTATAGAATTTAATTCAAAGGAAAAGTGAGATGATAGAAACTTTGCTTCAACAACAACAACTCTAAGAAATGTTGCTGCTACAACAACCAGTACTCCCACCTTGAGTGAAAATTTCAAACTCTAAAGCCGAAAACTTTACAAGATTTAAACCACCTGAGTTCTCATTGGTCACGATCCAAAGGCGACTCAAAATTGGGTCGGAACCATGGAGAGATTTTTTGACTGTGCAAAAGTCCTGGAAACCGAAAAAGTATACTACATTGTATACTTAATGCGTGACAATGCAAGCTACTGGTAGGACACCATGAAAAGTATCCATGATGTTGGAACAAACATGACCATAATTTCAGAAGTTACAGGAAGACAAATATATAACTGTTGCCTCAATATAAGAAAAAGTGAGGGAATTTTCAAACATACGAACGGGTAACATGATGATGGAGGAACTGCTGAAAAAATTTAATGAATTGTCCAGGTATATGCCATACTTAGTGGTTACTAATACCTTGAAAGTAAAATATTTCGAGAAAGTTCATAATCTTGACACTCGCAAGGACTTAGAGATGGTGGAACTAGACTATGCACATTTTTCAAAAGTAGTTGATAAACACATGAGAATTGATCGAGCATGAATGATTCGAAATCAAGGAAAGAAGGAAGCTGCAAAGAAAGAAAACATAGGAGGAGTAACTTCTTGAGTTCAGAGTAATTTTTAATCGTCTGCATCGGCAGTTTATGGGAACCAACGGAATTTTAATTCCCAATGGAATAATAAGAAGAGGAATAAGTAGACATCAAGTTAGAGAACAGAATAAGAGGAATAAGATTCAAGGCTCATAGACTCAAGGAAGACTATTTAGTCAATGCAGTAA
The DNA here is from genome assembly GCA_027186245.1 of Coriaria nepalensis. NCBI lineage: Eukaryota > Viridiplantae > Streptophyta > Magnoliopsida > Cucurbitales > Coriariaceae > Coriaria > Coriaria nepalensis. The sequence goes on along the minus strand of CP114484.1, from coordinate 8,049,884 downwards.
ATGTGGCGGAGTTCATATTGGAGAATATAAAGCCAAAGGTATGGGAGGCTATAATTGTGGACAACAGGGGCATATTGCTAAGTTTTGTAATAATCTAAGGAAGAATGAGAGACAACGGGAGAAGTCTAACGCCAAAGTATATACCATCACTTGAGAAAAAGCATAAACAAGTTTGTCTACTGTTATATCAGGTTAGATCCTTATTTATGTAATTTCTGCTTTTTTTTTTCTATGGACTAGGAAGCAACACATTCTTTTATTGCACCAAAATTGATCCGTAAAATTAGATATCCCATAGACCAATTAGCTGAGGTATTCAGTACAACACTACCCTAAGGGGATGTGTTGACATTAACTAATTAGTTATGTGTTATATCGATAAAATTAGGCGATATGGAGTTATTGGAAAATCTTGTGATATTAGATATGTAAGATTTCAATATTATATTAGGAATAGAATAGCTCTCAAAGTATAACGCTATGATAGATTGTCAAAAGAAGAAAGTAGTATTCAACATGCCGAGAGAAGAAAATTTGAATTCATTGCTCATTCAAAGAGAAGGCAAATTCCATTAGTATCCGTTATCAAAGCAACAAGAATGTTGAAGAGTGGTTGCGAGGGATATCTTGCCAGCATAGTGGATACGGAGAAGGAACAACAACTGAAGGTCTAAGATGTTCTTGTGATCCGCGATTTCCTTGAGATCTTTCTTGAAGAACTACCAGGACTTTCCCCATATCATGAAATTGAGTTCAAAATAGACTAAATACCCGGAACAACACCAATTTCAAAAGATTTGTATTACATGGCGCTAGTTGAATTGAAAGACCTCAAGATACAACTATAAGATTCACTCGACAAATGACATATTCGTCTTAGTTTTTCACCCCGGGGAGCTTCATTACTGTTCGTGAAAAGGAATGCCGGGTCAATGAGAATGTGCATTGACTATAGAGAACTTAACAATGTTACCATAAAGAATAAATTCCTTCTCCCAAGGATAGATGATTTGTTCGACCAAGGAATGTCGGTATTTTCCAAAATTGATTTAAGATCGGGGTATCATTGACTAAAATTTCAAGAAAGCGATGTCTCGAAAATGGCATTTTGAGCATGATATGGCAATTACAAATTTTTGGTCATGCCATTTAGTCTGACTAATGCTCCAGTTACTTTTATAGATTTAATAAATCGAGCATTTAAAAAATGTTTAGACAAATTTATTGTTGCCTTCATAGATGACATTCTTATTTACTCAAAGTCCAAAAAGAAGCATGCAAAACATTTAGATGTGACTTTGTGTACCTTGAAGAATCATCAACTCTACGCCAAATTTAAGAAGTACGAATTTTGGCTCAATCAAGTTACTTTCCTTAGATATGTAATTTCTAAGGATGACATTTCTGTAAATCCATCTAAAGTCAAAGATGTAAGCAATTGGCCAAGACAAAAGAATGCTTTTAAAGTGCAAAGTTTTTTAGGACTACTAGATATTATACTTAATTTGTGAAACGATTTTTCAAAATTTCCACTCCACTCACTAGACTTAGTCGCAAAAACCAAAATTTTGAATGAACTGAAGCAGTTGAGAAAAGCTTCGAGGAGTTGAAGGAAAAACTAACCAGTGCACCTATTCTTACGATCCCAGAGGGTGAAGATGGATTCGTAATATATAGTGATGTATCCAAGTTAGGATTGAGACCGGTATTGATGTAGAATGGGAAAGTAATCAGTTATGCTTCTTGTCAAGTTCAGGATTAAAAAAACAACTACCCAACTCATGACCTGGAACAAGGTCTTGTAGTATTTGCTTTGATGGTTTAGAGACATTACATCTATGGAGTGCGGTGTGAAATTTACACTGACCATAAGAGCCTAAAGTATTTCTTTCCGTAGAAGGAATTGAACATGAGGCAGAGATGGTGGCTAGAATTAGTAAAGGATAATGATTATGTAATATGATATCATCCAAAAAATGCAAATAAAGTGGTTGATGCTTTAAATCGAATACCTTCAACTAGCCTTGCTGCAGCACTACATGCATTACTAGCACCACTATAAAAGGAAGTGTGTAAAGTAAAGATAGAGTAAGTAATGAGACAATTGTCAACTTTGACTCTTCAACCAACTATACTTGAAGATATAAAAAATGCACAAGAATTAGATTGTGGTATAAAGAAAATGAAACAGTAAGTGGATGAAGGTAAGCTATTTGATTTTAAAATGTCTAAGGATAGGATTGTTAATTTTAAAGAGAGGTTTTTCATTCCAAACAATGATGAAATAAGATGCATGATTCTTTCAAAAGTACATGAAATCCCATTTTCTAGACACCTGGGAGCAACCAAGATGAACATGAATGAAGAAGGACGTTACTCAATTTGTGGAAAAATATCTAACATGTCAACAAATCAAGGCTGAACACCAACGTCCCGCTGAGAGTTATAGACAATCGAGATTTCATAGTGGAAATGGGAGAAAATCTCTATGAATTTTATCGTGGGACTTCCAAAAATGGCAAATGGATAATGATGCAATTTGGGTAATTATCGATAGATTAACTAAATTCAGCCCATTTCTTACCCATACGAAGTATGTATTCCCTTGAGCAATTAGAAGAGTTTTATGTGAGTGAAAATTTTCAACTATAAAGAGTGCCACTGTCAATAATTTCAAATCGAGATATGGATGTAGCTCAACTTTTACCTCAACTTTTAAGAGAAGCAAGCAACAACAATGAGAACAAAGTTGAAATTTAGCACTGGGAGCTTGGAATCAATATATTCCATTAATGTAGCTCTTAACCGTAGTTTCCAAGTGACTATCAGAACAACACCATATGAAGTTTTATATGGATGGAAGTACAGGTCACCAGGTCATTGGTACGAAACAGCAGAAAAAAGCTTAACAACCCTCGATTTTATTGAAACTTTCACTGAAGCAGTCAAGAAGATAAAGCAGAAAATGGAAACAACTCTTAACCTGCAAAGAGTTACGTGGATAAAAGATGAAGACCTCTCAAGTATAAGGTTGGAGACATTGTATTTTAAATGTTGCACCCATGAAAAGCCTAATGCGATTTGGAAAAAAGGAAAAGCTAAGCTCAAGATACATTAGATCTTTTGAAATACTAGAAGCATAGGCAAGGTTGCCTACATGATCGCATTGGCTCCAGAAATGTCCTCGGTACACAACGTATTTCACGTGTGTATGTGGAAGAAATATGCACCCAATGCTTCACACATATTAGAAATCGACCTTGTTCAACTCCTCGAAGATCTAACGTATGAAGAAAGATTAGTACAAATTATGGATTGCAAGAAAAATAGACTTATGAATAAATTCATACCCCTACTCAAGATGCTATGATGAAGTTGTAAGGTGGAAAAAGCTACATGGAAAAGGGAAGAGGAAATGAAGGAGAAATATCTGAAATTATTTAATTACAAATATATGTATGTAGCCATAGATTACATGCTAGAATGAACACATGAAAGACTGCAATGTATATGACACATGAAACATTGTACGAATGTTCGATTTGAAAATAAAATTCAGTTAAGTCAGTATGAGTAAAATCTAGTAGCATGATGATAATGTTCCATCATGAAGTATAGGGAATAATAGGTGATCTAAACCTACTTACAAGAAGTGTTGGTGAAGCATTGAGTTAACTAAAATTTTGAGGATGAAATTTTTATGAGAGAGAATGCAAATCACCAAATATTTATAAAACCATACATAATAAGAAAAAAGAAATAAAAAGGGGGCATTTTAGCAATTCATAATTGTAATAATAGAAATAGAATGAGGCTTTTAGAAATCTATAAAATTTAAGGGCATTTTAATTTTATTATTAGAAAAAAAATAAATAAATATTATCGCTAAAGACACATATTTGTCATTATGACACTTAATTAGGTAATTTTATGCCACACATGCATCATTAGCAAGTGTCATAGACACTTGGTAATGTGTTAACAAAAGCGAGGCCTCCCTTCACTATATACCCTCTTTAAAAGTCATCAAAAAAGGGAAATCAAGAGAAGTGAGGGAGAGAAGAGAGAGAGGATGGAAGAGGAAAAAAAGAAAGAACGGAGAAGGAGAGGAAGAAAGAAAATAGAGGGAGAAGAAGGAAAGAATAAGAAAGAGAGAAAGAGAAAGGGAGGAAAGGAGGAATGGAGGAAAGGAGAGAAAGAAGAAGAAAAAAAAGGATTAGGATCCCTAATATAATGTAGCCCTCTATTGTATGATATTGTATGTTTGGTATTATTGTGGTGCTAGGATTGTTAATATAATTGTTGTATAATTTTAATTTAATTTTAATTAAATATAGAATTGGAGAAACTGAGGTTGTATAACATGAATATACAAATTCTCAAGATAAGCACCACCAAATTCATGCAATATCATATAAGAATTAATGATATACTAGTAAATGATAAGCATTGTTTGAAATGAAAAAGCATAATGATATGCTATATGAGAAAGAAAGATGTATTTTGTGACATACATATTGTGAAGCATATATGATGTTTTATGCAGCCTTGCACGAAGAAAAGTAAGGTGTTGTCGAGTCATACCTGATCTGGACACCATATTTTAAAAGTCATAGTGTATTGCTCCAGCGGTCATAATGGGTTGCTCTAGTGGTCATAGCGGACCAAATACTTGGTCATAGTGGACCATAGTTTCAGCAAAGACGGCAGTAGGATCCTCAGAGCCCTAAGCACTAATGAAGAAAGAGTGTGTCATTTGCATAGTTACATTCAGAGCAACTCATTTAAAGATATAAAACTATTATTTGTTCTATGTATGTACCCTTATTGAGCTGTTACCTTATAGTAGTTTCCTGTATTATATGTATACAAAAGGTAAATCTGTAACTTTAAAGTTTGGTGAATGAAGCATAATTAACTTTATAAAAATTATATATGAGACACGACATGTGAAAAGATGGAAGAGATATAAAAAAATATATATTTTAGAAATCTTTTATCTATACATATATTTCATTAAAAAAGAGCTATATAAAATAGCTCTTTATTTAAAAGTTTTGAGATTAATTCTCTATGTTATTGGATTTCATCACTTTTATAAAGTTTAAGCTATTACATGTTTTGTTTAAAGGTCTTAAAGTTAGATAGAAAGTGATACACCTACTAGCTATCTAAAAAAACTCATTTTCTTAGGAAAAATATTTTAATAAACTAGATAGCTAATAAGAGGGCATTACATTTCTTTACAACTCTCTCTCCCTCTCCCTTCCTCTCTCTCTCCTCTCTCGTCTCTCTTAAGCTTTCTCTCTCTAAAAATAAATCAAATTCCTAACAACCCAAATTGAAGTAAAATTTAGGGTAATACATATAATGAAATTTAGGGACTTTTATATTTTATCTTTTCTAATATTGAATTTATCCTTATTGAATATAGATTTATTGAGAACTCTTCTATGTGAATCCACTTAAGTTGATCTTATTTGTTTTGTAAAATCAGCTTATATTGTTTTAGTATTTAAACAAGCATTAATATATATATATATATATATTTAAACAAAAGAATTTTAATATTCTGTGTAAAAAAAAATTTAATCATTCATTGAAAGTGTTTATTTAATAAAATGAGAATCATTCGGTGAAGATTAATTAAGGTAACTCAACTAAAAGTGATAATTATGAGTTCATATATGCAATTTAGAAGATCAATTATAAATAATAATAAACATTTATCAATTAATTACAGTAAAAGTAAGTATAACAATTCAATTGATATATCCAAAATTTAATTCCTTAATTTTATAACAAAATACTTGAACCTATTCATTTGTATCAACTTGCATTTGAAGCTTTTGTAAAACAAAAATATTATTACTTAATATTTTTTAATAGTTTTTTTTTATTACAGTAAGTAAAGGCTTCTAAAGCAATTTCAAGCCTTAGAGACAATATTGGTAGGCGTCCGAAGAAAACCCATATGCCATAGATCCTGAATTCGGTTATGCAATCTATAAAGCCATTGCACATAAAGATTATTAATGTTCAGAGAAACCAAGATGTTACTTTTTGTTATAATTAATAATTATTTATACTAAAATTATTTAACTAAATGACCTATCTAATACTCTTTAAATGATGTAGGCTAGAGTACATGGCACCTTACACTCATCAATAAGAGAAGGATACACTCTTTATATGACTAGCATCGACATATTTGAAGATGAGGTTGAATATGATATGATTGACAATGTGGTGTCTTTATTGAATCCGACCACAGAGGAGGCATATTATTTTGAAGAATCTTCTAGCCGTATCATTTGAGGTGATAAGGGCAAAGAGGATGATGATGAAAAGGATAGGGAGGAGGTTAAAGAGGGAGAGGAGGAGGATGAAAAAGATAATAGGGAGGAAGCAACAGAGGGAGACAATAAGGTAAAGGGGACCGAACTACCATATCCATTTGCACCAACTATAGATCGTGACTTGTGGTAGTTGATGCAAAGGATGAAAGATAAGGTTGAGGCCATTGGTTAGAAAGTGGAGAGATTCAATCACCGAATAGGAGCACTAAGGCATAGAATCGGCGGCTAAAGTGTACGATCAGTTTGATCATCGAGAAATTAGGGCATGCAACCTATCGACCTTTTAGTGTAGACGCTGATCAGCTTCACAGTACGGCTCTGCTGACCATGGTATATATGCCACATGGCATTTGTTGTTAGCCCGAGATAGTAGTAAATTTAAATTATATAATTTTTTACATTGTTGATTTATTTTTATCACATTAATAAAATTATCATTTCGTAATGTAGGTATTTTTAGTGCTGGTCTCTCCCCTCCAAGAGACGGTGTTAGATGATGACCTGGCAGGTCGAGATGGTGATGCTGCCTAGGGATGAGAAAATTTTTAGTCTTCGGTAAAATCGAATCAAAACTAAATCAAATTTTCATTGATTTGACCAAAAAAACCAATTGTAACTGAACCAGTATTAGACCGGTCGAAACCGATGCAACTTTTTTGATTTTGTTTTGTCATTTTTTTTCTTTTCAATTTCAACTTAATTATATCTTAATGTATGTAATTGATGAGCGTATATATTATTTAATAATTTATTTTGAAGTTACCTTCAATTAATATCATATTTGATGAAAATTTGACATTATAACAACTAAAAAATATTATTTTATTTTAATATAATAATCAAAACAATTTTCAAATATATCATAAATTCATAACTCATCAACTCAATATAATCCAAATGGGATATCCAACAACACAAGTTACACAACAACAATACAAGTCTACACTTTCTAAAGTTCAAATTTCCAACAACACAATGTTTTGAATCGAATAACACAATATTTTTACACTTAGACGATGGAGTTCTCTACACTCGATGATTGTGCTATTAGATATGCAAAATTTCATTTATTCAACCAAATAAAAATGAATGAAAACAATAAATGAAAACAATAAAAGAAGTAAATAATAAATATAAAAAAGCATGTACTATCATCTTCCTCGAAGTCTTCCAGAGCATCCACTGCACCAAATAAAGAGCCTTGTAAACATGTAAACCACTCTGCACAAACACAAGTACCTCAACTATCTCCAATGTAAGCTTGCTTTAGAAGTCATTGAGCGTACGCCTACTTGTACTAGATGCTCTAACAACCATCGCATCTCTCTTATCATTATTTTGGATTCTCCTTCTGACTGGCTATCCTCGTAAATAATTTCGATGACAGAGGCAATTCCCACCATCTTGCTTTGAGGATCTATACCATTGCCACACAAGTTAATAAATTGGTAAACTTTCAATTTTCTGATACTTCTTAATGTTAGTTAGCATTAGCCTTGATGCTCTAACTAAATGAGTCTAGTCACTATAAGACACATTTTTTTATACCAACTTTGTGATACTAAATATGTGTTGGCCATAGAGGTGGATAGTAGAAACAAAATACCAAATAACTTTTCTGTTCCCACTAAAAAGGGTTTAAAAAGTGATACATACCCCTCTGCCACTTCCCAATCTATGCATCCTGTATTAATTTAAAAAGATATAATCTTTATTTCTTCGCAATAAATAAATGAATAAGAATATTTTAAAGTTAAATAATAATATAAATAAAAGTACCTTGTAATTGCCTTCCGAAACGGATAACCCTTGTGAAGCATTAGGTGTATCCTTCAACAACTTCGTTTCATAAGTAAGATGTTTCTTTTCACAACATATTATGAAAGTTTTCACTTGTGCCCCCTCTACCTATATTGAAACTTGGATTCTGGGAGAGGGCTCAGGTACATATATTGTTTTATTTAAGATTGTAGTTTTAAAATAAAAAATTTAAACTTTCTTAAATCTTATATGTTTTATTTTTTGTAAAGGGGTAGCTGGTGATAGTGAGGATGGCAACCCCACCTATGCGACGCCAGTAAATCCATGAAAAAAGATTAAAATGTCGAGCTATACTCTTAAGTCTGCACTCTTGAATTCGGAACACATATGCAAATACACGAATAATGATACCATTAAACTTGATCAATTTCAAACTTAAGATAAAGCCATATAGTGGGCTGCAATGGCATGGGCCAAAAATAACTATCGATCGATTGTCGAACTTATGACAGACATTCAAGCCGATAATTAATTTTTTTAGATATTAAAAAATCAAGGGAGGTGGCTGCTCGGTACACTAAGTATTATCCAATTTTAATTAAACATTTTATTTTCATTCTAATAAATTTACTTGGAACCTTATTTTAATGATATGATTGGCAGCATATCAATGAATGTTTATTGTTCGTATGTATTATGTTACAAAATTACCCCAAATTATTCTCTTAGATTGCAAGAAAGCTTGTAGCAATAATGGACGACCTCTTTTCTGCAACATTGGTTTAGGTGACAAGTAGATGATTCATTGCTCATAAGGTATGGATGAAATCAAAGTTATGGCTTTTTGTCACTTTCGACAAATATTATTATGCCCTAGTACTATTGAATTTTGAGTTGTAGTTACATTATAGGAACGACAGAATGGCCTACAAGCCCCGGTTGAGACAGTGTGTACAATTTGTCTATACCGCTCAACCTTTAAAATATGCATGGGATGGCCTTAATCGTGGACTTCCACTTCTGAACTATATATATAATGGATTCAATGGTAGATTTCTATGATATAAATAAAGTCACTATAGTATATCTTGTGTTATACAAAATCTTACCACAAATCATGTATTGTAACATCAGATTGTATAGGAAATACCACAGGAAATTGATGATGGACTTCAATTTACAAATAGTTAAAGTGCCACAAATTTATATAAAAATGGGGGGGATTGTGGTGTTTACACTATAAAGTGTATAAAATTTCATATGATGTAGTTTTCATTAAAGTGTGTAAATGATGATATGATTATGTTGTCTAGTCATAAGATGGCTTGTGATATATATATATATCTGTGGGACTTGTAGATTAGAATTTTTTTTTGTAATATATGAATATTATTTTACTTTTGATGTATGCTTTGTTTTTCTCACAAGAAACAACAAGATTTCAACCTAAAACTAAATATGTAGGATTTTTCATGCGATTCATCACATAATCTAACATTTTTTCTTTCAACCCTAATTCACTTCACTAGTTGTCTCCATTGGTATTTGCAACATAGGTATCTTAAAATTAGACTTAAAACAGTTGGTGCATTTTTGTATTTTTAAACTTAAAACCTTAAGACTTCAAACTTGAAAAAAAAAAATCCTAAACCCCTAAATTAAAAATAAAAAAGCATGATTGCGGTCTGACCATTTTAAACTGAAATCATGATTTCAGTCCAAAATAATCAAGCCAAAATCACTATCCCAAACCGAAATATAGGGGAGAGAAAAAGAAAAAAAATCATGTTTTTGGCCCCAAATGGTCTGGCCGGAATCAATGTCTTAGACTAGAATAGGTATATTTTTACATTCTTAAACTTAAAACCTTAAATTTAGATTTCAAATCTAAAATTTATAATTAAATTAATGTTAAAATAAAACCCTAAACCTAAAAAAGAAAAAAAAAATCCATGATTTTGGCCTAACCATTTTGGACCAAAATCATGATTTTGATCTTAGAAAGTAGGTATATTTTTACATTTTTAAACATAAAATCTTAGACTTCACACTTAAATTTAAACTTTAAACACAAACCTTAAAACCTTAAAGTCATTTTAAAGCTAATGCTTTAAACCATAAACTCAAGCGCTAAACTTAGACGATAAACTAAACTTAAAACTTTGAATGTTAACTTAGAATCTTAGACATAAAATCTTTATCTTAAAATTATAACCTTAGAATTAAAACCTATAATTAAATTTAATTAAGCTAAACCTTAAAAACAAAATGAAGAATGATTTTGGCTTGACTGAAATAGTCAGCTTGAAATCATTGTCTCAGACCGAAATCATGCATGATTTTGGTGCATGATTTCAGTCTGGGATAACTATGTTTTGTGCACTTTTGACTTAAAACCTTAAATTTAAATACACACACAAAATCTTAAACTCTTAAATTAGATTTTAATATTTTTATTACAATAATAAGACAAAACACAATAAACATTAAAGTTTTTACCAAAATAATAATTCTTCTTACAATAAACATAATATCATATGATAAAACATCATGAAGTGTTTTCAATGGGTGCTGGTGGAACCGGGCTTTGATAAGTCTTCTTGTTGTGGCTAAGACTGCCGCAATTACCTCACTTTCTTTGTCTCGGTGTTGTCTTCCACTTTGCTTTACGCATGATGGGTGGTAGAACCACAATTGACCGGACCCTTTCTGGAAAATCTCACTCGCTAGTCGGTAGTACAAGATAAATTGATTCTGCATATGCGACCTTCTAATTTAAAGTGGAGTAGTATGGTGAACACAATGAGTACACACCCACAAAATTAGACCACACAACTACTATAGCATGTACGCATAAAATTTTATCCAAGTTAAATACTCTACATGTACAACTCTTTGTCCTTAAGTTGATAATAATACTAGTATTTCCTTATGTCACTTCATATGTATGATCATCCATACTCTCAGCCTTTATTGTTAATGATTCATCATACCTTTTTCTGAGCGATTCCACTACCTTAGAGTGCACTGATTATTATGCTGGTTGGCTTCATTTCTTCGAGCGTTGAACCAAGTCCTCATCATCTTCCTAACATTATCGAGCAAGGCTACAATTGGATATCACATCCTTTAATGCAGCATTATGCGATTCAGAATCATTATTTATCATGATATTGTATCTAAGACCCTAGAAATGAGCTCTTGACTAGTATTTGAAACCAATATCCTCCAATTATGCTACCACACCAAGATGCGATGCTCTGATCTTATCAAAGTATTTGCTAAATGTTTGTAGCCAATATGCTTTGGCTGTCATCTTAAATAGAGAGACCATTCCACCACTTGTAAATCTCAACTTGATATTTTATTTGGTGTGCCAATAACATACACCATGTTTTGAATTCGGGTAAACACTTTAGACAACATTTTTGGTACTCTATGATCAATCTAAAACGAACACTAAATTAGGGGTATCATATATCTTTTCTCAAAACCTAATCAAGAACCAAGTTCAAGATACCTCATTCTCTAAGTCGACTATAGCCCATGCTATCGGATAGAGTTTATAGTTACCATCATGTGCAACTACGGTTAGAAGCATTCCTTGGTATTTGCACTTCAAATAAGTCTCATCGATATAAATAACCTTTCGCATCAAATTAAACACCGTAATGGGTGCCATAAAAACAATAAATTAATAAAGAAATATTCATTCTCTATCCATCAAAAGTGCAGTTATAGTATCCAAATTTACCATTTTCATTATGGCAGAGTAACATGACAATCTTGCATAACTCTCCTCAGCCATACACCAAATTAGATCACGTGCAATAGACCTTGCTTTCCATGCCTTCAAGTAAGTAATATTTACCTTAAGATCATTACGAGCTAAATCTTTAATCATTTTGGGTTAGGACCCTTATTGCTCCCACGAAAACTATTCAACAAATATCTACCAATTGCCAATGCGGATACTTGCCAATTTTTGTCATGCAAATAATTGAGTTACATTTATGTTAATCCTTATAAGTTTGAATTTGAAAAAATGAACAATCTTTCTTTTTTGTAGGATATAGCATCCACTTGCAATTTGGGTCTGCACAACTAACAACATATGTAGTCTTACTCAACTTCTTCATTTCGAATTCAAAATTCCATCGGATACCATGCATCTATAGACTAATCTTTAACTTCTTCTTCAACTCAAAGAACTGAGTGCGATAAAACTCATCTTGTCTTGATTGGGAAGAGCAATTGTGAGTAAATTGCTTTTAATGAATAAATGTTTGTCAATATTGTTTCTTGAAATGAACAATTAGTAAGGGCTAACTTCAAGGATTGGTATAAGCAATTAAGAATTATTCTCAAGAATAAACACTTGCTCATATGTTGGATATGGGATTGAAAGAAGCTCCTTCTTGGGAAAATGTAACTCCTAATGAGAGAGAATCTGGGATTAAGTAGTTGGAATAAAATGACAAGGTGTGAAATATTATGTTTTATGTCTGAAGAGCTTTAAATCATATATGATGTAATGCACGCTGTGAACATCATGAAACACCTAAATGAGATTTTGGGTAGTCATGATCATCGTGAGAGGTATGAGGCCTTAAAAGCATTAGTTCATATGAGGATAGATGAAAACACACCTATTAAAGAACACATGTTAAAAATTATCAGATACTTCAAATGAAAAGATTTTCTAGGCTTTGGCATAGATCTATAATTAGATAATGATATAATCATCTAGTCACTCCCTGAGTCATACTCATCTTTCATCCTTCAATATCACATGAACAAAATAGATCCTTCCATGCATTGTCTTTTTGACAATTTTAAGTATGCATGGAAGGGACTACTTGAGTTCAACGAATTGAATGTGAGAAGGAAGGTGAAGGTGAATAGGAGCAAGGATGGAAGGTGTTTCCATTGCAATTGGAATTGGAATTGGAACTATGTAGTCTACTTAGCATCTCTTCCACTGAACCATGTTGATGTTTCAAGTATGTTCATGATTAAACATGATATCTTTTCTAGTGTTCTTTCTTCTTGAGTATTAGATACCAATTGTCGTTCTCACATTTGTATTGATTTGCAGAATCTAAATAGTAGAAGGAACTTAAAGAAAGGAGAAATTTACTTACGAGTGGTTAATGGAGCAAGACTTGGAGCATTAGCCGTAAGAACTCATATTTATTCTTTACCAACTGCCTAAGAGCTAGTGTTAAAAGAATAGTTCTATACACTAACTATAATTAGTAATATTATTTTTTTATCAAAATATGTTGAGGATGGTTGCACATTCTCGTTTGAGGTCATAACGTGTAATATTCTATTAATGGTGTTTACTTTGGAAGTAGTTCCTTAGTTGATGGATTGTATCTATTAAGTTTGAAAGACAAAACTTACTTTAATCTTAACATGGTTAAGAAACAAAAATCTAATACAAATAAGACTTATCTCTAATATTGTCGATTAGGTCATGCAAATGAGATAAGGATGAACAATTCGCATAAAGATGGATATTTTGATCCATTTGATGATGGATCAATGCTGGCTTGTGAATTTTGTCTATTTGGTAAAATGATCAAGTCTTGTTCTATTGGAATTGGAGAAAGATCGACTAAGTTTTTAGGACTCATACATACCAATATATGTGGACCTATGTCAACTCTAACTAGAGGTGGTTATCTCAACTTTATTACCTTTACTATTGATATCTCAAGATTCAGGTATATTTGTCTTGTGAAGCATAAACTAGATCTTTTGAAAAATTCAATGTGCATAGGAATGAAGTTAAGAAATAGTCAACTAAGAGTGTTAAAATCCTTCGATCAGATCAAGGAAGGTAAATACTTAAGCCATGAGTTTCTTGATTACGTAAAAGAGAATAAGATTCTCTCTTAGTGGACTCCTGTTAGAACACCACAACTAAATTGAGTTTCAGACAGAAAGAATATGACCCTATTTACCAGTGTCAGTCTATAATGACCTAGACTAAGCTTCCTTTATCTTTCTCGGGTTATGCCCTAGAACGTGTTGCATATTGTTGAACAGATCCCCTCTAAATCATTTCTAGAACTCCATATGAGTTATGAAAAGGAAAAAGAGCATTCCTTAACAATATAAAGATATTGAGATGCATGGTTATGTTAAGAACAAGGAAGTGAATAAATAGAGGCAAAATCTGATAAATATTATTTAGTGGGATATCCTAAAAAAAAACTTTAGGATACTATTTTTATCATCTCATTGAGTATAAAGTGTTTGGACCTAAACATGTAGCTTTCTTGGAAAGTGAATTCCTTTCATAATAAAACAGTGGGAGTAAAGAATGTCTTGAAGAGATTCAAACTCATAAAACAATGATCAACTTTAGGATTAAAATTCATTAGTACCCACAGCTAAGGAACCTTCAAAAGAATGAACTGTTACAAAATACATAAAACTCTCGTAGATCTGGAAGAGTCCTAATTGAACCGGAATGGTACATTTTTATGATTGGAAACTCGAGTGAGAGTTGGGAAATAGAGGATGTCCCTACGAGTTATGATGAAGCCATACAATGCTAAGATTCCAAGATACTGTTTGAAACCATGATATCATAAATGGATTCCATATATGCTAACCAAGTTTGGACAATGGGAAATTCACCCGAAGGAATTGTTTTAATCATGTGCAAATGAATATATAAGAATATGGTTAGGTTGATGAAAAACTCGAGAAAAAAGGCTTGGTTAGTAGCAAAAGGCTATAAGCAAAGAGAATCGATCGATTATGAAGAGACATTCTCTCCCGTTCCTATGATAAAGTCCATTTAAATGTTGCTAGCCATTGTAGGATACCATAATTATGAGATCCAATAAATGGATGTGAAACCTTCCTAAATGGAGATTTAGAAGAAGAGGTGTATATAATACAACCTAAAGGTATTACAAACTAAAAATATGAAAAGAAGTTATGTAAGCTGCAAATGTCAATTTATAGATTGATGCAAGCATATCAGAGTGGAACATCCATTTTGAGAAAACTATCAAATCATTTGATTTTATCAAAAATGAGGATGATCTATGTGTGTATAAGGAAGTCAGTAGGAGTAAGATTACATTCATTATCTTATACATTGATGAGATACTACTAAATGGGAATGATGTTAGTATGTTACAATCTGTAAAGATTTGGCTATTAAAAAACTTCTTCATAAAAGATATGGGTTAGGCATCTTTTATACTCAGTATAAAGACATATAGAGATAGATTCAAAATATTTCTTGGCTTAAACCAATCCACATACATTAGTGAAATAATAAAGAAGTTTAATATGGTGGATTCCAAGATAGTATTATTGCTAATATGTCATGGACCCTTCCTCTCCAAAAAGATGTTGCCTAAGACACAAGAGAAGAGAGAAAGCATGAGTAGAGTCTCTTATGCTTCGGCCATAGATCATGTATGTTATGCTATGTAAGAGGCTAGATGTAGCCTATGCTTTAAGTATTATGTCCAGCTTCTAAGTTAATCTAGGAGAACAACACTTGAAGACTGTCAAGAGTATTCTTAAGTACTTTAGAAAGACTAAAGAAATTTTTTTGATTTATGGGGGGAACGATCTAAAAATCGAGAATTTCATAGACTCTGGTTGTCAATCGGATCCAGATGATAAAAAATCAACATATGGAAAGACTATTAAATGAGCTATCTTCTTCTTAGGAAGAATAATTTTCTTATAATCAGCGATGTTGGAGAATACTGAGATAGACATGTAGGTGATTAATAAAGAATTAATCACTGAACGTGATCACTTGAAATGTCTCTATGGTACTGATAATAACTGTTAATGAGAATTGTCAAGTGATTACGGTACTTGTTATTCACATACTACCATTACCATTGAGACTTATTGAGTGATCACAGTACTTATGATTCACAGACCTAAGCTCATCATAATACTAGCATATGAGTTATCATGCTTTTATATCATTCAATGTCGAGCTAATCAAGGGTGAGTAAAAGGATGAACCGTTTGTCATGTGTTCTTATACGTGCAGTTTATAGGGTGATAAGATGGGAATCATCGCCTCATTATCAAGAGGATAAATCATATGAGTGATATCCCTTGTGTGACAAGCAATCTTTGCAAAGTTGAATGGTTGGAAAAGAAGTTTCCATAGTTTAAGTTGCATAAGAAATCACATAATTCATATAATCAAGTCTACTAGGGTTTAGTAGTTAAACCATATCCTAGGATTGATAGGGATTTTGGCATAGATGAAAAGATCATTCTAGCACGGTAATAGTCATGCCAGGTTCTTATGAGGTTTCTTGAACTTCTCATTACATGAATAGCTTATATGCCTTGCAAGAGGCCAATGTGGCTCTGGTGGTTTAAAGCTTATTAATAATATATGATGATTTAATTAACTATTTGACTTTAAAATGGTTTAAGATTGAAATGGTTCATTCATAAGAATGAATAAAACTCACATGTTGTTGTGGTGCTCACCTGAAAGCATAATAAAGAACCTATTGTGTCACAAACATAAAGGATGGCTGGATCAAGGTTTAGATCTTAGCTTTGAAAATTTGACTCGTTCTTAGAGAATTTGATTTAAGAGTTAAATCATTAATTTTTTAAGTTTTAGATCACAATGGCATTACTAGCATATCCAAAATGTGATTTAGATATAATTTTAAATTAAATAATTAATTAGAAAAAAATATTAAATTGATTAAATATGTTTACTAAATGGAGATTTAATCAATATAAAATCAAACAATATTTTTAAGGGAAAATCAGGTTCGACATTAAATTGTTGATGGGCTTATCGGACCCATAGAAAATACCAAAATTAAAGGTTCATACTTTACCCGAGAAAGTTAGATTGTAATTTGGAAATATTTGTTGATTTTAACTTTCCGGAAACTCAAAAATTAAAACGGACAAAAGGAACTTGAGCACTCGTTCATGGGTACCGAGATTTAGAAACCAACTTAGGCTTAAGAACTAAAACTAATGTCCCTTATAAAAGGAGATTAGAAACCCTATGGTTTTTAATGCTCATTATGCCGCCCAAGAGAAAAAGAGAGGTGAAATCATCATTTCTCTCAAAAAACTATTCCCTTCCAAAAGTTTGATTCTCATGAGTAAAGAATCAAACGACAAAAAGCCATTTAGTTATCATTCATGTGGATATTGATTGATACTAGGTGACGGTTTTGAATCTAACCAAGAGGGTTGGCGATTTTGTGGCCGACAGTAGTGATGGCAGCGACGGTGGGGTTTAGAATAGGGTGGAAAATTGTCAGATTTTCAGAGAAAGGTTAGCTCGATATAACACTTTTCTCTTTAAAAGATTTCTACGTGTTGATAGATTAGAAATTGTGCTCCTAATGATCCAGATGTGAAAGCATTGCATATAACTCAAGATCTTGAGAGAATCTATTGAATTATATATCCGAAAGTCATATTTCGACAATGGTATTCCGCTCTAGGTAGGTGAAGATTCATCGACTTACAATTATCAACGTAGACCTCTATGGTTTATCCAAGTTGATATTGAAACATTTCATTGACCAAACATGGCTTGCGCATATTTTTTCCCAAAGAGCATTAACTTGTAGCAATAAAGTCCTTTGTAATAAATGAGGTTTTCTCCTAATCGGGCCCATAGAGCCAACCCTAGTTGTACCCATTATATGCATCCATAAAACTAAGCAACTCGTGCCTTACTATCGCATCCACCAAGCGATCTATGTTTGGAAGTGGGAAGCTATCTTTCGGACGTGCCTTTTGAAAAGATCCTTTAGTTAGGGATCGACTTTCTCTATATTCATATTCACATTTCGAGTCACTATTAGATTAAGTGAAAATATAGTAGCACTTGTTTGGCTTTGATGAGACCTAAGTTCCTCTTACTTGTACTATTTCATCCAAACCACCAATTTACTAATTTCGAAGTTGTAATGTAATCAAACTTAGTGGAGGATTTCTCCATCACTTCCTAATTTGTAACCTTTCAACTCTTACCACTCCTCCAATTTGGCGAACAAACCAAAAGAACTTGTCGTGACTAACAATTATACAATAACGATCATTCCATCTAGTCAATGTCCCGATGCATTCTAGATTTAATAAATAATAATTTAGCATGTTACCCTTATAATTATACTATAAAATATATTACAATTTTACCCCTAAAATTAAAATGCTAGGTTTTTCTTATCCTTGTAGAAAACTTAATTGAATTACTTTTGAACTTTAATGTGTGTGACCAACTAGCTTCGATATCATGCCGACAGGAGAATTTCATAACACTTTATGATTTTATCTAATTCATAATTAGATTCATTTAACATTAAAACAAATTTTAAACTAAACAATTAATTGAATTATCTCATCATTAATTAACTTAAATCTTAAAGTAGAGATTGACTTCTAGCAAAGTATTAAGGCTACCCGAGAGATGAGAAGTAAGCATCTTTCAAAAGAACATGTTGTCACTAATATGTGCACAATAACGATCATTCCATCTACCCAATGTTTCGATACATCCATGATTATAGTTTAACTATTAAATCCTCATAGATAAATTATATGACCTTTAATATATCTTTAATGAACACAGACATGGATTCCCGAAACTCTTTTCATACCATACTACCTTGTAAAGATTTCATTATTTAATAAAGTATACAATCATAAGATTAATTTCAAAATACGGAAGTGATGAATTCCATCTTGATCACTCACAAACTTCATATACAACATTTTATACCAAATATTTCATCCTATTTCACCTTTGATTATGGTTTATTGGAATGATTCTAAAGCATAAAACTCGAACATAAGGTACCATGTGGATCTCAGGTCTAAGGACCACATGTAATCTAATCACTAGATAATTCTCATTAAAAGTTAGTATTATTAACATTGAAAATTATATAAATGTCATGTTCGGTACCCTTAGTCTCTACTAACCATGCACATACTTATCTTGATGTTCCACTAACATCAATGGTCATGATAATAACAATCCTAAATATTTTAGGAGATAAAACATGTGATAGTCTATCCGGATTATCAATGTCTCTCTAGATAATCCTATAACTATGAACAATTTGTATTTTAAGCTTTAAGCTGCTTGCATCTCAACTGGCATGATCTATATCCTAGTCTCAAGCATATAACCTAAGATACTAAATTTTATCATGATATGTAATAAATGAACATGAAATATTAATTCCAACATAATTAATAAACATGATAAATAAATAAATGATTTTACTATATTATTAACAAATAATAGTATCGTAAATATTTACAAATAAGATTATATCTCACAAAATATATACTCATCAGGTCTAACCCGAGTGGCTTAACGAGCATATACTTTCATTAATATAATATTATATCTTGAGGGAACATCAGCTATTAAAAACTCAGTCGAGATTGTTACCTGTTGAGGAACCTCCCCCAAGGTCATTGAGAAGGTGATGATGCCTCTGTGGACGAATAAACCTTTCCTAAAGAAATAGTGAGCGGGGTCGTTATCGGCTTCAGTTGAGCATTGGTGAGGTCTACTTGATTTAAAGTGGTTTGTGTGTTTACTTCAATTGTGTTGTCCATCTCTACAAAACTTCTATGGACTAAAGTGGTTGTGATATTGGCTTATATCATTATAAGTGAAGTTAGGCTTATCAAACGAACGTTATCCCGCCCACCTTTATAAGTGAAGTTAGGCTTATCAAATTGACCCCGATGTTTTATGTCTGTCGCACACATTGGTTCTACTTCCTATTTGAATCTTTACCTTTTGATCCTTCTATGATAATGTGGATCACTTTGGAGACAACACGATGGGAGTAATCTTGCTGGGTATATATAGTCCATATTAGCATTGTCTTGAGTAACCCGCATATCAGGGGGACAAGAGTAAGTCGGCCTTAAATCTTTCTCATTAAACACTAATGCTTTTAAGTGCCCTTATCTAATTTATCTCTCGATTTGCTTTTTCAATTAAATGTATTCTTTAGTCAAGTGCCTCTCTATGGAAGCTATAATATAGGTTATGGCTCTTACTTTTTGGGGTTGCCTTGGAGGGCTTGAGGGTGCCTGAATAGGTTCTAATTTTCATACCTCATCAAAATTACTTACAGGTTTACATTAAGCAAGGTGTAACGATCTGAGGGTTAAGCCTTCCAATCACGGTCTGAACCTTTGGCTTTGAGGTTTGCCTTTTTTCGTCCCCACACTTATTCTCCTTCTATTCTCAAGGTCGGAACTCATCTTTTCTCTTCTTAGTATCCGACCTGGATTAGAAGCTTTCCCCTCTTTTTTAAACCGCCTTCCTTTAGGTCTCGAACACTTTATCCGATATCCCCATTTGCTTAGGCTATAGCAATTACTTCAGCATATGATTCCAGATAAACTTTTGAAGTTGCTCGGATGAACTTTTCGTTGATTGTATTTTCAAGGAATGTATACATGACTTCTTGATCGTTGGGTTGGTCCACTTTCTATGCGGCTTTATTGAAGTGTTATATATAATCCATCAGACTCTCTCTTACTTCTTACTTGATTGATCTTAGGTTGATCGGGGGCAGATGGGCCATTGTGGATCCAGAGATGTTTGCAATAAACATTGTCTCTAGTTTTTTAAGGGAATTGATCTATTTAAGAGCTTCCACATGATACCTTTTGTTAGGTAGGCCTACCAAGGTGATATGAAATGCATAACACATTACTTCATCGCTAACTCGGTTCAACTTCATAGTGGTTATGTAAGCTTCTATGTGATCCCTCAAATCTCTCATCCCATCGTATTAAAGTATTCATGGGGTTTTAATTTGGCGGGAATTTCAGCCTCTAAGATGCGACGAGTAACATGACCTCTCTTTGTTTTGAATGCATGGTTATTATCTTGTAGTTATGTTTATCTTTGAGATCTTGCAACCTCTTCACCAGCTCTTCCTCCTTGGCCATAGTTCTATTATGTTCTTCCCGGAAGCAAGCTTGTCACAACCCGATTTATCGGATCCATGAGTCATCGAGTATTTTGCATATTGGAGTCATTGAATAGTTTCAGGCATCGAGGCGTTGACCCATCAACCCATCGACCCATCAAGCCATTCATATATTTGAAGGCGTCGAGTATGTTGAGGTATAGAGGCATTGACCCATTGACCCGTCCACCTATCGTGCCATCGAGTACATCAACCCTGCATTTAAACCCTAACATAATCAAAACCTTACTAACTAATTAAGTTGTATAAATCTTGATCGATTATAAAATATCTAAGGATCTCAAGTATAAGAGCACTGACGATTTTTACCATAAGTAACTTTCAACTGGTTATGTCAAGATTCAAACTGAAGATAAGGATCGTGGCACGTGAACTTAAAGTGGTATATCCCCTATGTAAGAATCCTTACTTTCACTCTCAATGATTCTAGATTATGGAGGAAGGAAAGAATATCTGCTTCGCTTGAAATTTCCATGGAATAAGCAGAGTGGTGAGAAATTTGATAACCATCGACGATAAAGGAAATCTAGAGGAAGTGGGCAGGTCTGCCCACTCACCGCCTATAGGAGTGTAGGAGTGCCAAGTGTCAAGCCCATTATATATTTATGCTTATCATATACTACGAGAGAGGGAAGGGTGAGTTGGTGAAGCCCACCGCCTCCTTTCTTTACCTTACAGTTATAATATAATATCCTTATTATATTATTATTATTATTAGTCTAAAGACTTACAAACTAATTTCTTATGCTAAAAAGATGAATGAGGTGTCACAAAGCATCAATGTACGCCTCTATTCGAACATGTCTATTGGACCCATCCCCTTCATTATTCCTACCCATGGGGTGAGGGGAGGCTGAGTGTTCGTCTCTTTTTGGGGAACTTGCAATGGAAGTAGCCAGTTCACCGTTGCGACATTATGGCCCTATGTCACCTTCAGTTCGCTTCGAAGTTGATCAAGGAACTGCCCAAGCATACCATCTAAGGCTTTCTCCATATTCCTCATTTCTTTGCGCAATTGAGCAACTTTGGTTGTGGCTGAATGACCAAGTTGGGTGGAGGTTGAACCTAGACCATTAGTAAACGCTGCCACTTGTGGTGTTCGACGTGGGTTTGGCCTAACCGTCAGTTGGACGACATCGACTTCTCTTATTGCTTCCGGTATAGGGTTACCACCCATAGTTTTGATTCTTCCACATTCCTCATAATGTTCTCAACTATTGACTCCATACTTCAAATTCGTACAAGAGCGAGATTCGAGAACTTCATTCCCATTGATGGTTCTAAATTATTGATGATTGAAGATGAGGCCAACAATATGTTCTACAATCCCACTCCTCTTTGACCTGCACCAAAAAAAAAGGACTCACTGGGGTTTTTTCCAGTGAACACTCCTCCGAAAATTAAGTCATTTTTTCTTGTGTCTAGTAATTTTCTCTTACGCTGGATAAATAGTTCTTACCCATTTTGTACACGACTTCCCCTTCATATAGGCGCCTTGCAAGCGATTTCTTCCACTATGCTCATAGTGGGACGTGGGTGCGTTGAGTCGTGGGCCCAACCTCTTTATATGGGTTACTTCTGATTATCAAGGCTTATGGGATCTTTTCCTCTTGCTTGATTGCTTGGGTTCATGTAAGTAAAATATGTCCTAGGCTTTGCTTTGCCGCTCAAAGCTTTCAGCTCTTCAGTCGGCCAAGACCTTGAAGGCCTAGTTTGGCCCATTCTCTATACAATGGGCTATTTTTGCACCACCAGTATCATTCTTCAATCTTACCTTAATTCATTGGATTATAATTGATTCCCTTCAAGATAGGATCCCCTCGAGTCAACTTTCCTCGTGCGTTCCTGATAGTCGGAGATCGCTTGCAGCCAAAGTAAGTCTAATTTTCTGTATTTGCAACGACACTGGGACGAAAAGCATCATTGAACACATGACTTCTTTCATGTGCATGGACCTGCTTCTTCGCCTATTGATTTAGTTCCGGACCATCCGCTAATCTAGCTTGGAGAATGCAACTTCATGGGCCATGTCCAGTCCGAGCCCCTCTACATTTGACCCTCAATCATTCCTATTTTGACTCATGTTGATCCATTTTATTTTTAATGGCCACATGATGTGTAACTAAAAATTCACATAATGGTGTCAACGGTGGATTTAAAGAGCCAAGTCAAATTTACTGAGATAGAGAAGGAATGGTTACTGAGATAGAGAAAGAATGGTGATGGTGATGATGGAGACGGGGAAAAAATGAAGAGATTTCTTTCAATATTTTTTTTTTAATATGATTAATATTCTAACAATAGATTATCTAAGTTTAGTGTCAATATTAATTTGTTTTTATATATTTTTTAGGGTTTAAAATATATTTTTATAAAACTTTTTAAAAGTATAGTGTCAATATTAATTTGATCACTTAATTCATCTGGCCAAAATTCAAACTGATCACCTATAACCTACGTATTTAAAGTATATTGAATTGGTTAAGGTTTTAATTTAAATTTCACGCAAAAAATTTGACAAAAAAATAAATTTAGAAAAAAGTGGCCAAGAAAGTGGCTTAGCATGGGCCAAATAAAGTTATAGATAAATTAATAACTTAATAATTTATGAAGGTATTTTTAATTTATCAACTTTATTTAAAAATAAATTAAATATAAAAATTTAGCTTTATGAATGTTGAAGATACATTATCGTCGTTGATATTATTATAGGTTTTTGGAAGATTATGAAATAGGAGAACCAAATCCAGAAAACATAAATATTTTAGAATCATTGAATCTTATAATATCTACTTAGACAATAAATATTTATAAAAATATAATTAATTAAAAATTACTTTTGATATTGTAAAATTTGGTATCTAAATAATATGAGTGGATAAATTATTAGATGGTGGAGATATTCTAGAACTACAAAATATAATCTAAGAGTTGAATTTTCATAATAGAATAGATATCGAGACTTTTTGAACTATTTTAGAAAAAAAAAAATACAACTTTAGAAATATTGATCGAGGAGCATATAATTAAGAATATCATGAAAAATAATTAAGATGCTAAGAAAGGAAGAAGAGCTCAAATATTTATTTTTCCTTTTTAAATATTAATCATGACCGCAATTGAGATACTTTTTAAAATTGATACTGGTACTAGGTCTAATATCGAGAATCCCGTTGGGATCGGGAATTTCCCACTCCCCACCATCTTATTCAATGTTTGTTCAATTATATTTTTTTTTTAATGTTTAAATATATATTGGTGGATTAGCATTAAGAAAAAATGATATAGTAAAATCTCGATAAATTAATATTCATTAAATTAATAATATGACTTAAATAATAGTTTTGATCAGTCCTAATTTTAATAAAATATGTAAATTAATAATTCACTAAATTTATAAGATAAATCCCATATGGGGCGGGGCCCATATGATATATATAAATTATAATTTTCTAATACATAGTAATTATGAAACTATGAGAAATTTCAAAATTTTGACTCAATCACTAATTGTTTTTTCTTAAATTGACATCAACTTAGTTCTTATCTCTAACTTTTCTTAACATTATGTAAAGTGCTGGTTAAAAGTTATATATGCATTTCAAGCCAATAGGTTAGACCCGATGGAGAGTATATGATATATATATATATATATTGTATGTATAATAACGATTAATAGATTAATAGATTTGATATGTTTATATCATCAATTAAGGTCTTTTATTATTTATCATGCTTATTATAATATTGAAAATTACTATTATCTATTAATTAAATATATATCAGGATAAAATCTAAGAACATTAAGTTATGCACGTGATCCGTGATAGTGATCATGACAATTAATAATCAAGATGCTTAAAAGTGAATTTTGAATAGTTCATGGACATAGAATTATTGAGATGAGATATTGATAAGTCGATATGTTTTCTTCTTAATAAAGAATAGTTTATCTCATTACCATTTATATTGGCAGAATATTATGATAAGTATGTGGGTGTTTACTATGAGACTAAGTTCACTGAATGTGATATTAGATAATCTTAACAATATTTACACTAACTATTATTGAGAGTCATCCATTGACTATATGCATTAGTGATTCTCAAATTTGAGATCACCATAAAATCTTATACTTTGAATTTTATCTTTTAACATTATACTAAAACATCCTAGCCAAGAATCACAGCTTAATACACCATTGAGTATAAAGTGTCAAGTATGAAGGTTGTAAGTGGTCAAGACGAGATTCATCCCTCCAATATAAAGGAAAGAAAAATCCTACGATGCAATATGCTCATTTTTGTAAAAAAAAAAATCTTCATAAGGTAGTATGGTAAGAAAATGAAGCTTTCTATAAGACTATTATCTTAATTATATGAAGATATATATTCATATGATTTGTTTATTAAGGTTTAATAGTAAATCATACCCTAGGACGAATCGAAATATTAGCTAGATGGGAGAATATTAATAACATGATAACAGTAATATAGGTTCTTTCATAAGAAATTGTATACTTCTTATCTAATAGGTAACCTATACTCTTTGCTAGAAGTAAATCTTGATTTAGAAAGTTTAAGTTAAATAAATTATGAGATAATTAAGTTTAAAGTATTTATTTTAAAAGGTAGTTTTAAAGTTAAATGTGTCTAGTTAATGAATTATATAAAATCATGAGGTGTCATCCATCTCGTTGTCGAGATGTAGAATCTAACAAGTCACATACATAAAAATTAAAAGTAGCTCAAAGGAGATTTTCATATATTGGAGAAATTATATATTATATCAATAATAAGATTAATAAGATTACTCAGTAGAATATAAATAGTAAAAGTAACTAATTTGTTAACTTGATGTCATGCAATATTACTAGCATAACTTAGAAATTAATGATTTATTATAAGAATTTAAATTGATTAATTTATTCATGATCATATAAATTGATATTAATTAATGAGACATATTAAATCATTGATGTAGGAGTCGTTATAGGTGAAATTGACTTTAAGGAGTTAAAGGATAATTTAGTAATTTGATAAATTAAATTTTTATAAATTAATTAAAAAGTCAAATTTGGTCAACTATACCCCTATGGGGTGGCCATGTGCATGTTACAAGCTTCTTAATTTAATTAATAATTATGATTAATTATAATTATGATTAATTATAATTATTAAATAAGGAAGAATTCTGCTCTAGACCCAAGTCCACAATTAATATATGGACCATTCCATCACAAACCCCTCAACGAATTCATGGGGGTATTTTTGTCTAAAAATAAATTCACTCATCCTACTTATCCCTTTATTTGGCCGGTCTACATATGATTGTAGACTACGATTTATGTAAGAATCTCTCTTAAAAGAATGAATTTTCACTTGAAGTATGAACCAATGGGTCATACTCATGGTCGGCCACCGCATGCCATGCATGTGGTTTCTTTTTATTTAATTGATTGATAGTTATGGGTAATTATTATAATTATGATGATTTATTATTAAATAAGGCAATTAAAACATTCAAGCTTAAGAAGCAACCTACTCCTGAAAACCAATAAATAGGACCCTAAAATATTCGAGTCATCTTTCTCCTTTAGAATGGCCGAATTTCTTGTAGAGAAAATGGGCCCTCTTCCTCCTTTTGAGAATTTTTTTTCTTTTTAGTATACGGTAATCTATAAGCGGAAGCGATAATTTAAAATTTTTCTTGAATCCAATATGAATTATGAATTAAACTTATAAACATACACTCCAATATCTATCTTACAAATATACATTAAATATATTTAACGGAAAGCAAAGAAAATCCCGAAAAATTAAAAAGATTAAGATCTTAGAAAATTTACTAATCTTAAAATAAAATCGAACAATTACAAAAATCGAACGAACATCTTCATCCACCTGAATTCCATGAAGTAGATAAGGTATCTACTTACCCACCCTCTAACTGTAATCCACATGATTCATTTCACTCGTTTTAATTTCTACTTTAAGATTCATCTCATGAATCAAAAAGTTCGAGGAAAATGAATTGAGAAAAAATCTCTTTCTCTCTAATTGATTTCGGCTATGTCCAATTGGACTTATATGAATTTCGGCTAGCACCAATGGAGAGCTTATATAATGCTTTTTATATTTTAAGTTAATATAAAATTAACCTACAACTTTGATACAATCTGTTGACATGGTCAAAAGTTCCCTTAATCTAATTAATTGAATAATGAGTCATTACTCATCACTTCTAGTCCGCCATGTAGTGGGTTTGTGAGTCAAAATATTTAATCAACAATTTGATTAATTTAGCCCATATAATGAAATTAACAAATTAGCTTATTAACCATTTAATATATAATGATTACAGACCTTTGAGACTTTTTTATAATGAAATTAATAGTCCAAATATAAATTATTAATTTCTAATTGAAACAATAATATCTAAATTGTGTTAGCAATTTGCATGACATTAATTTAACAAATTATTAAATTTCATTTTTGTCATGAGAGCTTCGATTTTTTAACCTTGAGAGAAATAAAAGTTTGAAAAATAAACCACTCCTTGAAAACTTTTATAGCTATTAAAATTTTGTATTAAGAAAAGATGGCTAGTTCACCAAAATTTTAAAAGGGAGACTACTTGTTTATACATGTTTTTGAAAGTGAGCTTGTTTCTCAATCTCTTTTTCCATTATAGTCTAATTATAAGCTAAACTATGATTTTATCCTTAAACTGAATTGGTCCATTTTTTCTTTTCTTTGAGAAAATTAAAATAATGAGTAACTAAGAACCTTACTATGTATAGCTGAGATTATATTCACACCATTAGAAGGGTTTCATATTGCTACATAATTTTATCTAATTTCAAATAAAGATTCAATTTAAAACTTCTTAAACTAAACGGTTAATTTGATCATCTAATGACCGATTAGTTTTAAACCTCCTAAGTCAAGTGCATCTCCTAACAAAACATCATAATCTCCCATGAGATAAGGGTATATGATCTTCCATAAGAACCTTATATAACTATAATATGTACAGCTTTATCTTTCCATCCAGCCAATATCTCAATTCTTCAAAGGAAATGATTTAACTATTAAAACATAATAGATGAGCCATATGATTATATTATATCCTTATGAACATCGACAATGGATTTAAATAAAACTCTTTTTAAACCAAATTATTTTAACAAGATTTCTTTGTTGCATAAAGAAGCGATTAATTACATTTTAATCAGTCATAGTCTTCATATGCAATATTATATATCCAACAATATACCATTTGTAACCCTTAACTACGTTTAGGTAAGTTGATGTCAAAATATAGAACATTTCATAAAGATATAATGACGACCTTAGGTCTAAGGATCACCTTTACTATAGTCACTAGATAATTCTCATTAATAGTTAATATTCTTTACTATTGAGAATCATCTATGTGTCATGTTCAGTACACTTGATCTCTACCAAACACGACATAATCATTATGATGTTCCACTAGTATTAATAATTACAAGAACAATCATCCTAAATATTTTAGAAAATGAACTATGTGATAGTCTATTTGGATTATCAGTATACCTCTTGATCATCCTAGGACTATGAACAATTCATACCTTAAGCTTTAAGAAACTTGCATCTCGTTGGCATGATCTCATCATGGCTTCAAATGCATAACTTCATCATGGTTTCAAATGCATAACTTATGATACAAGACTTCACCATGATATGTAATAAATAAACATATAATAGTAATTCTATCATAATTAATAAATATGATAGATAAATGAATATTTTAATAATATTGAATGATTAATAACAAATAATAATATCATTAATATTCACAAATAAGATTGTATCACACAAGATATATACCCATAAGTCTAACCCAATTTGAAAGGCCTAAACAAGAAAAATCCTTGAGTGAATTAGTCTGTGTGGATCAAGGTTAGAAGCCAAACATTTCTGTGGCTTTGTAGTTCATCCTAAAGGGCTTTTAAATCTTGTGTAACACCTTTTGGAGGAGAAAAAGACGTTTTTTGTGGATCTATTTTATAAGTAAACATGATGTAGGTAACACTCATCTTCAGATCTTATGGTTGTTTCCTGCTTTGATCTTTATATTATGTCATTTAAATAGTTAAAGTATTCTTACCCACATCAAGTTTGATGTGGGGTCCAAAATTTATAAATTATTATTTTAATTGTTGTTGGAATTTACACTAGTGTAGTTTTCTAATATTGTAACAACAAGTTATTTGATGTCATCACAACTTTGAGAGCTTTCTTTTCACGATATGGAGTCCATAGTGAAACTATAATCTTTCATTTCATCATATTGATCATTTCTCATTATGCTTTTAATTATCTGCTCATCAGTCAAGATCTCCGAAGTTGTGTCATTTTGTCCAAGTTAGTTCAAGAGGTCCTTAACTTCTATTCTTTCTTTGAAGTTGTTGTATGAATGAAGAAAGGCCTCTGAATCCAACTCTAGTTGTTTTTCTTGACTTAATGAAGATTCCCCATCTTTTATGGATCTCAATCTTGTTTTCTAAAGTTGCTGTAAGGAAAAAAAATAAAGATTTTTCTATTTCAAACTTGCAGCATAATTTCATCCACCGGAACAATATCTTGAATAAAGTTGTTGACACAAAATTCAGTGTCAGAATTAGGAGAGAAAATCAGCCCATCCGAAATTCAATAAACAGTAAGTGTAAATAGTCATGAGCCAAGATAGGATTTTGATGTGTTGGGGTTAAGTTCAAATATTATGGTAAGGTAAATATAGACGAATGATTGGGGGTACGGGGGTAGAGCTCTGCAGTACAATATATGTTTATTATAAAAACTTTTCTTAATATATAAATAAAAGATGTAAATTTTAATTATCTAATATATAATATATATACTAATTTGTGTTTACTAGAGGAAACAAAATGAATTAGGAAATGAAATATATCGTATCAACCTTATGATATTGTATATATTTATTGTTCGACTTTATTTTCTATGGATACAATAGAGAATCCCTAGATTACAGAAATTATTCTTTATTTGATAATTAGAGACATTACCTTCTTATTTGAAGGGATTGAGATTGTATACTATAATTTTAACTAGAATAGATACTTCTCAGTATATATAGCCTAGTATATAAGCTGTTACAATTAAATTTTTATAGAAGAATCAGATGTGACATTCTTTGATACTCTATCACACTTCACCAAAAATACTCTTCAAGAGGAGAGTATCTCTAGAAAAGAAAATCATTTTTGGGAAACAAAAATTTTCTTACCTTTACCTTTACCAAATCTACCTCTAAGTTAATCATGAAAGTCAACATTCTCTATAGAACAAAGTATTATAGATTTTGTTTCCGGGGGAGAACCTTTACAAAAATTACAAGAATATTATTTTGTGTACTCTCGAAAGAAACAAAATCAAAACAAATATCATCAACCTCTTACACCCCCCAAGATCCTCCTCTAAATGAAGACAACTTGAATGAAACAAGTATATGAGTTCCTAATCCTCAAACTTCTAATCTTGATAATCTCATCTTGCTCTTTGAAAACAAACTTGTGCTTGTATGATGCACTCTATTGCAAAATATGCGTCCTATCACAGGTTATCACCAAGCTACAAAGGCTTTACCACTACCCTATCAAATGTTTCAACGCCTAGAAACATACACAAAGCATTGAGCAAACTTGAGTGGAAGGCTGTTGTTTTAGAGGAAAGGAGGTACCCTTGAAAAAAACAAAACATGGGAAGTTATTAATTTGCTTAGTGAATACAAGATAGTGGGTTGCAAGTGGGTGTTTATTGTCAAATACAAAGCTAATGGGGACGTGAGAGATATAAAACAATATTATTAGCTAAAATGTTTACGCAAACTTATGGAATTGATTATCAAAAAACGTTTGCCCCAATCGCTAAGGTAAACTCCATTAGAATCTTATTGTCTCTCGTTGTTAATCTTGAGTGGCCTATACAACAGTTAGATATGAAGAATGTATTCTTAAGTGGAGAAATTGAGGAAGAAGTGTTGATGGAATCTCCGCTTGATTTTGAAGGGCAATTTGGGGCAGAGACAATATGTGTAAGCTCAGAAAGGCACTATATGAGTTAAATCAGTCACCTAGGGTTTAGTTTAATCATATTACTAAAGTTGTCAAGAGTCGTGGATGCCATCAAAGTCAAGTTGATCATACTATATTTGTCAAACACTCTAATAAGGAAATTTTCATTTTTATTGTGTACGTGGATGATATGATTCTGAGTGGAGATGATGTGGAATGGTTGGAAAATTTGAAACTATTCCTTACGAAGGCATTTGAAATAAAGGATCTCGGATCGCTAAAATATTTTTTGGGAATGAAGTTTATATGGTTAAGGGGCATTTTTGTGTTTCAAAGAAAGTATGTACTGAATCTACTTCAGGAGACTAGACTTTTTAGGTGCAAACCTATTAAAACTCTTATGAAAGCTAATTTAAAACTAGAGTCAGCTAGTTCATATCAGGTTCAATATAAAAACCAGTTCCAAGAAATGATTGGGAGACTTATTTATCTCTCACACACTATACCATAACATATATTATATTCTCAAAATAAAAACTTATTTCTATTCTTCCTTTTTAACTAAAATATATGCCTAAGAACTAAGGTTCAACAAAAAATAATTTTTAATATATAATTAATTTTTAGAAAAACTTAATAAATTTATATATAAATAATTATTAATTTATCAATTATTTAATATTTAATCATCATTAAAAATATATTATTCTCATTCATCACAACTTTATTGTATTATAAAGTTATTTAGTTTTGTTAGCTTTTAATCTTCTTAGGAAATTCATATCTGGATCCATATATATAAATTTATTTCATTTTGTGGTCGTCGGTTGTATCGTGCCGTGCAAGCAATGTTCACGCTTCATCTATTTGGCTTCATCTATTGTATTTACGTTTAACTCAAGCTGATGTATCGATTGTCCTCCACGTGCATCCTTACGAAACTCTGCCGCATTTTCCGTCTGTCTGTCTACTCACTTTTTTTTTTTTTTTTTGGGTCGAATTGTATACTCTCATTTGGTGACCTACAAATGATGAATACACTTCAAGAAAATAAAAAAAGGCAAGCAACATATTATACTCGTCTCTTTCAAGTTTGAAAAATCCCTTTTTTTTTTTTTTTGATAATTAATGGCCCTTGGCTTATACCTCCATAGACTATAGTAGCAATGACTAGTCTTCATTCATCTTCTAGGCCTAATTTGTACTATATAGTTCACAAACCATAATGAAGAATCTTCGAGTCTCTTAAATTAGCTCGTTTCAACATTAGCTTGACAATAATTTCTTTATTAGTCTCATCATTATTTTAATATTATATCATCTTTAAAAATAATATTTTTATGAATTAATATCAATATTTTAAGTATTTTAATTTCGTATTATAAATTTTAGATAAAAATATATAAAATTAAAATTAAAATTATTTTGTCTAGACAATTTTTTTTTTTTACCAAAAAAGTATAGACTTCTAAAATTAATTTACTTTAATTAAAATTTTCAAATTATTTAAAAAGTATATTTTTTTTTTGTCGAGACATATTTTGTCTTCAGGAATAACGTTTGAAATTCAAGTAAATTGAGTCCTAACTCCAGCTTGACCCATAAAATTCGCTTGAAATGCACCGGCTATTTATTGCACACCTAGAGAGTTATTCTACTCCAACTACTAATAAGATATTTATAATGATCATGTAATGTTTAAAATAATTATATGATATAATATTAATAGCTGGAGTTGAAATGTTATTTTTATTATTGGAAGACTCAAGAATACCTCCACACAAAGATACATAAAAAAGAAAAGAAAAGAAAAGAAAAGAAAAGAAAAGAAAAGAAAAGAAAAGAAAAGAAAAGAAAAAGTTTGAAGAATGCTCTACACAGACATATACATAAGACACGCACAAGCACAAGGACAACCACACAAGCAAAAGTCAAGCCGAGCAATAAGCATGGGATTTTGTTTGCATCACAATGCCCATGCAGATTTTGTTACTTATGTGAGACGGTAAGAGCAGTTTACAGCTCTTGTGTCGAATTGCTGATGCAAGCCAGACCTAGAGTTATCAAAATACGTCAGCTGTAATCGCCGACCCACAACGTTTAAGAAATTACACGCCTTACCCTTTGTTATCCTTTTTTATTTTCTTTTTCTTTTTTTATTTCTATTGGCTGCAATAATCCGGATTTGAATTTTTTTTTTTTAATTTTAATCCTTAAATTTTTCTTCTTTTATATTTTACTTCACTCTCATAATAATTTTTAAATACTTCCTTACTCTAATCATCTTTCACACAAATTTTCTGACCCTCTTCTCTCTATTCTCTAATCTTCAACTTTCCTAATACTTATTATTAAAATTTACTCTAATCTCTATACTTATTCTCTTAAGTCCTTCGAAATTATAATTAAGCCTCTAAGTTATCTCATATTTTTAGAACCTCTAATCTCAATTCATTATCATTTATTCTTCACAAGTTAAGCGGAGGTACTTAATTTTTTATGTTAACAATATTATTATTTATTATTAATAATTATTATACTTATTATTAATTTTTACTTTTTTTTTAAATAAAATTATTTATTTATATTTTTTATGATTAATCATTTCTCTTAAATTTATTTACATAGGAAATGAATTTTCACCAATTTTACTTCAACTCTCTAAATGACCTCGATAAAAATATTTATGATGAAATTGATTCAAATTCACTGTTGACACTATCAATTCCATCACCATTTATGCCACCACCACCACCATTTGTTGGAAGAAATAAAAATATTGATAATGCCACAAATATAGTGCCCGCAAGTCAAACTACAATGAGACGTAATAAGTGAACATACGATATTTGGAATTCGTTTGACATTGTTCAACACAAAAACAAAATAGGTGCGGATATTGAAGGTGGTATGTGTAAGAATTGAAAAACGATTTTGGTTGTAGGTCAAGGATATGGAACTAATCATTTGAAATGTCACAAAACAAAATGCATGGCTAAAGGTGGTGCAAGTACAAGTCAAACTTAACTAAATTTTAACACTAATGCTACAATAAGTATGTGTACTTATGATCGAATAGCTGCTAAAAAATCTTTAATAAGATTTATTTTTGCTACTAACTGTTCTGTTTATTTTTATGATAATATTTATTATGAGGAGAATATTAGAAGAACATATAATCCAAAATAAAAAAGCATAAGTAAGAATAGTACTAGATATAACATACTTGCATATTTCTATAAAAAAAAGTGATAAATTAAAAATAGAATGTGACGATTTTAATCTTACTTTTGGCTTGACAATATAAGAGCATATTGGAATGCATGTTTTGAACATGATTATTTATATGTTGGTATTCATTCCTTAGATTTGAAATAAAACTTAAATAAAAAATTAATATGATATAAAGTTATAGATGAATTACATATTGGCGAAAATATATGTGATTTAATAATTGAAGTTTTGGGTGAGTTTGTTATCAAATGTCGTATAATATTCATAACTTTAGATAATGATATAACAAAAACAAGGGTCGTCTTTTTATTTCAATCACAGCTTAGCCAATATAATGGTAGAGTTTTTCTACATTAATTTTGTGCCTGCTACATCATAAACCTTATTGTAATATCATGTATGAAAGAACAAGAGGTAAAACTTTGTGTTGCAAAATTCGATTGGTATTAGCTTAGATTAGTGCTTCGAATCCCATATTGGTTGAGTTTAAAAAAATATTGCATGGCATTCAATGTGAGGCCTCAAACGTTTGAAACTGATATGTCGGTAAGGTGAAATTCCACATATTTAATAATGAAAAGTGTCATCTCACATAAAGAAATCATTAGTAGCTTTTTAAATTCATATAATCATTTTATTATGTTGAATAGTTCTGATTGAAATATAATTGAAAATTGTGCATACTTAAAAATATTTTATGACTTTATAGTTTGACTTTTAAGTGTTTATTATTCTATATCTCTTTTTATTTTGTATTCATTTATTGAAATGACTTAAACTTGTTAATGATCTATGAGAATAATCACATGCTTAAGCCTCTTGTTACGAAAATGATTACAAAATTTAAAAATATTAGGAGGAAATTTCATTTTTGTATTCTTTTACTTTTATATTGGATCATATAGTTAAGTTATTAAGTCTAATAAATACTCTTAAATTTATGGGTGAATATATACTATTATTCTTTCACTATTACTAACGCTACTAACAAGTTATATGAACTGTTTGGTTTTTATGAAAATAAATACAGCTACTTGCGACAATAGAGACAACAACAACAAGAGATTTGTCCAAAGAAGAGTTGAGATTTTATTTAAAGATTCAGTTCCAGTTCCATGAATCAATCGTCAAGAGTAATACAGGCTAGGATGGAATTTCAAAAATACCTCAAAACTGATTTCTCATTTTTTTAATACATGTTCCAATGATGTAGAATCCATATGCCTTTTGGATTGGTGGAAGAGAAACTCTACACGATTTCCAATACTAGCACGACGTGTACGAGATATCTTAACTATTCTCATTTCAATAGTTTCTTCTAAATCAATATTCAACTGGGTGGGTGAGTTATTAAAGATATGAAAACTTCATTAAAGCCGAAATTGGCTGAATAATTATTATGCATAAAAGATTGGGAGCATGCAGGTTATTGAGATCAACATATAAATTATAATGAAGATTTGATTGAAAGATTTCCGAATTTTATTTTTTAGAGGATACTAGTACTGCATATGAGAAGTAATTCCACCATTAATCCATAGATATTATTGTTGTATTTTTCTTTACTCATGTCTTTATTTTAGGGTCTATTTTTTCTTTTCAAGGTTAAGAGGTTTTTTTTTTCCGAATACCAAACCATCTGCAATCTCTTTATTCTAATACACAATGAAATATTTATTTGATTAAATATTTGTACTTTTAATTTTACTTTTCATTTGTAATAATTTCTAATTTGCTAATTAAATACTAAGTTACTCAATATTTCAAAATTTTCAATTTTCAATAATTAAACAGTAAAATTAAATCCCTTAAGAATTTTCATTATAATATTATATTTAATTTTATTCAAAGAAAAAAAAATGTTAGACCTACCCTATTTTGGATCTATGGCTAAATCTATTTTAAACCCGCAGGCCTAACCCATTTTTGAGCTCGTCCCAAAATCCTAACCCGGCTCGGGAAAAGTCCGCCAGGATTATGGGCCAGGGGCCCATTTTTCCTGCACTAGCGGGGCCTCTAAGCAACCCTTTTCCTCTTATCTTCTTTCTGTATAATAATCCATGATGTCATTTCACAAATATTAAAAATAAATGTCCAATTTTATTTCTAATTTATCTAGAATATTATGAGTATCTTACTGTTGCCCAAGAAATGCCAACCCAGAAAGAGCCCGCAATTTTATCTTTTTTCAATTACAAATCTTCCTATTATGCCATCACTACTCCATTTTTCAGACTAAAATTTTTGACATGAACAATAAAAAAAAAAAAAATAATAGAATTAGTTTATCAAAGTCAATCACACCACAAGCATCCCAAGGAAAAACAAAAACAAAAACAAATTGATTAGAAATTAGAACCTAGAATCTGCTTTATAATCCCACCAAAAACAAATTACCTTTTCTCAAATTGTGCAATTTCTCTCTTTTTTTATAGGGGGGCATGTAAAATATATGCAAAAATGAATCATCATCATCATCAATCAAGCCTGCTAATACGTTTCCATCTATTTCTTGGGTTTTTCTTCTCTGTAAAAGCACAAATCACAACAGAAGATGATAGCTCAGGTGCCTTTCAACCAAGCCTTGGAGTTGTTTTGGGTATTCTCTCTGTTATGTTTTCAGTCACATTCATTCTACTTGTTTATGCAAAGCTATGCTATAGAAGAGCTTCTGCTGCTCATGAAAATAATGCCCAAAACCAAACTCGAGAAATCAGCTCAAGCTCTAGATTCTCCGGAATCGATAAGACGGTGATAGAATCGCTTCCTTTCTTCCGTTTCTCTGCTCTGAAAGGATCCAAAGAAGGTCTAGAATGTTCCGTCTGTTTATCAAAGTTCGAAGAAATTGAACTTCTTAGATTGCTTCCAAAATGCAAACACGCATTTCATATCGATTGTGTTGATCGTTGGCTCGAAAAGCACTCGAGCTGTCCTCTTTGCAGGCAGAAAGTCGCAGCAGATGATCTCGCTCAACTGCATTACTCGGACAGTATGAGGTTTTTGACGAGTAATCGTCGATCGGAGCTTCAAGATGAATCGAATAACATCGAGCTTATCGTGCAGAGAGAGGAATCGAACAGAGTCTCCTCGAGATTTAGTGTCGGAAGCAGCTTCCGGAAAGTTCTGAAGATCAACAAGGATGAAGAAGATCAAGTTCCGATCCGGAAAGAGGACGAAGGTGATGATCAGAAGAAGAAGAAGATCTTACACAAGCATAATCATAAGATAATCGTGTCTGATTTCGAGCTGAAGAATCGATGGAGCAATGTTAGTTCTTCTGACCTGATGTTCCTGAATACTGAAATGCTCGGCGCTAGGTCGAGCAGTCGATTCTCTTCATTCCGTTTGGAATCTAATCAAATTCCTTCAACAATCGACGCCGCCGATAAAGATGACCAACAGGTTATGAAGATTAAAAAAGAGATCGAGATGAAGAAATTGTTCGAGAGCAAGATTAATAACACTGTCGGTAAAAACAGTACCCCGTCGAGTTCGATTCCGCCATCAGAAGATTTTGGGGTAAATTCGAGCCAAAAAGCAAGAATTACAAGTCCGGCAGAGAGACGAACTGTTTCGGAAATCACTGCGATTCCGAGATTCAGAGATTCGAGTATGAATTCAGAGACTTCTTCTTCTTCAACAACTAGGCAGACTTGGTATCCAATTGCTAGAACAACAGTCGCGTGGTTTGCAAACAGAGAGAGAAGATTTCAACATTTCGATCAGAAAATAGAAAAGCAGTTTGAAGAAGTATAAATCTGACATACAGAAAAGTATTGCATAGATTTCAGGGAGCAATAATCTCTTCTGTATTTATTATTATTGTGTGAAGTTCATCTTAATTAGTTCATTGCAGATTGGTGGTAAATTTTGTTGATAGTTATCATCGTCATTTAAATTTATTTAGGTTATTTTAAAAATCGGTTATATTATATCATTTTTTAAAATTAAATAATTTTTTCGCATATTATAATTTAAAATTTAAAATATTTTCTTTTTATTATTTTTATCCAAATTTTTAACAATATACTTCTCTATCTATATCATCAACTTACTTATCAATTCAAACTTTGTCTAATTAAGGCTGTCTCCTCTATATACGACCAAATCATATTATACATTTTTAATCTTCTAATTTATATGAGTTATATATAGATAACTCATAATCCTTCCATTTTTAATTCTATCATTACGATTTTGCACATCCATCTTAATATATGCATTTTTATTACTGTTATTTTATGCATTTATTATTCTATAGAGGCCTAACCTTAGAGTCATAAAGCATAGTTGGTTAAACGATTATCTTATAATACCTCCTTTCAATCTCGCATGCATCTTTTTATCGCATAAGATTTCTAATATCATCATCAATTTCATCTAACATGCTTTAATTATATGACTTATATCCCCCCAAATGTCCCCCATCTTTTGAGGAATAGATTCTAAATATTGAAAAGCTTCACAATCTGGAATCTCTTTATCGTCAATCTCAATTGAGTTACCAATTATTCTAGATTTAGGATCAAAATTACAAATTAGATATTTCATTTTGGTGTGACTATTTTAAAATCCTTATTGTCTAAAACCTCACGTCACCTATCTGATTTTTTACTTACACTTTCTTTAGTTTCGTTCATTAAGACAATATCATCTGCAAATAATATACACTAGCGTGCCTCATCTTGAATATGTTTTGTCAGCTTATACATAACTAAAATAAAGAGGTATGCACTTAAAGCCGACCATTAATGAAGTCCTACTACAATAGGAAATTCACAAGACATCATGAACTAACACTAGTTACAATACATTCATATATATCCTTAATGATCTCAATATAACATTGATGCATATTCTTTATTCCAAGTACTTACCAGAATAATTCCTTAGGAACTCTATCATAAGTTTTCTCTAAATCGATAAATACTATACACATGTTTTTTTTATTTTTCTCTATGTTTTTCTATCATTTGCCTAATAAGAAGATTAC
This sequence comes from Coriaria nepalensis, assembly GCA_027186245.1. Taxonomy (NCBI): domain Eukaryota; kingdom Viridiplantae; phylum Streptophyta; class Magnoliopsida; order Cucurbitales; family Coriariaceae; genus Coriaria; species Coriaria nepalensis. The sequence continues at coordinate 8,010,434 of CP114484.1, read as the reverse complement.
CTCCCGTGTAAACCTAACCGACATAAAACAAAATTGATTCTCTGATACAGTGGTGATACTTCTAAATATTCGCTCTATAACCCTCTCTCATTATTCGAAAACAGGTTTAAGATTTCGCAGTAGAAGCCATTACTGGTCCCAATGTATAACACAAATTTTATAAGAAACTTTTAACGATCCTATAGATATATATAAATTAATCATATAGTTATACGAATAGATCATACCTTAACCTATGTGAATTGTTCAAGAAGACTCGCACCATAATCTTCTAAAATGATCCTCAACACAATAAGACGTGTGTGTGGGTATGTAGTGATGACAATGTTTTCTCTCTTTTTCATTTTTTGAAAAAGGTTCTTTATTTTATGTATCTTGAAATAATTAGAACATGATGTATTTATAGAGTTCCATTAAGTTTTTCAATTTAATTTAAATACTATGAATTAATTAAATTAATGACTCAATTATAATATTAAATGATAAGATAATCATTAAATGATATTTTTAATATGATCAAATCTTTTCAAATATGATTTAAAATAAAATATTATTTACTTTAAATCATATTATATTTTTAATGATATATTTAATTTAGTCAAATCTTTTCAAATCTTATTTAAAATAGAATATCATCTATTTTAAATCAAATCATATCTTATTTGAATTGTAAATTAGTTTCTCAATTCAATTTAAATTTGACTTACCTAATCTTAATATTAAATTAATATTTCATATCAATTTAATATTATAACATATTTAATTCAAAATCAAACATATTATTATTTAATATATGAATTTCAAAATTCATCATTTAAAATATATCTTTTAATTAATTAATTAATTAATTAATAATAAATATCTCATAATTACAAATTTACACCAGAAATTTATTTTCTTGCAAATAAGTTTTTTTTTCAACATTTGTCATTCTTACCCTGTACAATATTTTATAGAGGTGACTTAGGAACTATGAAATCTATAATTTGAAGCTCAAATAAATTAGATAGTTAATTAAACTTTTTAATTTAATAAATCTAATATATTAATTCCAATATTATTTTCTTAAAATTATGAGATTGTACTCTTGCAATTATAGAACATACTACTATGCAATCTCTAGTAGTAGTCCATTGATATTATCATTACATGCAATCTAATCCTCAAATAATTGATTCATAATTGGAGCTGGTCAAAATTACCATTTTATCTCTCTAATTATCTCTTTACCTTTAAATGCCATTAATCCACTAGTGAATGGTCAATTTATAACTTAATTATAAATTTGAGGTCAAAACCATTCAGTTCTAAAATTAATCCTCAATAGAACCAATATATAATCTTCTATGAAAAAGGTTTGGATTTCATATCTGTAAATCTTATTCCCAACCACATATCCCAATGAATCTCCAAAACAAAAGTCTTTAGTCTATTTTACAAACAAACCATGACGAGTGAATCAATATATCTATTTGACATAAATAAGAGTTCATGACTACTCAAGATTCAGACTGATCTGCATATGATTATCTATTGATATGAGTAAAATTCTTTATGGCAAACGACATTTTAATAAAGAATTAATTCATATCGAGTCATATCCTAAATAATCCAATTATATAAAGTGCCTTCACTAAGATGTTTATCTAGATCAGAGATCCGGATCTAGATCCCTTGCATTCACAATGCTAGCAGACGATATTAGCAACCATCAATTAAAGATCTCATACTTTAATATATTCCGGATAATTTAATTCATTATCTATAATCTTAATTCTCTCTTACCAATATAATATTATAGTCACATAAATGAATTTAAAATTTTCTGATATTTATACACATTATTCAATAATAATATATTCACAACAATTATACAGAAAAATAACATTTTTATTAATTTCATTAAATAATACTCATTACACTCATTTTATTGTATTTCTTATAAGTTTTATTCCTCTATAGTTTGAGCAATTTTTTATATCTCCTTTATTCTTATAAATTTGTATCACAATATTATGTCTCCATGATTCTGGTATTTTGCTAGTATCTAAAATCATATTAAAGAATATAGTTATCCATTGGATCCTAACTTCTCTAAACACTTATACATCTCAATTAGTATCTCATTTGATCGAACTATCTTCCTTAGTTTCATCAATGGCTTTCTTACTTCTATAGCACTAACTCTATGGTGGAACACTAAACGCCTCCCTTCTTACATCATAGATCTCTTTAAGTTTAACCCATTTGTACTAGTCTCATTGAATAGGTTCTCGAAGTAGTCCCTCCCATCTATCTAAAATAGCTTTATCTCGTATTAAAATTCTACCATCTTCATGTTTAATACACCTAACATTACTTAAATCCTTAGTTTTTTGATCTATGACTTTTGTTATCTTGAAGATATCATTCTCCCTTTTTTGTACCTAGCCTATTATATAGATCATCATACGCTCTCTTTTTAGTATCTCATACTGTTTTACTACTTAGTCTCTTAACTTATTTATACAACTCATATGACCCTTGGTCTATATCTTTTTTTCGATTCTTGAACCGTGTTTTATTTTTCCTAATGGCTTATTGCACCTCATTGTTCCACCACCATGTCTCCTTGTCATTTCCTCTTTTTCCTTTAGCCTCTCCAAACACTTCCCTCGCCCCATTCTTTATATGTTTAGGTATGTGTTAAAAAAACTTTTGAGGCATCAATATTATCCTTACATCTTACGTTCTCAGATCTTTCTAAGACTAACTCATTATGTAATATCTTATTTCTAAAAGTCTGACATATATATCTCTTCATAGTCCACCACTTAATTCTTGGCATAATCTGGCCACTGTCTACTCTACCTTTACTCACAAGACAAAAATCTAAGATTAATAACCTATGTTGGGCCATCAAGCACTCTCCTCATATGACCTTATAATTTTTACAGCTACCTAGGTCTTGTTTCCTAACAATGAAATAATCAATTTATCTTCTATTTTGTCCACTTACAAAGGTTACTAAATTATTCTTCATTTTCTTATAAAAAGTGCTTACTATCTCAAAATTACAAGTTAAGACAAAGTCTAGAATAGAAACTCTCATATTATTTTGAACCAAAAACCTTGACCTCCATAAACTCTCTCATGCCCAACTCTGTCCTTACCTCTATGACCCTTTAAATCTCCTCCTAAAAAGATCTTTTCCAAAATAGAGATTTCATTATCTACCTCTCCTAAGGAGTTCCAAAATTTATTTTTAGTTTCATCATCTAATCGCACTTTGAGTGCAAACGCACTAATAATATATATTATCTCTGGTTCTAAGGCTAAAGTAATACTAATAATCATATCCTTAAACCTTTTAACAACAACTACTGTATCTCTATAAGCTTTATCTACCACTATTCCCACCTTATTCCTAATTTATCCATTCTTGAATAGAAAAGCTTGAATCATTCTCCTAATTCATTAGCCCTACTTTCGTTCCCCTTTGTCTCTTGAAGACAAATTATATTTACCTTCTTTCTACGTATGACATTCACGAACTCTATTGACTTACCTATAAATATTCTTATGTTCTAAGAAGCTAACTAATCTTCTTAATTTTAGTATGAACTAGCTTCTTTACTCGCTTCCGTCTAGTATAGTGCGAGAACCCTTACTTATTTATCATTGCAACAGGGCGCTGCTGCAATGCGCCTAGCTCATTTTACACTCCACCGGAGCATTGGTGGAGCATGTTGCTTATAATGAGGGATGCGCTAACATTTTGCATTAATTTTTTTTTTAACTCTCATCCATGTAAGGTTATGACATTTTAGTTGGTCGGCTGTCAATAAGATCAATTATAATTATAATTATAATTATTATAATTATTATAATTATTATAATTATTATTGTAATTATTATTATTATCATTATTATTATTATTAGTATTATTATTATTATTATTAGTATTATTATTATTATTAGTATTATTATTATTAGTATTAGTATTATTATTATTATTATTATTATTATTATTAGTATTATTATTATTAGTATTATTATTATTATTATTATTAGTATTATTATTAGTATTATTATTATTATTATTATTATTATTATTATTATTATTATTATTATTATTATTATTATTATTATTATTGAATTGGACACATATGGTACTTTTTATGAAAAATTTCTTCGGGTTTTAATTGTTTGTTAGGAGTTGATATATGGAGCATGTGATATTTTTAGAGGTTTATTCTTTAAGTTTAAGGTTTTTGTTATTATTTTCTTAAGCCTGTCTCAAAATTTAAGAGACATAGTCCTAATAGGTGAGTGTTTTTACTTCATATCCCTTTTTGATTTGCTTAAAGAGTGCTGGATTGTAATATTTTACATGTCCACATATTTTCTCTTATATAAATAAAATCTCTTTTATCTTCACAAAAAAATATATAGAAATAAGTTGATATATTTTTTTAAAATATATATTTTAATTTTAATATATTATGACTAATTGAAATACTGTTAATAAAGATCTTGTTTGTATCAGAGATAGAGATGCATTTAATTTATTTTTGTTACGTGGTAAATTGAATCAGATTGAGTATTTAAATAACTGAGTCACGTATTTAACATATAACTCAATTCCTAAAAGTAAAAAATAAAAATATCTAATTAATATTAGCCTTATTTTTTACCCCACGATTAAAACCTAGTTTTATCATTTATTTAATTGTTTAGAGAAATTATAGACTGATTGTTTTTTTATTTTTTTATTTTATTTTATTTTTTTTTATAAATTTTTTGGAACTCAATTTTAAAGAAATGATTTTTTTCTTACCACGACATATCTAGGAATATTCTCAAAGACTGCAAGTAATTTATATTATATCCCTAAAGTAGGAGAATGTATCAAATTTTTTCTCTTAAAATTATTATTTTCGTATACTTTTAAAACGTATCCAAAATTATTGTTTTCCTAATTTTTTTATGAAAGAGGTGTACATAGATCGACTTCAACGCAAACTCTTGCACCATTAAGTTTGGTCAAGGTTAAAGTTATTGGATCAATGGCTAAAACTGGACTAATTATTCTTGCAATTGCTCGTAAAATACATGGAACATATTGGTTAACAAGAAGCTTAGAAAGCTGAATCCAAACTGGTAAAATCGAGGTAAAATCGAGGTATTATTATTGGGTAAATTGGGGTAAAGTCTAATTTGAAGACTGGCCTGATAGCTTAGTCTCATTGGGTTAAACCCGGTTCCCATCATTCCTTGCAGGGTCACATTTACCCATTTGTATTTAAAACACTTAACCAAGTAGGTTACGCAATCACCCTCATTTTTGCGTCATGCTTTAGAATTGAGCGAAGTGAAAATTCTCTCATTTTAAGGTGCTTGTGATTTTCTTTCAGTGCGAAGATTTTGTGCGATTCTCTAGTTGATCTTTGTGGTTTTGTATTAGAAAAATTTGCAAATCGTTTTCTTTGAAAGTTTGTGGTTTCATTTTCTGTTTGAAGCTTTAATATGAGAATTTGTGTATATAGTGTAATCTGTGATTATAAACGAACTTGATACCATATTGCTATTGGTTTTCTGGTGGTTTTTCCAAAACTCCATAGATATAACTTTCTAAATCTTTCAGATCTGTATAAGGTAAACCACATAAATGCTTGTGTGTTCTTTTGTGTCTATGTAATCTCGTCTTTCATTATCTATGCTCGTTTAAGGAATTATAAATATTGAGCAAGATTGAAAAAGTTAGATTAAATATATAAAAAAGAATGATTAAAGAAATATGAATATAATCGGAAATTTCTAACAATGGTACGAGACAGGTTTGAAAAGTCTTAAATCTTGAATGCTAAAATTTTATGTATGATATGCATTGATTGATTGAACTTGTTACTACAAATATCTAAGATTTAGTATATATGATCCGAGAGTTTTTCAAAATCGTGTTGTATTACAGAATTTAATTTGAAATTTGTTGATTTTAAATTTGAAATAATAGTCTTAACTAAATTCTTGCTATGACAATTGATTGCAATTCTTCCTGTGTTGGATTACTGGATTTATTTTCTTCAAATTGAAAAGTTTTCAAAATCATGTAGAGTCCTAGAACTAGAGAGATGACAACCATTCGCTTAGATAATCCAATCTTTTATGGAAAATGGTTTGTATGTTTTATGTACTTTTTATTTTCAATTGTTAAAACATATATTTGGCACATAAGTGAGAAAGGTATACAAGCTTTGAGTAAACAGGGTTTTCTAGGTAATATTTCTATTTTATCATTGTCATTTTGTAAAACATGCATCTTAGGTAAATAACATAGACTTAGTTTTTCTAAGGGGTCACACTTGTCTAAAAGTTGTCTTGAATATGTATATTCCGACTTGTGAGGACTTGAAAAGGCTATCTCACATGATGGAAATATATTTTTCTTATCTATTGTAGATAATTACAGTAGGATGGTTTGAGTATTCTTGCTTATGTCTAAGAAGGAAACTTAGATAAATTATAAACATAGAAAACTCTAGTGAAAAATCATATTGACAGAAAAATAAAAATTCTTAGAACTGATAATTGATTAGAGTTTTGTATTTCAGCTTTTGACAAATACTGTAAAGAAAATGGTATACTAAGGCGCAAACAATAACTAAAACACCACAACAAAATGGGGGATAGCCGAAATAATGAATCAAACTTTATTGGAAAAAGTTAGGTATTTACTATTCACTTCAGGTTTTCCTAAAACGTTTTTAAGGGAGGCTATTAGGACTGCATCAAATGGGAAACTTAATCCAAGGTGATAAAAATGTATTTTTCTAGGATATGAGGAAGGGACAAGGAGTTATAGGTTATGCGATAGAAATTTTATAGGTGTTAGAATAATAATAACTAAGGATGTATTTAGAGAAAATGAATTCCCTTGTAAAGTTACTAACAATTCTGTAGGTACACCTACTGATGTATGAGCTAGTAATTCAAATAATGGAATACGAATTGAGGTGGAACATGAAACCATTGCAAGTCCAATTATACATCAATAGGATGGCAGCCCTCTTAAAGCCGTAGACACCGATGAGGATGTCTAAGTCACAATTGAGGGTCAATGAACTCAATATGGTCATGATGAGTTCTTAAATCACCAATTGGCTCGAAATAGTGAAAAAAAGGCAGGGTTGTTCCTAATCCTAACTATTCATATGTTGATTTCATATATACTGCTTTGATTGCTTGTTTATATATGTAGGGAGTTCAACCAACAGATTACATAACTGCCATTACTTCAAAAGAAAGTGATAATTGTTAATTTTGCAAACTTTTTATATTATTTTTTCTCATGATTTTATTAATTGTTTGACTTCATTGCAATTTATTAGTTTGTTTTTATTTTTTGTAGAGATTTTTGGGCAAAGAAAAAAGAAGAGATATAAGAGGGACGAAATTGAAGCTAATGACTAATTGAAGGACTTGGTTGCAATTAAAAGTGGAATGGAAGCCCAAATAAAGGATTAGAATGGGCTAGTTACTAAAAAGAAAAAAAATATGTATGCAACCTAGGGTTGCATGAAGACAAGGTTTTAAACGATTGAGTCTTCATTCTTTTTCCGTAAGAAGAAGAAACAAAAGGAAACAAAATATATATATAGAGAGAGAAGAAAGAAAAAGGGGGAGGTTTGCACAAGAGAGAAGAGGAAACAAGAAAAAATAAAAGAGTGAAGAGGGAAATAATTATTATTTTTCTTGAATCAGAGGAGGCCGCATGAACAAAAAAAGACAATAGGGGAGAGAGATCAGCAGTTGCAGGAGAAAATAGAAAAAAAAAAAAAGCTTCTCTTTTTTCTAGGCATCAATCGTAATAAAAGTTTTCTATTCTTTTCTTTTTCTTTATTTATTTTCTTTTATGGACTCAATTTTATTTGTTATTATAATTACTATGAGTAGCTAAATTTCTTTTTGATTGAGGATGATTTCAAATTCCTAAATATGATTTTTGATTAATTAATTTAGAATTATTTTTTATCTCTTTTGAATTTGTTATGTCCTACTGTATGTAGTGCTTATGAATTGTTATCATATTTATTTAGGGTGTGCAACTAGATAAATATGATAGTGATTCGATTGCTAGTTTAGGTTTTTGATTCGTTTTGTCAAAAATCCTAGAGATAAGTAGCATAATATTTTCAATGATTATGAAATATTTTTATTGGACTGTATGTAGGGTATAACTTAAGATAAATGAATCTTACTTGTATGTCTGTTTCTTGATTTAATCTATCTTTCTTGTTTAATTTATTCTATTAAATTAAATTTAGAGAGCTTCTCCTAGATTGTTTAATGGAAAAAGATTAAGTAAAGAGCTTATCTTACTTAACGAACAAGTAAGCAAAGATCGAGATAATTGAACATTCAATTATTTTAGGGTCATTAAATTTAAAAAAAGAATGAAATATAATTTTAATGAATTGATTAAATTTTATATTTAGTAGTGGAGAATGATTCCTTGATCAACCTTTTTTTTTATTAATTTCAATCTTTTATTTTTTATTAATTTTAAATTTTAGTTATTTGATTTTCTTTTCTCCATTTTACTTATTTGTCTAATCCAAATCCCCTAAATTTCGAGTCATCTTTTACTCCATTTTACTTATCTGTCTAATCCAAATCCTCAAAATTTCGAGTCGTCTTTTTATTGTCAATTTAATTAGGGTTAGTTAGATTTTTTAATTCAATTTTAATTAGGTCAGTTTAGTTGAGTCGATAACTTATAAATTAGTAACAATTTTCTGCAGGAAAGTCCTTTGCTTCCTATTATAATTATCAATAACACAATTTTAAGTAAGGAATTAATTAGTGCGAGTTACCTCGTATCAATTTTGGTGCTGTGTCACAGTGGATTGTTTTCTCTAATTTATTAGTTCTTTTTAATTTTATTTTGTTTAGTATTTAACTTAATTTTTTCTTTTTAATTTTTCAGGTAGCTATTTCATGCATAAGAAAGAATTGGAAACTTTTGAGGCATCGAGATACAGCCTGAGATTCGAAGGATCTATTTTACATACACCATCGGTTCCCACTTCACCTAAGTCTTCTCGTTCACCTAAGTGATTCTGAACCGGAGTAGGAAATTATGGTGGCACCCAATTTTACCAACATTTAAGGCTACAATCAACTCGGGGTTGCTTTTGAGCTTAAATCAAGTTTAATCCATCTTCTACCAACTTTCCATGGTTTTGCAGGGGAGGATATGAACAAGCATCTCAAAGAATTTCATGTAGTGTGTTCAAGCATGAAACCAACGGATATTCTGAAGAACAAGTGAAGTTGAGAGCTTTTCCATTTTCTTTAGCGGATAGTGCAAATGAGTGAGATGAATAGACTCTTTATCGAGAAATGGTTTTTGATATTTAAGGCTACAATCATTCGGAAGAAGATATGTGGTATTCGACAATGTAGTATGAATACTAGGAATGATTCAAGAAGTTATGTCAAAGTTGTCCTCATCATCAAATCAGTGAGTAACTCTTACTTTAGTACTTTTATGAAGGTTTTTCACAAACTGAAAGAAGTATGATTGATGCTGCAAGCAGAGGTGTTTTAATGGACAATACTCCTACAGATGCACAAGCTTTGATGGCAAACATGGCGGCTAATTCTCAATAGTTTATTAATTGATCAGAGCCACCACCAATGAAAGTTAATGAGGTCGTTGTAACCAACATTCAACAACAACTCTCCCAACTCACTTCAATGGTTTAGAAAATGACTGCGGCAATATTTAACAAACAAAGGTGTGTGGAGTATGGTCTATGGTAGGTCGTACAGCTGATATATGCCCATATGTACATGAGAATAACTTCGAAATAACCATGCATTAGGAGGATTTCAAAGGCAACAATGACTAAAGTATGACCCATTTCTTACACTTACAACATTGGATAGAGGGATCGTCTAAATTTTAGCTATGCAGAAAATATTCAATAAGTTGCCCCCAATGTAAACTTTAATCGTCCATCTGGATTTCATCAACCAAAGATCCAACCTTCATACCAGTCTCAATCCATGCCTCAAAATCCAGGTGTGTCTCTTGAGAATATAGTTAAGTCTTTGGCTAATAATAGTTTACAATTTCAATAGGAAACTAGGACGACTATGAAGAATTTGGAGATACAAGTGAGTCAGTTAGCTAATACCGTGGGTAGATTGGAAGCATAAGGATTTGGGAAACTATATTCTCAAACTGTCATCAGTCCGAGAGAGAATGCAAGTGTCATGACTATTAAATAGGGGACACATTGTGAGGAAGCTCCGAGAGCATTACAAAATGTCGAACCAACTAAAGTGAAGCTGATTCAAGAAAGTGATCATGTCTTTGAGATAGCGGAAGCTACACAAGAGGTGGTTGTGTCACGTAAGATAAATTTTAAAATTCTAATTTCTACTCATTTATCTTCTTTACTTTTTCCTAGTAGGTTTGCAAAATCCAAGAAGGAGGACCATGAAAAAGAGATTTTAGAAACCTTTCGCAATGTGTAAGTGAAAATACCTCTTTTGGATGTCATTCAACAAGTTCCACATTATGCAAAATTTCTCAAGGAATTATGCACCTCCAAATGCAAGCTAAAAGGTAATGAAGTGGTAAGTGTGGGGGAAAATGTATCAACCATGTTACAAAGGAAGCTTCCACCAAAGTGCAAAGATCCAGGTAGTTTTACTATCCCATGCATAATCGACAATACTAGGTTTGAAAAAGCTATGCTAGATTTAAGAACATCTATTAATATTATGCCTTATGATATTTATACTTCTTTAAATCTTGGTCAACTTAAGGAAACTGGTGTTATTATTCAATTTGTTGATTGGTCTAATGCTTATCCGAAAGGTATTTTTGAAGATGTTTTGGCGTAGGTCAATGAGCTAATTTTTTCTATCGACTTTTATGTTCTTGATATAAGGGATGAGTCAACATCTATGTTGACACCACTTCTATTTGGGAGACCATTCATGAAGATGGCCCGAACTAAGATAGATGTTCATAATAGGACTTTAACCATGGAATTTGATGAAGAAGTTATACACTTTAATATCTTTGAAGCTTTGAGGTGTCCTAGTAACTCGCAATCTTATTTTTCAATTAATGTAATTGATCCATTGATGCAGGAAATGTTTGAGCTTAATCATGAAGATTCATTGGGAATCATTATACGAAAGAGTATTGAGTTATAAAATCCCAAGACTCTAAAAAAGGATGTGCAATTGTGCAAATTAATTGAAGAAGTTATGAGCTATCTTGAGTCGTTACTAAAATTTTAGCAAGGTATGATCTATCTGTTATTTATGTACCTCATACTAATCTTTTACCTTCTATGATGCAGACCCTAGTTTTAGAGCTTAAACCCCTGCCTAGGCATTTAAAATATGTCTATTTATGAGAGAAATACACATTGCCTGTAATCATTACAAGAGATCTCATAGAATTGGAAGAGGAGAAGCTCATTCATGTCGTGAAAGATCATAAAACAATTATTGGTTGGACAATTGCCGACATAAAAGGAATCAGCCTATCTATGTGTATCCATCGAATTTTGCTCAAGGAGAGAGCAAAACAAACAAGAGAGGCTCAATGTCAATTGAACCCCCATATCATGGAAGTTATGAAGAACAAAATTTTGAAAATGTTGGACGTTGGGGTGATTTATCCGATTTCATATAGCAAGTGGGTGAGTCCAATCTAAGTCGTTCCAAATAAATCTTGCGTCACTGGGGTGAAAAATGAAGAGAATGAATTAATACCAACCCATGTTCAAACTAGATGGCGGGTTTGCATTGATTATCGAAAACTCAACTCTACAATTTGCAAAGATCATTTTCCCTTACCTATTGTAGATCAAATGTTAGAAAGACTAGTTTGCCATACTCACTATTATTTTCGTCATGGTAACCATTCGTGTTATAATTAGATTGTGATTGTACCATAGGACCAAGAAAAGGCAACATTCACATTTTCCCTTAAGTACATTTGCTTATCGGCGCATGTCATTTGGCATGTGCAATGCTCCTGCCACTTTCCAACTGTGTATGATTAGTATATTTTTAAATTATGCTAGAAGCATCATAGATTTTTTTATGGATGATTTTAGTGTCTATGGTGATTCTTTTGATCAATGTTTAAGAAACCTTACGTTTGTTCAAAAGCAATGCGTGGAAACTAATCTTGTACTTAATTGGGAAAAATACCACTTTACAGTAGATTAAGGTACAGTTTTGGGTCATATTATATCTGTTGAGGGAATAAAAGTCGATAAATCTAAGATTGATCTTGTACATTCCTTACCACCTCCCACCAGTGTGAGAGAGGTCCGTTCTTTTCTTGTACATATAAGTTCTTACAAGAGATTTATTAACGACTTTTCAAAAATTGCTAGACCTTTATGCAAATTGTTACAGAAGGAGGTAGTTTCTAAAATCACTGCAGAATGTAAAGAGGCTTTCGAGAAACTTAAGGAGCTCTTGATTGTGGCACCCATTATGCGACCACTTGATTGGATCCATCAATTTAAGTTAATGTGTGATGTAAGCAATTATGTTGTAGGGGCTGTATTAGAACAACAAGTTGGAAAAATTTCTCATGCCATTTATTATGCATCACGAAACTTGAATGATGCATAACTAAACTACTCCACAACTAAGAAAGAGCTATTGGTACCTATTGTTCTTATCTAATTGGCCCTAAAGTAATTGTATTTTCTTATCATACAACTCTTAGGTACTTACTCACTAAGAAGGATGCTAAACCAAGACTTATAAGATGGATACTTCTATTATAAGAATATTATTTGGAAATCAAAGATAAAAAGGGGAGCGAAAACATAGTTGCAGACCACCTCGGCCGTCTTATTCATGATCAAGATTCCTGTCCTTTACAAGAAATTTTTCAAGATGAGCAATTAATCTCTTTGAGAACATCAGTCCCTTGGTATGCTGACATCGTGAATTACTTAGTTTCTGAGAAAATGCCTTACGATCTAACTCGTGCTCAGAACAATAAGTTGAAGAATATCGTGAAGCAATATGTCTAGGATGAACCATACTTGTGAAAATATTATGCCAATCAATTGATTAAAAGGTAGGTGCTTGATTCTGAATTTACATCTATACTAACTTTCTGTCATTCTTATGCATGTGGTGAACATTTTGGAGCAAAACAGACTGCCCTTAAACTACTTAAGAGTGGTTTTTATTGGCCGATGTTATTCAATAATGCATTTCTTTATTATAAGTCTTGTGACTGTTGTCAAAGAATAGGTAACTTAGGTCTACAAAATAAAATGCCTTAAACACCCCTACTTGTAGTTGAAATTTTTTATGTTTGGGGTATAGATTTTATGGGGCCTTTTCCTTATTCATATAGTAATCTATACATACTGCCTGTTGATTATGTGTCGAAATGGTTTGAAGCAAAAGTCACTCGAACTAATGATTCTAAAGTGGTTGTAGATTTTGTGAAAGATTCTATCTTTACACGATTTAGAATGCGAAGACCTATAATTAGTGATGGAGGTACTTATTTTAATAATAGGTCATTTGAAGCTTTATTGAGGAAATACAACATTACATATAAGGTCTCCATGCTACCATCCACAAACCGGTGGACAGGTTGAAGTCTCAAACCGGAAAGTCAAATCCATTTTAGAAAAGCTATGAATCCTAATAGGAAGGATTGGAGCTTACGCCTTAACGATGCACTTTTGGAATATAGAACGACATTTAAACACTAATTAGAATGTCACCATTCCGACTTGTGTATGGAAAGGCATGCCACTTACCAGGTGAGTTAGAACAGAAGACATTTTGAGCACTAAAGCAATATAACATAAAGATGGATGTTGCAGGTGAAGAAAGGAAACTTCAGTTGAATGAACTCGAGGAGATTAGAAATGATGCCTATGAGAGTTCACGAATCTACAAGGAGAAAACTAAGACTTTTCATGATAAGATGATTCAACAGAAGAATTAGTGGTTGGACAAAAAATTTTTTTGTTCCATTCCTGTCGTAAATTATTTCCAGGTAAGTTACGTTCTCGTTGGATTGGACTTTTTGTTATTACTAATATTTTTCCTCATCGTGTAGTCGAAATTGAAAGTTTAGATACAGGGAAGGAGTTCAAAGTGAATAGTCATAGATTGAAACTATATTATGACTCATTTGAGATGGAAAATGAAAAGGTGATATTTCTCCACGGTCCCGAAACTCTTGTTGGATGAGAGAGGCTGAAAGTCAGGCTGAGGACCGTAAACCAAGCGCTAAATGAGAGGTAACCCATTAAGATTTATTTTTCTTTTCCTTTACTCTTTCATTTCAAATGTTGAATTTACCATGTTTTCTTTTTATCTACACTTGATCTTCTTGTTGAAGAATCAATTTTACACTGAGGATAATGTAAAGATTAAGTGCGGGGGGAAAAATTGTGATTTTGATATTAAATTTTTTTTAAAAAAACTTATTTTGTTTTGTTTTGTGCCTTGGATGCTTTCCAGTAATTATGATGAGACTAAACCTTATTGCTATAGCTTTGATTGATGATTAACATTTATTTAGATCTTGTTATTATTCCTTGGTTAATATATTTCTATAATGATTATCTCAAATCTTTATGCACAATAGCCTTGTCTCTTAATATTTGGATATACATGTTAAGATGAGTAAAATACTTATATTTTCGTACTTTAAATATTAGAACTTTACTGGAAGACTATCGAAGCGAATGGCTGAATGAAGAGAACGGCTGATCGAAGAGAGAAGAAAGGAAAAGGGGGAGGTATGCGCCAAGAGAGAAGAAGAAACAAAAGAAAAAAAAAAAAAAGAGGGAAAGAAATTTTTTTTCTTGAAGCAGAGGGGGCCATAAGAACAAACGAAGAAAAAAGGGGAGAGAGCAGCGACTATAAGAGAAAATATAAGAGAAGAAAAAGCTTCAATTTTTCCTAGGCATCAATCGCAATAGACGTTTTCTCTACTCTTTTATTTTCTTTATTTATTTTCTTTCATGGATTCAATTTTATTTTTTATTTTAATAACTATGAAAAACTAATTTTCTTTTTAGTTGACGATGATTTCAAAGCCCTAAATATGATGTTTGATATATTAATTTAGAATTGTTTTTCATCTCTTGTGAATTTGTTATATCCTATAGTCTATAGTGCTTATGAATTGATATCATATTTACTTAGGGTGCGAAATAGGATAGTGATTTAATTGCTAGTTTGAGTTTTTGATTCGTTTAATCAGAATTCCTAGAGATAAGTAGCATAATATTTTTAACGATTATGAGATATTTTCATTCGACTACATAGTGGGTATAACTCAAGATAAATGAACTCCGCTTGTATGTTTGTTTCTTGATTTAACCTATCTTTCTTGTTTGATTTCTTCAATTAAATTAAATTTAGAGAGTTTCTCCTAGGTTGTTTAATGAAAAAAGATTAAGTAAAGAGCTTATCTAACTTAACGAACAAATAACGAAAGATCGAGATAGTTGAGGTTTCGATTATTTTAGTGTTATTAAATTTAAAAAGAGAATGAAAGATAATTTTAATTAATTAATTGGATTTTATATTTAGTGGTGGAGAATGATTCATTGACTAGCTTTTTTCATTAAAATTCAATTTAAAATTATAAAAATTGAAGGAATACCTTATTCTAATGCAATAGGTTGAGTAATGTATTTTATGACAAGTACTTAGCCTGACTTATCTTATGTTATAACATTAATTAGTATATTTATGTCAAATCCAGTATTTAAGCATTGGGTTGCATTAAAATGACTTCGTAGTTATTTAAATTGCACTGCTCCTGTTGGCTTGAATTTCAAAAAATGGACTAATGATAGTTGGTTTTGTTGATTCTTACTTTAAAGGGTGACCGAGACTCAAAGAAATCAACCAACTTCTTATCAATTCCGTCTTGGAGGGAATTGCATAAGCTAGAAATCACAGTTGCAACCATTGGTTGTACTCTCTTCAACTGAAGTAGAGTGTGTTACTTTGACGACTGCCTTTAATGAGGTAATATGATTACAAGGAATTTTGAAGGAAATTGATATGCTCAAAGAATGTTGCACTATATATTCAAATAGCCAAAGGGAAATACACTTAAGCAAGAATCTAGTTCATCATGAATGTACTAAATATGTAGATGTTAAGTACTATTTTGTTTGAGAACATATATATTCTGGTTCTATGAAAATCTCTAAGATTCCTATTGAAGGGAATCCAACAAACATGGGCACTAAGAATGTTACCGTGAACAAGTTCAACCATTGTTTGGACTTGTAACATTTGGCATAATTAGGTATTACTCAAAATCAAGCTATGAGGGATTAATCATCTGAGGAAACCTTTAGCACTATGGGAAAATATGGCCAGGTTAAATTGTGCCTCAAGGTGGAGTTTGTTGGATAAATTAGGTGAGACCCAATTCGAAGACTTAGCTTAGTCCAATGAACCTGATGGCCTAGTCTCATTGGGCTAAACTCGGTTCCCATCATTCCTTATTGGGTCATATTCGCTCTCATTTTTTAGCCGTGCTTCAGAATCGTGCGAAGTGAAAATTTCTCTCTTTCTCACTCATTCTAGGGTTCTTGTGATTTGCTCTCAGTGTTAAGATTCTATGTGATTCTCTGATTAATCTTTGTGTTTCTGTGTTAGAAAAGGTTTGCGAATCTTTTCTTTGAAAGCATGTGGTTTGATTTTCTGTTTGAAGTTTTAATTTGAGAATCTATGTATATGGTGTGATTTGTGATTGTAAGTAAACTCAATACTATACTGCTATTGGTTTTTCGGTGATTTTTCCAGAACTTTGTTAACATAACTTTCTAAATTTTTCTGATCTGTGTGAGGTGAACACGTAAATGCTTTTGTGTTCTTGTTTCTCTCTGTAATCTCGTCTTTCATTATCTCTACACATTTTAAAGAATTGTGAAAATTGAGCTGGATCAAAAAAGTTAGGTTAAATAGAAAAATATAATGGTTAAAGAAATCTGAATTTAATCGGATAAATTCCCAACAATTATATAACTTGTTCCACCGGTAAATTTTAGAGGGAAAAAAAGAAAAGAAAAAAGACCCATTTCAAGGAAGCAAGTTTTCTTGTTAAAGCTCTGAGCTTATCTTGCACCAAAATAAATATGATAAGTAAAGACCTTGAATCCATCAACCCCATAATGACAGTTCCTTCCATATCCCACTGGTTCTTTATATATGCTTGAATTTCTTCTAAAGAAAGCTTCCCAACACTAAATCTTAGCACTACTGCTTTATCAAATAAAGCTTCTGACTAAGCTGATGGATGGGGAAAAGGAAACATCAGGATACCCGTCCTTATCATATGATCTTGCCTCCAAATTTATGACTAGAAAAGTGGCTGAAACCATGAGGGAGGAAATATAACTTCTAACAAATCTAGTGCCTTGCGGTGGAGGTTAAGACTTAACCGAAACCACATTTGTACTTGGAAGAACAGATTTAATGTAAGTATTGTCCAGACTGGTCGTGTAGAATAAAATCGAGGACTATGTTAATGTTGATCAATAGAGAATTGCTACAAGGAAAAGACAGAGAAATATGGCGAAGGTTCAAAAAAGGTTGCATGCATGTAAGAATGGACAATATACATTAAGAAAAAATTGATTGTATCACATAATTCAAACGGAGAAACATGAATGTCCTTGGGTAAGAAGATAGATGGGACGAAGACGAAGACCTAATGAAAAGACTACATCAGTTCAATGGTGAACGGCAGCCAAAAGGTCGGCAGCAGCTCTTTGACAACATGCTAAGGTTTTCTCTCCGTAGGGTTGTCTTTTCTTTTCCTGTTTTTTTGTTTATAAATTACAAATATAAATTTTTATAATATAAATAATATTTAATATTCGAAGACTATCTAAATAGTAGTTATTTTAATTTATCTTGTAAAAATAAATAAATAAATAAATATATTATTTATCCAAAGAAGAAGGAAGAATGAAGTAAACAGAGCTATAAAAATATCAAATAACTAAGATTAATATTTTATAGAGTAATTATTAGATTATTTTGTCTAAATTTTGTTAGGATGAAAAAAAATCGTAATCTCCAATATTTATTTATATGAGCAGATAAAAATCTATTGAATTCCGAGCCCAAAGCTCAGCTTATATTCCATAATAATATTATAAGACGAAATGTAACATACACAAATGAATGCTGGGGCTAACTCTTTAGAATAGTGATTTGACTAATATAATTTTGTACTTAAAAAAATAACCATGAAATTATTGTCAATTGATAAGCATAGTGTGTCTCATTAGAAGTTATCCGAAACCCTTAAATTTATATACACAGAATAGGCAATAGTGCAGGCAAGTCAATTGTATGCTAGCACCTTCTAAACTTCTAAATTTTGACTATGCTTAGGTGAAATAAGAAGATCATGAAAGGATGACATCATCCATCCTCAGCTTTTTCAATATTTATTCACCCTAAATTTATAAATTACAAAATATATTATATGAGGACAGAGAACCCACCAATCACCATATGAAACCGTCTTCGACTTTTTAATTTATAATATTTTTTTATATAATATTTTTTACCTGTACTAAATTATTTTCTAAATCTGCCTCGTGAGTAGGGTTCAACATCATGCAAGCTAAGGTCATTTGATTAGACTTATTATTAAACTGATTTTTTAAGTAATAGAATTTGGTAACATTTCATGAATTAAAATTATAGTTTCATAGGATCCAAATTGCAATATAAATAAAAAATTCCAAATAGAATCAATTATTTAAGAGGAACTAAACAATGGGAAAATAGACAACATGGAAACAGTTTAAGTAAAACAATCATAATAATTAATGAAGGCACGTTTGATTAAATTATGTCAATTGTAAATAGAGAATGAAAGAAAGAGGACACAAGAACCCTGCCGAGTTTTTGGTTTATGATCAAAGCTTTTCGTTAAAGACATAGCGTTAAACTGATCACTTACGTCAATCTTGTAGATAATGATAATTATTACAGCAATACTAATATTTTGTTTGCTCGACTATGCTGTTGTGATGTGATGTTGGAGCTAATTTTTTAATTAGTAAAAACGATGGAGTAACAGCAAACCATGCTTGTTTTGTGCTGCGGCTGCCCTGCCCTGCCCTGAGTTCATGTCGTTGACTTGGAACCAGATACGGGACATAGAGCACTGGATACAGTAGTTTTCAAATCTAAATGGATACTCTTTTATTTTTTTATCATCCGTAGGTAAAAATTTAAGAGTATTTAATTCAATTTAATTTATATAGGATTCAGATTAAATTTTATGAATATTCAATATTTTATTTATTTAAAATTATAATTTATTTTATCTAATGTTTTAAACATAATGAGTGTATAAATTTATTTAAATTTTAGGGAGTAATTTTTTGATATGAATTGAGATTCTAATCTCAAATGATAAGAATATATTATTATTTATATATACTATTTTGGATTTTTTTTTTTTTAGTATTTGTCAAAGTTATATAAATATGATATACTTTAATCGCTTATAATAAATTAAGTTATACTTTATAAGAAAATTTGAGCAACAAAATGGCTAGATTACATCTAATTATCATTTAAAATTTACCTACAAAGTAAATATAAATCACAATCACAATTCATAACAACAATCACAAGCAGTTCAATAAACATCAAACAAAATCAAATTGCATCATATAATTCACCAATGATAATTCACTAACGATCTCAAAATAATTAATCAAATTTAAACACCACCAAGAATTAATGTCTACTTCATTTCTTTGGATCCTCACATGTTAGTACTATTCAAAATTACAAAATCCAATGAATATATGAAAAGAAAATGAATATCAAAATAATTGAATAAGTAATTAAATATGTACCATCATCCTTGTCGAAGTTCTCTAATGCATCCACAACACTGCCTATGATGAATGACACACTCAAAAGTCAGCTATGCACGCATATAAAGGCCTCAACCATATAGGATGCAAGCTTATTATACAAGTATGTAATTGTATGTCCGCTCGTACTAAACATGGATTCTGGAGAAACTATAGATATCGGTAAGGCAAGGCATCTCTAGCTATTTGTTGCAGTATTAGGTACTTTGTCCATTCACCCTTCACCATTATAGGGAGTCACTAACATCAAGTCATATAATTATTTTTAATACTAAATAATTATTTGTAATACATCATTTTAAATTAGATATTAAAAATGATTATATGGCTTGATATTAGTGTCTGGAGTAGAAATGCCATTTATACTATAGGAGCACCCAAGAATACCTTTATCGAGTAAGTGATCTTAAACTACAACTCATTGAAATCTTTCACAAAATTTTGTAAGTCCTCGAGAAGGTCATGCCTCTAACTTTGGTTGTGCTGCGGATGAGGAATCAGATCATGCAAGGCTTGTGGATGTTAAATCCCCCCCATTTTACAAATCATACAATAACTGTAGACACATTCGCAATTCTGAAATCATCTATTCGGCTTGTCCTTGAGAATTGACATTCTCATAAATGTATATGAGCACCTCAAAAGTCATCTTGGTCTTGTTGCAAGGATCTAACACACTAGCAATACAATCAAAAGATTCATGGCATCGGGATCGGTTCAATACCTATGGTCCAATAACTATTGACTTTTTGTTGTAAATTACAAGCCACCATATACAACGAATAATTTTCCACACCTTGGACCGTTTCTCTAAGCATCTTCATAATGGTGAATATTTGCACACAATATAAATGGACAATCAAATACTTGGTAGCAAATAATGCCTCTATTGCCTCCAAAAAGTATATCAAGAAGTTTAGATACATATATGCCACATTCCAATCTGAATCTGTCAGATCTTTCAAGAATGCTTGATCTTCTAGCTACATACTGCACCAATAAAAATTATTTTCTAAGAAAAAATTATATCACAAGAGGTAAAAAACAAAATAAGTAATGACAGATGGAAGCAAATTTACTTCATAATTGCATTACGATATAGATACGCTTTGTGAAGCATAATGTTGGTCGAGTTCTACTTAGTGCTAATGTCAACTAATGGACCTTCCTAATCACAACATCTCTTGATTGTCTTCTCTCATGCAGGACGTGATCAAATGCACTTCAACGCTCTTTGAATCTTCACAATAGAATCGTTCAATACTATTAATCCATCATTCAGAATGATATTCATAATGTGACAGGCAAACCTAAAAGTAGCCAAAAACCATTGTTAGTAATCTATAAGCATACCAAATATGAAGTTTAATAAAAGAATAAGTAAATTATGTTAGGATCTAAATCTCGAGCACGTACTTGAAGATCATATGATTCCCCTTAACTAACATCTCATTAAGCTGAAGCTTTTGTTAGAAGTCAGGTTTAAAATTCGCAGAGGAAGCGATTGTTTGTTCCAATATATAACAAAATATTTTCTAAAAACTTTTAGCAATCCTCTTTATATATATATATATATATATATACTAATCCTATACACTAGATGAAGAAATCATACCTCAGCCTACGCAAATCGATAATTGAGACTTACACCACGACCTTACAAGTCGATCCTCAACACACTAGGATGTGTGTGAGCACGTAGAAATAACTAGATTTTCTTTTTCCTCTCTATTTTTTCTTTCAAAAAACCTTCTCTAAAATAATTAGAATATAATATATTTATAGAATTCCCATTAGGGTTTTTATTCAACATTAGTTTAATTTTTTACAAAAACTAGTTTAAATTATTTTGAATTAATAATTTGAACATAATATTAAATAATAATAAAATAATGGGATAATAAAAAACTTGTAATAGAATTAAAAGATCGCAACTGCTATTTTTCTACCCCATGGTAGGCCACTATCACTGTTCAAGAACAGTGATAGGCTTGTGACACATGTTACAATGTGACCGTATTAGTTTTTTTTATTTATTTTGTCAAATCTAATTCAAAACTAATTCAAATATAATTTAAAATAAAATCTTATCTATTTTAAACAAAATCATATTTTATTTAAATTTAAATAAGTTTATAAAATCAATTTAAATTTTATTTGTCTAATATTAATATTAAATTGATATCTAATAATATATTTAATTCAAAAGTAAATATATTATTATTTTATAAAGTATACATCTTTTAATTAATTAATTTTCTAACTAACTAATAATACTAATTATCTCATAATTATATATTTGCCCCAGAAAAATATTTTCGTTGCAAATAAACCTTTTTTCTATCTTTGTCACTCTAACCCTATACAGTGTTTTATAGAGGCGACCTGGGGACCATCACCTTATAATTCTAAGCTCCAATAAATTAGATTATTAATTAAACTCTTTAATTTAATAAATTTTATTTATCCCAATATTATTCCACTAAAAATATGCGATTGTACTCTTGAAATTATAGAACAAATTACTAAGCAATCTCATTAGTCTATTAATATTATCATTACATACAATTTAATACTCCAATAATTTATTCATAATTAAATCAGGTCAAAATTATTAATTTACCTGTTGTAATTATCTATTTATCCTTAAATACCATTAATCCACTAGTGAACGGTCAACTTATAACTTAATTATAAATTCGAGCTCAAAATCATTCAGTTCTAAAATTAACCCTTAAGTGAACCATTATAAATTTGAGCTCAATACCTGTTTCTATAAAGAAGGTTTTGGATTCTATATCTGTAAATTATGTTCCCAGCTACATATCCTAATGAATCTCCAAAACAAAACAAAAGTCTTTAACCTATTTTGCAAACAAACCGTGACGAGTGAATCAAAACCAGTTTACATAAATAGGAGTTCATGACTACTGAAGATTCAGATTGATTTGCATATGATCATCTATTGATATGAATAAAATTATTTATGGCAAACGGTATGTTGATAAAGAATTAATTTATATCAGGTCATGTCCTATATAATCTAGTTATATAAAGCTCCACTAAGATGTCTATTCATATCAATGATCCAGATCTAGATCATTTGCATTCATAATGCTAGTGGATCGTACTAGCAACCATCAATTAAACATTCTATACTTTAATATATTGCAAACAATTTAATTCATTATCTATAATTTTAATCATCTCGTACTAATATATGATTATAGACACCTAAATGAATTTGGAATTTTCTGATATTTATAGACATTATTCAATAATATCACATTCAAAATAATTATATAGAAAATTATCACTTTTATTAATTTCATAAAATTGTGCTTATTACATTCTTTTAGGGCACCATGTCCAACAATCTCCCACTTGCTCTAAAGTAAGTAAGGCATCTTCTTTATCTCAAAATTACGTACATGATTCTCAAAAGACTTCACTGAAAGTATCTTGGTAAGCAGATCCGCAAGGTTATGTTCTGATACTATCTTCATAACTATCACATCACCTTGATGTGCTATCTCTCTGATGATATGATATATGCACTCTATGTGCTTGCTCCTTTTGTGACTCCTCGGTTCCTTCCAATTAGCCACTTCCCCACTATTGTCACAGTACATGATTAGTGTCTTATCTATATATGGAACAACTTCCAAATCAGTATAGAGCTTCTTGTTCCAAACCGTCTCTTTTACTACTTCACAAGCCACTATATATTCAGCTTTCATGGTAGAATCTACAATACTGGATTGTTTGATATTTCTCCAGACTACAGCTCCTCCACAAAGTGTAAACACTGATCCAGAAGTCGACTTTCGACTCTCTCTATATAATTAAAAGTCAAAATCAGTGTATCCAGTGGGGGTTCATGTCTCCACCTAAATAAACAAGAATATAGTCTCTCGTTTTCCGAAGATACTTGAGAATATGCTTTACCGCTAACCATTTTTTGTAAACCAAGATTTGATTAATAACGAATGACTATCCCTACTGCATAGTAAATGTCAAGTCTGGTACACAACATAGCATACATAAGACTGCCTAGAGCTGAGGCATATGGAATCCCTCTCATCTCTTCTTCTTCCTAAAGTGTTTTTAGACACTACTCTTTAGAAAGAACTACCCCATGCCTAGTCGGTAATTGACCCTTCTTGAAATTTTGTATTAATAATCGAGCTATCACCTTATCTATATAAGAGGATTGAGATAGTGTCAAAAGCTTGTTCTTTCTATCACTTAGGATTTAGATTCCTAGAACATAGCTTGCTTCTCCCAAATCTTTCAATTGGAATTACTCGGCTAGCCATTTCTTCACATTTAATAATATTTCTACATTATTCCTAATGAGTAAAATATTATCTATATAAAGAACTCAAAAGACCACATTCTTATCTTTGATGTGTATACACATGGTTCGTTAACATTTTGTTCGAAGCCATACGTCTTGATAGTCTCATAGAGGCATGCTTCAACTCATAAATGGATCTAATAAACTTGCAACCCTTTTTATCTTGGCCTTTTTGCACAAAACCTTGTGGCTGCATTATATAAATGCTCTCTTCAAGATAGTCATTTAAAAAACCTGTCTTGATATCCATTTTCCATATCTCGTAGTCTAAACTAGCAGGTATGGATAAAAGAATACGTATAGACTTTTTACTTAAGTCCAATTGTTTCTTCTTTCATGGTACACAGTACACGTAAAGGGGATGTGTATGGACAAGATGATGTAGTAACCAAAAATGAAAGGATTGCAGCGGCAGATGATGAGCATCCTAAAATTGATAATATGGAGTTAGAAGAGCACCTAAAAGAAGATCTTCCTGAAGTACTGGGTGGAAATCAATTGAGAAGATCTACTAGAGAATATGAACCGTCCAGTAGGTATACTTCTATTAAGTACATGGTACTTTAGATTGAGGAGAGCCATAATTTTTCAAGAGGTTATTTCATATAATAAAAAAAATGAGTACCTAGAAGCCATCCAAGAAGAGATGAAATCCCTGAGAATCACATTATAATTTAGTAAGGCTTCCTAAGGGAAAGAGAGCATTGAAGAATAAATGAGTGTTGAGATTAAAGGTTGAACTAAATAGCTCACAACTAAGGTACAAAGCAAGGTTGGTTGTGAAGGGATCCAGTCAGAAGAAGGCTATGGATTTTGAAGCTATTTTTTACCCTGTAGTGAAGATATCTTCCATCATGGTTATTCCTTCATAATGACTTAGTGGAAGAAATTTATATAGACCAACTAGCGGGATTTACATTGAGGGCAAGGATAATCTTGTATGCCAGCTAAAGAAGAGTTTGTACGGGCTCAAGCAAGAGCCGAGACATTGGTATTGATTTCTTCATTGTTAAGCACTAGTATGATAGAACTACTTCAGATCATTTGTCTTTGTCAAGAAATTCTTTGATGGATAATTAATTATTCTTCTACTATACGTGTACGACATGTTAATACTTGGTCGTGAGAAGATTGGTAATTTGGATATTGGTAATATGTTATTCTTCTATTATACATGGATGACACTGAGAAGATTGGTAATCTGAAGAAGGATTTGAGTAAGATTCTTGCTATGAAAGACTTAGGACCTGCAAAATAGATCATTTGTATGAAAATATCTCAAGATACGGAGAATAAAAAAGAAAGTTATATTGAGAAAGTATTGGACATGTTTAATATAGATAAAGCAAAATCAGTAAACGCTTCACTTGCAGGTCATATGAGGTTATGTTCTCAGCAAAGTCCTACAAGTGAGAAGGATAAAGAAGAGAAGAAGGAAGTGTCTTATTGATCAGCCGTGAATAACTTGATGTATGCTATGGCATGCACGAGGCCTTTTAATAGTTCATGTTGTTAGAGACATGAGAGTAGGTTCATTTCTAATCCTTGTAAAAAATATTGGGCAGCTGTAAAATAGATTCTGAGATATCTTAGAAGTACTTCCACAGTATGTTTGTTCTTTGGAAATGATAAAACTGAGCTTCTTGGGTTCACAGATGCAGATATGCATGGTGACGTTAATTCTACATTGATTATTATTATTATTATTATTTAGTCAGTTGTGTGAGCCATTTATTTGGGTTACAGATGAAAAATTCTTCATCCGATCATATTTAGGTGGCGCATGGTATTAGCCAATCCCTTTTTTATATCGGTATTACTATTAAAAGAATGGTTGGAATAAAAACAACTATCTCATTTATATTTTCGATACCTATATAACAATAAAAGATTAAAGTGACTATTTCCTAAAATTTCAGAGACGTTGAGGACAAAAAAATTATTGAAGTTATCATTTTATCTAGTAATAAAATGCTTGATATTAAAAAAAAATCTTTTATAAGAAGGTTGGCTAGAGATGTCTTGTAAGACACTAGCCCTACTTAAGTTCATAATGAGAATGTCTTAATCCTTTTTGTTCCATATTATTTTCATTCACTAAAAAGAGAGAGCCGAATGAGATGAAAATCTCACATACAGTTTTTGAAAGCTCAATCTTTGAGTTGACTAACGACTATAAACTGATCTCTATGATCGAAGTTGTATACTCTATAACATAGATTCTATCTATCCACATAGGGAACGAAGAATATCTGAGCTTTGGAATATTATTTTTGGGAATTAAAACGAAATTTATTCTTACCACAAGCTTTTACTAATATGCTTATGATCTGTCATTTCATGTGATTATCTCTATTAGAATTTTCCAAGAAAAAAAAAGAAGAGAAGAAGCAAATCTGCAAATAAATACTATAAAAAAAAAAAAAAAAAAGGCAAGTAGGACTTTATTTAAGTTATGAATTTCTTCGAATGTATTATAGTTTTTATGTAAAAATCATGCTGTTATAAACTTCAATTTGCATATAAAATTCAAGTTAAATGCATATTTGTTTCGTTAATCAGGATTAAGGTTTAAAATGCATCTATTAATTTTGGATTAAAAAATAAAATAACGAAAAAGAATAAAAAAAAAAAAAAAAAACTTACTATATTAATATTATGGCTTTAAAGCATCTATTCTATTTATTTGAAGTTAAACATCTTCATCTTGGAAGTCTTGAGCATTGAAATTTTTAGGATGTAACTTCTCTAAAACAATTTTGGGGTGAAAGTGTACATAGGGAAATCTACACTTCTAGATTTTTATGTCGAAATTAGAGTATTTTGGGAATTGAATTCTTTTGTCATAGAGAGATTCCCAATTTAATCGGTAGAGATTTCCAACTCTTGCGCGGCTGAGATATCGAGCAAACTCACTTGGCCTTATTCTTTAATATGTTTACACTCACATTTGCATCAAATATTATTTTAAAATAATACATAAGTAAGATGTCTCTAGAAAAATGATAATTAAAAAAAAAAAATCAATTAATTGTCATATTAAACTTTTGTCATGAAATGAAAATATATATGACACATTTGGTTCGATATTGAAATGATTTTTCATTTAATTTCATTATTTATTTTAAAGATGAAATAATATTGAAACTATTATTATTCAAGTGAATTAAAGAAAATGTGCTATTAGAATATAAAACTTATAACTATTGTATTTTGAAAATAATGTATTATTAATCCATAAATATATATATATAATAGCTTTTATTCACGTGCAAATGAAATTTGAATGTTATTTTACTTAATTTTAAAGTGTATTCAATATTTTCGAAGTTCTCTTTTATTGTTATAACTATATATATATCTATAATAAAAAGAAAAATCTACAATAAAAACAAACATTTTTTTTTTATCAATCTATATTATTCAATATTTTCTCGATAATATTAAAGTGAATTATTTCTTTTCTAATCACATAAAAACATGGAGCCCATATTAAAAAAGAAACGCAAGTTAACAATTATGATAATAATAAGAAAATCTCAAAAATAAAATTCCATAAATTTTATTACTATTATATATAGTCACGAAGTCTGTTAGGGTGACTCAAGTAAAAGACAGAGACAGGTTTTTTTTAAACATAACCTCCATAAAAGTTTTGATACAATGGTGCTCTAATCTTTTTTATTAATTATAAATTAAGTCCATTGAAATGTCCTCACCTTCTCTAAGTGAAATTACTCTTTGGCTGTAATCCCCTTCCTCAAACTGAAACCAACCAACTGCAACTTTTGTAGACTTCGAAAAACAACTTAGAAATCAATCTTAACTTTTCTTCATCATTTTTAAGCCGATCTTATTCTTTTATCACTTCTAATCTGTTATTTGATCTTCATTGTCCTCCTTTGTTTCTTTGAAAACTTCGTAGTCGAAGGTCGAGAGTTGTGAAACCCATTCGATATGTATGAAAATTTTCTCCTTAATTTCTTTTTCGATCGTTAATGGATAATCATAATCATAATCATTGCTTTCTCTTTATATCGAGCTTTTGTTTTATTCTGCAAAGGAAAGAAAGAAATCTGATATCTGTAAAGATTTCTAAAAATCTGAGTTTTTGTTATAGATCTCGAAAGTTCAATTCTCAATTGCTCGATTACTCGATGGATTCGTGGTTCAAGCAATCAAGCATTACTGATCAACTACGAACCATCAAGCAATAGTCTATAATTAATTTATAATCAAGATTATTGACTTGGCTTTTCTTTTTTCCTTATACAGAAATGAGAAACTTTTTCACAATGATATATTTGATGGTGAATAAAAGGAAAATGCAAACTAAAATGAGAAAAAGAGTTTGTGGTATCGGCATCGAAATAACACAGAGAAATCGACTAGAGCTTGGGAAATCTAACATCCTTATACTAAGCTGATGGTTTCTATAATTCTATCGACATTTATCGCGATGAATTTGGATTACCAATCTCATACAAGCCAGTGAGTAAAATATTGTCTTCTCCACTATATATAAAAAATAAGTGAAATATGTTTTTCCGCCACTTGTAATCTAAAGAGGAAAAATCTCCACTGTATGGAAATTTATTCAAAAGACTTGAAGAGATCATGTGAGGAAGAGATCGTCAATTACATAATATTCCTAATATTCATGATCTTTTTAGGAGAGATATACCTGATTCTCTTGCTCATAATCATGAGGATTGTAGGAGTAGCATACTTGATCCTATTGTTAATAATCTTGATAATTATAATGATTTTTATGATTATGATCATGAGGATAAGGATTTTGATGAGGATGAGGATGGTTATATTGATGTTGAAAGAATGGAGGAAGAACATAATACTAATCATATCAATGAAGCTAATGTTGATAATCTAGGTTACAAGGATGACTTATTCATGGGAGTAAGACGCACTGGGAATTTACCCAAAGCTTTATCTAGTTAAGATTACTTAGATCACGTATCAAGTGATGAAGAAGTACCGCAATCACACCATGTATACCACTTTCACAACAACCCGAAAATAAAATTGAAGATGATTATTTGGTTATCCCTATTGCTACCTAGCCCTCTGCATATGTTTAAAGTAATTGAAATTCCTATTTTTTCTCCCAAATCAAATAAAAGGGAGTTTTATCTTAAATAGTACTTTACCTCCAAAAGCAAACTAAAAGCAAGTCTACATATGCATGCCATCCAACAAAATTTTGAGTTCAAGGTTAAGAAGTTGAATAAGACTGTGTTTGTTGTTGTGTATATAGAGATCCAAATTGCTAGTGGCGAATATGTGCAATGGGAAGGAAAAATTCTTTATTTTTGTATATTCGAACATATAAAAATCAGCAAACATGTAACCTTACATTCAGGAAAATCGACCATCATAAAGCATCAGCATCTACGATTAGACGACGTGTGAAGGCCAAATACCAAGGATGTAATGAGACTCCTAAAATAAGCACTCTTGTTGAAGTTATTTGCAATGATCTTCTTGAAGTTGTCTGCGATCTATTGCACATTACTTTATTCGGAGTACAGCGGAATATAACTACAAGGATTTACCATTGTATGCAGGAATGATGAAAATGGTTAATCCGAGTTTCGTAGCTACACTTAAGATGGATGGAAATAAAAGATTTTTTTTTTTCATGGACTTTGGAGGAACAATTAAGGTTTTCAGTTTTTTAGAAAGGATATTTGCATTGATGGAACCTTTTGAAGTGTAAATGCAAAGGCACGCTCCTATCTATGACTACTCGGGATGGAAACCAACTTGATCTAATGGCATGGACTATAGTTGATTAAAAGAATGATGCATCATGGACTAGGTTCTTGACTAAGCTAAGGGATTTAATCCTTGATGCTGTCGATTTGGTTTTTATATTAGATTGGGAAAAGAGTATTAATAACTATATACAAAGTGTTATCCAAATACAAAATATGGTACATGCATGTGGCATATCGGGAAAAATATCAAAGCCAAATTCAAGTGTGGTGGGCTTCTCAAACTAGTTTACAAGATGGCTAACATATATAGGGTTTGAGATTTCAACACATACTTAAACAATCTTAGGGCCTAACATTCCGGTATGGTAACGTATTTGTATACGGCTAGATTTCAACATTAGTCGATAGCTCATTTCAATTGTGATCGATGTAGCATAATGACTAATAATATTGTAGAGTCACTTAACGCATTGTTGAAGGATACATGTAACTGTCCAATTATAGTTTTGCTCGATAGTATCAGGATGATGATGACAACTTGGTTCTACAAACAAAAATGTACAGTAAATCAAACAAATAACCCATTGAATACCGAGGTAGAGAAAGAGTAAATGAAAAGACATAATGAATCTTTACAAATGAAGGTTGATACAGTGAATGAGAATACATTTGAGGTGATCAGTGCTTCTACTACCACATCGGTCAATTTAGAGGCAAAGAGTTGCACATGTAGGATGTTCCAATTATATAAGAAATTGTGGGCTCGTGCCATAGCAACTTCGAGTTACCATTAGGTTGTACCATACATGTTATGTGTGGAATACTAAATGACTTTGAATTTGACGCAAGCATATGCATACTTAATTTATCTTATATCATCGGCCGAGGATTGGGAATTTTCATAAAATCTTTGGTCGCTTAACTTTCTACCGCCTCTCATCTGTAAACAAAGTGAGAGACCCAAAAAAGAAACGTATACCTTTGATGGGGTAACAACCATGAAAGAGAAACAAGTATGAAAGAGAAACAAGTTGAGTAAATGTGGCATTCTTGGACATAATGTATCTGTTTGGAATGATATTGATGATGAAAATAGACCTAAATATGGGCTCAGTCAATGTCAACAGGTGAGAAATAATAAACATGTTTATGTCAATGGGAAGGGATTTTTGACCCATTAATTTCACCGTATCAATTATGTATGATTCGTTGAAATCAACTAGTTAGTTATTTATGACCCTATTGACATCAACGAATCCATTGTTTATGTTCTAATAACACCATCTAGTTAATTATTTATGACATGTTGATATCAAAGGGCTAATTTTAACTGACCGTTCAAATATCAACTAGTAAGAAACACTAGACCTATTAACATCAATGAGTTTATATTGTTTCCAACCCGTTAACATTAAAAAGTCAATTATTGATGACCCGTTGAGATCAATGAGTATATTTTATCTACCTCATTGAGATCAACTAGTCAGAAATTTAAGGTTTAAGGTTTAAGATCTAATGTTTAGGGTTTAACATCTAATGTTTATGTTTTAAGGTTTAAGGTTTAATATTTATAGTTTAAGGTTTTAAATGTCAGAGACTTAAACTGATGGCTCGATGGGTGAACTAACTACTCATCGAGCCATTGGTTTAAGTCCCTGACTTCTAAATTCGATGGCTTGATTAGAGATCAGACTATCCATTGAGCCATTGATTTAAGTCTCTAACCTCCAAAATCGATGGCTTGATGAGAGATCTGACAACATATTAAGATAAACAGGTATGTTTTATTTGACTCGTGGAGATCAACCGGTCAAAAATAACTAACATGTTTATATCAACATATCAGTTGTTTATGACTTGTTGATCTGACCTGGCAGTTTTTTGTTACCCTTTTGATTTTACAAATTGAATTGTTTATCTTAACCTGATTATCTCAACCTGATAATAATGCTTACCTACTACTGATTTATTAATTCATTATTTTTCTTTTCTTTTTTTTTTTTCATCCGAGATTTTAAAGCCCAGTCAATATTTTGAATCTATGGTAATGTCACAGTCAAGATTTTTTATTTCGATGGGGGAAAGGAAAAGGTATTTGGTGAGGCGTTAATAAACAAATTCAATGAATCATGCTTTGGGCATTTCATAGACGTTGATAGGTGCCTCCAATATTCAGCTAAGTTAGTTGCAACCTTTTTAAATTGTTGGGTTGATTGTAAAAGAGAATGAGAGTTATGGCTTTCCATTAATATGCAACCTCTATATTTCTTCCAACGAGAGTTTGCTCTGATTACTGGCCTGAAATGTAGAAAAATACCGAATGACATCTGCTCCAAAATTAAGCGGAATAAAGTTACGAGGAAGAAATACTTCCCTCACAAAGAAAGAAAAGTTACATACAGCAAGTTATGTGAGGCATTTGATGATCTACTCTCTAAGAAAGCGGAATTTACAGATGGTGTTTTTCCAGATGATATGGACATTGTGAAGTTAATTATATACTTCTTGAAGACTGTCATCTTGGGTAAAGAGAAAAGGAACAACATTGAGATCGAGCATCTATTGATGGTCTTAGATCTTGATTAGTTTATGGAAGAACAATCGAATCCTTCAAGAAGAACGACCTCTAGGTGAAGGTAGAACTCCAAGTATAAGAAAAGGAAAACATACTTATTCTATCAATGAATTTCTTTTAACTATCCAGGTAAATTAATTGTTTATTCTTAATTAGTATTAATTAATTTCCTAACCATTTTAATAGGTCTATGTTAATGGTACTTTACAAGTATGGGCTCTTGAGGTAATTCCTGCTCTTGGAAGGACATTTATGAGGTGTTTGGAAACTACAAGGATGCATCGCATACTGAATTGGGCAATAAAGCAGAACCATTTTCATATAAACCAGATGTCGTCATTTCAGAAATTCAATGATGCTCTCATTGATCTATACAATTAGTTTTGAGCTTAAACATTTTTTTTTTCTTTTTTTACTCTAATTAGTAACAAAGGACCTGTTAAGCTCAAAGGACCAGTTGAGAACAATAGGTCAGTGATAACTTGATCGTGTATATGAAGCGGGTCTTTCACTGACCCACTGTTCTCAACGAGACTTTTACTCAGTATTTTATTAATAGTTAAACCTTAATCTACCATCAATTTTATGATACAAGTAAATATATATACATATTTAGGACTCTCGAGTGATGAAGCGGGTACGTAGGGGAGAAGAGTGGGTACAGCTCCACTCATAATAGAAATCCATCCATCTAAGAGCTTGAGAGATAGTAAAATTGATCTTCCTCAGGTGTTGGACTTCATTATGAGCTTACGGGGGATGCTAGATGGCTTTGGTAAATGATTAGAGCGGATGGAGCATGCCCTTTCTAAGTTCGATGAATTTGATCAAAGATTAATGCGGGTTGAGCAAACTATTGATCAATTAAATGGCTCAATCGCTAAGGGCCATGAAGTGGATGATTTATATGTAAATATGCATGGTAACAATATTCATTTTCATTTTTTTTATGTATATTGATAGATATAATTGGATTAAATACTAATATGATTTTACACTATAGTGGA
The DNA here is from genome assembly GCA_027186245.1 of Coriaria nepalensis. Classification (NCBI taxonomy): domain Eukaryota; kingdom Viridiplantae; phylum Streptophyta; class Magnoliopsida; order Cucurbitales; family Coriariaceae; genus Coriaria; species Coriaria nepalensis. Next base: position 7,976,805 of record CP114484.1, on the reverse strand, counting down.
AGATGATGATGGCCACAGCACGAGGAGCTAGAACCTATGTGTGGGGTCTAATTTAGAGATAATGATACCATTAAGCAGGAGGTGAGGGGCCAATTTAGGGATCAGGACGTTACTCTTGGACTTAATAAGCATTCTTTCCAGTACTGTTGAGTTATAATAAATAAAATACTAATATATTTTATTTCATAGATCTCCTAGTCCATAGTATACTGGATAAGAATCTTTTGATAGTTAGCGAGGATCAAGTCCAGGACAAGACCAGGGGAGATGTTCCCAAGCCTCACCCCAAGGTTTAAGAGAAGCACCCATCTGACAAAGGTAATTTGCTTCATAAGTATTAAATTTCAAGTTTTATGACCTATTAATATCAACTAATTAGTTGTTTATGGATCATTGATATTCATAGGCCAATTTTATATGACTTTAATATTTCAACGGATCTATTGTTTCTAACCCGTTGATATCAACAGATCAATTATTTCTGGGCCATTGATATCAACGTGTCAGCTGTTTCTGACCCGTTGACATAAGTAGGTTAGTAGTTTATGGACCATTGATATATCAACAAGCCAATTTTATCTTACTCTAATATGTCAATAGTGTTAGAAATAATAGATCCGTTGAAATATTAAAGTCATATAAAATTAGCCCACTGATATCAACGGTCCATAAACAACTGACTAGCTGATGTCAACGGGTCAAAAATTACTGACTAGTTGATATTAATAGGTCCATAAACAATTGACTCATTGAGGTCAACAGGTTAGAAAAAACTGACATGTCGATATCAACTAGTTAATTTATCTCTTATATGTTATTTCATAGTGGGAGCCAGTGTGCCACAACTTGCCATGTTTGAGAGAAGGCCATAAACAACTGAAAAAAGGCAAGCAAAGTAGAGTAAATATGTTCGGTCTTCGTTCGTGGTTGAAATAAATAAGACACCAACCATGGAGTTAGAAATATTTTGTGTACTCCCGACTTGAAAATATTATGCAAGATAATAATATGGTCGAATAGTAAAAATCGAATATAGATAAAGAGTAAATACCCTTACTATGTTTAATTTATGTTGTTTCCCATATTTTCTTATATATTATTTTGTCCTATGTTATAATTTTACTCTTATATTTATATTTCTTTTCTAATCATAAGGGAAAAGATATTGCGTACTTTGAACTATAGTGGGTATCCTGCCGATCAAGACTTTTGGTTCGAGTCATAACGAAAGGATAATGACTTTTGTATTATGTTATTATGCTATTAAGTTTGTTGATATAGATTAATTGATTTTGGTAGTATATAAACGAAGCATTATACTTCATATGGGGCCGATTACAAAAAAGCCGTTATCTTGTGAACAAACGGGTGGCACTCCTAGACGACCAGTTCGGTCAATGGATGAATTTTATGTATATGAAAGCTATTCAGTTGGAGGATCAACTCTTCGAAGAGAAATTATATACCTTATAACTTTATTTTCTTATAATTTATCCAATTTTTACATTTAAAACCAATCTAAAACAGACTACACTTACTGTCTTTTGTCTCAGTTACATGCTGAGAAAGTTCTCAAAATTTCATGGTGTCGCTTAGGAGGATGCGGAGACCATATACCTCTCATTAAATATCTAGGGTGTGTATTGGTTAGTGCTTGCCTTGAACCTCGAGGAATGAAACCTATACACCATGGATTCAAATGTAAATTTAGGGGAGAACTCGACGCTAAAGTGGGAGGGACATACCACTAATTTAATATATGAGTTTATAGCCCAAACACTACTCAATATCTTGAAGCAAAAAGTTCGTTTGAATAGTAAATACGACAACAAAGTTAACGATACATTCAAACTGATATTCCTTAGTGTCCCTCAAAACAAGGCAGGATGGGAGGGGGGAGGCAGGATGGGGGGGGGGGGGGTTGTGGGTTATGAAATGCGTAGCATTTCACATAATGGACATTGACTTGAAACAAGTGAATGATAATAATAGTATGCTTTTTCAGGAACAAATTTATTTTGATATTTATTGGGGTGAATGGGGCCAATATTGAGCATATCATGCATACACTTTATTTTAAGTTTAATTAAATAATTAATATACCTTCTTATCTTCTTCTGATTTAATAATTAAGTTTGTTAAGATTAAATGGGTCAGTTCGTAAAATCAAAAGGGTAAAAAATAACTATCAGTTCAGATCAACGGGTTATAAACAACTAACACATTGATATACACATGTTAGTTGTTTCTAACCCATTAAGGCTTGTTGATATAAATGTGCTAGTTATTTCTTACCCGTTGATCTCAAGAAGCCAGATAAAATATGCACTTGATCTCAACGGGTAGTCAAATTTCCCATCGAGCCATCGGCTTTAGAGATCAGAGACTTAAACCGATGGCTCGATGAGAGATCTGACTACCCATCGAGCTATCATTTTTTGAAGGTCAATTCTTAAGACTCTAACATCCAAAATCAATGGCTCAATGGGAAGTCAAATCTCCCATTGAACCATCGGTTTTAAGTCCTGACTTCTAGAATCTATGGCTCGATGGGAGATCTAACTATCCATCGAGCCATTGATTTTAAAGGTAGATGAACAAAAATTCAAAATTTTTTGTCAACGGGTTTTAAGCAAGTTATCAATTTACATCAATATTCTAATGCTTTTTTACCCGTTGATGTCAACGATTTTGAACAAACATACCATTGACATCAATGGTCTAGTATGTTATTATCCGTTGATATATAAATTTTATGTCTCTTTTGTTCAAACACGTTACTATCTACAATGATGTGTCTTAGCTAAATCTTTATAAAAATGATGTGTCTAGCTAAATTGTTGTAATCATTTTTCATATTTTTTCAAATTACAACATATCATATATGAAGTTGAAGTAATGTTCATTTTAAGTATAGGACACATGTTAGAAAACAACAAGTTATATATAGTAATAATTATTGTGCACATGCAAAAATAGAAAGATAACATGTGGAAAAGGGTTTCTTGATGTAACATAGAATGGCCTTACATCTATTTACTTACTTAAATAAAAAATATAAATACCGAAATGTGTTTTGTAATCCATTAAAGAAGCAATGTTTAGTACTTGAGAAAATCTAAAGAACAATACTAAAAAAAAGTCGATGATGGATATTCCAATCGAATTGCCTAAGAAGGAAGAGCAGATAATGATAAAGCACAAGAATCAATGGAGAAAATCAACGAGTCTAGCAGCCATCAGGTATGTCACCTAAAATTAGCTTTTTTGTGTTATTCTTTGAAATTAATTGGGATATTGTTGTACATATAATCCAAATTTTTAAGTGATTATATGCATTTTGAATAAAAAATTAGAAAGATTTACAGTCCTCGAGACCATCGAGCAATTTATATGAGCTACTCAATGGCTTATGGGAATATGAATGGACATTGAGAATGCACATCGAGCCATCAAGCAACGCATATAAACTACTCGATTGTCCTAGAGGACCATTCATATTTTGTTAATTTAGTTTTGTACAGTTTTGTTTAATTATTTTTCATTTAAGGAGAAACAAATTCCAATTTGTTGTGAGCTAGAAACTATAATTGATAAGGTCTTCATTTCAAGATCTGCACTACTGTGATAGCAAAACAGGAAGTAGTGATTGCTGACCATAAGGAAGAAATTGACCCTAGTATAGTTAGAATCCTTTAGGTCTAATTGCCTAGGTCATTTTCTGGATGTATCTAGTCAACTTAAAAACTTGGGCTAAATTATTAACTTTTTCATTCTCCAACGAGTAGAGTGTAAGAAGAAGCACAAGTTATGGTTTACGCACCGTAGAAAACCTATGCAGTTTGGTCTGAGGAAGTTTGCATTGGTGACGGGGTTGAAATATCATGAATATCTTCCAAACTACGTAATTAACCGAATAGAAAAAGACGACCACTTGTCGAAGAAGTATCTTAGTGGAAAGCTTGTCAATATGTTAGAGTTAGTAGAGAAGTTTAAAAGCAATAATGAGCCATGGAGTAACAAGGACAATGAAATTGTGAAGATGGCTTATGTCTACTTCATTGAGGCAGTCCTTTTGGCACGAGGGAGGAGGAATAAGATCCGACCATTGACCATGTCTTTAGCCAATAATTTAGTCTGGCTCAAGCAATACCCTTTGGGTAGACTTAATTATGATGCTACAATTCAACCTCTTAAGACGGATATTAAGAAGAAGGCCATTGCACATAGGTATCGCCCGGAGGGGATGAAGCCGAAAGAGGAAACCTATGACTTATATGGATTTATGCGTACTTTATAGGTTAGAGTTTATATTTAACTTTAACCATTTTTTATTTAACTTTGACCATTTTTTTAGTTTATATTTTCTAATAGTTAATCAATTAACTATATAAGTATATGGTTATGAAGTCATTCCTTATCTTAGAAGGCGAGTTGGAGTACGAGCTAATGAAAATCTCATGCCTTGGATTTTAAATTGGTCGTCCATAAATCCGCTTGTGAGTAATGAAAATGTCGAGTTATGCACTAAGAAAAAACAAGTAATGTTTTATTTCTTTAGTTAAACTATTTTAGTTCATCATACTTATTGAAATTAAACTAACTTTAATTTTTGTTTAATACAGCTCGTCGTCTGTGGAATCCTAAAGTCAACAAAGGAAGAATCAACTCAAAAGTATTTGACCACTGTGTAAGCTTTCATGGATGAGTATGAAGAAGATGTGGAATATTGGACAAGGGTGTTAGTGGAAGAAGAAGATATAGTAGAAGAAGAAAAATTAGAAGACGAAGACGTGGCAGAAGAAGTAGATGAAGAAAAAAAAAGAAGAAGCAGAAGGTGATGAAGTTGAGCTGAAAAGGAGAAAGATGTCGAGGTTGGAGGATCTAATTACGAGCCTAGAGAAGAAGATTATGGGAGGGATGAAGAAGATGTTTAGAAAATTGAGAGATGAAATGAATAGGCATATGGCAGAGATGAAGACAATGCTTATAGATATTAAAGATGAGATGGATCTCACGAAATCTCCCTCATTCTCACCACCATCTGTTATAACCCTGGTATTCTGTGACTTATCAACACCTCATATATATGCTACCCTAATTACAACACTACCACCCATCGAGGAAGCTACATAGGATTTAGTGGAGACGTATGTGACCCCGCCTATCATTGAGATCAGACAAGGTCAAAGGATAAAGAACCATGCTCGAGCTCTCACATCTTCATTTATAGACATCGGGAAGAAGTAACAATATAAAGAGAAAAATGGATTATTAGTGACAATACTTCTTACCCTAAATAAGGCTAACGAGAGAGCAATGCAAAAATGACTAGAGACCGACACAGCGAAGTAAGTACTTTTTCTCCTTAACTTCATTAGTTATTTTTATTTCTTATATTATTTACTTATGAGATCTTGATTTTTCTCTGTCAAGGACTCAATCATAGGATTCGAAGGCCGTAAGTACGGGAAATACTTTTTGAGAGGATATTGCATCCCTTGTCATGGCTCGATAGTAGTGTAAGCAATCAAAACTATTTCTAAAACCTATTTTTCTATACATTAATAGATTTATTAAAAAGTACATAAATTAATTGACTATGCTTATTTTTTTGCTTTATGGTTAAGCATGTAAATGAGTACATATTTCTACTATGGATGAGATAACATAAGTTTAATGACCTGTTTGACCAATATGCCACTTTCCTAGATATATATTGGAAGGAGACATTCAAGAACTTAAAGGAGGAAGATCGAGAAAGACATATATATTTCCAAACGGCTCTCTGATGAAGTCATACATTGATGGTGAGGCACCCATCACTGGAATCGTATGGAGGCACGTAGACTGGCTTTACATCCCTTACAACATCAATGATGAATCTTGAGCAGCGTTGGTCGTGGATATTAATAAACACAATATCAATATCTTGCACAACCTCTCAAGTAGTAAATATTATATAAAGAAGCTTTCAGAACTGTTAACTTTAATGAGCATGATGCTCCCATACTTGTTAAGGAGCGGTAGGTCTGAGTGCAGCCTTAAACCATTCACGATCGTCATGGTCACCGCCTTGCATGAGAACACATCTTTAGTAAAAAGGGATTGTCATATGTATATGCTAAAATATTTAGAGTATCACTATGAATATTTAGATGTAAAGCTCATTTAGATCTTGCGACAATTATACATGATATATAGACATTTGACCCTAAAAGTATATAAGTTAGTTTCTTTGTAATTGTAATTACATAGATTAATATATGATATTTTGATTTATATGTTTGATATATACGATAGTTTGATTTATAAAGATCTTTCACTTTCAAAACTAATGACTCGATGGGGAGTCAGATCTCCCATCGAGCCATCAGTTTTGGAGGTCATAGATTTAAACTGATGGCTCGATGGGTACTCAAATATCCCATTGTGCCATCAATTTTGGAGGTCATAGACTTAAATTGATGGCTTGATAGGTAGTTAGATCTCCAATCGAGCCATCGGTTTTGAAGGTCGGAGACTTACACCTTAAGTAGTCTCTGACCTTCAAAATTGATGGCTCGATGGTAGTTAAATCTCTCATCGAGCCATTGATTTTGGATGTCAGAGACTTAAACCAATGGCTTGATAGGTAGTAAATTCATCCATCGATCAATTTTGGATGTCAGAAACTAAAATCGATGGTTCGATGGAGATCTGACTACCCATCGAGCCATCGATTTTGAAGGTCAGAGGCTTAAACCAATGGTTCAATGGAGATCGGACTACCCATCGAGCCATTAGTTTTGAAGGTCAATGACCTAAGTCTCTGACCTCCAAAATCAATGGCTCAACGGTTCATTTTTTTTCATCAAGATTCAATTCATAATTAGAAAAATAGAAGTTTAATGTAAACAGAAAACAAGTAATTTATTTATTATGTACCCAAAACCCAAAAGACAAAACCCATAAGTAATTTTTTTTCATCAAGATTACTATGACAAGAGGAAACATGATTACCCAAAACCCAAATTACAATGTATTTTCAATGGGTGGTAGTGGAATCAGATTCTAACAAGTCATCCTATTGTGTCAAAGACTGCTACAATTTCCACACTTTATTCTCTTCTATATTTTTTCACCAATCGAAGGTATATGTTTGTTCCTATGTCTTCCACCCGGTTGATGCATGTTAGATGGTAGAGTAACAATTGATCCGAGCCTCTCGTCGCATTCCCACTCATTGGTCGATAGTGCAAGATAAATTTATTTCGTATAGACATTCTTCTAATACATAGTAGAGTACCCCTACCTCACACAATGTTGCAACGTTGTACCACCGTTGCGACGGCATAAGTGTACAGTATCTTATCTAAGTCAAACACCCAACACTCGACATGTGCAACTCCTTCTCCCTAAATTAACCAAAGCAGTATCGTTGTTACTTGTCACTGTACATATTATTATTAACTTTCTCGACCCACATACTAGAGGTTTCATTGAGTTTAGCCTTAACATTTCCTCTACCTTAGGAGTACATTTCTTGTTATTCTTATTAGTTACTTCTCTTTGAGTTTTGAACCAAGTCGTTATCATCATCTTCCTCATACTATTGAGTAAGGCAATAGTTGTATATCCATGTGCATCCTTCAATGTGGCATTTTGTGACCCGAAAATGTTATTTATCATGATGTCGAATCTGTGACCCTTGAAATGATATCTTATCCAATTTTCAAAACTGCCCATCTCCAAGTATCTTGCCACACCGAGATGTCGAGTTCTGATCTCATGGAAGTATTGATTGAATTCTACAACCGTATATATTGTTGTTGCACTGTAAACTACCAAGATAAGTCCACCACATTTCAAATTATTTTTTATATTATTCTCAAGGTGTCACATGCCTACACCGTATTTTTTATGAGTATAAACATTACGTACTACATCTTCAATGCTTTGTTATGATCTGATATAAACACCAGTTCGAGGGCATCACAGATTCTTTCCCATAGCCTAGTCAAGAACCAAGTTCAGGATGTTATGTTCTCCGAGTAGGCTATTCACCGTGCTATCAGATAAAGTTGTTTATTGCCATCCATTATAGTTGTGGTTAGAAGTGTGCCCTTATATTTAGACTTCAAAAAAGTCCCATCAATACCAAATAACCTTTCGCATGAACTGAAACTCACTAACGGATGCTTCAAAAGCCATGAAAAATTCAAAAAAATACCCTTTTTATTTGTCACCATTTCTATTACAGTCCTCAGAATAACCACTTTTAGGATGGCTATGTACCTTGGCAATAATCTATAGCTCTCCTCGCCCGTACCCCTAATAAGATCACATATTATAGTCTTTGCTTTCCATGCATTCCAATAAGTAATACCTACCTTGAAATCATTAAGGGCTATTATTTTGATCATTTTTTAGTGAGGACCCTCGTTAACCCTCTATAAGTATTGGACATATGCCGTCTAATTATAAATGAAGTTGCTTGCTAATTTATGTTCTTCTTAAATGGAAAGGAACATGTGTGCTTGTCATAGTAAGATCGAATTTGAAAAAATGAAGAATCTTTCCTTCTAATAGCACGAAGCCACCACTAACAGTTTGGGTCAACACAAACGACAACATATGCAGTCTTATTTGATTTCTTCACCTTGAACTCTTTATTGTTTCGGATCGCATGCATATGTACTTTTACTTTTAGATCGGTCTTTGAGGGAAATAACGGATCACGATAAAACTTTCATAGGCGTGATTCATAAGATTAGTCGGGACTAAATTGCTTCCAACACTAGGATGCTTAATAGACGGTGCAACGGGCAAAGTAGTAAAAGGAAAAATATTGGCATGTTCACCATCACCCTCTTCATCAATTTCAGTTTCAAGTTGTGTCAACTCCTGAATGGGAAGTATATAATTTTAGTTATTTGGAATAGATAGAGCATTAGGTATATGGGAGGTAAGTATTATACTTACAAAGTAATCATCCGGGAACATGACTAGTAAGACACGATCGACATCATCGATTTTACTATTACCATATTCTTCCACAGTTCTTTAATCATTATCATCATCCTCATCCCCATCCATGATTTCTAAAATCCAAATTTCCTTCATTACTAAGATTCTTATGAGCATTATCAAAATTATATACTTCAGTGGGTGAAATAACTAAATGAACATTGCTAATATTATGAGCGTCAATGAGTAACATTTGAAAGATTAGGTATTCAATTAGCCTCTTGGACATACATATCATTTGTCCTCATAGACGACATCCAACAGTTCATTAAAACTTACGTTAGTTTCAACCGCATAATCTATCATTACAGTTGAGTCATTCGGACACCACCAATACTTTAAGCTGGTCTCATCATTTTTCCATTCCCCATCATAGTATAAGCCTATAAACATTCCAGGAAAATCCATTTCTGAAAAAGAAAAATAATTCAAAATCAGTATCTTAATTATACTAACATACCAGAAATAAATGACATATTGATATATCGACATTCAAAACATCCTAAAAAATAGACCAATAAACACAATGGGTTAATTGTTTATATCAACAGGTCGGATAAAACTGAACTATTGACATCAACAGTTAAGTGTTTTATGACTCATTGATAAATTAGCGGTTCCATCAAGCCATTAGTTTTGGAGGTCCAAGACTTAAACCGATGACTCAATTAGTAGTCAAATCTCTCATCAAGCCATCAATTTTGGAAGTTAGAGACTTAAACCGATAGCTTAATGAGAGATCTAACTACTCATTAAGTCATCGATTTTAGAGGTTAAAGACTACTGAATGTAAGTTTTATGACCCATTGATATCAACGGTTTATAATATATTGAACTGTTGACTTCAACATATAAGTTTTTTGACTCATTGATATCAACGGTCCATAATATAGGGAACCATTGATATCAATGGGTAATTATTTATGGACAGTTGATATCTCAATGAGTCCTTGTATTTTAACTCCATTGAGAACTCAACGGGTTCGTAAATCTAAAAATTACAACTTCTTCGCACATTAAAAAGAAGAAAACAAAACGATAGAAGATAAGAAAAACACTAATTAATATTCTGAAATATATCAAATTGTTTAAAAAAAAATAAGTTAAGAGTAAAATATTAATGCAACGTTTGTTGAAGCATCCAACGGAATGAACATTCGTAGATGAATGATTTAAAGAAGAATTCGCAGAAAAACGACAAAAAATAAAAATGACATGGAAAAAAATTTTTTCATTAAAAAATCATTTTAATTTTTTTTTAATAAACAAATAAAAAATAATATTTAATAAATAAATATCATAATATCTCACAAAAAAATTATAAAAGACTTATCCCATTATCAAATCAAAAAAAAAAAAAAAGGCAAAAACGGAAGCATTGGCAGGTTACGCATTGGGTACGCAAAGACAGAGACAAGGACGATCGTTGAGAGAGAGAGAGAGAGACGGTGAGGATAATACCTATGACGTCCACAATACGACCTTCTCTTTCGTCGTTTAGGTTCGCCGGAGTTTCTCGCTTCGGGTTCTCTTTCGCGTCCTGCAACTTCTGTAGGAGGCTCGCTTCCTTTCATCTCGCTAGCGGTACGTCTCTCTCTGCAAGCCTCTGCGTTTTAATGGAGCCTTTGTACAAATCTGGATTGTTAAAATTTCAACGCAATTAAGGTCCAAAAACCGTGGTTTCGCCTACTTTATGGTTCTTTATGAATTCTTATCCAATTTTTGCTGTGGTTTTACTTAATTCGATCGTATCTCGAAAAAATTAGTCAGAAATATATGTATCTAAATATCTTTTTTTTTTTTTTGTAATAGTTTACTCTTAGAAGCTTAATGTGATGATAAGAAAAAGTTCCTGATAGTAAATCTGCAGTATTAATTATCATTAGTTTGGCGATTGTATTTACCTTGCAATTTCTTCCTTTCTTTTGTTTCTTTTTGTTTCTTTTTGTTTCTTTTTGTTTCTTTTTGTTTCTTTTTGTTTTTGTTTTAATCCGTAAGGAATTTAGAGTTGGGAATTTTTTTTCACACAAAATTATATAATTGCATTTAAAATCTGTTTTTGAGCTATATTTTTATTTCTTCAGGTAGTAATTATGATGGTGAAAAGCCTAACATTTGACTAATTTTAGGATATTAAGTGAATTAATGGTTTACAATCGCTAACAGCCGTTCAGCAGTCTCAAATTTTTGGCCTTAAAACTTCTAAATTATTGCGAAGAGAGGGTCGAAACATAAGGATGACTGCAGCCGGTAATACTGCCCAACCTAGCACAACATCCTCCCCTGAGAATCTCCTTGAGTGGGTCAAGAACGACAAGAGAAGAATGCTTCATGTTGTTTATCGTGTTGGAGATTTGGAAAGGACTATAAAGTATGTTTTTATCCTATTCATCTTGTTCAAGGTGTATATTTTCAAAAAAATAAACAAAACTAGAAACTGCATCTCTTATCTAAATGACATCATAAGGATAAAATAAGTGTTATCAAATATGTAAGTATGGTGTCTGCAGATTCTACACGGAGTGTCTGGGGATGAAGCTTCTGAGAAAACGTGACATACCAGAGGAAAGATACACAAATGCTTTTCTTGGATATGGTCCAGAAGACAATCATTTTGTGATTGAACTCACTTACAGTAAGCTATTGATCTATCTCTCTGCTTTTTGGATTACTCGTGTGAAAGCTCAGTAACATATACAAATAATTTTCCTTTAAGCTTTGTGCTTTGGTCATTTCAGATTATGGAGTGGACAAGTATGATATTGGAACAGCATTTGGTCATTTTGGTATTGCAGTTGAAGATGTAAGATTTATATTATTGAAAAGCTTTTCTCTTTCATCCATCACTTTCATATTACTTAAATAGGGCAGCACTTAAATATGACAGGCTTTAAGGTCTTATTACTGTGTTATCTTCTGCTTTGTGATTAGGTTGCTAAGACTGTGGAACTCATAAAGGCTAAGGGTGGCAAAGTGACTCGAGAACCTGGTCCTGTCAAAGGTGGTAGTACTGTAATTGCATTCATTGAAGATCCAGATGGTTATAAGTTTGAACTTTTGGAAAGGGGGCCTACCCCTGAGCCTTTATGCCAAGTAATGCTTCGTGTAGGTGACCTTGATCGTTCCATTGATTTTTATGAGAAGGTGGGAATTCTTTAGGCAAGATTTGGCAAGACTTAATTGGGATTCACAGTCCTTAATTTATCCTTTATGCTTTCTTCATTTTTCCTTTTCTTCTTTGTCTGATATTGCAAGCCTTGTATGTTTATCAGCATCTGATTTTTCATTTTAGGCTTTTGGCATGGAACTTCTTCGCAAACGGGATAATTCGGAGTACAAGGTAACTGATCATCTATAACTTGATTAATAGATTTTCTAAATACATATACATAAATATATATATTTATTTAAATCAACATCTTTAATAAAGGCATGACATTGTTAGAGATAATATCATTATGGAGATTGCTTTGGTTCCTTATAAACTAATGCCCTTATATCTGCATTACTAGTATTGAGAGATATTCATGTAAGGTCAAAGGAGTTTGGCTTCCAGAAATAATCTTTAGTTAGGTGTCCTAGATTTGAATCTTTTCTTTTCTTGTTTTTCTCTTTTGACCCCTATACTATCTACCTATTTACAACATTGCTGACCCTCTTAGACAGCATCATTGTTACCTTGTTGTGCAAGAAATTGCTATTCAAGGATGTATACCACACGTCCTTTGGATATGTTTGTTAAGCTTGAGAGTAACATCCAGTTTAATCCCATAAATTACACTCTGGCTCATAGACTCTAGCTTTATCTTTTGTTTGGACAAAGCACATAATCTAACTTAAGACCCACAAAATCTAATTAAATAAACTTTAAGTCCTATAGAATCTTATTTAGATTCAAGTCCATTTAAATTTTAGTTTCCATGCATATTCCCTTTCGGTAGACTTATTAAATGTCAGTTGAAGATTAAATCAAGTTTAGGACAGATGGAACTAAGCAGAATCCTTGATTAGGACCCATATAGTTTTATTTAAATTCTAGCTGATTAGTCTGTCATACATCTTTGAGCTGTTTCAATGTCGGTACAGCTTTCATTCTAACTAATTTAAACAATTCAAAGTAAATATATCTGTCTACCTTGCTGATGCATACTTATGAAATTTGGTTTTCAGTACACCATAGCAATGTTGGGTTATGGTCCTGAAGATAAAAGTGCAGTTCTGGAGTTGACATATAACTATGGGGTCACTGAATATGACAAGGGAAATGCTTATGCTCAGGTAACTAAAACCTCCCTTAAATTTTTTCCCCTCATCAAATCTATTGCAAAGTAGAATATGCTTTTCCAGAACATGCATAGAATGCTGCTGCTTTAAGCGAAATACTAAGGTGCACAGCGTGCATACTTTTCTTGTGCACCCACCAAACCATTAGGATCCATATTCATGGTTTCTGAAAAATTAAAAACCTGTACAGCACATGGGGCGGGCTCCCAGTGGCACCTTAGTATTTCTCGTCTCCTCACCTTGTGACTTGTTGGACCAATTTGGATACTTGTTTCCTTAATTATATCACCAGATAGCGATAGGGACGGATGATGTTTACAAAACCGCTGAAGCAATAAAACTATACGGAGGAAAGATAACTCGAGAACCTGGCCCGTTACCCGGCATCAGCACCAAGATTACTGCTTGCTTGGATCCCGATGGTTGGAAGACAGTATGTTGCATATTTACATATATATAATCTACCTTTGGTCTCAAATTTATCTCTTTTACTCTTTCTATACATGCATTCAGCTTCTTTTTAATTAATTTTTACGTTGGTTTTGATACATTATATGTTTTTTGCCTGCAGGTTTTTGTAGATAATATTGATTTTATCAAGGAATTAGAGTAAGTTCTTTTCAGATAAATTGATCTTTACTGAGCCGGTTAGACATAAAACTTCGGGTTTTCATAAATGATTCATTATATTTTTTACTCGTAAAGTGTATTGAAGTCCCATTTTGTAGATGAAGTTATATGCTGCTTGTGCAATGAAAACATGGTTCATAGTTTTCCTTGTATTTTGCCTTCGAAGCATTTTAGGGTCTGGAATCTGGATTATTCTGATAAAATATGAAAAAGTCCGAACCTATGAAGAGGATACAACGTTGTGCCTCTTTTATGGGATATCACCAAATCTAATCTGCCTTCCGAACCTATGACATGTTTCTTTTTTGAAAAGACGACTTGTCGTCTGGTACTAGAATATGTCGCAGCAACTCAATTATTCTACCTTCCAACTCGAAAAGAGTCGTTGCCCCCAACGATTACACATACCTCGTATGGTTGCGCACTGTAGAACAACTTTTGATAAAGATGCGTTTGCTAATAAAGCATTGCATTTAGACTGACGTTTACAAAATTAAGCTGGTTCATAATTTGAAATAAGTCCACTTAAGAATTTTTCTACTTAGTTTTAACTGATTTTCAACTTTTGTTTTGTTTTTCGTTTCCGTTTTCTTTTCCTTTTAAGACTGCATCTAGCTGGAGAAGTTGCCATAATTATGATCACTATACTAATCACAATGTAGTAAGGCATCAGGAAAGTAGTAAGGCATTTTGTCCAAGGGCAAACACAACCAAAATCTCTTATCGGAACCCACATCACAATCTCTGAAGATGTCAGCAAAATTGTTGCCCCCAAAAACCCTACGAAAAGAGAACAAATTCTAACCATTCTCTTCATACTTCAACTACTCCATTGAGAAAACTTACTGTATTTCAAACTCAACAACACCTCGAAACCGACACAGACATCTTCTGCATTCAGAACATACAATGACAGCCATCTTCCACGGAGCAATGATGTATACCTCTTGTGATAAGAATAATCAAGTCTACTATTGGTAACCTCCAAGGTTTTTTCCTCAGCAAATTCTTCAAGATCTGAGAAAAACTGCAGTTTCACAAAAGAAACATCATACCTTCTGCTGCAGCTTTTTACAAGTTATGGAATCTCAAATCCATTCAGCCACAAAATTTCATTCCAAAGGTGACACAGTTAGAGACATATTTTGCTCTGTGTAAACCTCAACTCCTGCCATAAAATTGTAACTCTACAGCTCAACAGCCTAGTACTTTCTGAAGTGCCATTGTAAATGGCTGAAATCATCCATATGTCGAGAATCAATCAAACAATGAATCTAGCAATCACTTGACCTCATTCGATCTCTAGTTCACATGAAGCAGTTAAGACACGTCCTCAACCACAGATAATAGAAACAAGATAATTTTGTGATCTGAAAATACTTCCAAGTCCACCCTTTCAAGCATTTCGTGGGGAAGAAAGTATCCTACAAATTACAAAGTAAGAACTTACACATTAGCAGATTATCGAAATTACATTCAATTGTTAACATTAATAAAGGGTTTTTAAACTATAGTTACAGAAAAGATACAGAAATATAGAAATACTCATCTTTGAAGAATGTTGTTGTATAAAAACATTATGTACTGAATACAAAAAGGAAAAAACAATGATTTAAAATCAAATATAGTAGGATAAAAGGCATAGTCAGGTATGCTTTATGTTCTAGACAATGGTTTAGTGTAATAAAGGGAACTAAAACTGGAAATCAAAAAGTTAATCTGACACGTATGAAGGAAGATGATATCCAAGTGAATTAAGATAAATGAAACAAAACCAATACCAAGGTAAATGCGTAATGGTAAAAGGAAATATTCAAAGTCCCACTAAAGAAGAGAAACCATGGAAATAACAAAAATAGTATAATGAGATGTTGAATTAAGAGCTTTAAAATTACATAAATACCTCTTCTCCGTTATAGATCAGCAAAACAGTATCATTACAGCAAAGAAGATCTACCTTTATATTCCAAGAGCCAAAATTCCATAACTGTTGCAGCCTTACACATTCCCTCTGCATGAAACTATGTTTCTGAAAATGTGCACACTGACCCATCAGTTCATAAATTTGACTCTCTGTCTGGAAAGTTTGATGGTCAAGACACCAGAACCCAAAGTGCACAACTAAAGCTCCTTAAATTCATACAGCTTAGCTTAAGGTCCAGTATAAGGAATACCTTAAGGATGTTTAATGAGAGAAATATAAACATGCAAGCTTCATTCTATTAACTACCAACAAGTCTTTTTGTAACACTAAATTTCAGTGTGCTCTGCTGCTCCAATCTAATAAGAGATCAAACGATAACTTAAATTACCCAAGAAAGCCATAAACAGGAATATAAGGGAAATTTGAACAACTATTTGAAACTGTACCATGGGACAAAATAATCTTCATGTATAATGAAAGAATAAAGGAAGAAAATGAGAAATATTTTCACACATTATTAGTATTACATGGAACCATAAGTACAAGATTCCTAATGAGATTCATACATGACTTCTATGGACATCATAGAAGCCACACTTGAGGTAGTCTTATCTTTTAACAACCAATGCATTTGTAGTCACCTTAAGAAAAACAATGTGAGCAGGCACTCGGGCACAATGCAATCATCAAATTAGCAGCTTGCAGCATGTCCTGCTAATATATCATCAGAACCTCCTTGACTTGACAGGGAAAAGACAAACCTCAAGTCACCACACATTTGCAGCTCAGTAGATGTAATTTTAGAATATCCTTGTCATGAGATGTTGCTAAAATCATAATAAAGAGCGCTTGATCGAACATAATGTCACCAAGCCATATCAAAGTAAATGAAATCCATAGAAGTACTTCATTATCAAATAGATGTCTACCATATTGATCACTTGGCAGAGGAAATTCGCTGCAAGGAGGAAATCCAGCTAATTGAAGGACCAATTCTTTGACTATTTCCATGACTAGGGTCTGAAGCTTCCGCAGGCAATAAAGGTTTAGAGGCATTTCTTTTGGAGGTTCCAGCAGGTGAAAATGAAGTAGAAGACAAATGTGACTCCCTTGCAATCTAGAAGGTGGACATTACCGACAGTTATATATTGGTATCATAAAAATTTACAAGGACATGGAAATACATAGCATAAGACCGGAGTAAAGTGGAAGTGATCATTTTTAAACAACACTCACATTCCGGTCAAGAGGGGTATCAGAACTCAAATTCTTATAAGTTTGTTGTTTAAACTGCATCCGCGCTGCAGGACTTTGAACGTTGCTGGATCTTACACGCTCCATTCCCTCAGCTATTACAGATGAATTAAGACCTCCTGGAAAATAAAAGAATAATTGGATGTCATTTATGAGATACAGAAGGCCATTTGAAATGAAGACAAATGCACGCACAAAGACATGTACTGTCCCACTATTACCACTCACATTGTTTATTATAAATTTGGAGTCCCCCCCTTCTCTTCCTCTTCCAAAACCGATAAAAATAAGGATGAAATTCCAGAATTTTAGATTTGGACTCTTATAACATCAGTTATTCATTTGACAAAAAGCAGAGGAAATTATCAAAAACCTACCTTGATGATAGTCCACTTCCATAGGCATTGCACGACTACTGCTCCCTCCAGGAACCGGCTGTAAACAGTAAATGCTTGATATTTTATAAAAACAGAACTCTCTTAATCATAATAACTAATACGAAGTTATGAACAAATATCATGACATATAAAGCAGAAAATAACTTACAGATACTCGTAGCTGAGTTCTGCTCTTTTGTGATTGCTGATACTTTAATAGGGTCCAATCAAATATGTAATCAAAATCAAATCCTGCAATTTATAAAAAGAATACCAATTTACGTGAAAATCAGTCACAGATGGCATTGTTGAATTGCAGTTGCCCTGATATAAAATGAGCAAGGTATAGGAATTGACAGAAGAACAAGTCAGACTGTAAGATTCTATGGGCATTACTACCTTCACGAGAAAACAAGTCACGGAACAGCCGCTTTAAGAATCCATAATCAGGTCGCTGATCAAATGTCAATGAATGGCAGTAATGGAAGTATGAAGCAAACTCCACAGGATGAGATTTGCACAGAACCTGAAAAAGAAAAAAAGTTTAAGAAGTTCCAGAAAAAAGAACCCAAAGAATATAGATTGTTGGTAGATAAGCACCTCAATGGGAGTGGATAGCTTTTTCTCACATATTTGATCATATTTTTGCTTCTTTGTGGCAGCTTTTAATCCTTGCCATGGGAGGCTACATGGAAAAATTGAATAGTTTACAATAACAATTATAAATTTATAAGATGAAGAAATTATGCAAGGACCAAAAACCAAAACCCCAGAGACATAATGCAAGTACAACTTTCGTGAGACCAGGATACACATACCAACATGACATGCAAATGAGACATTTACCATCAGCATGAAAATGGTTCTTCTAAATTATCCAGAGATAAAACACCAAAAACAAACACATACCTTCCTCTCAAAAAGTATAAAAGTACGTATCCAAGCGACTCCAAATCATCCCGTCGGCTTTGCTCTGTGTAAAGGACACCATGAGAAAAATTTTTATATCACGCTAAATGAAAAAGGTGATGGAAAAACCCCTTCGATTACCAATTCCAAGATGAGTATTGCAACTTGCATAACGAGCAGTGCCTGTTAAATTTTTGTTCTCCCTGCAAGAAAGAATCATTTGTTATATAATACTTACAAATAGTCTATTACTTATAGGATAGCAGCATGAGCACCAAGGAAAAAAAAATTAATAAATATACACAATTACCTATAAGGGATGTGTCGATTGGTGATTGCATCACGATATCTTTTTGCTAGCCCAAAATCAATTATATAAACCTGTGTGTAGAACAAAGTATGAGAATCATAGCCAAGCAAATCACGAAATAGGAAACCAAAAAATCATTCATACAAACAACTAATTTATAAGACCGGTAAGGGGAAAAACCATCACCTGGTTTGCTTTCCGACCAAGACCCATTAGGAAATTATCTGGTTTTATGTCCCTATGCAAGAATCCTTTGGAGTGTACATATTCTATTCTCGTAATCTTCAAGATATACAGATAAAAAGACAAAACTGACGTTAACAAAAAGAGGTTAGAATTCCAACGGGAACATAATGGCAAGTCATGAGCATTAAAAAAGCAAAACGAGATGTTATGTATTGATGCTAACCATTTGATCCGCCAACATTAAGACTGTTTTCAGTGAGAACTTCCTCCCACAGTAGACAAAGAGATCCTCGAGACTTGGTCCGAGCAAATCGAGAACAAGCACATTATCCTCCGCGTCTATTCCAGACCATTTTGTACCAGGAATACCACCTAGATTTAATAAACAGTATCAGTCTATCAATGAATCTCGAAAAACAATCACCAGTAGAAGTCTCTCCCCAACATAGAACTAAAAAATTTGCGTACTCCCTCCTTGAAGAAGATTATATAACTTGGCTTCATAAAGCAGCTGTGGATGCTTTGTTTTACTGTTTTCCTGTAACAAGAAAACGATAGAATAAGAACCGATGAAATATCCAACTCCGACATAAGTGTAGCTTAATGATCATAGCCATGCAACCAAAAAGAAAAAGGCCTACTGAACTTGTTATATACAAATAAATAACACACGAAAAAGAACAAGAGAGAAAACAAAAACAAAGAAAATATCGGATGGGTTAATCGGAACTTACAATCTTTACAGCGACGATTTCAAACGTATCGACATGCGTAGCTGCAAAATGAATCAAATTAAAAGAAACAAAAAATTCAAGACTTAAAATGAAAAACCTAAGAGCTCGAAGCTCAAATTCAAACACATATCATGCACGAACAGGAAAAAAAAACCCTACCGAGATAGATTTCTCCAAACGATCCACTGCCGATCTTCCGGCCAAGCTTGTACTTCCCGCCGACGACGCGCTCCATGATCGAGATCTGTCCGATCGTAACACGTCAAATCTCTCAGAAAATTCACAAAGCTCAATTTGAATACGAAAAGGAAAAATCGAAAATCGTGTAAATTTATTTCTCGAGGGAGAAGGTGAAGAAAGCTTGAAGAGAGAGAACGCGAGGAGTCGCGGCAAAGAGTAACAGAAGTGGATTGTGGATGAGTCTTTGAGGAATATTGAAGGAAACATAGGGGTAGTATTGGAGTTCTAAATTACGCAGATTAGTTGACCTGTTGACTAAACAATGAAATTTTGGGCTTCACGGAAAGGGGGCAAGGATATTTTCTTCCTTTCCTGAATAAAGGGCATTACTGACAACCAAATTTAGGCTGATTCTGTAAATAATTTACTTTTAGAGGATAATTTTAACAAACAATTCCGTGGGCCTATGCGGTAGGTTTATCCAATAGATTTGTGGAAACCGTTTGGAGGATACGTCAGCGTTAGAGGACCCAATAAGATCCTGCCATACCATTACGGCCCGTGACCAACACATATTACGTGGTTCGGGAGATCGCCTAGGGTGCTGTGCACCTTGTCTGCGTGTGTCCGCATAATTATTTGAATCACCCGATTAAATATTTTTATATAATTTTTATTTAGTTATTTAATATAAATTTAGTTTTTATATTACGTGATAATTATATTGAATATATATTTTATTTATGTTCATGTTTATATTTGTACTACGTTCACGTATATAATTTTTAATTTATGTGAATATAAAAATATATTAACTATGAATATTGAACTAAATCAAATTAGTATTTTTCTTATTTCATTTTTATTTTATTTTTTAATTATTGAATGAGTTGCCTAATTTCATTAAAATATATTTATACCGATATCATAATAAACTTAAATTTGTTGCATAATTTGATATTATTAATATAAATTATTAAGTAAAATATATCTAAACTGATATTATTAATATAAATTTAACTTTTATAAATTCTAAATTTTTATTTTTAATTTTTTTTTAATTTTATTTCTCAATTACTGAATGAGTTGTATAATTTGATTATTTTTAAAATAATTTAAATAAACATAACTTAACCAATAATTGGACATAACATATATTATAATTAATTTAAAATATGATGTAGAGTATGATTTTGTCAGCATGAAGAGGTATGGGATTAGATTATGAAAAACCAAGTTCAGCAAGAAATGCCATAAAGGCAGGCAAGAATATAACAAGCACCAAACATAGCGCAATATTTTGACTCAGTAGAGGATTTGAAAACACGAGTCTAGTTTTTGCTCTTCCAAGATATTGAGGAAGAATAAAGGAACGTGCACCAACCAGTATCCAAACAACAAGTATTTGGACATTTGGCCCACTCAATATAACTAAAAGCAACTAGAAAAAGAAGAGAACTAGCATGAAAAAAATAAACCATGCTTAGGAGTTCCTTGCAAATATCAAATAATGTGATGTATAGCAACGAGAAGAAGGTGGCGATGAGTAAGATATCAATTTGTGTAATAGTCAAATAGTTCAAGCTGCTAACCAATTGCAGTTACTCAGTAGGATTAGAAAGAAGATCACCATCTTCACTTTGATATTTCACATTAACCTCAGAGGAGTGTCTACAAAAAAGAATAATGGAGACTTGTTAAGGTAATCAAATCTTAAGTATATTTGTGTTAACTCAAGAAGATACATGAACAATTGGTATAGACCTCTATTTCTAAAAAATACATAAGATATCTAAGATCCTTAATATGAAAAGAATCCTGAATATGCTGTCGAAGTTGGGTAATCAAGATAGATATGTCATAACCTAAAATGTCAAAGATATGTATCATCACTTTGAGAAACTTTTTGTCCTTTATTTAATTTATGATTTTCTATTTAAAATAATTCTAAATTATTTAACAATTTTTCATTTGGTCCAAGCAGATAGTCCTAATTTATTTTGCATGGCAAATATCGAAACCTTTCTTAAAAATAATAATCTCATTATTATTAAAAGAAATATCAAAATTTTGTTTATGCAATATAGATAAAGAAATCAAATTTTTGCAAAAATCAGGAATAAAGTAAACATTATTCAAAATAAGATAATTATTGCTAAAAACTAAATTAACTTTTCCCTCTACTTTAGCTAAAACGATCGCACCACTTCAACTCTTATCGTCACATAACCAACAACAAGCTCTCTTGAAAAACTAAGTATCTGTAAAGAAGAACAAACATGATTAATGGTTTCTGAATCTACTATCTAAGATGACAAATCATCTTCCACTAAATACGCTTCTAAAATAAGTAAATCAAATTTACCTTTCTTTTTCTCATTTAGCTCGGAGTGATAGTTGTTACAATTTCTCTTACAATGGCCATCAACTCCGCAATGGAAACACTTTCCCTTGAGTTTCTTTTTCTTGGAGTTGTCGTTCTTTTTATTCTACTTGCCTTTAAGTGACTTTTTGGCTTTCTTTCCTTTCTTGTCCTTACCACTGGTGTACCTTCTCTTATTATTCTTAAAATAAGAGGAAAGCGGCTTTTGTTCAGATATATTTGCTTCACGTGAAGAGAAATGGCTTATTACATCACATGAAGAGAAAAAGGGCCGACATTAGATGGAGCAGTAGACAAAAAAGACTAAATAGGGACCAAATTAAGCTAGGCCTACAAAGAGTTATAAGGACTAAGTGAACTAATAAGGGATAAATGGCTTACCTTAGGCATGGAGAGATGTGAAAATGGAATTACTACCAAAAAAGAAGTTAGTGGCCCAAAGCAAATTAGGTCAATGCATTGCTTTGAGGTATTGAGCCATGGAATAGAGGATGTTTCAAGATCCATGCATAAGTAAGCACTTTATGCAGTTAAATACACATGGCCTTGAGGGTTTAAGTTTATGATCATTATACGATTTCAATCAAGAAAAATATAGATACCCAAAAGTCTGTAATAGGAGATAATTTGGTCGACATTGAAATAGTACCTCAAACAGACACTTGGAGTGGAGAATAAGGGTCGGAATATGATTTATGAGACATAGTAAAGAGTAGGTTCAAAATATGAATAGTAATTGGGCTTGATAAAGGAGTGTGAAACATAGTGATTGGGCATGATAAAGGAGTGTGAAACCTGTTTGAACAATGTGATGGTGATATGGTTTGTTAGTGCCATTTTGTTAAGAAGTGTGAGACACAGTATAATACCAATTAATATCGTTAGAGATAAGAATCGGTTTTAATTTATAAAATTCGCTCTTATCATCAATTTAAAAGTTTTGAATTTTTTCGTAAAAATTAATTTTCAAATAATACATTGAATTTCTAAAAAATGAGAAAGACCTTAGACTTAGTTTATAAAAGAAAGAGCCATATATATTTAATAAAGTGATCAACGAAAATGGACTAAATTTATTAACCATGTATGATAGCACATGTAAAATCCTAAATATCTGAATAAATATAACAAAAAAAATGAATACTAACAAGAGAATTTACGAAAAGAAAGCTGCATACTTAATTGTAATAAATACAATCATGATGGTAAAAGATTTATTTAGTATAACTTCACAATTTAATCTCTCAATAAACTTGAAAGGGTATTTGAGAATCTCTATCGGTGTTCTTAGAATCACTCTAAGATAAAAGTGATATGAATTCAAACATGTTTGCCATCAACTAATATTGTTGGGAATATAAATAGCCAACATACAAGAACTAAAAAATAAATTAAAAAAATTTGGAAATGAGAAACAAAAAACAAAAATAACTAAGCAAGTGAAAACTGATAGAAATTATAAACTAATAAAACTGTAAACTATTATGGAACTGTCATGTAACTGTAAAGTATGCAATATCCTCATGCAAGTTGTGCACTTGCATCAATCTCCTCTCCCCCTGATAAACTTGCCCCTGGTAAGTGACGAGCACAATAAGGAGGTAGTACACCATAATTGAATTTATTAATCTCATACCCTTGTAACCAAACAGAATCAGAAAGTGGGCGATCTTTCCAACGAATAAGATATTTTGTATAACCACCACGGCGTGTTGTGACAAATTGGTGAACTAAGATCGAATCAATCTCCTCCCAAGCAAACTTAATTTGTGATAGTCGAACTGTTGGTTCATACTTTAGCAGTAAGGAGACATCACCTCCTTTGTGGGTAGTATGATCTTCGACATTAAAACTTGGACTGTAACTATATTCAAGAGGAAGGCTGACAATGTAAGCTCCTTTGTGGGCAGTAAGATCTTCGACATCACCTCTTTTGTGGGTAAAGTCATTTAAGAATTTTGAAGGGTTCAACCCTCTTAGCATTTAACACGTTAGCACCCACTTCAAAACTTCTTTCCTGACGCCCCTTATTAGCTTTATCTGCATATCCTTTAGTGTTGCTGGCAATTCGACAACGAACTTCTTCATGCATACATTTAAAGTAATTGGCGAAATCATCGGTGATTTCACTAACTCGACTTGGAGTAGGGAGTGATTGAGATCTAATGGGGTTTGGGGACATAAACCATAGATAATTTCAATAGGGGAGTAACTTGTCCAATTTACCGAATTATTGAAAGTGTACTCGACTTGCAAAATGACTAAATCCCAGCTTCTAAAATGATCGTAAATTAAGCAACAAAGCAAGTTACCAAGCTTCGGTTTGTAACCTCCGTCTATCCGTCCATTTGTGGATGGAAGGCACTTGAAAAAAAAAGTAGCTTTGGTATTGCCCTCTCAATACATATATCAACTTTATTTTATTAATGTTTCATCCCCTAAAAAATTATTTTATAATATTTTGATTCACATCCACCCTAAACATTCTACCATTGTCATCTCTGCCACCATATCCTCTACCTCTACAGCTAGTGGCCGCCTGCCGTCACTAGTGACTTAGATCTCAATCTAACAAATATTCACATGAATTTCAACAAACAAAAGTTCATTCATCTTAGAAACCTTCGATTTGGGTTTGAATCCAAATTAAAACTCGAATATGAGATTTTGTATTCAAGTTCCATATTCAAACAAAAAAATTTGAACTCATATTCGAGTTCGAAAATATGGAACTTAGATTCAAGGTTCAAATCTCAGACCTAGAATCTAAAATTTCATATTTGAGTTTGGAATCTATGTTCCAAATTAGAATGCAAATTCGAGTTTGAATCTACATTCCAAATTTAAATTCGAATTTGATGAACCCAGGTTCATGTTCGAATCCGAGGAACCCAAATTTAAATTCAAAAATGAGGATCCAAAATTAGAGGTTCAAAAATTTTATATTTAAACATCGAATCTGGAACTTGATAAGATTTGCAAGAATCTAAATCGAGCGAAAGCAGTCAGAGGAGAGAGAAATTTGTTTTAATCTCTTATTCAACTTGCATGTTAATTACACTGGGAATTGTCTTATATACTTGCATGTATAAACTAACTTACGTAACAACTAAACAACTTTCACGCTAACTAACCCAGACGTCCTTAACTAATCTTGATTGATTTAACCAAATTGATTTGGTGTTTTATATGGACCCCAAGTGTCTTTAGAAGAAATTAAATCACTAGCATGAAAAGGAAGTCTTGTCTATTTAGCTAAATTGCATATGTCACAATAAGGAATGGTAGTAGATTTTAAGAGACAAAATTTCAGAAGAATAAGCATGCGTGAATAAGAAGGATGCCCCAAACGAGAATGTCATAAGAGAAAGTCTGAAATTGAGATTTTATTTGAATGATAGATAGTTGAAGTATATAGTATTGGTGTACTATTCTTAACTGAAAAATTAACAACAGATGAATGATGTGCTATTACTGAAGTATCTTTGGAAAAGTGAAGGTAATACAGTCTATGACATTCTTTACCAATCCTCTGCATTGCTCCAGTCAAAAGCTCCTAAAATACACAATTTAGGGTAAAAATTATGCAAAGTTGGTTATCTTTAGTAAGGGAAGAAAATGATAGGAGATTATGATTAAAGTTGGGTACAAAAAGCACATTATGAAGTGTTAAAGTGATGGACAAAGTAATGCTACCAGTATAGGTGGAATAGGACATCATTCCATTTGGTAATCTTATGGATGAAGAGGCGACATCTTAGCATGGAATAGGATCTGTTAGACCTTGTAAATTACAAGTCATATGATGGCTTGCTCCCGTGTCAATTATCCAAGGCTATGCATTATGTGCAGTAAAGAAACAAGAGGAACTACCTGGAGAAGTAGTAGCAAGATTAGCATTAAATGCTAGATTAAAATTATTCTCTTTATTCAGCATTTGCATCAGCTAGTTGTACTGCTCAGAAGAAAGCATTTGAGCACTAGAAGTGGACTCAGTCTTTAGAACATTTACTTGAGCCAGATGAAGATTGTTTTTGGTAAAAAAAAAGCCTTTTTCCTTTGTAGGTGTTGTTACCCCTTTGATAACCAATGATCTTGAAGCAAGATTCTTTTTTATGCCCTTTGGCATGACAGTGTTCACTTTCAACAAAAATTTTGTTAGTGTTAACATGTTTAAACGAATTAAATGCTATAACCTCATTATTGACATTACTAGTGTTGATGTTGCGTTGTGCTTCATCTTCATTGAGGATAGCATAAGCTTCTTCAATAGATGGAAGTGGACTTTTTAATAGTATTTGACTGCAAAGTAGAATGTAGGACTCATGTAGCCCCATAAGAAATTGAAAAAGTCTCTGCTCTTCAACATGTTTATGGTATATTGCATCATCTGGTAAAATCACCAAAGTAGAAAATTCATCCCACAATTCTTTCAATCGGTTATAATAACCTAATATATCACTACTTCCTTGTGTAGTATTAGCGATCTTATTCTGGATTGTAAATTTGTGTGTGCCATTCACTTTTTCAAATCTCTTTTGGAGATCTTTCCTAACAAGGTGCGCATATAAAAAGTTTACTACTCTATTATACAATTTTTTAGAAATAGTGTCGAGGATCAAGTTTATCACACACGCGTTATAGCGGTCCCAATACGGAGCCATTATTGGATCATTTATTGGTCTTGTACACGTTCCTGTAATGAAATTTATCTTATTTTTTGCCATCAGAATGATCTTCATAGCTCTACTCCAGGTATTGTAGTTTTGTGATCCTAGAAGTGGTGGTGAAACTAAAATCAACTCGGATGTGTCAGATGGATGTAAGTACAAAGGATGATTGAAATCTATGGGAGTTTAATTCAGTCCTGTAGAAACAGAGCTCGATCCTATCAATGGATTGTTTGCGCCTGTTGGAGCTAGAGGTAAAGTTTCTTCATCACTAGTAGACATTTTTGGAACTTTGCAATGATCTGCAATATTGATGTAGAAGAATTTTGATCGAAGTGAGAGATCAAATCTCTAATTGCTCTAATACCATGATAAGATTCGCAAGAATCTGAATCGAGTGAATGCAGAGAGAGAGAGGAGAGAGAAATTTGTTTTAATCTTTTATTCAACTTCCATGTTAATTAACACTGAGAATTGTCTTATATACTTGCCTGTATAAACTAGTCTACGTAACAACTAAACAACTTTCACGCTAACTAACCCAGACAGCCTTAACTAATCTTGATTGATTTAACCAAATCTGTGCAACTGCATATGCAGACGTGGACCGGCATATGATCATCAATAGAACTCAAATTTCAATTGAATTTAGGTGGGTTTCAGATTCGAGTTTGAATATGCAACTACAATTCGTGTTTGAATTTGAGTTGAATCTAGGTGGGTTTGAACACATATTCGAACTCGAATCATGATTTTCAAAATGAACGAGCCCGATTTGCCGAGATTCATGTGAATATTGGTTAGAGAAATAACTGCTCCATTGGCGGGGCCGGCAGTCGGCCACTGGTGATGGAGGTAGATGATACGATGGCAAAGGAAAGTGGTAGTACAGTTTTTAGGTGATGAAACATTAATTAAATAAATATGAAATAAGTTTTGAGAGGGCAATATTAAAATATTGTAAGCTTAAGGGTAAATATACAAAGTATAATATTTTTTATTCTATTTTGATGATGCAGTAGATGATTAGATTACATCGTCACCATTTTTATGATAAAATATTTATCTATATTTTTGAAACTTTTGAAACTTTTGATTGTAATTAACTAGTTTCCATTAAATTTTATCGAGGGTTTTAATTTTTTTAAATACTATCATTTCATAATTAATATAATATTAAATATAAATAAATAATAATTATTTTTTTTTTCTTAAAAAAACACACGCACACATCATTTTCTTTTAAATTTTTTGCGGCCCATTTCATATTTTACTATTAAACTTTTTTATTAACATTTACTACATAATAAAGTAAACTCACTTATTTGAATGTGGCTCCATTGCTTAATATAAATAATTAGTGTAATATGTGTATATATTTGTTGTTCGGACGATGAGAAGTCATCAATCGTTCAAGGAATTTGGAATTTAAAATTTTTTAAATTTCATAATTATTATTTTTGTTTATTTATTTTCTTTATCACAAGACTTTTCCCGGTCTCTTGCGATTATAGGAAAAACAAATAATAATAGTCGAGGAAGAAAAATAATATATGTATGTATATAAGTAATAGAAGTATTTTATATAGGACCTAATTTAAGGTTAGTAGTATAAAGCATGGTAATAAAAAGTAACAAAGTAGAAGGACAGTCAAAAATGGGGAAACACCTTTCCACTTGATGTTTTAATATTGGCTAGATATAAACTTCTTTACCTAACTTTGAGTGTAAATCCTTTGCTAGGCAAGTCGATGCTCATGAGATGTGTAATTGAATAGTTGTTTGAGTACTGCATTCGACTTATTTTATAGACGGGTCCGATTCTCAGCCCATGATCTCAATAGTCTATACTCCATAGCTAGCTAGTGCGCAATCAATCTTTGAAGGCCCAAACTTACCAGAAAAATGCCTAACTAAGATTTGCGCCCATAATATTATAAACCATAAACCCGCCCTTAGTTTTTTTAACAAATAAAAACAAAACCCGTATTCTATCAAAAAGTAACAGCCCATTCCTTTTACCCGTTTTCTTGATTTAACTCGACTTAAAAATAAAAAAATAAAATATATAGAAAAAATAAATTAGGTAGAATTTATAGTTTTAATTTTTGTCGCAGATGTACAAATATTAAAAATTGAAATTTTCACCCGATCTAATTATAGATACTAAATTGTTAAAAAATACTATATCAACTATTTTGTTATAGATACAAGAAATCTTACTTTTGCATTCATATATCATATTTATTATTATATTAATAATACTATTATATGTTTTACCATGATAAAAGTCCTAAAACTTTAGGTTACACTCTTAAAATCATGATAGCGATCATACTTATTAAGATTAAAGATGCTTAAGGCCTAAAAATTAAACTATTCATATTTGTAGAATTATCAAGAAATGACTTTAATAATTTAGTTAGACTAGTACATGTCTCATATACTTAATTGCTAAGATATATATATATGGTATAAGGTTATGAGATCTATCTTATCATAATTATCAGCTACATTTATTAATTATGAGTTAATAACAGGATGAACCATTAGAAATGTATTCTTATATGTATGGTCTGTAGGGCGAGGGTGATAAGATGAGATCTATCGTCTCATTATCAAGAGAATAAATCCTAACTGTATTTCCCTTTTGTAATAAGAAACTTTTACAAAGTAGAATGGCTGGAAAAGAAGTTTCCAAAGATCCATTGTCTAAGTTGCATAAGAAGTTGCATGATTCATATGATCAAGTTTATAGGGGTTTAACAGTTGAACCATGTCCTATGATTAATTGTGATTTTAGCACAAAGAGAAGGATCATTCTAGTATGATAATAGTCATTATAAGTCTTTTGTGAGATTTCGTGAATTTCTCATTATACAAGCGGCTCATACGTCTTGCCAAAAGCTAACATGGTTCTGGTAATTTAAAGTTAATTAATTATGTATGATAACTTAATTAACTATTTGACTTAAAATGTATTTTATGATTCAAATGGTTCATTTGTAAATAATGAATAAAACCCGCAATACAGGCCCACCTACCGGTGTAATATAAAATCTTTTAGGTCACATATATAAAGAATGATCGGATCAAAGGTTAGAGATCTAAACTTGAAAATTTTGACTCATTTTTAGAAAACTTGATTTAAATGATTAAATCATTAGTTAGTTTAATATATTAAGTGTATATCACACTCGCACTACTAGCATATCAAAAATATGATTTAAATTTAATTTCAAATTAAATAAGTATTAGAAAAAATATTAAATTGACCAAAATATTAATAAAATAGAGATTTGATAAATATAAAGTCAAACAAAAATTTTCGGGTTAAAGGAAAAAACCAATTGGATAATAAAGTGTTAATGGGCTAAATTGCGCCAATTGAAGGCCCAAAATGAAAATTCAAATTTTACTGAGTAAAGGTAAAATTTATTTTGGAATAATTATTAATCTTAATTTTTTGGAAAACTGGGAATTTAAACGACATAAGAAACTCGAATGAAAGTTAAATGAGTATTGGGCTTTAGAAGTCTCTTTGGAGCTTAAGTCTATTGCTCATTATAAAAGGAACATTAGAAAATTCTAGGGCATTCTTACATATTCTTGCTGGCCATGAGGAGAGAGAAAATAGAGATAAGCCTTTTCAAGTTCATCTTTTCTTCAAAATATTTCACTTCTTTGTGATTCAATATACTTAATAATAAAATCAAGAGAAAATTGGAGAGTTGTATTCGTATGGATGCTATTTAATCAGTTATGGACACATTGAGGTTACTAGTTAATTAATATGTAAGTTCATTTATTAATTAAAAACAATTGTAATATTCCACCTATATTTGCCTATTGACACATGGAATAATAGTTCGAGTAGTTGTTATGTCATATAAATATTTTGAGTTAAGTTTAACTATAAGATATGGTTGGCTATAGACATGTGAGATAATATTCTTCTAGAGGTAAGTAAAGAAGTTACATGTGATTTAATTATAAGAGTTATTTCCTTACTTTGCATGATTAGTATGGTTGGCTACAAACGCATGAGGGACACATATGACCATACTATTCATTTGGGAATCCTTTACCTATTTGAAGAAAAGGGTTTTTTCCGATTCACATAAAAAGGTAATGTGAATCATAACAAAATAATGAGGGCTAAACTAGAAATAAAAAGTCTCTTAATTTTAGTAAAGTTGATAAATTTATGATTTACTTATGTTGTGTGTTTGTTAATTCTTTTTATGAATGCATGCTATGACAAAAAGTTTGTTAGTATCGATTTTTGAAATGAACAAGTTAGTTGGGATTAAATTTAAGGATTAGTATAAGCGATTGAGAATTATTCTCAAGAATGAACGCTTTGCTCATATATTGGATATGAGAATGAATGAAGGTCCTTCTTGAGAAAATGCAACTCCCAATAAGAGTGAGTCTTAGAACAAGTGGTTGGAATAAGATGACAAGAGGTATAACATTATGTTAGCATATATATCAAAAGAGCTTCAAGTCATGTACGATGAAATGCACACCGTAAACATCATGAAATACCTAAATGAGATTTGGGGTAGTCATATTCTTGGTGAGAGGTATGATGCCTCAAAAGCATTTGTGCGCATGAGGATGAATGAAAACACGCATGTTGAAGAACGTGTGTGAAAATATCAGATGCTTGGAAAAACAAGATTATCTAAGACTCAACATGGATCAGGAATTATATAATGACGTAATTATCCAATCACTCTTGAAGTCATAGTCATCCTTTATTCTTAAATATCACATAAACAAGATGGATCATTTCGTCGCTGGTCTACTTGACATGCTTAAGAATGTGAAAACCTAAATGAAAGGGGCTAAAAAGGAAGCAAAGTATGCATAGAAGGGACTTCTTAAGTTTCAGAAACTTGATGAGAGAAAGAAGATAAAGGTGAAAAGAAGCAAGGATGGAAAGTGTTTTCATTATGGCGAAACTGGACATTGGAAATGGAACTATATGCCTTACTTGGCATCTCTGTCATCGAAACATGTTAATGTTTCAAGTATGTTCATGATTCAAGCTGATGTCATTTCTAGTGTTGTTTCTACTTAGGTATTAGATATCGGCTGTTATCTCATATTTGTATTAATGTTTATAAGAAGTAAAAGGAACCTGAAGAGAGGATAAGTTTACCTATGGTGGGAAACGGAGCAAGAGTTGTAGTGTTATCCATAGGAATTTATATTTTTATGTTTAGCAACTCGATTAGAGATAGTTTTAAAAAAATGTTTATATACACCAGCTATTATTACTAATATTATTTATGTATCAAAACTAGTTGAGAATGGCAATGTATTCTCTTTTGAGGACAAAACATGTAATATTTCTATTAATGATATTTACTTTGAAAGTAGTTCCTTAGTTGATGGATTGTATCTTTTAAGTTTTAAAGATAAAGTTTGTTTGAATCCCGAATATGGTTAAGACACGAAAATTTGATATAAATCAAACATTTCTCTGAAATTGTCGATTAGGTAATGCTAATGAGAAAATATAAATAAGTTACATAAAGATTGATATATTTATCTATTTAGTATTGAATCAATGCTAACTTATGAATCTTGTCTATTGAGTAAAATGATCAAATCATCTTTTAGTGGAACTGGAGAAAGATTGACTGAGTTGTTAAGACTCATACATACTGATGTTCGTGGCCCTATGTCAACTCCATCCATAGGAGGTTATCTTTACTTCAATATTTTTACTAATGACATATCAAGATTTAGTTATATTTATCTTATAAAATATAAATTTGAATCTTTTGAGACGTTTAAAGAGTATATATAATGAGGTTTAGAAATAATTGGGTAAAAATATTAAAATTCTACGATCATATCGAGGGGGTGAATACATGAATCATGAGTTTCTTAATTACCTAAAAGAGAATGAGATCTCTATCAGTTGACACTTCCTAGAATATCACAACTGAATGGTGTGTTGGAAATGAGGAAGTAGACCCTGTTAGATAGCATCAAGGTTATGATGACTCGAACTGAGCATCCTTTGTCTTTTTGAGGTTATGCCCTAAAAATTACTACATATGTATTGAACATGATCTGAGCATCCTTTGTCTTTTTGAGGTTATGCCCTAAAAATTACTACATATGTATTGAAAATGATCGCCTCTAAATCCATTTCTATAACTCTATATGAGATATGGAAAGGTAGAAGGATATTCTTTATCCTATCAAAATATGGAGTCGTCATGTTTATGTTAAAATTTAGAAGGTAGACAAATTAAAGGAGAAATTTAAAAAATGTTATTTTGTGGTTAGGATACTACTTTTATCATCCCATTGAGCTTAAAGTGTTTGTAGCTAAACATGTTATTTTCTTGGAAAGAGAATTCCTTTCACAAGGAAACAGTGGGAGCAAAGTAAATCTTGTAGAAGTTCAAGACTCACAAACGATCAGATTCGAGATCGAGATTCAACAAATCCCACACTTAAGGAACATTTAAAAGAAGCAACTGTGATTCCTTAAGATACACCAAAACTTTGAAGATTTTGGGAGAGTTCTAGTTGAACCTAAATGATATAAGTTCCTGATTAGAACTTAAGTGAGAGTTTTGTCATAGAAGATTACCCTACAAGTTATGATGAAGCTATGTAATGCTCAGATTATGAGAATGACGTGAAGCTAGGGGTGTACATTGGTTGGTTAAAAACCGGAATCCAAACCAATCTAAACCAAACAAAACCAAAATAAATAAATAAAACTAGTATATTGTAATGGATATCAATTTCAACTATATAATAACCGATATGTTAAATTAGATGACATATTAATATTTTTAAAACCGTAGATAACCAATCTAACTCGTTATTCATATATGTAATCATATATATATATATGCATGATTTCTAATGAATCAAGAAAACCATTTATTCTGATACAAATGATCATTATTTGTTCTTCCACAATGAGAGAGGCTGATTGGGATTGTTTTAGCAACTCACGTCATCGTTGACCTCTTGCCAATTGAATATGAGTAGTTTTATCGAGATATATATATGTACGTGTGATATTTGTACTTATTGTATTTGATGCATGTCATTTATACTTACATATATATAGCGTAGTAGGTCAGATTGTCAATTGCCAATTATGTATTTTATATCATTTTGGAATATTGATAAAAGTTTAAGTATATCAAATATAATATGTCTATTAGATTGGTAGTCTTTTTGCTTCAATGAGAGTTTCATTTTTTAAAAATATTTATATGATTTTAAATATTTTAATTAACCGGATAAAAAACTACATCCAAATCGCTCATCTTGGATGGATAAAAGTCCGGTTATAACCTAGTTTGGTTTGGTTTTGGATTGAGAAATTAAATAACCGCATCTTCTAGGTTAGGATATAAAAAAAGCAAAATCAAATTCTTTCAATCCACGTACAACCCTACTTGAAGCCATAAAATCTGAAATAGACTTCATATATGCCAAGTAAGTTTAGACTTTGGAAGATGTACCTAAAGGAATTGTTCTAATTAGGTGTAAATGGAGTTTTAAGAAAAATATTATGATTGACAAAAAACTTGACACCTAGAAAACTTGATTTGTGGCAAAGGGCTATAGGTAAAGGGATCGATTATGAAAAAACCTTCTCACCCATTGCTATGACCAAGTCCATTAAGATCTTATTAGTTGTTACAGCCTATCGTGATTATGAGATTTAGCAAATGGATGTGAAAAGAGCCTTCTTAGGGCCCAAGTTTAATGATCCTTATAAAAGGAACATTAGAAAACCATACGAAATTCTTACATGTTCCTGCTGCCTATGAAGAGCGAGCAAAGAGAGAAAGCCTTTTTAAGTTCATCTTTTCTTCTCTAAAATGTTTCATTTCCTTATGATTTGATATACATGATTTGATAATCAAATCAAGAGAAAACGGAAGAGTTATTATTCGTGTGGATACCATTAGAGATTGAGTGACGGTTTCAGATCAAAAGAAGGAGAAGCAGCGGCGGTGACATGCGGTGGCAGGAGTATTTTGAGGAGAGAGTGGGAAAATCATCTAGTTTTTAAAGGAGGTTTTGGCTTAGTATAAAACTCTTCACCCTACTTTCTCTTGCTATAGTTTCTTGCAAATTATTGCCTAGGATATGAACTGAACTTTCTAGATGTGAAAACATAACATATAACTCTAGATCTTGAGTATTCGGTTGGATCAGATATCCGGTAGTCGGTGTCCAAAAATAGTGTTCCGCTCCGGATTATCAAAGATCCATCGAGTTGCAACTAAATGACATTGAATTAGCAAATTAATTCATTTACTTTATATTATACTCACTAATCATATTATTGTTATAAGTATTTGTATCTATCCTCTAATTATAAAAATACCAATTGGGCTTCTTTTAATCTTTTCTGTGTGTAACCGGTTAAGTTCTATATCTCGACAACCGGATAGATTCATGAGATTTTCTGATTTTATATAATTCATAGTTAGGCATGTTTAACTCCCTTTCAAATTAAAGAGTAGTTAATTGAATTATCTCATATTTAATATACCTTAAACCTTCCAAACTTTTATGGACTTACTAGTAAAATGCCAAGATTACCTGTGAGATGAAAAGTATACAATATCTTTCAAAATAACTTGTATGACTAGTACCGTGTTATTCAATTTGGCTTATATTGCAATTCGTCCTATGATATAGTTTAGAGTTAAATCTTAATAGACAAAAGATAAGAACAATATATGTAATGTAGATAATGACTTTACAAAAAATTTTATTTTCTGACGAAGCTACCTTGCAATGATTTTTTCATTATATTAAAGAACATATTTTTTTTTATAGAATTATCTCTCCTTTTATACCAAAGCGATGATTAAACATATGTATAATAAAACTATTTTTAGTCATTGCATCTTTATCAAGAAATTCTCAAATGGAGATTTTTTTAGTACTTTATTATATGTGGATGACATATTGATAATGGCTCACAATATTATGAAGATTGGTAACCTGAAAAAGGAGTTGAGTAAGGTTTTTGCTATGAATGACTTCGGACCTACAACATAATTCATTGGTATACATGAAAATTTCTCAAGAAATTTATGTCGAGAAGGTATTGGACATGTTTATCAGAGAAAAGAAAAAAAAGTAAGCTCCCCACTTGTAGGTCATATGAAGAAAGTGCCTTATGCATTAGTCTTAGGTAGCTTGATGTATGTCATGGTGTGCACAAAGCTTGATTTTGCTCATGATTGTGGAGCTTTCAGTTAGTTTCTTTCTAATCCCAGTAAAGAACATTACGCAGTTGTAAAATGGATTCTGAGATAACTCAAATGTACTTCTTAGGTATGTTTGTGCTTTAGAAATGATAAACTCCAGCTTAATAGTTGGGTTCACGGATATAGATATGGTTAATTATGTTGATTCATGGAGGTCCACTTTAGGATACCTAATCACTTATTTAGAAAGATCTGTGTCATGACAATCTAGACTATAGAAGTGTATTGCCTTATCTACCATAAAGGTAGAATATGTTGGCATCTCTAAAGGTAGCAAGGAATTATTTTGGATGATGAACTTCTTACGAGAATTGAGTCTCCAACAAGAGGAATATTTGTTTTATTGTGATAGTTAGAATGTCATTCGTCTTAATAAAAATTTAACTTTTTATTTAATATTTAAATAATATTTATATAAAATATCATTTGATTCATGATGCAATGAAGATGAAGTTAATTCAGATAGAAAATATCTTATGATGACCAAACAACTACAAAGAGATGAGTTATAAAGTTTGTTCGATTGCTCTTGTAAAGTCAGGACATATTAAAAGAGAGATTAATGAGAAAACAAAAAGTGAATAGAAGAAAAAGAGAGTGCACAGGGACAAAGTGAGGAGAGAGGAAAAAATGATATTATTTGTTGAAAGCTAGTTTCCATCAAATCTAAAGAATTGTTAATAATTTACTTTCGCTAAAATTTCAAGATGTCATTCATGCTAAAATTTCAAGATGTCATTCATGGCGACGAGGGTTCAATTTGAATAATATTGATCATTGAAATTCGTCTATAATTTACTGATATTTTGTTATCTCTTTGTTAAAATTTACTTAAAATGATGATATATAATTTAATATTATAATCAAAAGATTTGACTGACCTAAATCATTTGGTTTTTATTTTCGCATTAGCAGATAAATATAAATTTAAATTAAAATCTTAATTTTAAAAAAGTTTGAGGGGGCACTCCGCCCTAAGTGTATAACTAGACTACATTTATTTTGTCAGAAACAAATTAATGAACATAGCATGTTGAGTGATATTATGTAGATAATTTAAAAATAGATTAATAGAACCGAAACATGTTTATATTTGAGTCGATATGATGATGATACGATCATTAGACGTGTCGTGATCCGTGGACTAATTTTGTTGTCCAACCCGAGTGTACACGGTCACAAATTGCAACCCCTATTCATGATGAGTTCTTGTTTCTTCTTGCGTGTTGCCTAGGATCCTTCTCAATAGAAACAGCCTACTCTCATCTCTACTTTAGTACTTCATCAAACGCCGGTAGGTCAGGGAACAAATCCTTATAACCCTTTTTCTTTTGCTCTCTCTCCAATTAGAGGAGGGGGGGGGGGGGCAAATGAATATGATTTGCAAGACACAAACAAATATCAAATCACCGTATTTCTTTTTCTTTACTTTGCTTCCCAGTCCCATCCATGTTGCCAGAAACAAAACACCAAGCATGTCAAATCCCATAAATTTCTCTACAATTGTAAGTAAGACCACATGATCACTTGCCCTTTTTCTATTACTTTCCTTGGAATTCCATTAAGGGGATAATGTCTCTAAAAGATTTAAGTTTGGATACGAATTCTACAAATGAAAGCAGCTAGCCCATTAGTAATACCTTGAATAACTCTACGTTTATCATTGATATAGCTCAAAAGATTGAAGTAAGCTAGAGGTGCTAATATTGAACCATCCAAATTCATATCAACCAACTATGCATTCCTCTCTTTTAAATGCGGGACGGGCCATCATAAAACATGGACCCACTTAAAAGGTCACGACATTCATATCACAATATCCGCTCTCAATACACATCCAATGTCCACTCCTACGAATACAATAGTATCCTCACCAAACTTGAGAGGTTGGTACTATTGAAGTACTCAAATGGTATGATCAGAGCGACTCTTGGTGGTACTAACGTGTGTGTACGTAAGAGTGGACATTGGATGTGTATTGAGAGTAATCCTAAATTCCTAGTGACATGGACCTCAATCTTTCGAGTTAAGGTGTACGTTTGTGATATCCTGTCCCACATGAAAAGAAACAAGGGTAATAGTGTAATTTATGAAACTCTAGGTTGTCCACTATTAGTAGTACCTCATGTTTAAGTCTTTTAGGCTTGGTATCACAGCTATTTTTTAGGGTATTATCGTGTTCATAGAAGCATACATCGGATATTTACTGAGAGTGATCTTAGTGACGCGAAAGTTAAGACTTTCAATTTGGGATGATGAGTGTATATATGATTCATAAGTCTCAAGGTTGTCCACCTATTAATACATTTTGCTTCCGCAGTTTGGGAAAGTGATAGGCCTTCGTTGGTTTGAGCAATTAAAAGTGGCCTGCACCTGTGAATCATTACAGTTTCAAATGAAGATTAGATTGAGACTATTATAATATTTTGAATGCTTAACATACATCATTCATTATATTTCTAATAGTTTTAAGTTAGTCAACCATGGACGGATTCAGGTGCAGGGTAGTGAGGCAATTAGCCCCACAAGTTTTTCAAATTTTAGATTTTTATTTTCATTAAATTAAAATTTTCTAAATTTTTTATGTAATTTAGTTTTCATAAATATATATATTTATATAATTTAAAATTACTGAGTGTTGTTTAGATATATAATTTAATTTATATATTCAAAATATTAAAATTTAAATAATATTTTTCTTTAAAAAATCACATATATCTATTTCTAAATATATATAATATAATAGGTAATATGATATAGTTAATTTTTTTATTCCAAATATTTTATAACTAAATACAAAATTAACATATAGATTTTATATAGAAAACATTTAAAATTTATATAATTGATTAGTTTATTATGTACAAAATTAATAATATTCATTTAATGTATAAGACTTTGTTTATGCATTCTAATTAGAGGGGCCAAAATGAGCTGAGCCGGCATGAGCATGCTCGACAAGGCACGACAAAAGCACAGCTCGAGTGTCAGGCCGTGTCGTGCCCAACATTAGAAGCCTGTGTGCTGGCACATAGCACACAGATTTTATAATTTATTTATAATTTTAATTATTAATAGTGCATGAACTGTAAACCCTCTCAAACTCGAACACTTGATAATTGATGAGCAAATAAATTATAAAAACAATATTGTCTTCTTCAATAATAATAATAAAAAAAGTATATATATACATACATATACAGTAAAATTCACAAGTATCTAAAGTATGTTTATATATGAACTCAGTCATATTTCTATCTTTCTAGACCGAGATCTTAATATGGAATGAAAACTTGGACCAAGAGACATTATATTAGGTATTGGTTTAGGAAGGAAGAAAGAGTCATTAGTTTAGATCAGGAACTCAAATCGAGAGACGTTATATTGGGTCTCGATTTAGGAAGGAAGAAAAAGTTATTGGTCTTGATTAGGAACTCAGACCGAGAGACCTTGTATTAGATCTCGGTCTAGGAGGGAAGAAAAGGTCCTTGGTCTTACTCAGTCTAGAAAAAGTACTCGATCCGATGTGATTTTGACACGTTACATAAATATACATATACATGGTAAAATATCTATATATATGGGTACACGTATACAGATTAGTAAAATATCAAATAAAGATTGAACATGCATTAAATGATCACTTAACTAGTTAGAGACCTCTTGCTTGAGATAAACATTCGGTCAAATAGAAGTGCTGTATTTTAAAGCAAAAAAAATATCATGGTTAATAATCATTTTGAATCCGATCATGTAAAAAGACTTGTTACATAAACGTCCACCTTTTACAACAACAAAATAAGCTCCCTCTTCTCGTTCACTATTCTCCTTTAGAAACAAATTGGGTGATTAAACTACATTATAATCAAGGCATAAGTGTGAAAATTCAGTTAAGAACTAAGTAAATATCTAATCTCTACCTTCTTAAGTTATAGACATGATTTACTTACATTATGTATTGGCGTACGCTATAATAACTGCTAAAAAATTTCGTAGCAGTAAGAGGTAAATAAAAATATGAAGCTGATAAGTAGAATATTTAGGTTGAGTATGATTAATGGAGGTTAATGGGTTTAAGCTGTAATCTAAGAAGGAAACTAAGCAAAACTGAAAATCCAAAAAGGAAGAGGAGGCTGAAAAAATTGAAATAATGAACAGTGAACATTCAAATTTTCAAAATGCCTTAGAATGTGAAAAATAATAAGCATGAGCTAAAATTAGGTGATAAGCCTCGCATAAGAGACATAATAAGGGGGAACAAAATTTTCCCAATTAATCAAGTAAGGGTTAATAAGAAAAAAGTTGGAACTAGATTCCTAATAAATAGATTAAAAATACTCAATGAGACAAATCAACTAAATAGAAAAGCTTATAGAAAGTTAAGCATGGCACAACACATTTATGACCTGCTACTGTATTTGTATCGTGCCATATCCGACATAATCTGTGTCTTGCCCGAGCTGTGCCGTGTAGGCACGAATTGCCACCTCTAACCCCAATCACCCAATCATCTCTATAATTTTATAGTATGATCTAACCCTGCTATACCAAAATTCTAAATCCACCATTGTTGTCAATGACCTTTAGAGTATGCTTGCATTTCTTGAACTCTCTAAAACTTATAGTGGGTGCTTTGTTTAAAGGCATCTTCATGTAGAGGTGGCAATTTGTGCTAGTACGGAATGACCCGACTTGGGCACGACACATATTGTGTCGTGTCGTGCCAAGCAGGGATTGGCCCGTATCCGTGTCCATACTTAAAAATAATGACACGACACGACATAAATATAGATATAGTAACAAGCCATAAACGTGTCGTGCTGACTAGTGAGCCCATGTCGTGTCGTACCATGCCCGGCCCATGGGCCCATTTCTTTAATAATCTCATTTCTTTAAATAAGACATTCAAAAATCAGACTCAATCATTACTCACTTTATAGCCACATAGGCCAACAGAGTAGCAGTTATGATACTCGACGGGTCTAAATAAAATATAATTTATGATACTCGATGGGTTAATGGAGCCTTTGACCCGTCGAGTAAACAATAAGTTATAAGTTGATAGGGCATTCGACCCATCAAGTATCATAACTTCTAGTTTATTCGAAGGGTAGATGGAGCCATCGACCAGCCGAATATCATAACTGATAGTCTTTGAAGTAAATAATAATTGAATCTGATTCAAAGAAATTGGATTATTAATGTATTAGAATCTAGTAACATTAAAATAAATATATTATTTTACTACACATTATAAAATAAATAAATAAATTATTATTCTAAATAATTATTATTTAGTAAATTAGAAGTTAATCATTAATAATTAAAATTATAAATACAGTAAAAGGGTCATGTCGTGTCGTGCCGACCCACGTGCCTGCATAATTGAGCACGACACAGCCTAGCACCTGTGCCTAGGCACGGCACGACTAACTCGTGTCATGCATGTGTTTATACTATGCTTTTATCGTATTGTATCATGTGTGCTCGTACCAGTCTGACTCATTTTACCACTTCTATCTTCATGTAAGAAATCCATCACAATCCCAATAGGTCTAGACTAATTTATGACATTAAAAAAAAAATCAATTTCATAAAAAAAAAAAAAAAAACTCCGTGAATAAACTTTACAACTTGATTTATAGAGATATAAATGAACTCATTAATCTCTATCGAGCTTAGATATTCCTACAACCGTAGGCAGATTCCCGTTGGGATAGTTAGCATACCAAACAATAGGAATCCGCATCCACCCCTAATTATTTATCAGAGAATTTCATATAGATCATTTTTGATAATATATATTTATCACAGAATTTCTTCTACACCACTAATTATTTTCAACTTTATCATGTGATCTCCCCTACTAGACCAAGATCCCAGATCCGGCCATTGTCTACAACTCTTTAGCATACCAAACAACCCTGAAATTCTTACTAAAATAAGCCCTTAGAGTTTAAGAGTTAAAATGATCTGTATCCTTAATTTTACTCTTACAAGGTAATTAAATACAGTGATTACAAAGTACTCCAATTAATTCCTCTAGGCTCTAACTACTCACCGTATAAAGAGTTTACCTAATGGCATGGCCATCTACTTCCCATTATCTGCGGCTTTATGCCTTTACAAGTAAAAAGTAGAGACCTTTTCAACCACTTTTATTCTTACTGTAATGAAATTTGGCAACCACATCATTACATATAACCCAACCAAACTGTCTCTTCTGCATTAGCCGTATGGAGGAAAACAATAATGAGGTTACTAATGGGGAGGTGATGGAACTTGAAGAATCCCACCAAAGTAAAATGTTATTTCGATGCTGTTTTCTGGGGAAAAAAAAAAGAATGATAAATAAGTATTGCTCGAGGAACTAGCTCATGATACATAATCCTAGCTAGTTTGAGTTATGAGTAGTCTTACTTCTTGTCGCTAACATATTATTTTCCAATCGAATATGAAAACTAAATCAAATTCGATTATTTTATCAAACTATATCTGAATATTATAGAAATTCAGATATTTAAAAATAGTTTGAATATTTTAAATTTTTAATATTATTTAATATTTTACATAAAGTATGAATTTAAAATCAAATCCTCAATTTCAAATATCAATTTTGAATACAGTTTGATTTGTTACATTTATTAAAAATCGAATCGAATTAAATCCAAATATTTGATACTTGAGCAAATATTAATTCATATAGCAAATTCACTATTCGTTCGAATCTCAAATTAAATCTGAATGCAAATATGAATAAATTTACTCGAGTTGAATCTAATTATCATAATATTTTATTGGATTCGTTTCGTTTATAGCCCTAGGCATATGTATTCATGGCATTGGGATAAAAGACTTGAAACAAGGTGATATGTAGCAATGGCTGCTGTAGTGTACATCAGCAAGTTCAGTTTTTCAAAACATTGTAAGCAAAGAGTAAACCAGCTAGTTATGTCTACCAATTAGATTTCTTATGATAAGTACGAATGTAATACGATTCTCAGTATCTTTCTTTTACATAAAATAACGGTGGAGAGGACTTCCTAACTAACACTATTAATGCACATGAAAAACAACCCACCGTTACAATTTGCTTAGGTACACCGAAGGAAAAAAAAGCATTATCCTGATTATGTACATTAGAAATCGTGGAGAGTTTTATCCATTCTCTTTACCTATTGCAACAACTTACTGAAAATTTGGACTTAGTCTAGGCCGTCAAGCTTAAATTACACTACTCAAGAAATGCCAAGTGAAAAAGGTGTCAGAAAAGTGAAATAATTTCTTTATATTCTTTCTACTTATTATATTCTTATAGTGGTCACACTCAACATCAAACTAAGTTCATGCAAAAATTTCTCCAAATTACTTTATACATGTTTAACATCATACATCAAGTGTACACTATAGAGATAGTGAATAGTCGTGACGGGTAGGATGAAAAAAAAAAAAAAAAACTTTTCTTCATCTCTCCTTAACTAGTTGGTCACTGTTTGTTAATTCTACTGTATGCAACTACAATCACCTAGCGTAGCAAAATTTTCCCCTTTACCATAACTAAAACGAAGTAAGTTTGTTCTCCTCTTTTGTGAATTTTCATAATAATGAAAAACCTGAAAGTTAATCGATCTACCTCTTTCCGAATTAGTACACTTGAGAGCTTGTTGATGACTAATTAACTTCACCAATCATCATCATATCATTGCAATTCCAATGGAAGTACTTCAGCATACATAATTAAGTTCTATAAATTCATGCAATCCATGATCCATGCACGCATTTTCTGAATGGATAGATGCTTTTTAATGATAACTAATTAGAGTGATAATCTGAGCTCCAAATCCAGTTCTTGAGTCTCACTTGATTCAGAATTCTGACTGCTCGACCCTCTTGAATCACTCCTATGCTTCTTGCTTTTGTTCCTCGTTGAATCCTATAAATCATGTAAGATTCAATGATGTAAGAAAAAGAAGATAAGAGATGAAGAT
The DNA here is from genome assembly GCA_027186245.1 of Coriaria nepalensis. Classification (NCBI taxonomy): domain Eukaryota; kingdom Viridiplantae; phylum Streptophyta; class Magnoliopsida; order Cucurbitales; family Coriariaceae; genus Coriaria; species Coriaria nepalensis. The sequence goes on along the minus strand of CP114484.1, from coordinate 7,932,683 downwards.
AAAAAAAAGAAACATGCGTAAAGAACAAACCTCTAGTATCGGATCCAGAAGATGTCTAGTCATGTTTGGTTGCAAGAAATGTTGGGTCTCCATGATGTTATTATTAGGATCCCATCTGGTTTGAATCAGAAAACATAGAATTGAACATCAAGTTGAAGAAGATTCTAGAACAATTAAGCAACTAATTAAGAAATCTCACTTGTGGCAAGTAAACAAATTACCTTGATATTGTAGTACTGGCCGGTGCTTGAGTATCAGTACCATATCTAACATTTGCTCGTTGATCACCTTCTCCAAATGCCATCTGAGGATTAATTCCAATTCACAATTTAGTTAATTACAGTTTTAACCATGAATCATAATTCCTGATATTCTTTCTAAAGAAGGTTTCCGCGTATCCAGGAATTAGGGCTACTAAAATCAGAGATTGATTTCATAACCGATAAATTATGGAATAAAGTTCAAATAAAAAAATAAAAAAAGTCCATCGGTGCAAATTGAACAAGCTTTTCTTTTCAATAAGTTCACTATAAACAATAACATATAAAAGCTGGGTACCTACGTAAGCACTTACGTACCATGAAATTAGGGTGATTATAGTTAGAAGCTGAAGATGATGATGATGTTGAGTAAGAAAAAGATGATGATGGTATTGATGAATATGGTGCCTGCACTCTCATAATATCTTCCTGCATGTTTTTCCGAAACCCTTTAATCGCGGTAAAACTTCGGAAAGCTTAAACTGTTAGAAAATAAACTTAACAGTGATATATACATGGAGTAGAGAGATTAATAGAGAAAGGAGAAGAAGAATGATGAAACCACATGAATAGACTTGACCTAACTATATATCATGAGAGAGAGAGAGAGAGAGAGAGAGTGGTGATTACATTGTTGAAATTAGTGGCATAATTAGGGGTTTGAAGTGAGGGATAATTGTAATTAACACAATTATTAGCACCCATTTGACCATGTAATCTGATCTTCTCTAATTGAGCAACACCAAGTCCTCTCTGTGGCTGCTTTGGCTTCTCTGAATTGTTACTACTTTTCTTTCCTCTCCTTGATGATGAAGAGGAAAAGGACCCACTTCCCCTTTGATCATTTCCCCAATTATTTCCCTCTCCAAAGAAACTGCTTCCCATTTTCTTTCAATTCTTTCTGATAGAGCAAGAGAAGAGAAGAGAGATGAAGAGAGAGAAGTGTTTTTTTTTTTTGGGTCAAATCCCAAAAACAAAATTGTCTTCTGATCTGGCTGAGAAATAAGAGATCTAGAAAAAAAAAAATAGCCCTTTTAAGCTGTTTATTTTATTTTATTTTATTTTTTTCAGACCCAAACAACAATTATTGCATCGCTGGATCAGATTGTATTTAGATTTTATATGTTTTTATTCTACCTAGATTTTATGCCCCTTTTTTTTTCCCCCTCTCTTCTCTTCCTTAGCCTTCAAATTTCGAGAACTTGTATACAATCAATTTTATGATTATAATAATTGAAATCATACGTTATGAATATAATTGGGCCTTGCTTTTTTTCCCTTCAGTTTGGGCATTATACACTACTAGCAAGCCATCTTTGAAAGCGATTGTCTTTTTATGTGCTTTCAAGTGTTTTTAAAATATTCATATCGAACTTGTACTGGAAATGTTTTCTTTTTGTTTTTTGTTTTTCGGGAACAAAGTATCGTGTGACCAAGTGAGTTTCAACAGTCATGGAAAGCTTAACGGACGTGGATTCAGTTTTTGTCTAATTCCATAATGAAATTATTTCAAATATTTATAGTATTTATATCTAGTTTTTCATGAAAAGTTTTCATTTAAATTAATATATTATCTTTTTTTAAATTTTAATTAATAACTTTTTTTATATCGTTTAGCTTAAATCATAAATAACTTATAATGATTTTTCAATAATTATTTTAATTTCCTTATATTTAAAGTGACGTAATAATTGGATATGAGATAAATTTTATTAATAGCTTTTAAATTACAATTAATGTATTTTTAAAGAACTGAATAGTCAATAGTCAATATCATTGCTTTTAAGATTTTGATCCTTCAAATTTAGTATTAGTATTGTCAAATTAAGAATTTAAGTCTTAGATTACTTAGATTTGTTATATATTAGAGTGACATTAATGGTAAATTTATATTGATTTCGAATCCAACTAATGTTAAAAATTTGGCATACAAAGAAATTCATTCTTTGATGGATGTAATAAGAGTTTGATTTTCTGAGATACAATCATGAACTTAATGTTCAATGACAAAATAATTGTTGGTTTTCGGAAACGAATCCGCCTCTATTATTGCAATCCTTTCATTTACAACGCTACGGTACAACAATCAATTAAAAAAAAAAGAAAAAAAAAAGTATGCAATTACATAATCAACTAATATGAAATATCTAAGGATTTATATAATTAATCAAAATCCTCAATTTGAATAAATTTCCATAAGAAAAAGAAAACTCCATGGCTGTGGATTTGACCAAAATGTAATTGAAATTAAGAACAAAACTAAATAAAAATCGCCTTTTTTTTTTCATCTAAATAAAAAACCAGTCCTAAAGATCATAAGTTAATAATCCATATCAAGCAAAACGAAAACCCTAGCTGCTGCCCTACCATGCATGCGTAGGTAGTTTTATCGGCTGCCGCCGCTGATTGCGGGCAAGTTTGCCAGTCATCTGATTCCCCTTCCTCTCTTTCTCTTGGTTATGACTGCTTTAAGCTCCTATGGCTTCTCCTTCTGCTCCTAAATAGAAGGATAATTCCACAACGGATCCCAATAGTAATTCAAAATGTTTCGTACGTTCATATGTCGCATCCTTATTGGACAAAGCGATTCTCCCTCCAATAACAGTGGAGGCATGTTCTTACGCAAATGATGGATTTCAAGCCTTGGCATTTTCTCCTACAACAATTTCCCAATCAGAGGCATTATCAAGGGAGGTCTCCAGCCATCAAAGATTACTACTATAGAATTCACATGTGGAATAAGGCTTATAGAATTCACATGTGGAATTTACGGTAAAATCGTCACTGTTCCCTTAGAATTATGTCATTCTGTGGGGTATTTGAGTTAATTTACGTGTTAGCTATTGAATTTATTATAATATAAAGTACCATACATACTTATAATATAAAGTACCATACATACTTAAGTGGAATTATGTATATTTGTACAATCTAAGGTTCCAATTTAATATGATAACATTAGACTTAGTCTTGGAGTGTTATCTGGCTTTTAATTCACCACGTCTATGTTCACTTTCAAGCCTACATTCACCTTGACATCCTTCACATTTATTGACCAAAAGGAGATACTGTCCTCTTCATAATAATTATTGATCAATTCATCATAACCATTTATGTTTGCAACTCATGTACTTGATATAAAACATTATTTTATCTTACCCTTTTAATCACCAAGTGGATCTTTGATTAACTATATCATTAGTTTAAATTCAATAGGATCTGATAATTAATCGGGCGATTAAGAGTTAGATCATGACTAGGTAGGTATACATAATACAATACTCTTTATAAGATATATATCCATGATTCATGAGTTATGACTGCGATAAAATAAAAGTTCCAGTTATTGCTCTTAGAAAAGAAAAAGTTATATTGTGGGTTGATAACCCACAGCAATAAAACTTTTTCTTTATTGGAAAGAATATATATCTACTAAATAAGGATTCATAACTTCTATTCAAATAGTATTTTATGTACCTGTGGACGATTGGACTGATCGTGCTCTTGCCGCCACATTTTTGTGTGACGGGTAAGATCTTTGATGAAGTTCTTGTTGATCCTAAACTTCTCTTATATTGTTAATGAAAGAGCATGATCCAGTGTAGTTTTTGGTACTTGTACACGATCACTTGTGAGGGGAAAAAGTCAACGGAAGATGGGTTTTCATATTAGTCAATTTGACACCCAATTTATTGTTTTTCTTAAATGATATATATATATATATAAAGTATTACACGTTTTAAAAAAAAATGATAGAAAAACTATGGTTAGATGTTAGATGGACATGAGTAAGATATTGAAAAAAGAACACGTTGTGTTGTTCAAATCCAACACATGGGCTTCCTTGTGTCCTCTAGTGGGTGTTTTATTTGTGGTTTAGATCAACCCATCTGGTTCATATATAATAATACCCAATCAATATTAACCCATCACGAAGGAAACCCTACCTTTATATATAATCATGTGATCATCTTAGTTCACGATTTTCAATAATGAAAATATATTTAACATCATGTCATGAATCAGACGTACGAAAAGGAAATATTTTAATTTTGTTAGTTTCAAATTAATTAATATATACGCTATACCGTAGATCAGCTTCAATGATCAGATGCTTTCACAACCTACCGCTGATTTGCCATCGTCATGTCCAAGTTATAGAGATTCCTCGGTCGTTCAACATACGATATATATATATATATATATATATAGAGTTCAATCGAAATTAGTAATACAAGTCGAAAGATTGATACTTTATTCAAATAAGATATAGTTTATTTAAACTATAATATAAGATAATTAGTTGGTTGGATAAACTTCCAAACCGCTTGATAATTTATATCAAAAATTTTGAATATGAGTTCGAATCTCTATTATTATATAAGTATATAATTTAACTATATAATATATTATATGATTTAGCTATTATAATAATACAAATAATTCTCTTTAAAAATTACAATTTTATGCATAATAATACATTACGCATACATATTACATAATAATATTTCCTTGAAGTTGAAGAGTAATAAATTAATATTCTTAAGAGTTTTAAGCATTTGAATGTGTGACATGCTACCTTAGGTCTAAGGCTAAGTACTTTAAGTTTATATAGAGGGGCATTGAAAAGAGATATTGTAAATAATAAGGATGGGTGTTGGACCATTAGTAAAGAAAGAGAGAAAACAAGGGATTGTGTAAACTAATACATAGTCTAATATTAAATGAGTTTGATATGAGTGGAATTGTTGGGTACAAAAATTAATTAATTAATTAAAATAATATAAATTAGGAAATAAATAAGAAATATAGACAAAGAGAAGTGGAGGGAGATGTAGAGAATATATGTGATATCCACAGTAGATTTGTGTGCACATGCAAAATTAAACCCAAAAGAGTGCATTACTCCAAATAAGATTTGCAAAAGCTAAACTAATCCCTTATAAATCGCTGTTATGTTCTGTGAAGGGAACAAAATTAAAGCTTCAAATCCTTCAAAATCAGCCTCAAATCCCTTATTATATACGATTCCCTCCAATTATATATTAATTAAATACTAATCAGTGTTACCAAACCCACCTAGCTAGCTAGCTGCTTAGCCTCTTAATGGTTAAGACTTTCTTAGGTTTATTTTATTCTCTCTCTCTCTTCAAAGTGTATATGCATGTATGGGTCTCAAAACTTTCTAGGAAGGGTACATGGAAAAGAAGATAGAATCTTCCAAAGGGTCTTAATTAAGCATTGTAAATAAGGGTCGTAATTTGTTATGTATCACATAATTTTGGATTTATATATAGTGTGACTATAAAATACTCAAATTTCGAATATGGAAGATAATCTCTTATTTTTAATAGTTTTATCTTTTGAGATAATATATTATATATAACTTGATAAGATATTTAAGCTCAAGCCCAAATATGATAGACTAATGGATTAATCGGCTCATTTAAATACTTGAGTTAGAATTATATTTAGATTGTACAGATTTGTATATATCCAAATAAATAGTGTATTTATTCAAATTTGATTTAGTCATTTATTGAATGACATGTGTCATAAAAGAGTCAACATCAAGCAAAAAGCATCAGTCCTTCATTAAATGATCTATCACTTAATGAATGATTAGATTAAATCTGAATTCATTTACATCTTTCGTTTAGATATATTTAGATATATATAGTCCGAACATAATTAAAATTCTAAATATTCATGTATAGATTTGAAATTATGAGTGTTAGTAATATTCTTAATATATACATTATTTAGTATGTTTATGAATCATTTAAATTTATAAAGTAGTCGGTAATTTAATATGATATTAAAGTATATATACTTACTATACATAAATTAACATGAGAACTTAACATAATATTAAAGTATATATAAGTCTTAGCATTCAGTTCACCCGTGTTCCCATATTTATTATTTACACATTACATATATCCACTTATGCTTTCTTACCATTTGCTTACACTTGCAAAATTCGACTTGTTATGAATTTCTAAAAGCTTGCATATTTAGATAGAGATGTAAAACACGAGCATAACGACACATTGACAATAACTTGTCTTGGCTAGAAAAAATCCACTACTCTATAGAATAATTATACTCTAAATTTCTAGGGCATAAAATATAGTTCTGCTGGTACAACTGTAAGGTGATGTTGGAAACTACAGCTTGAAGGGAAATAGTTATAGCTTCTGATCAGCTCCATGTGGATCAGATGCTATAGATTTCAACACCAAATATTTAAACCTCCCTCCAGGCTATATATATGAAATAATGAAAAAAATTGAGGTTAACCATAAATTTATGTAAGAGATCGGCCTAATTATTAAAATTAAGGCCCCACTTATGACTTGGAAATGTGACACCATTAATGAACTAGGCCCCTTGTTGTCCCCTCTTCGATTCTTGTGTTAAAAACTATACATATACCGATCAGAAAGTGATGAGAAAACCAACATAAATCCCAAGTTCTCTTAAATAATCTCTCTGATTCTGGGATATGTTTTCTGCCCTGGGATATATTGTTGGGTTTACAAATCTGGTCGCAAGACATGATCTTACAATACATTTATATAATGTACAAATCTTAGGGTATCCACTTTCTATATGATCATGATCTCTTTCATATATATTTAAGTAGTTCCCTTTTGGGATTTGGGAACAATTTGGTAACAATTCATTTACATAGTTCGACACATATATATATATATATATATATAAGGAAATTAAGTCTATAAAGTTATTATATAGCGAGATATGCATGTATGGTTAGAACAACAAATCGGGATGCATAAGATCATGATCTATTTTATTGCATGTAGTCATGCAAATTTTGCATGCGAAAGCTTGGACAAATTTGATTGTTATGAAAAATTTCCGGTATGGACTTATTAGTTAGGATATATAACTTAGTTCAAACCAATCTAAAATGACAAGTAAAAAAGGGTGTCATTTTAAAACAATATTTTCATTTGATGTTTTATGATTAATTTAGTTTAGACATCTTTCCTAAACTTGATATAGGTAAGAATTTCTCGTTATGTTATATACTACCAAAGAGAAGACTTCAGAATTTTGAACCCTAGTCAACTATCCCATCGCAAATTTATGAAACTAAGTAGACACTATTGTCTATTTACATCATCACAACATAGTAGTATTGAGCAATAAATATCATTATTCCGTGGAGTAATAAGAACATGTAGAATTGAGTGAAAAATACATTTTGTGAAATTGATTTTTTATAAAAATGGGTATGAAATTAATAGAATAAAACTTAACAGAAATATTTAGATCGATCTCATTTATTTTTATTATTATCTGAGAATTAATAATCATTTTTAATTAAATACGGAATAAATCATTTTTTGTTTTTATAATAGAATAAGAATATCATTCTTAATTCTCATATGTCATAAGGGTCCATGAGTAGAGCTAAGAAAAAGAAATTAAAAGCAAAAATGGTGAATTAAACTAATAGATGGGGTCTGACTTGTGAGTTGGCATTGATGAGATGATCCTACATGTCGGCCACCCCACGTGTATATTCCCCCTTTGATTGATTTAATTTGGTGTTGCGAGATTTGGGAAATAAAAGAGTATCTCTACATGCCCATATATTAAAATTGAAGATGAGGTTCTAATTAAGAATATATCGAAAGACGTCAATGATCTTCTCCATGATGTAGTCTTTATTTGATTTATTAATTAACTTTTAGTAATGTACGAAAAGTGTTTATATATATGAATATATGACCTTTTGTTTTGCCACCCAACAGACCAAAACCCTCTTCATCTTGATCTTCTAAGTTGTTGACCTTAGCTTGCATGAATGCATGTGTTCTTAATCTAGTCTTTTCTTTTTTTTTTGAAGAGAAATAGTTTTGATTATATGAAAGGTGAGTCAATTTAGATTTTATAATAAATTAGATTTAGTAGAATTTTTAGGGCTATATTTTCTAATTGGCTTCATATTTTTCATATATCCATGTAAGAGAGAACGGGACTTTTTAATATGGAGATCGATGAAATTTAAGATTTTGGGTCCAAGTTTGAAGGGCGAACTCATGATCCATGAAATTTAAGATTTTGTTTTGCAATATTAATATAGTCTTGAAGAAGCATTTGAAATATAAGATTTGTATTTCTTAACAAAACAATTTACCATTAGTTCATAGTTTTGATATATCGAATACCAAATCAAAATAGAAGGGTGCCAATAAACTAGAATTCTCGTTAATTTGTACACTACATCACAAAGTCTCGTAGCCGTTACAAATTTGTATGAAATATGGATATTTTTGTATGAATTCTGACTAAGAAAAAAAGAAAATTCAAAATACCTAAGAAATATGCTCATAAATAATATCGGGGAAACTGGCCGGTCCCACGTCATCGACTATTTGATACGCATGCTTCAGACCTTTGTTTCTTCTGAAAACTAAGTACTAGTACTTGCAAACTAAGTACTTGCTAGTTTCTTGCTCGTATCTTCTCCAGTCTCTCACTGCTGCCAGGAGTATGTGTAATGAAACAGGCAGAAAGAAAGGCTGTACCAAAAGGGAAAGGAGCGGGAGGGGGACTGTAAATAATAGATTTTCATCTTCTTATAACATAGAATTGAAGTGTAGGGAAACTTACCGAATGGACCACAAAACAATGCTCAAATGAGTAGTAGCTAACAGACATGATGGAAGGGTGAAAAAAAACATCCTCTGCAAGAGATCTAGCTTGCCTGGAAGAGACTGAAAAAGCAAAAGAAAGTAAATAAAGCTACTGTGAATAACTTTTCTTTTTTCAACCTAGAGCAAGCATTAGAGATACATACGAGCTGAGGCATCGTAAACTCCTAGAGAGGCATTGCTCTGAGCCAAATTTGCAGCCTCGAGAAAATACCTCACCTGCTCAACAAGACAGCCAAAAACAATTTATAACACTTTCATAATATTCCTAGATATACTTGGACTCTCGTCTCATATGTAACAGAATGAAAAGAACAATCATCAAATTTGATATTTCAGCCAATAAACAAGCATTGATCTAGCAGCTGTTTTCCAATCTCATCCTTGATAATCATCCTTGGAAGAGATTGAAACTGCAAAGAACCAACATGAATCAATGGGTTGCTCCATTAATAACTAATGATTATAGCACATGAATGAATCAATAGGTTGCTCTATTAATAACAAATGACTGTACCAATCAGGAAAGTGATGCAAGGGTTGTAGCACATGAATGAAGTAATCTTCATTCCCTACAGAAGGACGATGAATAAGGATACCCATGCTTGGTTGGATAAGAGAAATGTAAACTATATATTATATATAAGAGCATAAAGAGATAACACTCTTGTGCAAGTAACTAGACAAGACCAGATAGAGAACCTAATCAACCCAGATCTTTTATCACAAGGTGAAAGGGAATGTTCCACACCATTTCGTAAATCCTTTCTCGGTCGCTAAGAGGCTTAGTGTGCTAGATGCACTAACATAAAGCATATCAGACTTGAGAGCAAAAAGTTGCCTGAGCTGCCCATGAAAATTTCAACAACTTTCTGAAGATCCTGTTAGAGAGTGTTCATTCATCAATCTTGTGAGTATGAAAATATGATCAATACTAGAGAAATGGATTTCTAGTAAGCTCTTGTCCAAAAGAGCTAAGCAATGGGTCAACTAACTAACCTGAGGAGAGATTAAATGCCCAAGGGGATGCTTCCTTTCCGATCCACTTGGACAGCCTTGGGGATTCCAAATAATAACTCCTCCCCACATCTGCATGACGTTACCATAGAGATATATTACTGTTGGGAACATTATATAAAATAAATAAATAAATAAGGAATTATTATGAAAGAAAGTATAGAAGTGATTGATGAGATACTGGAGATATAAAGTTATTTGTACTAGAGATGCCCCCATCTGGAAGCTGTAGAGGAAGAGGACACTCCTTTGAAGATGGTATGTTGGGGATTTTATCGAATCATCAAAAGATTTTAGGCTATAATAATGAAATGACATGTTAGCAAGAAGACGCAAAAAATTGCAATGACATGGAATATTTATATTTTGTTCCCCATAATAATGAGGGAAGAAAAGAGGCATTACTCCCCCAACAAAGCATTGAACCCCTTTTGGTATTTTCAAAACTCAGTTTTTGGCTGAGAACTGAACCCCTTTTGGTAGTGTGTCCTTCCAACATTTTCTATCTTAAGACTGAGGTAACTGTAGAAAACTTTTTTCCAAGAATATTACCCATATAGGCCCTCTGATTCCTCAAATCTTGAATGTAGATAATCTCATATCTGAGATACTTTTACCAGTGCATATGTATATAGACTAACATGTATGTGCTAACTATGTATAATGTAAGAAGCATACGATTTCAAGATTTCAAATATCTATCATGGTAATCATCCCTGATCAAATGAATTTGTGTCATTTGTCTCATAAGAGATGGTCTATAGGGCAAGGCACATTGTGAGTTTAAACTGAGCCTAGCAATAACTTAAAACTGGATTGTTACTTCCATAAACAATTAACAGGGATAAAAGTTCAGTTAAAAAATATACACCGCAAATCGCAATATCTTTGATCTCCCACTTGCTTCAATGGAAGTATCCAAGTGCCACTCAACTGAATTCACCTATTAGAGAAAAAAAAAATTGTAGCGCTTAGGTCTGGAAATAAGAAATAACAAACAACAAGAATGGCCAATAGCAGATTGAAGGAAAGAACAGTCTTTCCATCAGGACCAACAGGCATGAACTCACCAGGAATTAACCCTCCTCTTTCCCACCATTAACAAAAACTTTAAGAAATATTTCAGCGGCCCTAGCTCTTGCATCCACCTCCAAAACCCTCCCCCAAACCCAAGCATGCCTATACTTCCCAACCACACTCCTCACTGGCTCATCCTTATTCACCACAACAACATTATACCATTCCGCCTGAAAGTGAATCTAACGAACCTCCCAAGACTGATTCCAGGAACTCATCAACCTTATCATCACCAAGCATCAAACCATTCCCAAATCAATGGCATTGATTGCCCCACACCTCCATGAATCCAAGGGCATAGCAACAGGGGCTTGCACATACTCAAAACCCGAATCGAGGACTACAAAGACTGTAGTTACTACTACAAGAGCCACATTGTGGACTTTAAGGGGAAATGTTGGTCATTTCGTGAATGAGTGATGATCTGAGTTTGTTTGCTTTCAGGTGTTCGGAATTGAAGCCAACAAAAATTGCTGGGAAGTGGCATGGAAATTGCAAGGGGTTTGATTCAATTTGAGCTGAGAGAGCATCAATATCACTGAAGGGAAGTGGAGCTCTGTAGATATCGACTGATTTCCATAAAAATGGAAAACCTGAAAAGAAAAAGAAAAAGAGGAAAAATAAACCCAGCTGCCAGTATAACAGAGAAGTCATATGTCTATAGATTGAGAGATGGATAGAGAAAGGGACCTAAGAGGAAAGCGATAAGGACAGAAAGGGTTAAAATGAGGCACTTGCAGCCCGGTTTGGTTCTTTGCATGGTTTTGGGATCAAAATTTGAAAGGAGTGGTTGTCGTTCCGCAATATCAGGGTCATCTTTCAAGAGATTCGATATTTGAGAAATTTCCATAATCGTCAAATATACTAAACCCTAAACAGTGAAAGGCATCTTAGTCTCTTCTGCAGCTCAGATCAACCATTTCCTACTTGACATATACAGGATCAATAAACTGAAATGAAATGCTTTCTGCTTGTCTAAGAAAAAAAATCTACGTTTAATCGCCTCTTCAGATATCATTGTTTCTTCACCATTTTTTTTTTATTCTTTTGTAAGGGAAAACGTACCTGAATGGCTGCCGGCGAAAAAAGCGGCATCAGCTAGGCCATGGGTGGGGCGAAGAGGAACTGATAAGGGCAGGCCATGCTAAATCTTTCTTGAATTGATTTTACTTATTCATTATCTCATACATAATTACAATTTTACCGCCCCTCCCCCTCCCCTTATCTCTATCCATGTCACTATTCCCCTAAACTATTTATATACTAGCCTAGCCCTTATACTAATTTCGTGGTCGGAGTTACCTTAAGTCGCGACTTATTCCATCTCTTCCTCAACTAGACTTTATGATGTATTGTTGTCAATCCTACATTCCAATACCAATATCGGTTTTGTAGGGTTGATAACAATCTTCATAATGTCTGATGTTTCTCGTACATAAATTTTATGATATGTTATTATTCTTCTTCTTCTTCATTTTGTATATAATGATATGTCGGTAACATATGTAAGATGTCTGAGCAGGTAAGATCTTGTTTGGTAGTAAATGCAATTGTTTCGAGTTTTTTTTTTTTTTTTTTCTCGAGGGAAACATGATGAAGTTACAATGAAATATTCATCATATCGAACGGTCACCATATCAACGCACAAGCGAATCTTGAAGAGCGTCATTCTCAAAATCCGAGAGTGTATTGCAACCCATGTTTAAGAAAGTGATCGTCGAAATAATTAAAAATGTCAATAATGATGCATAAACATAGTACGTCACGAAATGAGTGCCGGAAAAACATGAAGCAGTTTATGGTGTATAAAAAAAGGTTCAACTTGTAACATTTACTTCCACTTAATACGTCAATAAACCTTTGTTGGATAATTTTTAAATTAACATCATAATGATATAAAGACATGCAATGTGACACACTAACGCCTCCTTAATTAAATTAACATCATAATGATGCATGCATTATAATGCATTAACTTTAACATCATGACATAAAATTTTAATTACATCAACTGATCACAACAGATATGTAAAATGAAAGTACTAAAATACAGAGCTAAAACTAGATGAACTAACTTATCACAACATACTCATAAAATTACGATTTACATTACTCATTTTTGCTTAGAGAGTGGTGTCGTGTCCTTATGAGTGAGTTTTGTATGTCATACTTTGATTGTCCCACTTTTAAGTTCAGAAAGTCTCACTTAATTTACGTGTTGCATATTCAACCTATCTTTCTCCCAGTTTAAGCAACCACTTTTCATTAATTTTCCCACCAATAAAACATCATACTACAACCATGACCCATGACCAGTACGAGGATATATATTATAAAATGGCCATGTATTCGTGGGGCCCAATAGTTATTTGTGGTATACAGTAGCACTCAATTATTTTCCAGATCAAGGAAAATTTGTTCTCAAATTTGTTCTCACACTCTCTGTACCTCTCTATCTCTCTCTCTTCCTCAAGCTTTCATTTTCTCTCTCACTCGCTCTCTCTATGACTCTTTCTCTGATAACATTTTTCAAGCCTATTTCGTGTATTTTAAGGTGCTTGATGAATTATTAACACGTGAAGATGCGTTTGTGTATATTTAGAAACAAAAGTCTTCATTATAACCGAAACAAACCTTTCTCTCAGCCTGATGAGATCATCCTTTCGTTACAACAGAAAATTATAACCAAATTTGAAGTAACTACAATGGAAAGGCATAACCAGCAAAATGTCTCAATTAATCTTAGTAGCACCATGCAACAATCAGTTGCTGGTGTACCGGTTAGGTTGCAATGGAACCCAACTGGCAGCATCAAGAATGAAATAGATTAATGCTTCTGCAAATTTACGGAAGCTCAAACGGCTGCAAGCCGAAACAAATGAAAGGTTAGTGACTGCTAAGCTGGCCCTATACAGGAAGAAGATGCAGGAACCTGGTGAGCATCATCTCATCATGATTGCATAATCACGAGTTTATAATTATGGAATGTGTTGAAGTACTAAATCTCTGACCGACATTCCAGCATCTACGTACAATACAACTACAAGGTTCACTAAATCTTCACGGGAAAACCGTGAACTGTTTATGACTGTGAGCTGTGACATGGAATAATTAATTTCATGGCTATTAACTCTAGATGATGATGATGTTTGAAGATGCGGGTGGGCCATTAAAATTAAGTACAATATACATGTACATATATAGTAAGTATTGTGTGATGGATACTTACTAAAGTATAGAGGTATGCATGCGTAGGTTTCTATACGTACATAATATCTTTTTTTTGTTCTTGTTTTCCTACATTTTCTTTCATTTCACTTTTTTTTTTTTGTTCGGGTAAAGATTGTATGTTGGCTGTTAAATTTTATGTCAATCCTTATATGTTCTTATTCCTTTTGATTAAGAGTATAATAGAAAACTGCTGTTGTCTAAAGAAAACCACAAATACGTACAAAACAAATCGTATCGTCGTACTACTTGTATGTTTGGTGTTAATTATTGAATTGGCCTGTTATAATTAATTAACATGCAAAAACACGAATTCAATGCAATCCATCTAATTAATACACATGGGCTACAAAATACATTTGAAAAAAAAAAAAAAAACCAATTTCCTAATAGAGTCTATAAATCAAAATCACAAACTATCAACTAGCCTAATGATGGAAGTAGGTGGTGAAAATGTGTGTCTGAGTATTAAAGATTGAAAAAAAAAAAAACAAACAAACAAGTGATTTGAATTTCTGATGGTATTTTTTGTTAACATTAGTTGTATCATGTTACTATTTTAGTTCCCCATGTATGATATTAGTAATTTGGTTAATCATGTTTAATACACATGTGCTACAAAATACATTATAAAAAATTAAAAAAAAAACATGTTTCCTAATCAGAATCAAAATCAGAAACCATAAACTAGCCTGATGGTTGAAGTAGGTAATGAAAATGAACATATGAGTATAAAAGAATTAAAAAAAAAAAAATCAATGATTTAAATTCTTGATGGTATTTTATGATAACAGTAGTTATCGACATGTGACGTTATAATAAATCTTATCCTTCACGTATGGAAGACCTATTACTATTTTGGTAGCCAATGTATAAGATCATATATGTATTGCTGTTCGCCATGTTTACTACATATAAAGTAAGTCACTTAGTAAAGGTAAGTGTAATCAAAATATGTACCGTAATGTTAGTAGAAAGAAAATAAGAGATCCCTAAAGGTTAGTGAGGTTGCTCTATTCTGGTAAATTGTTTTCATCATCACGTACAGACTCTGGGAAAAAAATAAAAATGAAGGAAAAGTAGTCAGAATTGTAATTATAAATAGGATTCAACAACAGTAAGACAAAAGACACGACCAAAGTGCTAAATTAACATCAAGACAACACTAAAGCAGAAATACTAAGTAAGAGGTTGAAGTTGTGCATAATATTTCCTTTTTATTTTGTTTCATTTTTTAGGCGCAAAATTTTTTTTTTTTTTTTCAAAAAAATCAGAAGATGTAGTTAACAGACGAATGATCAGGTACGTCCACGGTAGTTCTTGGTCGGCGGGACAGTCCTAACCAGTTGCATAACAGTCTGTAGATTTGCAGCGGGCTCCACAAGATGACCAGTGACGGCTGCAAAATTCGTACTTCGTACTCATCCGATTAAGATTCGCCTTAATTTCAGTGACATCACTCTTCAAGTTCACCCCAGCCTTATCTAATTTACAAACCTTGTATTCTAAGGTGTTCATCCCACGTCCAACCTTTTTCATCATTGGCTATGTGGATGTACCATATTCATCTGCTTTCTTATTCGGCACCGCTTTCCTCATCCAACCGACATCATTTTGATGTACCGCATACGCTTTAGCAACGAATCATCAATCCGATCGAATCTCCCCATTTAGATAGAGACCTCATTTCTAAGGGAACACCACAGTGTACTAATAGGACAGTGATCAGTCTGCCATGTGGAAGAGGTCCTGCATCCTTCGTTGCGATGGCGAACATGTGTTTCATCATGAACCTCAGGTGACTAAGGAACTTGTTTTGCAGGACGTGCCACAAGATTTTAGCATCATCGCCCCATATACTCCCGTAGTTTCTCGTATGAGGAAGGAACATAAAGGCAACCAAATAATGTGTCATCCGTTGTACTAAAGGCAACCTAGATGTGAAAGTCGTCTTCACACTACTCATTATTGGGTTATCGAACAGGAAGTGTAACCCAATCAAGGAGGTATATCGGTCGAATCCATCACCGCCATTCAAATTTAGGCCCCACAAGAAACCAAGTTCTTTCTCTGCCCCATAAGAAGCAATATATTGATGTGTTACAAAATGACTAAAAGCATAGAATTTGTAACATATATTATCTAGGTATATTTTGTTGTGCTGCTAAGTGACATTTGCCGTTAAGCAGTTACAAAACTTAGGGGCACTTTTCTTCATTACCAGTACATTTTCGGTGCCGCAAAAGAGCGTGTTTTTGGTAGTGAGAACAAAGAGAAAATATCCATATCCTCTTACCATCATATCCACTTTCTAGCTTAATGGGCGATTATCTGCTCATTAGGTTTGTGGAGTTAAAGATAACCATCCTATCTGTTTCGTTATGGATAACCCAGTTATTTGTCTTTGCCCTTTTTTTTTTTTTAATAACATTTTTTTGGGTTTGTGTTTGTAATTATGGGTAATTTTAAAAAAAAAAATTAAAAGGGGACGGGCAAATAACGGATATCTACCAAATTATCCGTTAGATATCATTGTAGGTAAGCATCCGCCTGCCCCAAAATTATTAATAAAATTAATAGCCCTATTTGTTCAACCGGCGAGTAAATCAGGCGGTTAAAACGGTTACAGATATTTTGCTCATCCCTAGGTATGCCTATTTTGAATGATTATATTAGGTTTTAATTACTAGAACAAAATAATTAAACTTCATCGACTGGGTAATGATTCACACAAATACTTTGCATTCCATCTTTTTGTAGTACATGGACAAAGTATAACGATACATTTTTCATATTTAAGGATTTATTGTAAAGTGGTAAAATTCAAAAAAGAACTCATAAATCATCATCATATTAGGGCAAAACCTTGGACAACCAATGAATCGGCAAGAATTTGGTTAGCTGCCTCAGATGGATGCACACTGTCCCAAAACACATATTGAGTTGCATTTGGACAAGTCCCAAGAGATTTCGGGTTGCACAAAAACGACGTTGTCTCTACTGTTCCTGTTCCACAACAACCTCTTCTTACTTCCGTAAAACCTAAAGAGGAAACGAACAAAATATCAAAACTTGTGCTCTAATACAGTATGTTAAGTTATCAGTTATCTGAAAAGCTTAAACCATCAAAGTTATCAGTTATCAGTCATTTTAATTTCTCGACGCAACGAAATCGCGACTCAAAGTTTGGTGCCGTAAATTACCGTTTTTCGCTGGTGAAGAAATTATATCATAGAGAGGCTTGAAAGTCTCAAAGACAACAAGCTTAAGACCAGGAAGTTGCTTCTGTAAATTTGCTCCAGCAGAATTGAGCTTCTTATTGAATCCTTGAGCATCAGTGTTGATCCTAGACACACATCCTTTCTCTTGATATCCAAATAAAGTGAGTGCAATTGGAAAGCAACCCAATGGAGGGAGTGCAGTCACTCCTATTTTCCTTGCTCCTAACCCATATAAATCCTGTTTGATCACCAAATTACCAAATCATTAGTGTTTTTGTTAAGTTAGGAAATTTGTCAATGGAAAACCAATGTAAATATTACACAGAGTAGTAGAAAAAGATACCTTAATAAAGGATTGGAAGGTACCAACAAGGATGGAGGCGTACTGGTCAGGAGTGTAGATTTTATTAACTAGGGGATTGACATAGTAGTTTTGAAGAAAATCACCACTTCCAGCACTTAAAATATAGATTGCTTCCTTGATGATGGATGCTGCTTTCTTACTTCCAGCTACTTTTGCTAGCTTACTTTGGTACTCCTTGTAATACTCCAATTGTTGTGGCAATGAAAGGGCATGCTGCATAATGATTCAAAACTCGTTTAGATACATAAGTACACAAGGAGAATTTCAGGATATTTCTAGAGTACCTATTTTAATAGTTGGGATTAAGTCACGTCTGTACTTAATTAATGTCGGAATTGCAGTCAACATTACTTAATCCCGGCTATTGGATCAGATACAATCTATTAGGTGAGTCAAGATTCTTCGCAATATGAGATCTGAATGTATGTGATCGGTCTAACCAAGATTTTTCTTTTCATGGGTCGGGTTAAAGCAAGGGGTGGTCGTTCCTTACACTTAGATCCTAAGAGTTATAAGTACAAATTAACAGACTATGACTATGAAAAGTCATTTTATTCTTAATGATAAAGAAAGATATATAGAAGATGAAAGGAGTCAAATAAATTAATTGAAGCAGGTACATAAACTAATTGAAACAAATTATATCTCACATTTAAGTGGGCTGCTTTCTCATCATAACCGGATGCAGCTGAAGCAAAGTTAGCTCCTATAAGAAGATTTTTTCCAGATGCTTGTGGGCTGAGGTATGCTGGTGGATATGTCGTAAACCCTAAGCTTTCAGCTGCAAAATCGATGGATTTCACGCTTATGCGTTAGCAACACTCGAGCTCGTATATCGCAAAAACAATACTACGTATTTCTCAAGTTATAAGCAAATGCTAAATATATGGATCCATGCACGAAAGCCCAATTTAGACAGGTCAAAAGAGGGAGGGAGTACGACGTCGTTGGCCTTATTTTTTTCATACATGGAAATATCATTTATCTATCAAGTAGCTTTTTCTTACCAAACACGTATAAACAATTTCACTACTCTAATAGCTTAAGTAAGGTCCTAATTAAAAGCTCATACGAACCTGTACATGATACAGACGAATAAATAGAAAGGGTAAATATGACATGCACAAAGGTTAATTGACCTAGACCTGGTCATGTTCAAATACTAAGATATATAACTCCTCAATGTAAGTTTTGAAGGATTAGACTAATGTAGATAATATATATCAAGCAGCAGATGAAATTAGCTTAGTATCATTTGTTGCACACGTACCGGTGAGATCGGTGGCTAGTTTTCCATTACAAAATCTTCCGGTAGGTTTGTGGCTAATGAAATCCCTTCCATAAGGAGGGTAATTAGCCTTGTAAATTGTATAAAGATAGTTGTTATTTCCCACATCTACTGCAGAATCTCCGAACGTTATGATCGCCGGAACAAGTGTAGTAGAATCTTGTGCATTAATCCCACTTCTACCCACAAACCCAGATGCAAATAACAACATGACCAATGCTTTTCCAATGACCATTGCCTCCATCTTCTTCTTCACCTGTTAAACTTCAGTATGTTCTTTTTCCTTATTAATCATGTTATATACATACACATTTAGGTGTTTATAGACATATGGTGAACAATCTTGATGAATTTATGAACATTTAAGAGTAAGGTGTAAAAGTTGGTTGGGAAGATATTTAATTGGTAGTGACATTATGAGTTCAAATATTCAGAACTTCTGCATGTGCTGGTGATTAATTAGGTTGTTGCAGAAATAGCTTTCACTTACTGTGCTTTTATAGTTGGAAAGACATGGTGTGTTTAATTTGATGTGGGTGGCTTAAACTGTTTAATTATTACAATATGTAAGATATTATATGTAATAGATTCCCATAAATTTAGTAAACTTTTTATTGGTTAGGAAGATTGTGAATTGGTTAGAAAGGAACTGAAAAGTGCAGAAATCCAGAGGGTACGTATTAATTATGGGGTCTGTTATGAGTATACGTTTGGATTTTTTGCCAGTTCTGTTGAAGAGCTTCGATTACTAGATTAGGCAGAAAATATGGTTTCAAATTATGAGCCAAGTGCATCCTAATTAATGATATCATCTAGAAAGATTAATTCATCTTAGCAAAGCAATTTTGAAGTAAATACTCATGTTTAAAAGTGGAGAAAATATAAGGATATGATTACAAAATAAATTATTCATACAAATAACAAAAGAGATGGGAATGTATATAACTACCCATTAATAACATATCTCTTAAATTTTAAGATTTATTTAATGATATAGTATCTAGTACTTTAAATTTTAGGAATAAACTTTTAAAAAAACTACATGATTAAATATTATCTTTTTCTTAACAAAACTTTTAAAATCCAATATAAATATACAAACTAATAATACCCTAACGAAGAGTTCAAACAAAAATATCATATAAATATTTTTCTTCATTTTCTTCCTAATATTTCACAACTCTGATATATCTAATTTAATTTAAGATTGACTTACTTAAAAATATTTCTATCATCTAATATTTTAACATTTTTTAAAGTTTGATTTTGATCTATTTTTAGTAGTGGTCTATCATCTAATATTTCTTCCTAATATGAATGAACTAGATCAGCAGTAAAACACATACACCAAAATCAATATTACACACTGAGAGAGTATCAAAGGCAACCATTCGCAAACCCTAACTTCTGTCAATGAGAATGAGAAGGAGAGCATATATCATTAATGAAAGGTTGAGATTAGATAACAGTTTTAATCCAATTGTCCAGAGTTGTCATAGTAATCTTGGGCCTGCTGAATGAATTTATGGGCTTCCACTATTTTAACCCAACAATCTCCACCTTTGAAGCTCATAATCTCAATATCATCTTAATACATATACCTCTCAAAATTCTCCTTTCTGAAATAGTGCATAGAATCCATCACAGTACTATCTTCACTGCTCCATGGGACTGACAATTACCCGACATGTAGTAAGTCCAGACAATTACTCGACATGTGTATAGAGATTCAACAGTTTGTTGGAGCTTAAAGTGGATGTAGCCTTCTTGATCCGATTGAGATCTTGAGGGTGAACCACTATAAATCTGTGTTATTGATTTCTTTCTACTTTTGGTTTAAAACAAACGATTTATTTGATCTCGATGAATGAACCAAAACTGAATATATTAGGGCATATAGTATAACAGTGATATCAGAGCATGTTCTTTATATTATATGCACCTTGTGTTTCTATATCATTACTCCCTGTAAATATTCTTGGTCAGATTGGACATCTCAAAATCTGTGAAATAATTGCATACTTAAATCTTTTGATTTGTATATGTTTTGTGTTTTGTGTTTTGTGTTTTGAGGTTTCTTAATTCCTCTGCATTTGCATAATTTTGTATTTTGAGTGAGCAAACCCTAATTGTGAGTGAGTGTCCTAAAAAATCGAAACACTATGAGTGCTATGAATTTTGTTCGAATGGAGATCCCCCAATTTAATGGAAAATTTGACTTTGGAACATGAAATAAGAAAATTTGTGCCATGTTATCTTAGAACAGAGTACTAGTGGCACTGGAAAAGGATGAAACAAAGTAGCTTGTCGCTAATCTTGCTAGAAAAGTTCAGATAGATGAGAATGCATACAATCTAATGGTGCTGAATCTATCTGATAGTGTCTTAAGAAAGGTTAATGATGCAGAGACTACAATAGCTTTGTGAGGTAAGCTCGAAACTATATTTGCTACTAAATCTGCACCTAATATTGCTTATCTTAGAGGTGGATTGTTCTCTGGGAAAATGGATCCCTCTAAAAATATAGATGATAACTTAGATGAGTTCCTAAAAATAGTGTTTGCATTTAAAGGTACTGACTAGGTAATAGATGAACCTAGTCAAGCTATTATTGTTATGCAATCCTTAAGTGAAGACTATAGATAGTAAAGGATTCCCTGAAATACACTGGAATTACCTCTACAATGGACTTAATAGTCTCGGTCTTATTAGATCAAGAGAACTAGAATTAAATATGAGCAAAAGAACTAGTTCGAGTCTGTTTGTAAAAACTAAGCCTGAAAAGAGAGAATCACATAACCCTTTTATTAATAAGAAACAAAAAGGGAAAACTTACAGTAAAAGGAAAGTAAAGACATAATTTAAGAAATTCTATCACTGTGATAAGGTAAGTCATGCGAAAAATAATTGTTATGCTCCGAAGAAACTAAACCAGGGCAGTATAGAGGAAAATATAGTTCAAGAAATATCTTACTATTCTGAAGTCTTAAATGTATCAAAGTGTATACCATAAATGAATGGATACTAGACTCATGATGCTCTTTACATATGAGTACAAATAAAGAGTGGTTCCTAGATTTTAAAGAAACAAATGGAGGAATAGTATACATGGGAAATAATCAGAAATGCAACATCTTAGGGACAGGTAACATTACACTTAAGTTACATAGTGGTGAAATTGTTATGCTAACAAGAGTAAGGTATATACATAATCTAAAAAGAAATTTAATTTCTTTAGGAACCCTAGATGAGTTAGGATGTACATATAAAGTAGAAAAAGGAACTTTGACAGTTAACAAAGGAACGAGAACTATCATGAAAGAAAGCAAAAAAGAATGGTCTCTATGTGTTGTCGGGTTACTATTTTTTTGCTCTAACTAATAATGCACTTGTTTTTGAATCTGATAAAAAACAATTATGGCCTTGAGACTAGGACATGTTAGTCAAAAAGGCTTACAAATTTTATCTAGAAATGGTCTATTAGGAAAGGATAAAATTTATACACTTGATTTATATGAAAACCGTATCCTAGGAAAGTAACATAAATTTAACTTTAGTAAAGGAATTCATCTTGCAAAAGAATGCTTGGAATATATTCATGTAGACTTATGGGAGCTTGAAAAGGTACCGTCTCATGGTGGAAATAAATACTTCTTATCTATAATCGATGACTATAGTAGAAAAACATGAATATTCCTACTTAAAACCAAAGAAGAAACATTTGATAAGTTTGTAACTTGGAAAACACTTGCAGAAAATCAAACTAACAAAAGGGTAAAGGCTTTGAGAACAGATAATGGACTAGAATTTTGTAATTTTGTTTTCGATAACTATTGTTCTAAGCATGACATTTTAAGACATAGAACTGTAGCATATACCCCACAAAAAAATTGTATAGCTAAACACATGAATATGACTTTGTTAGATAGAGTAAGATGCATATGCTCATTACTTCAAGACTAAATAAGTCTTTTTGGGAATAGATAGTTAAAATTGCAGTATACTTAATAAATAGAATGCCTTCTATTACAACAAGCTTAAAATGTCCAGAGGAAATACGGTTTGGCAGATTACCAAACTTAGAACATTTGAGAATATTCCGATGTGCAACATATTCACATAAAACAGAAAGCAAATTGGACTCTAGATCAACTAAGTGTATATTCTTAGGTTATCAGGAAGGTACAAAAGGATATAGATTTTGGGAAAGAAGTGCACCATGACTTAGGTTATCATATTCAATTACAACCCTCAAGTCACAGATTATGCACTCTTACATACTATACATAGATCTAAAAACAGTAATCCTAAAACCTCTTCACAGATTTGATAATCATATAGCAAGAAGATTCCTACCTCTTAGATTATACAAATCTTTGCGAAGCATATAATAAGGATTCAAACTATTCAAACCTTATGAATGAACTAGATCAACGGTGACAATTAAAGCACACACACTAGAACCAATATTGCACACTAAGAGAGTATTAGAGGCAATCATTCGCAAACCCTAACTTCTGCCGAGTTTAATGAGAAAGAGAAAATAATCTAACTATGTATATCGATGACTTCATTCCTAGAAAATAAATAATCTAAAATTAATATCTATTGAATAGAAAATATATAACAATAGTGCTTAAGTAACTAGACTGAGATCTTAGTCAAAAAATGAATACACCAAAATTGATGATCCGAGGATTCAGTCCAAAATTCAATTGATCGAGTTCTCAGTCTAAAACTCAATTAGCCAAGAATATTAGACTAAATTCTAAGTTTGGAATTTATTAGACTGAGTTCTCGATCAAAAAATAACTGGACCTATATATGTCGGAACTCAATAGACCAAAATCTCGGTTTAAAAATAATTGGACCGAATTCTCGGTCCAGTTTAGTAATCAAAAAAATATTGAAAGAAATGTAGAATGTAGATCCATAATCTCGTATAATTGGTTGAAATGTAAGAGGAAAAGAAAAGAAAGAAATGTAAGAAGAAAAGAGGAGAAAAAAATGTAAAAAGAAAAGAAGAGAAAGAAATGTAAGAGAGATATAAAAAAAACATAGAAAAGTATGGAAAAAAAAAAAGAAAACTTACCAAGAAAATAGAGAAAATCTAAAAATGTATAAATCTAATAACAATATCAAGTAAGGATCAATGATTTACAAAAAAATGGATGAATTACTACTGTTGCTGATCAACAATGCAAAACTTGTATTGATGTTAATGGAGTTTCGTTTTATTTGTTTGGCCAACAAGAATAATGGAAGTAATGGTATTTAAGTAAAATGATTATTCCTTTTTAAATAAATAATAAAAGAGATCTACTTAATAATTGTATAAAAATTGATTATTTTACAAATTTTTATCCATATTAAGACTATATAATTAATAACTCATTCTTATTCTTATCCTCATCCATAAATCGAACCAATTGCTCAATAACTATATGATCTTAGGTAGAGGAAATTTTGTTTATTAAATGCTGAAATGGATTCACTCTATTAATTGTAGTAAAATACTCAGAAATATGTAAGATTAGTGCCTATAATCTTCGAATACAAATAACATTTTCTTCGAATACGATCCAAAAGTAAAGTGCAGGATCTCTCGATTCTTGTGTAGTGCAAGGAGGATGATTAAGAGAAAAAATTTTATGCACGTTTAATTAGATGCTCGGTAAACTGCATTTAATATTATGGTACTGGCAGAAATTTTCTGTTTGTTGCGTAGCTTTTAAGATAAGGTAATGACCGGGCAGTGGCAGATTGAAAGCAATGAAGCTGATCTCATTCTTGTTTCCCCTTCATTGGGCTTATCTAATAGTACTTGTAGGTAGAAGAACCCTACATAGATAGCGACTTAGATACAGATGTCTGTGTGTGCTTATGGGGCACGTACGCGTAAAGGAAGCTAGATTTCCCACTAGCTAGCCAGAGCAATAAATCTACGCATGGTAATTTCTTATTTATTGGCAATGCGTTTCAATAAGGGTACGTGCTAAAAAAATTAAAGGTCCATGTCACAAAATAAATAGGGTAGGTACCCGTTCCTATTCCAATGTCCACATAAATGTGGTAATATAGAAGTTTAATAATACGAGAAATTTATCATTTATGGCCCAACCATACCCCATTCCACGTTGAGATAAATATGGTGGTAGGAAAGTTAGAGCGTTAAAGAGGATTTCTAATGATATTTTTTAGTTTTAAAATTACTCTACATGTTAATAATATTTTTTAATTTTTCTTTTAATTTATTTTTTATTGATTAAAAAGGATTTGTAGTTCCATTTTTGTAATAGAGCCAATCCTTTACTTTATACTAACCTAAATTTGAGTCTTAGAGCCAACTATTTTTATCCTCTTTAAAGATAAAAGAACCAATTTTTATATTTTTCTATGTAAAAATAAAAAATAAAATAATAATAATAATAATAATAATAATAATAATAATAATGAAGCGCCATGTGGTTATTGGAATCCAATCAGATCCTCACAATTTAAACTTGAAGTGACTGCATGTCGAAAGCAAAAAGTGTCCAAAATGGAAAGTGACCCACTGAGGGGCGATAAGGGCTAGCTCCACCCGCCTTTCAAACAGTAGTGAATTCAATCCAAATCTAGCTCAGAGTGAAAGTGTAGGTTCTTTTAATTATAAATTTATTTTCTCGCATAATAGACTTCAAATAAATAAAGTCTAATATCTTATAATAAATATAAATTATAATATATGTATATAAATATATGTAAGTTTCAAGAAATAAATATATATAAACATATATAGAGTCTATATTTAATTAATTATTATCTTTATTATTCTTACTTTCTTCATAATCAACTGCAATAACCCTAATGATACTTAGTTTGTTCAAATATTTATAGTACATTTTTTTTTAAATTCAGTATTTTATAATATTGTCAATCAAAATTTAATTTATAATATAATTTCCTATATTTAGTGGATATTATTTATAATTACTCTAAGTTATAATTTATATATACTATTTTTACTTATGATTCCTTCCAAACTCATTTAAATTAATAAATTATAAACCTATATATTTTTTAAATTTTAATTTTTATCTATATAAAAATTATAAATTACAAAACATATTATAAATATATATAATTTTTGCGTCACCTAAAATGATTTTTCTCCTCCGCCCTTAAGCCCGCTATCTCTCTAACCAAATGAGCGAACGAACCGAAGGATAGCCCTTGGCCCTTTATATTACTAAGAGGCAGAAGGTCAATACGCGTAAATGAGGAGTTAGAACGCTAAAAATAAGAAAAATTAAGACCTACTTTGAGTGCTAGCAAGCGCTGACTTTAGGAGGAGCACACAAGGAAAGTTGATTTGGGAGGATGATCCTTCTCGAAAGAAAATTATTTTCTATCCCACTGATGAGGCCAATTAATAACCCGTATCAAATAAGGAAAAAGTCGGCATAATCAAATCTTTCATGTTGAAGCCATCCCGTCAAGAATGCTCAGGCACCTCTCTCCTTGAGGGTCAGCATCAGGGTAAAAAACGAAGATTCCCTCAACACCCATCAATAATATAAGGAAACCCCCTTATAGGGATGGTTATGATCAGAGCATGAGCGATTGGCTCATTCAATAAATAACTTACATGATTAAGGAAAGTTTTATTAGAGTATTACATATTAATAACTTATAAATATATGTAAACATAACCCATAACTCTAATTGCATTACGAAATTTATCAAATCGATACATTTTTTAACTTAAGCATCAGAGAGATTTTGTTAGTCATAACTAAATACTCCCTTTGTGTTTTCTTCTTTTGTAGGTTGAAGATCTTGGAATATAATGTTAAATAAGTTTCGACAACAACAATTTCGTGTCAACCATGAGGACTCGATATCTTCATTACTTGAAAGTTCTAAAGGACTTGTCAACTCACCTAGAAGGGAATGGATCATCTAGAAAAAGCAAGTGCCGCTGGCCGTCAGAAGGCGTTGTCTTCCAACAACTCCCCATGCTCCCGCCTGGTGAAAGAAGGGCCCGCTCTGGAGTTAAACAAGAGTAAGACCCTGAGCAAGTAGAGTATCCCAACATTAAGGGGGCCACCTAGGAATTGCGGGAGAGAGCCCTAGGCTAAAAACGAAAGGAGAAGGGTCTCACCCACAGATGTCCAGCGTGAAAAGAGATTGAGTTAACAATACTGTATGAAGTGAACTAGATGAGAAAGAGGGGAACTCCTTACTCACATAAGCAAGAGGATATGTGCGCTTCGCACCCCGAAGGATAAAGAAACGAACGGCCGAAAAGAGACAAATGAGGAAGGTTCGTACTTGAATAATGACGCTCCTCATAAGGCTAAGAAGGAGAAGAGAAAGGGGCATCACTCCCCTTATCTTGAAGATTAGTAGTAAAGGGTAAAGAAGCACTGCTCCCAGCCCGAGCAGGAAGGTAGAGGGGTAGTCCTCGAAATAGAAACCAGAAACCAGATTTTTACAGTTACCATTTTCCCTCCCCCTCCCACACACCTTGAAGCAGAAACCAGAAAACAAATCTCATTTACCTTCTTACACTTCTTATCATTAACAAATGCTCTAAAATCTTTAACCTATTATTGTTTTATCCAAATACTTAAATATATCATTAGTAAATGCTCAAAAAACACACACATACTCAAAAAAAAAAAAAAAAAGAGGGATATTCTAACTTTCTAAGCCTTTCACTCTCTTATCATCATCTTATGCCTTCCTTTAATAGGGTTCTAAAACCTCCATTAAACTAAAGTTTTAAAAAAAAAAGTAAATCATAGCCTACACCTAGAGATGGCAATTTGGACCGGGCCGGCCTAAATCCGTTCAGCCCGGCCCGTTAAAGCCCGACCTGCACCCGCAATATGCGGTACGGACTTGGCCCGGCCCATATACAGGCGCAGGCCGGGCATGGATTATATACCTATTTTTAAAATGGGCCAAATTCAGCCCGCAGGTATATGGGCTACCCGCAGTGAACAGTATCCATAGTGAACAGTACCCCCGTGGTAAACAGTACCATCCCGCTATATAAAGCCCTTTTTATCCAAAAATATAAAAAACTAATTTTTAACCCCGTTTTTAACTAGGCTCGGGCCGGGCCTAGAATTTTGAGGCCCGCCCCGGCCCAAGCCCGACCCGACCTAAACTGGCTCGGGTCTGCCTCAAAAAGTGAGGAAGAAATTATGGAGAGATGAAAAGGGTCAAAGTCATTGCTCGAGGATAAAAGCTCTCAAGCAAGGACCTTGAGAGTTAAAAGTGGTGGCGTAGGTCAAGACCAGAGAGAAAACAAATGGACTTGTTGAAGAACACTTTGTTAAAATTTTGCTTACGTTTTAAAAGAAGGGGAAAAAAGGGAAAGAAATCTGATTTTGGTGGATGTGTTTGTATTACGAAAGCTCAGAGTTTGGTGATTTATAAAATGGGTTTGTTGTAAATGTGGTGGTGTTTTGTTGTTGATTTTCTATGCATCCATAACTTTAGCAACCGGAATTAATAGTCTCTTTACCCACCTAAATCTGTAAGTTCAGAACCATTTAAAGACCTTACCAATCCAGCTGTAATTAAATTCATCAATTTTATTTCTTCTCTTCTAAGTTCTTATTGATTTTGGTTTCAAATAGAGAAGATGAAAAAAAAAAAAAAAAAAGAAGCAAACAACTCACAAGAAAAAATTTGATCATTCACTTCTCAAGAACCATACAATTCAGGTCTTGTATAAATTGGTTACTAATTTCCTAAAGATTTATGATCTTAATTTTGATTGTTAATATTTTGAACTTGGGTGTTTCCATGGGATTTGTATTCGGTTGAGACTGTATAGATATAGACTAATTCAAGTATACGATTATAATTGAATAAATGGCTATCTTCGTATAAAGAAGTATATGGACAATGTCTGCACTTGATTTATTTAATTGATGGAACTTCATCAAAATATATCAAGCACTCGACCTTTCATCTCCTCCTCCACCCTTGTTTCCTCAATCGAAGCATCTCCAGATTCCCCATCCAATTTAATACTATCATTATCCTCATTAAATAAGGCATAAATCAAATCTTCTTTATCCGATGACGTTTAAGTGATATCATCATTTATTTCAATAGATTGATTCAAATTCTCAGATTTAACTGGAGGCCCTTGTATAGTTGGAGAATCCATCATACAAAAAAAAAGTGTTAAATGTATTTTTAAACTATAAAAAGCAATATAGATTCACATCTTCATTGATTTATTGCAACAAACTAATCAAACTCTTAAAAGAGTTTCGTGCAACTTCCGTTACTCTTTATATTAGTGTAATTCTCTTTATTTTCATGCAAAGTTTATGTGCAACTTCCATTATTCCATATTTTCTTGGTTTGTAACCTTGAACATAAATAGCCATATAACATCACACTAAATGTTAGCTTTGTACAAACAAATTAGATGGACCTAAAGCGTTTTGAAGCAATCGTTATCTAATCAAACATCTTTCCACTCAATCTATTTCCATTTCATTGCAAGTACACATACTTAGCCTCAATTGTGGATTCTTAGAAACCACATATTCAGATTACAATTAGTAAATTTTTCTTTTTTCCATTTTTATAAATTAGAAAGGATGAAGAAATTGAAATCCATTTAACGATAAATTGCTCGATGATAATTATCCATTTAACAACAAATCTATAATAATTAATTTTGCTCACCCTTAATCAACAACAAATCTACAATAAATTAATTTATGTTAAAAAATCCAGCAACATCACCGCTGATTGGAGAAGAAAGGGGAAAAATATCAAACCCTAAGATTTAGTTATGAGTTGCGGTGGAGAGAGCTTCTAGCAGATGTGGGTTGCGGCAGATGTAGGTTGTTGTTGTTATTCCAATCGACTATGAGAAGGTTGAAGATGTTAAAATTATGGCAGCTTGTGGGCTAAGATGTTAAATTGGTGCTCGAGATTGCTCTCGAGGATGCTGCTAGTGCTTCTCATCTACTTAGAGATTGTAAGATTATCTTTCTCGTCCATTTTACGAATTTTTATATTTTGGTTTTCGCCCATTTCTTATGAGGTTGAGTGGAGATTCTTTTTATATATTTATTTTGATTTTGATGTTGATTTTGATAAGCCCTTTAGGCCAAAGGGTGCTCTTAACTATAGAGGAGGAAAGGAGAAAGGGGAGGATGAAGTCTACATGATAAGATATAGGGGAGAAGTAGAGCTGTCAAAATGGGTTGGACTTTCGGCCCTGCTCATGGCCCACCAAAAAAGTTCGACACGAAACATGACCCACCCTGTTATAGATAGGATAGGCTAAGCTCATCCCTTATATACAGGTAAGTCTTAGGCACGATTTCAAGCTCGGTGGACTGGCTTAACCCGGCCAAGTGTTTAGATCTGAACTGCCTGGGGTCCGCTCATCCCGCCTACGCCACATGTTGCGGTGTACGCTTAGGACTTAGCTTACCCTATCGCACATGCAATTAAGAGAGCCTTTCAAATTCTTTTTTTCTTACTTTCATTTGGGCGGGGCAAAAAAATAGTTTTTCAAATTCTTTTTTTTAGTCTTTATCTTATTTTACCTCTCCTCAATTAATAATTTTTAAGTCATCCTCCCGCCCAAAATTTCAGTATAAATATCCCTCTCTTACTCTAATTCTTCCTCACATTTTGTTTCTCTCTCTCTCTTTATTCCCTAATTTTCTAAATCCTAATACTCTAATTTATAAAATTCTCTTATCATTAATCTCAATCTCTTATCCATAATCTCAATTCCTAATCAATTATTTTTCACAAATTAGACCAAGGTACAATGTATTTAATTTTTTATTTTTTAATGTTATCAATGTTATTTTTTGTTATTATACTTAATGTTAATGCTTTACTTTTTTATTCAAAATTTTATTTATTTATATTTTTTTATGATTAATCATTTACTCTTAAATTCTTACATAGGAAATGGATCCTTATCAATTTGACTTTAACTCTGAAATGAATATGAGCAAAATCTTTATGCCGAAATCGGTTCAAATTCACTACCAATACCATTAATTCCAACACAATTTAATATGCCACCAGGTCCACCACCACCACCATCATCATCTAATATCGATACCGCTACCATCGAAAATATAATACCTACAAAGAGACGTAATAAGCCAACATCCAAGATTTGAGTAACTTTCGACATAGTTCCATATAAAAATAAGAAAAGTGAGGACATTGATAGTACAATGTGCAAATATTACAAAAGTATTTTGGTCGCAAGTCCAAATGATAGAACTAAATACTTAAAACGCCACAAAGAAAAATGCATGGCTAAAGCTGTAGCATGTATGAATCAAACTCAACCAAATTTTAATATTGATGGTACAATTGGAACATGGAGTTATAATCTAATGATTAGTAGAGAATCTCTAGTTAGACTCATTGTTGTTACTGATTTATCTATTAATTTTGGTGATAGTATTTACTATAAGGAGCACATTAAAAGAGCATATTACCACAATATACGAGCACAAGTAGAAATACTACTATATGTAACATACTACTATATGTAACAAACTTGCGTATTTAAGAAAAAAAAAACGTAATAAATTAAAAATAGAATGTGGTGATTTAAATATTGCTTTTGCCTTGATTTCTGATATTTGGGATGCACGTTCTAAAGAGAATTATTTATGTGTTGATATTCATTACTTAGATTTAAATGGAGCTTGAATAAAAAATTAAAATGATTTAGAGTTATAGATGAAGCACATACTAGTAGTAAAAATATATGTGATTTAATAATAGAAGTTTTGGATTATTTTGATACCAAAAGCCGTATAATATCCATAAGTTTGGATACTGTTGCGGCAAATATAAGGGTCGCTTCTTTATTTGAATAACAGATTAGCCAATATAATGGTAGAAATATCTTACATCAATGTTATGTGTGTTATATTATAAACCTTATTGTAAAATCAGGTATAAAAGAACAATGGGTAAACTGTTTTGTTGATAAAATTTGATTGATATTATCTTGGATTCTAGTTCCAATTCTAGGTTGGCTAACTTTAAAAGATATTATATGGCATTCAATGTGAAGTCTAGATAGTTTAGAAATGATATGCCGGTAAAGTGGAATTCTACATACATTTTAGAAATATTTTATGATTCTATAGTTCAACTTTTAGGTGGTTAATCCTACATCTCCTCTTGTTTTGTATTCATTTGTTGAAATAACTAGCTTTTTTCATAAATATGAGAATGGTGAAGTGTTTAAGCCTATTCTTCATAAAATGGTCTTAAAATTTTAAAAATATTGAAAGGAAAATTTTTCTTTTATATACTTTTACTTTTATATTATATCATGAGGTTATGTTATAAGGTCTAATAAATACTCTTACACTTATGAGTCAGTATATTAATGTTGATTATTCTTCCACTATTACTAATGCTATTAATAAGTTATATGAAGTGTTTGGTCTTTATGATAACAAGTATAACTACTTGTAGGAATAGACACTAAAACAAGAGTTTGACCCAAGAGGAAAAGTTAGAATTTTGTTAATGGTTTCAGTTCCAATTCCAGTTCCAGTTTCGCTGGGATATAACTCCAGAGATACCTCAAACCTGATTTCTCTTTTTTCTTTTATTCTTGTGCAATGATTTAGAATCCTTATGCATTTTGGATTGGTGGAAGAAAAGCTTTACACAATTTCATATACGAACGCGACTTGCACGAGATGTCTTAATTATTTCCGTCTCAACAGTTTTTTCCGAATTAGCATTGAACATAGGTGTGAGAGTTATTGAAGATATGAAGACTTCATTAAAGTTGGAATTGGTTGAAGTATTATTATGTATAAGAGATTGGGAGCATGCAATTTATCGAGATCAACATACAACTCATAATGAAAACTTGATTTAATATTTTGAGAATATATTCTTATATAATGAAACTTTTAAAGTGAGAAGTAGTTATGCAGTTCACAAATAATCAATTATTATTAATAAATAGATAATAGATTATTATCTATTAACAAAATTGTATTATTTTTCTTTATTTATACCTTCATTGTAAGATCTGATTTTTTTCTTCTTAAGGCCGGAAGGTTTTTTTAACAGAACTATGATGGTTGAACTATAATAGTTTAATCATCTATATATTATTTACTAATAGATAATAAAGTCTTTATTTAACTAAAAAATTTTTTTTTTTAATTTTTTAACTAAAAAAGGGGTTGGCCATTTTAGGCCCACTAGGCAGGCCCAGCCTGAGATATGGCCAAAGGTCTTTCTGGGTCGAGTTTGAGCATACATTTATCAAGTGAGTCAAGCCAAATTTTAAATAATAAAAAATTCAGCATGGGTTGGGCCACACAATCCGTTTTGATAGCTTTATGAAGAAAAGAGGTAGAAGAGAAAAGGTGAAGAGATTGGTAGGGGCTGCTAGCTGCTGCGTGAGGGAAAAAAGTAAAAGAGAGAATGTGATGGGGTGTTGTACGCTTGGGGAATGGGGAAAGAGAAGAGGGGGGTTGGATTGTAATTATAATTTATTATAATAATAAATTAAAAGTATCGATGTTTCAATTAATATACAAACATCAACCAAAACTTGCACTGATTAGTGTAGTGTGAATTTCAATCGATACATTGATCCAACTGAAATTTTAGGTGGTGATATCAATCAAAATAGATCAAAATGTATTGATTTCGGCCGGTTTTGGTCATGCAGTTGTTTCTACACAACTCTAAGAGAAGTTTGTAGACACTAGTGAGACAGAGAAGTAGAGGTAAAAATGAAATGATGTTTTACTTTTTGGATTCAACGATAAATAGATTCAAGTGCTTTAAATCATTCAGATTTATAATCTGCCTAAATCCACAAATTAGCCCTCAAACTCCTAAACTCAGTGGTTTGTGGGCTGATTTCTAATTATTGGAGATCTAAAAAAACTTCAATTCTTGACAGTTAAATCATAAGAAGAGTTGAAATTTTTTGAAATCTCAATTACATTCAACTATCAGGAATTTGAGATTTTTTAGATCTTCAATATTTAGAGATCATCCGCAGTTCCAAAATTGATAATATACAATATAAAGAGGGTAATTATGAGACACATCCGTTTGGTTGAGGGAGAGAGACAGTCTTTTAGAAGGAACCGATGACGGGAGGGAGAGATGGAATTTATTTGCTGAAGAGGCTGCAGTGGGGGGACGTAAGGTTAGCAGTTGCAAAATTTATTGCTGAAGAGTATGTGGTGGGAATCTTCTTTTTCACTATAATTGATTTTGTTATTGGTGATCCTAATCAAATATACTATATGACCTGAAATTGGAGACTAAAAAGCATCACATAACGTCAAAATAACTTCCATATTATGTAGGACTATATATCTCATACTTTATTAGTTAATCTCAATACTTTCAGGGTATAATGGGGTTATTGATCTCTTAAGAGTAGATAGCTTTTCTAGCTCATTGTCAAATCGGACATTCCTCAAAACCAACATGAAATATGGCATCTTTGTAGTTACAAAAATAGAAAAAATACCTTTAAAAATTATAGCAGAACAAGAAGTTAATTAACATAACTGATACATAATAGATAGAAAGAAAATAAATTAATAAATTAATATATATAATTACATCTCTAATAATTCAACCATATTATATAATTGTTTCAATTTTTCATTCTTACTTAAGGTCGATTACTGATCGACGATCAATAGGGAAATTGAGTTGTTCACGAGTAGCTCGAACTCCACTCGTACTGAATTCAGAGATCACGAAATGAAAAACGAGCTTGATTAGTGTATAAATCAGATTTTAACATCCTTTGATGTAATGAGCTAATCTAAACACCAATAGTACTACTAGCATAATTCGTGAAACACGTCAGTAGCTTTCTAAGGTTTAGCTTGAGATCAAACTTGAACCAGTTTAACTTGATCATTACTTGATTCTCTCTTTTAGTACTTTTAATGTTTATTAGTTTATAATTTCCCTTAAAACGAACTCAAACTCAATAAGCTAGCGTACTAGACATCGAGTTTGGAAACCCACAACTCTGATGAATTGGTCAACTTGTCGAGAAGGCTACCTATATCGACGTGGACCTGGACTTGGACTTGTTCTTTTAAAACTCACAACTCTGATGAATTGGTCAACTCTGACTATAATAATTATTATAATAATAATTGGTCTGATTTATCTTTTCAGTGAAAATTCTAAGGTTGTTTTTTATTTGTTTTTGTTTTTATTTTTCTATTTTTCTATTTTTTATTTGACAGGTTTTTTCACTTAAAAAAGCTTTAAGAGTTGGATTATACATTTATATTTTGCACGAGCCACCCTAAACCTCTCAAATCACTACTGCTCTTTGGCTGGCCATAACAAGCTGCAGCGAAATTTCCTGATGAAAATCTTTCTATGCACTTAAATAAAGATAAAACACAAATTGAAAAGAGAATCAGATCATTGCTACACGCGACTTATTATAACAGTCTAAATTCCACCGACTAGCTAGCTATGACTTTTTCTTATCATTTACGTCCCAATTAAGGCCAAAAAGTCAAAGCTTTTGAATATACTGAATATAATATTATTATCTCTGGATTACTAATTTCTTCCAACCAGCTTGAATCGTCGTATCCAGACAATATGGACTTTCCGAACTGGCAAGTAATTACCAGCTTTTCTACATCATTGTACTTTCATTATAATTAGTATTTCTTAATCTTCACAATTTTCTGCCTTTTCTAATTTACAGCAATCCTATAACAATATATTTTAAAAGCCAAGTTGTTTGAGCAATTTTTTATTACTTTAAATGAGTTGGAAAAACTTCAAACAAGAAAAAGAAAAAGAAGAAGTTACAGCAAAGAAATAGAAATGATATTATGATATTAATTAAAAATATCTCGGGCTAAGGTTTTTTTTTTTTCTTTTTTAGAGAGATTTATTTATTTATTTATTAAAAATAGTTTTAAATATTAATTACTTATGTCATCTTGGTATATGCATTAATATGAGTTATAAATTTTAAAAATAGGAGATGTAGTCAAAATTAATATGTTTACGTAAGTATAGGGTTTCAAAATTTATCAGGGATAAGAAAAAATTAATAATGTCAAGTACATTGTACATAGTTATAAAATTGATGTCGTACTTTTTAAATTTAATATTTTTTCAAGATATAATATTTTATATGTAAAACATAAATTCTATAAATATACAAGTATATGCATGTAGTGATAATAGACTCAAGTAAGCTAATAGTATTAGTTATCGAGAGATAAATAAAAAATAATTATATTGAAATTACATAAATTTCAATAAATTTTAAATAGAAAAAAAATAAAAATAAAATAAGATTCATCCTAATTCAAATTTCAATATGAAGTTTTATTTCCATAGTATTTTCTATAAAGAATTTATAATAAAAGAATTAAAGAAATTCTTAGTACTATATCCATACTACTTATTATCTCCACATAAATTTTATGCTCTAACTCATCCAAGTCTTTCGTCCCGAGAAATGCATATGATACTAGATCTGGATATATAAATCTCTACGGTGCTTTCTTATGTTCTCTTTGCTCGATCCCTTGCCATTTGGTATAAGCCAAGATAATTATCTTGATTACCATATTTCTCCAAGATAAATCTTATTCTTCGAATCAGCATTACTATTACTAATAAGATCCACCTCAATTGTTACCCATTCAATAGAATGTCTTGAACCATATCATTTTCACCGGCCTCTAATTAATTTACCGTTTCCATATAGTACTCGGTCTCTCAAAAGGCTACATTCCGACTAATAAAATATTTTAGATGAACTCTCATCCTTGTATCAAACCTTGATTGAACCTCTTTAACCTTTCAGATATCCAATGAAGATATATTTTTTTTAACTCTATCATCAAGTTTCCCTTCAAATTCTCAAGATTTCGCCACTTCATAGCCTTCATATTGTTGAACAATAGTTGCTTCACCACCACATACTTGTCAGTTCACCTCTTTTTGCCTCCTTGAACGATCTTTCCTCACGTGTCCCTTATGGAAAAAGAATCATTTTATGATATTTTTTCCAACATGAGACTTTTGACCTGCTTTTTTACTTTTCCTTTAGTGCTTGGTCTTTCTCTAACTACCAATGTAACCAAACCATCTCTCATATACTCATCCATTTCACTATTCCGATTCTACTTCTTCAAATTTACGGCTCCCATAATATCTTTCAAGGAAATAGTTTTGCTTCCATATTGTAAAATGTCCACAAAGTTATAGACTTCAACAAAAAATGTAACAAAACCAAACCCTTATCTTCTTCCTCATAAGCAGTAACAATATTCTCTAAGTCCATAATTAACTTGTTAACTCATTGATATGATCTAGCAAGTCCTTTCCCTTGGCCATCTTGAGATACAACATATTCAAAAGATTATTGGTCATTTATAAAGATTCGAGCTTTAATCAAATCTCAACAGCCGACTTCATCATCACAACCTCTCTTAGCACATTGTCACTAAAATTAAGAATCAAAGTATTATATGCCCTTTCAAGCACCTCTTCCTTCTTCCCATTATCCATGTTAGCCGGGAATTTAGACGCTCTCCCTAGTACTCTGGCAAGACTAAGATTGCATAGATGTACAAACACCTTCATCCTCCATAACCCAAAGTCGTTAAACTTATCAAACTTCTCAATATATACCTTGAAGATATAACTATTTATCTCAATAATCTGGTTGAACACCTAACCTGTGTTATTATGAATTCAAACAATATGGATAAATTTTCCTTTTTCTAAACCACATAAACTTCATCCCTAACTTGGATCTGATAACAATTTATAGTGATAATAGACTCAAGTAAACGAATAGTATTAATTATCGGGCAATTAACTAAGTAATTATACCGGAATCAAAGAAATTGCAGCAAACTCTAAGTAGAGAAAAATAATTAAGAAGACAAGATTTACTCTAGTTTGGACTTCAATATGAAGTTTTACGCTTAATAATGGTGGTACTTTCTATGTACTATAATCAATCAAATAGTTTACAAGAAAGGGATTTAAGAAATTCCACATCAGTTTAAAAATATATTCTTGTTTCCTTACAACCTCTCTTTCTCCCTATCTTACTTGTCTCTTATTTTTCTTTTTCCATCCCTACATATTTTTTTATAGGTAAAGAATGTGAATCCTAAACTTATTCAAGCTCTAAGACCCATATCAACCCTAAAGCCAATAAAGACTCTAAAGCCATTACTTAACTCGAGTCACACTTTCATAATATACATGCTTATATGTTATCATATTGAGTGCTATCAGTTTTATTAATGTGGTTTGGAATATTGATGTGAAACAACAACCGACATTGCAAAATCCGGTCTATGCATAAAAATGAAGGCATTTCCAAGTGAAAATGATGTAGTGATTGAATCACCTATTAACAAAGAGATTATTCAAGGGTAATGGATCTATCTGTTGATGATGATCATGATCTTGATGACAGTTGTGTTTTACCTAATGTTTCCGCAGAAGAGGCTTTGAATCAATAGTAAACTTAAATAACTACTATGTAAAAAAAAGGAAATTTAGTGCATGCATTTCCAAAAACTAAGGACAAGGTTGAGTTCAATTTAGGATAAAAGAAAAAACAAACAA
Source organism: Coriaria nepalensis (assembly GCA_027186245.1). Classification (NCBI taxonomy): domain Eukaryota; kingdom Viridiplantae; phylum Streptophyta; class Magnoliopsida; order Cucurbitales; family Coriariaceae; genus Coriaria; species Coriaria nepalensis. The sequence continues at coordinate 7,893,880 of CP114484.1, read as the reverse complement.
CTTTAGATGCATATTTTGGAAGAAATATTCTTAACTAGATCTGGTCTAGATTAAAAATTATGAACCAGTTTAAGAAAAACCAACCTCATTGATTTGACAAAAGAACAAAAAAAAAAGACTCACATATGTGGCTGATGGCTATTAGGCTAATCTACAGTTGTAGGTAAAATAGATCTACCAAAAAAATTATTATTTTAGAAAAGAGTAAAATTAAGAAAATTCAAGTTGTCAAGAAAAAAACTCCATATATTATAAATATTATATGTTATTATTATTATTATTATTATTATTATATTATGATGACGATGATTATTATTATTATTGTAATAATTATTATTCATATTGTTGTTATTGTTATTATGATTATGATTATTATTAAATTTAATAGATTAATAATTTTATATTTTTATTAGGCCCTAAATGAGTTGAAAGAGAATATTATATCTTATACATTTAGCCAGATCATTAATTTATTACATTAGTTTAAGATAGGGATAATCAATAGTGATTTGATTTGATAAATTTGATTCGACAAATTCGATCCGATCCTATCCGATTCGATACATTATATTTTTATTCGATCGGATCGGAATCATCCACTTAGGATTGTGTCGGATATCCAATTTGACCGAATCTGATTAGGATTGTGTCGAATTTTTGATCCGACCAAATTTGATCTTTTTTTTTAATCTAAATTATTTTAAATTTTATTTTAATTAATTCTTTTTTAAGATAATTTTTTTCCTTTCTCATATTTCTTTAATGAATAAACTTTTTTTTCCTTTCAAACATTTTATTAATGAATTTTTATTAAATTTGATTAAATAACTCTTGACTCTTAATTTCTTTTACTTTTATATGAAATTGTCCTTAAAATTTATTTATTTTCTTATATAAGTTTCATTATTATTTTTCTGTAAAGAAATAATTGCTCAATTAAATTAAAAAAAGTATATTTAATTTTTCATTTAATAGATTTCTATTTATTATTTTCTTAAATAAAATTTTTAATTAATTATTTCTTAAATGATAGTTAACTTCTTCATTAAATATAAATATATTTATATATATATATGTTAAAACTATAATTTTCGATTAAACACATTAATATTTCCCTGCAATATTTGATACTATCTATAAAATAAAAAATAAAAAAATATTCGGTCAGATCCGATCCGACTTCCATCCGACCGCAACGAATCTGATCCGATCCAATATCCATCCGAAAATCACTCGATCTGATCCGATCGTCATTCGATATTATCGTATCAGATCCGACCAATAAAACCGTTGCCCACCCCTAGCTCAAGCAAGGCGGACCTAAAAGATTTTTAAAAATATATTAGAATGAGACTTTACGGTGTAGATATGGAATATGGATAAGTAAATATAATTGACATAATATATTATGACTTTATTGAAAAGATAATATAAATTTACAGTTTATTAAAAATAATATCTAAATTTATAAAAATATATAATTAATTAAAGTAATATTAAAATTTATGATCTAAATATTTTATCATTTAATTAAAATTATTAATTTATCGAAACCTTCGTTGAAATGTTATTAACATAAAGACTAATTGTATAGCGATTAATCACGAGTTGATTTTCTTTTTAAAAAACAGTTTTTTAATATATTAATGTCTGATCGGTCGTTTTTTAAAGAAAATATAAAGAGTGACGTCAATTAGGCAACATCATATCCTTGGCCAAAAAAAGGACAATTACGGAACCTCATAAAATATTGCTTACGCTATCATAAATGCGCTCTCAAACAATTAAATAAGAAATTTAATTTATTAATTTATATTAAAAAAAGAAAAAAAAGAATAGCATGAGTATATTGACGTGTATATATATATATATATATATGTTTATATATATTATTAAAAATATATAATAAAATTTTAATAAATTAATAATTTTAATATTAAATAAATTTATTAATATAATAAAATATTAAATTAATAATCCCTTTCAATTTTTTTTGCGTTCTCACATACTACGTGGAAAAAATTAATAATCAATAATATCTCTAATAATTAAATACATCGAATACATTGGTCAATCTCATTGATTTGAGCGTAGGCTAATAATAATCAAACCGTGTAAGCAAATAAGAACAACCAGATTTTGAAAAAAAAAGAAGTAAATTAGCAACTTGCATTCGTTGATTAACAATATCTGACTTATTATTTAGTTGATACCCACTTTTCATATTCAATGTAGCTAGCTAGCAAGCTCAAAGAGAATTTCCATTAATGGCGTCTCAGCTCAAACCCAGCTTCCTCTTCGCCCTTCTTGCTACTCTCTCTCTAATTTCTCTAGTTCTTGCCCAGAGCGATCAAACCGGTATAAATCTACAATATCTCACATCATTTAAAACCTAAAATTGCTTTTCATTTCATACACGTATTTTCTTTTCGCTCGATAAATAATATTTTTTGTACTACATGTTTTTTTATTATTTGCAGGGTTCATTAGCTTAGACTGTGGATTAACATCAAACGAAACCTATGTAGAGCCGATTACTGGCTTAAAGTACACGACAGATGCGAATTACATCGACACTGGAGAATCTCATTCGGTATCATCTGATTACTTAACTAAATCTCTCGAACAACAGCTTGCAACTATCAGAAGCTTCCCATATGGAGTTAGAAACTGTTACAATATAAGCAGTGTCGTAAAAAACACCCGATACTTGATCCGAGCTAGCTTTTTATATGCAAATTACGACAACCGGAACTTTACGCCGTCGTTCGAACTCCACTTTGGTCCGAATCTTTGGGATTCGATCAATTTTACTGAAGTGAATACTATTCTACACAAGGAGATTATTCACATTCCTTCCTCAAATTATGTTGAGATTTGCCTTGTGAACACGAATGATGGGAACCCTTTTATTTCATCGATTGAGTTAAGGCCCCTCAAAAACACTACTTATGTAACTCAAGGTGGAGCCTCTTTGAGTACGTTCTTGCGGCTTGATATTGCTTCCACAACCAATAAGAGTTACAGGTCAGTTACTTTCTAGGCACAAAGAAATTTTCATATACTCTCAATTTTTGTATACACCATGTGTATCATGTAACAATACAAATGCATACAACAATTTCTCCGCTTTGAGTACGTTTTATCATATCACATAACAATTAAGATCGGTCTAATATTTTTGTACGCTGATGTGTACTGCATAATATTTCCAAGGTACAACGATGATGTATTTGATAGAATATGGGTCCCAGCAGTTCCCAGAGAGGATTGGACAACCAAAAGCACCAATTTAACAATAGATCCTAACACACACATTGACTACCAACCACCGCGCCCGGTCATGGCCTCGGCTGCGATCCCCAAAAATGAAAGTGCACCTATGGAATTCATATTGGCTGCACCCGATAATACCACCGAATTCTACGTCTACATGTACTTTGTGGAATTCGATGTCCTTACGGCCAATGAGAATCGATCATTCACCATCTTACTAAATGGGCTTCCTTGGCTAACTTCGAACGTCCTTATGAGGTACCTTTCTTCCACCATCGCTTATAGCATCAACCCGATCAGCGGGAGCCAACTTGAATTTTCCCTCATTAGTACTGACGGCTCCACTCTTCCACCCATTCTCAATGCTATTGAAATTTACACGGTCATAAATTTCCCTCAATCTGAAACTGACCAAGGAGATGGTATGTATATTATGCTCTTTATTCTATTATTTATTTGAATATGGATCAGTTTGATTAAATTAAAAAAAAAATTTAAAAAAAATTTAAAAAAAAATGCAGTGGGAGCAATGCTAAACATAAAGGGTGATTATGGAATAAAGAAAAATTGGCAAGGAGATCCTTGTGTGCCAATAGCTTATATCTGGGAAGGGATTGGCTGTAATAACTCTACTGGGTCTGATCCTCCTAAAATTAACTCATTGTAAGAATTTGACTTTTTCACTTATTAAGTTGACTTTTTCCATCTCGATTATTATTTATTCTCTATTTATTCTCTATTTATTCTCCATGATCAGGAACTTATCGTCTAGTGAATTGACTGGACAAATAACTTCGGATTTTACTAATCTGCAATTCCTTGAGATCTTGTAAGTCTCGCTCTCTCTCTAATCAATTTATTTTGATTTCAGTTGTGTTTGAATTTACTCTTAATTAGATATGCTGTTTCTTAGGGATCTATCTAATAATAACTTAAGTGGGCCGGTGCCTGATTTTCTCGCTCAATTGTCTAACCTGAGGACTCTGTAAGTTCATAAATGAAACTAATGAATTATGTAGTTCTCTAATAATTACTTAATTCTACTAATTCAGCAACTATTATTGTAGAAATTTGAGAAATAACAACTTTTCGGGAACCATTCCAGCTGGGCTCACTAATAAGACCTCGCTAACAATTATGTATGTTCATTTTTCTTTTCAAACGAAATTCAAAGTACTTTAGTATTATTCTGACCAAGTTTAAGCAATAACTTAAAAATGATTAATGTCTTATAACTCTTGGTGTTGATATATAGTGTGGACGGAAATCCGAATCTAGGATTGACTACAAACACTACCAGGAATGGGAAGAAGAAGAAGAGCAGTGTTGTTGGACCGGTCGTAGGATCCGTTGTAGGAGTTATTGTTGTTGCATTGATCATTGCGGCTGCTATCATTTATTTCCGTAAGAAGAAAAATCCACAGGGTTAGTAATATACTTAAGTTTATAGAATTTTTTCTTGCTTCTCGCAACTCTTTACGTGAACAAATCATAATGAAATTGTGCCAATATTAATAAATTAGGAGCAACAAAGATTGATGCAAGAAGTACTACTAATAGCCAAGCAAGTCCCGGACCGTGGGTAACGGCAAAACGAGATTATTCGTATTCAGAAATCTTGAGCATGACCAACAACTTTGCAACATTGCTGGGTGAAGGTGGATTTGGAAAAGTGTACCATGGTCGTATAGACAAAACCGAGGTGGCGGTAAAGATGCTCTCTGAAAAATCAGCTCAAGGCTATCAACAATTCCAGGCAGAGGTAGGAGATACTGAATTAATTAATCAAACAATACTCGCAACAAATTTTATCTCGCTTTTAATAATTTCATCTTTGATGATCGTTTTGTTGTTCAGGTTGAGCTACTTCTGAGAGTTCATCATAGGAACTTGACAAGCCTTGTTGGATACTGTAATGAAGGGACCTCAATGGGCCTAATCTATGAATATATGGGAAGAGGAGATTTGGGACAACTTCTTTCTGGTAAATTGATTTTGAAATCTAATTGATCATTTCTTATAAAAATAAAGAAATCAAACTTAGCAAAGACTGACTTAATTCATTAATTAATAGGTCGCGAGGGAGGTATGTTGGGATGGAAAGATAGACTCCAAATAGCTGTGGATTCAGCTCAAGGTCAGTATATGGCAATATGAATTTGAGCATCATATGTACATGCACGATTGTTTAATCATTGCCATTACTCATAAGTAACAGCCAATGAAAATGCTAAAAAATGTAGGGTTGGAATATTTGCATTATGGGTGCAAGCCTGGTATAGTACATAGGGACGTGAAGTGTACAAACATCTTGTTGAACGAAAATTTCCAAGCAAAGATAGCCGACTTTGGTCTCTCCAGAGCTTTTCCGATGGACGGCCATGCCACCCATATCACAACCAACGTTGTTGGCACTCCTGGCTACCTTGACCCTGAGTAAGAGAAACTACAAACTTCTAGTACTATTCCGTATACTACGCACTATGTCTTGAAGAATGGTAGAAATTATATAATTGATCTATTATGATATTCATTTGAATGCTATCTGTTCAACTTTTTAATCTTAAATTTGGCAATGCTAACAATCTTAACACAATGTCAAAGCATGAATTCATCGGGATTATAGTCACTAAACACTATATCAAGCCTTATTGGTTTAACATGTTCTATTATATGACTCAGTATTCTTTTTTACTTCTTGTCACTTTACATTGTATGTGAGGTGAAGCCCTATGACAATGTATACGTTATTAGGTCGTTTCCATCCTATAATAATTTGTATTTTGCAATACTGATGACTTAATGTCTTTAACTTGTAGGTACTACACAACATACAGATTAACTGAGAAGAGCGACGTGTACAGTTTTGGAATTGTTTTACTGGAAATTATCACAGGAAGAGCAGTAATCACAAAAACTCACGAGAAGAGTCACATAAGTCAGTGGGTTGACTTCAAGCTTGGTCAAGGAGATATCCATACCATCATTGATGCAAGGTTAACAGATGATTTTGATGGGAACTCTGTTTGGAAAGCTGTTGAAGTAGCAATGTCTTGCGCATCTCATAATTCTTCAAGACGACCCACTATGAGTCTTGTCGCCACTGAGCTTAAGGAGTGTTTAGCTATTGAATTGTCTCGCTCAGAAGGTCGCCAAACAGATCCTCTCTTAACTTCGTCCTCTTCCTATTTCGATTCAGAACTTGGTCCAACTGCAAGATAATTATATATATATACATATATATCCTTTTTTTTTTGGCTGAGCAGTATAGAAAACTCACACGTTTTCATAATTCCCTTAATTTGTAATAATTTGGTGGCAGTATTATTTGTTTGTACAATTTTGTGGTACCATAAACGATCATTATCAAGCTCTTTATTTTGAGTTCATTCTTTTTTGTCTTTTTGTGTAGACGGGGATAAGGAATTAATCTAGGATACAATATTTTGTTTTGAACGCTATAGAGATAAAACTCTTAGAGCATTTTTGATTTTCTAGAAAAGATTGCATTAGTATGGATGAATGATGATAAATGATATCTTTAAGGAATCAATTGAAATGATTGTATTCTCATTCTATTGTTTGGTTGTATAAGAGAATAACTAATTTAATTTCTTATTTTCAATCATTCCAACATTTGGTAAGTGAAACTTATTTTGAGGAATGATTTTCCGTCATTATTTTACCCTCAATTTTGATGTTATTTTATCTTTCTAACCTTATCAATCTTTCAATCTCTTCTTCTCTCCTTCAACAGTTTTCTTCTCTCTTTTACAAATTTCCAGATCTAAATCTATTGTTTCACTCGTTCACCAAGATGAGGGAAGCTTACGCCATAAACGATCTCTTTCACGAATTTTCAAACCTAATCCATTTCTTCTCTCTTTCATCTAGACGTGAGTAAACTTCGATATCCTTCACCAATTTTCAAAAAGACAAACCTCAGCGACCATAAACTATGATGCTTTCGTTTATTAGACTATTTTTTATGACTGAAAAGAAATTTTTTTTATGAATCTTAACTAGTGTGTAGTGTAATGCACTTCTTATAGCTATTGGTTATATTTCTTATAGTATTTTCACTCTTGCAGTGGTATGACTCTTTGCAGAGTTATGACTCTTGTAGTTGTTGCATCAATATTATTTATACACTTTTTCTAAGATAATGGCTTCATGCGCTCATAATTAGTGATCCATATCCAATGCGCTTATCATATTTAATGCAAATTCAACATTATAATAATTAAAAAATGTCATTTTATCTTAATATCATAATCAAAATAACTTTAAAGCATATCATAAGTTCATAGATATTAATCAATATCTAGAGGTATGGAATATGGACTGTGAATGTGATTGTGCAAGAAACGAAAGCTCTATCATAAAAGTAATCAATATCAGATATTTCTTTACTCTACGGGTCGATGGCCTCATCGACCCGTAGAGTAAAGTAGCAGTTATAATACTCTACGGGTCGAAAGTTTCATCGACTCGTAGAGTAAACCAGTCATAACTGTTAGTTTACTACTTTACTCTATGAGTTAAAGGGGCAATCGACCCATAGAGTAAATTAGTAAACTAGCAGTTAGACTAGTTTACCATGGGTCGAAGGTCCTATCGACTCATAGAGTAAAGTAATAAACTAGAAGTTATGACTAGTTTACTCTATGGGTTGAAAGCCTCATCGACCCGTAGAGTAAAGTAATAAACTAGTAGTTATGACTAGTTTATTATACAGGTCGAAGGCTCTATTGGCTAACATATTTTTTGTGTGCCTTAGTCCACCTCTTACTCATCATCCTAGGATGTATAAGGTAATTACAACTTGCTCATCAACTAACATATTTTTTGTGTGTCTCTTAATTCACCTCTTGTTTGAAGGATGTGGCACAATTTGGTAAAAAGATCTCTAAACATTCTAATGTGATCATGATATTTTTTATCGCTCCCATAAATCAAAGTATTCATATACTCCCTACTATTAAAAAAATCTAAGGAATATCTAATATCCCTAGATCTCCTTTTGCCCTCGATAGCTATCAATCTTTTTGCTCTCAATAGTTATCAATTTTATACATATTTCTTGAAAACACATCATTAAATTATAAGCATAAACCACACAATCGCAAATAGAAGATGTGACAGGTACATTCAGATCTTTTCTCTTTTGAGTTCTTAGGCGAGTCATGAAAAATACTATGAAACATAATACATTAGCTAGTATACCAAAAAATAATAACTCAATATCTATCTCAAAAATTCATAGAAGGATACATTTTAGATCTAAGAGAAGAAGAAGAAGAAGAATACATACCTGGTCAGATCTAGTAAACTTGAAGGATATCAAAACAGAATGAGCCAAACATAATTCCAGCCTAACCTAATCACAATTTTAGCTAACCCTAAATCGAGCATATCTAACATTGTAGATCCTAGAAGGATGCATTGCAGATATACGAGAACAAGAAGAAGACGAAGAATACATATTGAAAAGAAATGAAAAGCACTTAAGAAATCAATCAAAGAAGAACTGAAGAAGAATTGAACATAAGAGGATGAAGAAGAAGAATACGTCGCGTGGTGTGAGCAAAAGATGATAGGAGAAAGAAAGTTGGAAAAAAGAAGGAAAAAGAAAAGAAATGTCATTACCTGGGATAGAAGGCATGACCTCATTTAACCATTTTCATTCCTTCTGTGTTTTTAGTGAGGAAAAGGTGGGAATGCCTAGTCCGAATTTTGTTAATTCCCATCTATTACCCACTCTCCCCTTATATCAATCATCATTCCTTATTTTTGGTATTTTAGAGAATGAAATTGATTCTTTAAATTGAGTAGTAATTAACCAAATGATAGAACTAGAATCAAATCGATTAACACTCATTCTCATTGAGACTAGTCTTATTTTTTTATAAAAATTAAGTTATTAGGAAGACAGTATATTGTATGTCATGTATATTGAGACACGAATTATAGCAATAGGTAGCAGCTCAAATTTTTCAGAATTGTCATATTCATGTACCATATACACACATACTCATATCTAGAGGTGTTAATGTGGGTTGTGCCTCATGTACCCACCCATCGCCTACAAAATTGGTTTAGATCGTCTGACTTCGATACCCTTATTGACTTGAAGGCCTCGATGAAAGAGATTGAAGATCTGAATGGCTTGATGATATAGGTATAATTTACTTTTTTGTTTTTTTAATGCTTTTTGAAAATTTAAAATTTTTTTTTTTACTTTTGGACATGTCTTTTTAAGTTAGACATTGAAAATAAGTTGAAAGAGCATGGATTGACTTCATCTAAGGCCACTATAACAACTTCTACAAGTAAGTAATTGACCAATATTAATTTTTTATCATCTTATTTGATGGTATATTTAATTTAAGTTTTTTCATGATTTTATCAAGGTATAGATTAGGCATGATGGTGAAGCCATAATATTCATCTCATCCATAGAGAGATCTATTATCTAGAAGACTTGATGGAAAGTAGGGTATAATCAATGAAGTGAGGAGGGTTTTGATTTAAAGCGATAATACTTAATAGTGGAATTGAGATGATATTGATATTTTGTTGATGTATGTTAAGAATCAGTCTTCATAAACATTTTGCGACTGTTTCGTAACGAATTTTTTGTTTACAAGTTATTATATTGTCCAAATTTTATTCCAACCTAATGAGCATGGAAATATGGTATTGGTAAATAATTATATAATAGAACACAATTTTTACGTTATACCAAGTTCATGAACAAATAAATAAGTTATACAAAGTTGATGAACATAGAATAAATTATACATACATTTATACAAAAAGAGTAATAGAAGGAAAAGAAAATGACAAAAAAAAAAATTGAAAAAACCACCTCTACGACCCAATAGGTCGGCTCGATTATCATAATAATGGTAGTTGGTTATTAGATTGTCCAATAACCGAACAGAGAAAACCGGGCCAATTTATAAACCAACCTGAAACCCATAAAGTCGGCTCGTGTTCACTCATAGATTCCCCTATGGTGCTCTTGCTGTTAGGATAATTCTTGGAACTCAGATGAGTTTTCGTCTCAACATATCAAGGCATTTAGCCAAATGGGCAAAAATTTTAATCGTCTGGGCATCTAATTCATCCATCCTCTCATCTAGTATCTTTTCTCAAAGCCTAGTCAAGAACCAAGTCTAGGATATCTCGTTCTGCAAGTTGATAGTTTATGCTATAGACAGAGGTGATAGTTACCATCTTATGCAGTTGCGGTTAGAAACGTGCCATTGTATTTGCACTTAAAAAATGTCCCATCGATACAACTGAAACCTCTTAATAGATGCCATAAAAGACATGAAATAATAAATAAGCCTTCCTTCTTTATTTGTCAAAAGTGTAGTTATAGTCTCCGGATTTACAACTTTCATCATAGAAGAGTAACATGGTGACCTTACATAGCTCTCCTCGGCCGTACCATGAACTCGATCATATGCAATAGAACTTGTTTTCCATGTCTTCTAGTAAGTATTATTTACCTTGAGGTCATTACTTGCTAAAGGTTCAGACATATTCGGGTTAAAACCCTCATTGCTTCCACTAAAACTATTCATTAACTGTGTTCCAATTACCAATGCGGATGTTTGCGGATGTTTGTCATTCAATTAGTCAAAGTTACATGTGTGATGATCTTTATAAGTTTGGATTTGGAAAAGGAACAATCTTTATTTCCCATAGCACGAAGGATGCCACTTGAAATTTAGGACTACACAACCGGTAACATATGTAGTCATACTCGGCTTCTTCACTTTGAATTCCAAAATTCCATCGAATCGCATACATCTGTAGATTCATCTTTAGCTTCTTCTTCGACTTAAAGAACTTAGTGCAATAAAACTCATCTCCCCTCTGTCGGGAAGAAGCAATTGAGAGTAAATTTTATCCACTGTAAGAAATGTCAGGACTCAACCACCCGGGCTGAGTAGTAATAGGAAAAATATTCGCATACGCAACATCACCCTCGTCTTCAATTTCATTTTCCAGTTGTGGTAAAATAGGGGATGACAAGTCGGGAACCATTCGGATCTAAATATTCTCGAGCAGATAAAGTATTAGGTATATTAGAGATAAGTGCCACTCCCTCAAAGTAATCATCCTGGAACGATTACCACATTCTTTCTTCATTTTTCCACCCGAGTCATCTTCAACTGCATCCTCTTCCGCATCCTCTGTGTCATCCTTATTCTCGACAATATTTCCCTCCACATTCAAACCATCCTTTATATATCCATCACCACCATAATCATAACTCATATAATTCTCATTTTGATCATTACCAACATTGGGTACTTGACATCGTTTTGGAACATGAATACCACTTCTCCTCTTTGGAATCAACGTCACAAGCAACAGAAATGGATTTGCTACTGATAGGTATAGACTAAAAATGACTTTACATATATATCATTTTCTATAAATATTAGATGAGTGATCGAAGAAAATAGTGAGTTATATGCTATTGTCATACCAAATTCATTAAGATCAACGCAAATAGTGTTGGACATGACCTCTGACAGCACACTAAAACTGATACTTGGTTCAATCGTAGTATCCTTCCATCCTTGTGCGCCTTTTAAAACCTAAGATTTTGATGGTTTTGAAGTCTTATCATCATCTTTTCATTTCCCATCGAAACATACGGCTATGAATACATATAATGTCATTCTTGAAAAATAAATAATTTGATACGATGATCTCTTCATGGTCAGAGCGACTTTGAAATGATATTTGGCCTGACTTGGACCCTGAACTCATCCCTAACCCCCTTGGTGAATATTCATCTTGACATGAAGCGCCAGCTAAAGGAACTAGATGGTCTGGGGAAAGAGAGCTCAGCTGTGAGAGAGGTGGCGCTTTCTCGAAAGGACTTGAGGCTGCAGTTAATCGTGTCAATGCACTAAAAAATCCTCCCCCTATCACAACTGAAGAGAATTCAATTTTATTTGTTGTTGATCCTCAGGAAGGGAATAAGATTGTTGTGCTGGATATTAAAGCAACCTTTTATTTTTGTGATTACTTAAAGCGTTTGTAAACTTTTTCTGATTTGTGTTCTTTCTTTTATGATTCCTCCAGTTAAGTGGAGAACGGATTCGTAGCTAGTACCTTCAGTTGAGAATAGATTCTCTATTCCTCTTGCCTATAAAAATGCTTTATTGTGTGATGATCTAATCATTGTAGACTGCCTTGTGTCGTTCATTGTGGGCTTTATAAAATTTTGAATTATCTAGTGTAGTAATTTTTTGCTGGTTTGACGATCGCGTAAACTTTTTAGTTTTTGACCATGTGAGCCTTTCCACAAGCTAAGAATAGCTTTGATTCTTTTGCGCTAAGGATCGCTTGGATTCTTCAACCCCTTGCTGAGTTGATGGTTGTGTAGGTCATTTAGTCTTATATAGACTTTGTGGGTCTTTTTCTAATTTGGGGATCACGTGGATCCTTTTAAGCTGCGTATCAAGCGGATCCTTCAACCCCTTGATGAGTTGATGACCGCATAAGTCAGTCGGTCTCATCTGGAGTGCGTTGCTCTCCTTTTGAGCCACAGATCCTTCTGAGCCCATGCTAAGCTAATGAATGCGTAGGTCCCTCAGTCAATCAGTTTGATCTAAACCGCGTGGGTGCTTTTTCTAATCTAAAGACTCGGTGCTTTTTCTAATCTAAAGATGGAATGGATCCTTCTGAGTTGCGGATCGTGTGGATCCTTCTGAGTTGAGGATCGTGTGGATCATTCAACCCGTTGCGGAGCTGATGACCACATAGGTCACTGAGTCTAATCTCGACCCCGTGGATCCTTTTAAGCTTAGGATCTCATGTGGATCGTTTTGAGCTGAGGATCACGTGGATCCTTCAGCCTCCTGGTGAGTATGCTTCGTAGCCTCTTCTTACTAACTGCGATAATTCTCTTTCCTTTCTTGTTTTTAAAGTCGATACGGTCGTAAATAGAGGGAAAAACATTATATTTAGTTTAACATATTCTTCAAGCTTACCAAGTATATATAATATGATATATAGATATTTGTTAATGGTAAAAATTTTAACTGTTAATAAAAATAATCTTGTAGCTACAGTATAGATAATCCTCGGACCTAAGATCATCATTGCAATGAAAATGATCCTAATTGGTAATGAGAATGATTTAGATTTAGTCGCTACAATACAGATAATCCTCAAACCTAATGTCATCATTATCACTTGTATATTCTATGTTTTGACTTCATCTTACCTAACCCTAATAAAGGGGTACAAAGAGTATATTGTTGGATGTAAAATGTTGCATATGATTATGATTGACTAAAATAGAAGCCAACGATTTCAATTTGAAAGTAAAATTCTATAAATTGTATTCTTTTTATAGAACAAATAAATCTTTACAAACTAGTATAGCATAAAAAAAGTTTTATATAAATCCATTGTCGATATTCATAAAAATATAATATGTTTGTGTGGTAGATGGAAGAATTAATTTGTACATATTGTATTCACATAAGGATTCTTATGAAATATCATGTATTCTCTTCTCATAGAAAGTCTTAACGTTTTGCTAGAAGATGCACTTGACTTAAGAGGCTTAAAGTTAATTGATTATGAGATGATGAAGTTAATAATTTAATTTAAAATGCATTTTAATTGAAATCTTCATGCCAATATGATGTGAAATCTAATTGGTCACACACAATAAGATTCCTAGTAACTGAGTTTAACTTTCTCAAAGAAAAAGATACCAAATCATAATTTAAGTGTAAAACCATAATTTAGCTTGCAGTTTCTACTACACAGATAAAAGGTAATTCATTAATTTGTTAAATTTATGTCATGCGAATTGCTAGCCCAACTCAGATGACATTGATTTAAATATAAATTAATAATTTATAGCAAGTCTACTTATTTAATTATAAAAGAGTTCCGGAGATCAATAATTAGCAATTAGCATTTAAAGGTTAATGGACTAATTTATAAATTAAATTTCATGTGCTAATTAAATTAATAAAAAATATTAATTAAATATTTTGGGTCACAAACCCACTACATGGCGCCATAGGTATTGGGTAATGACTCAATATTCATTTAATTAGATTAAGGGAACTTTTGATTAAGTGAATTAGCTAGGTTAAAGTTGTAGGCTAATTTTATGGTAACCTAAAACCTAAAGAGCATTATTTAAGCTATTCTTCCTAAAATCTTAGTCCAAATGGGTATAGCCGAAATCAACTAGAGATAAATGAGAGTTTCTCACCATTCCTTTTCTTCGCTTATTTTCATTCATGAGATGAATCTTAAAGTAGAAATTACATCGAGCGAAATGAACCTTGTAAATTATAGTTAGAGAGTGAACATGTGCGCACCTTATCTTCCTCATGAAATTTGGGCTTGATGAAGAAGGTTAGTTCGGTTATGTAATTGTTTGATTATGCATTAATATCAACAAATTTTCTTATATCTTAATCTTTTTAGTTTCCTGAGATTTTATGTGCTTTTTATTAAATATATATGTTTGATGTATGTATTTGTATTATTATATTGGTGTATGTCTATAAGTTTAATTCATGATTTGGATTGGATCCGAGAAATTTTTTAAGATATTGCTTCCTTTTATGAATTACTCATAAACTACATAAGGCAGTTATCCACCCAATTAACCTACCCAATCTGCCCACTAGCCTAGGGATACACTGGCAATGAAGTACAATGTTTAATATGTAGCTCAGTAGAGAAACGGTCGTCCATTATTAGCTATCAATGTTTTAGGAACCCCAAACATGCAAATAAGCCGATTCAAGATGAAATTTGTAGTAGTTGCCTTTGTGATAGAGGACAGTGGTTTAGCCTCAGCGCACTTTGTGAAATAATCGATCGCTACTAAAACATATTTTTTTTGTCCATTCGACTGAGTGAGTGGTCCAATCAAATCAATTTCCCATTTCGTAAAAGGTCCGAAACTAGATATCCTGCTAAGTTACACATATGGCCTGTTGCAAATTTCGACTTGTATTTGACACTAGTGACAACTTTAGCTGAATTCTTCTAACTCCTTTCTTCATGGCCAAAAGTAACCTAATAGCAATAATGTTCCTACCATGGATTGCCCCCCTAAGTGGTTCATACCTTCATGAACTTCTCATAATATCTACTCAGCTTCGTCTTTAGCTATGCATCTCATTAAAGGCTTTAAGTATCCTCGTATGTAGAGTATATCCCATATTAGTATGCACCTCACAACTCATGGCCTAATTTTATTGCTTTATGTTGCTGTGATTGGCAACTATTTGCTGATTTGATATCTTCTTAATGGTTCCATCCATTGCCCTCCCTCTAGCAACATAACATCTAAAGGTCCACCACCGTTAGGCTCATCCAGGTAATTTCTCTGCCCTCCCCTAGTAACCTAGCTTTAAGGAAGCATTATAAATACACCCTAAAGCCCTTGACTAAAATCAAAGATAAAAAGAGAGTTTCTCCATCCCTTTTCCTCAAACTCCTTCGTTCATATGTTGAAACTTGAAGTATAAAGTGAACCGAGTAAAACAAACCGTGTGCATTACGGTTAGAGAGTGAACATTTAGACACTTACATCTTCCGTTTGGGTTCGGCACAGGATTAATTTCTCTTTAATTCTGTAATTAAGAAATATAAGTTTATTTATTATAAACTTTTTAAGTTTTCATGGAATGTTATGTGCTTTATGTAATATATATATATATATATATATATATGTATATGTATATGATATGATCAAGATCTTGATTGTATTATATATATGAGACAAACAAAGTTTTGGATTTGATTCGACAAAATTTTTAATTTACTGATTCCATTGCGGATTATTCATAATAACTAGCCTAGCTCCACACTTGTCCTTGTTTGATGCCCCACCCACATAAAGGGTCGAGAAAGGTTGCTACAATCTCGGTGCAAAGGATAATTGCACCTCTTTTGCCCACCTAATTTTGTACTTTCATCTGCTGCCTCTAAACTTTTAAGCTTCAAGATAAAATATGCCAAGGCTTGTGCCTTTATGGCTATTCTTGGCTTATAAATTATATCGAACTCTCCTAACTCAACTAACCATTAAGATATCTTCTTGAAGTGTCTAGGTTTTCCCGTATTTGTCTAAGTGGTTGATTAGTTAGCACCTCAATCGAGTGTACTTGGAAATATTGTCGCAACCTCCTAATTGCCATGACTAACATGTGGGTTGCCCTGTCAGCTTAGGGTATGAGGTTTTTGGGCCTCTTAATACTTTTATGATATAATAAATGGGAATCTTCTGACCATTGTCCTCCCTTAACAATATTGAGCTGACCGCAATGGTACTAACGACTATGTAGAGTTTCATGGTCTCTATAGCTATTGGATTGCTTGCGTAAGGATTCTAACTAAATAGTTCTTCAATTATTCGAGTGCTTTGTCGCACTGCACTATTCTATCCTAGTTTATTGCTCTCCTTCAAAGCCTTGAAAAATGATAGGCACTTGTCAACTGACTTACTCATGAATGTACTTAGTGCCACTATTTTCCCTATTAACCTTTAGACATCCTTTTATTCTAAGGTGCCTACAAATTTGGGACAGTCTACACCTTTTCTAGATTGGTTTTCAATCCAATGGTGATACACCATATATCCAAGAAACTTCCCTAAACTAATTCCAAGCAAACATTTGTCTGTGTTCAATTTCATTCAAAACGTCCTTATGATTTCAAAGGCTTCCTATAAATGTAAATTAAGATCTTCCTTCTTTATGCTCTTTACTAAAATATCATTTACACATTTACATACACTTCCATAGTTATTCATTACTACTCTTGAAACATCCCGTTAACTATGGCATGATGTCGTAGCAAAAAACGCCCCGGTCATTTATGACCGACATATTCTCTTGATCTTGCTCCCATAATTTTACGTAGTTATATCCTGAGTAAACATCCATGAAACTGGGGAATTCATGACTTGTTGTTGCATGCAACATCATGTCGATGCAGGGTAAGGGGAAACTTTCTTTTGGGCATGCATCATTTATATTGGTGAATTCGATGCATAATCTCCATTTTCCATTTGATTTCCATACTAGCTCAATATTGGACAACCATTCTGGATAATGGACCCCTCCTATAGTTCATAAAGATAGAAACTTCTTAATGTCCTCAAGAGAAACTTTGTTTATTTCTTCATTGAATTTCGTCCTTCTTTGCCTAATAGTACTATTCTTGGCTTTACCCCTAATTTATGAACTATTACATCCTTTAAGATCGCGGTTAGCTTAATAGTGTAACGTCCGCCCTACCAGCTGTTTACTCTATTGAATATTTTAGAGGGAAGTACGCTCAACTAATAGGGGGCCGTTACCTTTCTTTAATATTAAATTTACTTTCAAAAGTATTTTTTTTAGAACTAACGTAATAATTTGAGAATATGGTGGAAGTCTTTATCATAGGAAATTAATCCCAAAACTTTTTAAACAAACTTTATTCTTTTTCCCAAAATATATATATCTATACACAATGATAGTTTTCTAAAAGATTGTTCAATAATACTATTTTCACAGGTCGTGTCCCATATGTACAATCTCACGGGGTTGACCTCTTTTATTCGCCCAGACTTTAAACTAAAACTTTACCTTCGTGATTCCTCACAATACAAGGTAAATGTCTATGAGTTGAAAGCTTAATAAGTACAGGGTCCTACTCACATGTCTCAATCCTTTAATGACTAACTTCAATTAATGTCTTTATGACTTATGTCTAGCATGAATGATTCCCTATCCTTCTATATGCTTGGGCTCTGAGGATACTGTCGCTGACAATTTAACTAATATCTAATCTGTGGTCTGCTTATGACTATTGCAACGATCCGTTTATGACCTTTTCTTTTAGAGTTATATAGAGTCCCTTAGGATCGACAAGCGATCACTCTTTTGACCCGGCAGCACCTCACTTTAACGCTATGTATTTGCATTCTTATGATTCTTATGATTCTTATTCATTTTAGCATAACATTAACTTATGAAAATATTAACATATGCATTCAATCGTAGCTTATATTATTTTTAAACCATCATGCTACATTAAGAATTATACTAACCTCAAATTATTGTAATAATCATTCAATTAATGTTAGCAACACAAGAAACAAACAACAACCAAACAATTTCCATGTGTTGTAGCGAGACTATACTTACAGATAATTAATATCCTGAATTAATATAATTATTTTAAATAACCATAACAACAAACAAAAAGCATCATATCCTTGCATTGAGGTGAGAATACTTACAAATCTTTACGGAAGATTGAAGATCATAATCTTCTTTTCCTTCTTCCCTCTTTCTTCTTTTCTTTCTCTATTTTTCTTTCTCTTTTCCTTTCCCTCTCCCTCTTTCTTTCCTGTTTCTTCTCGTTTCCTTCGCGATTTATTTTCTCTCTTTCTTCCCTCCCTCAACCTTTCACGTATTACACCTTGTTGATGCATAATGAAATAGTGTGAATCCTATTTATAATCAATGTGATGCCCTTTTTTTTTTTTTTTGACGCATCAGCGTTAATATGTCAATTAGCAAGCTATACACAATTGCCTGTTAACATGCAATTTGCCATTTAAGTAGGCGTAAGGACACCTTAAAGTGTTATTTGTTTATTTATTTATATTAATAAAGTTTAAGCCCCTCAAATCTTAAAATTACAAAAAAAAAAATTATATTATTTATATTATTAAAATTAAGTATAGGTAGGAAATTAAAATTTATTAATAAATTTACTTTAAAAAAAATTTCCCTATTATTATATCTAATTTAAAAATATTGGGGGTTAACAAATAGCCTCCCATGCAAATAGATTATGATTTTCTTTCAAACTCAAAGCAATAAAGCTTAGCTCAGGTTCCTTTAATCTTGCTCGCATTTTAAGTTTTCTTCCGTTTCCCAAGTCGTACTCCTTGAGTGGCTCGGCTATAAAGGCCTGTGACTTTTGCTTTTCCTCTTCCCTCCTATTTCCTTCTTTATACCTTTCTTCATTCTTCTTGGTATATTCTCTTATTACATACACTCCCATTGCCCCCTAGTTTTTCTCTTCCTTTTATTACGGAATATGTCTCCCCTCCCACTCTTGAGTTTCCCCTTACTACTCCGACTCCTTACTTAGTTGGGAACTTCATAGTTAATGCTCGTAGAAAGTAGAGCTTCGTAAGCAATTATTGATAGCTATTCCATTATAATGTTGTAGTTGGTAACAAAATTTGCAACAAGGAACCTCACTAATATAGTAGATTGGCATATTCCCTCCCTGCCTTATTGTCACGGGTAATTCGACTACTCCCTCCCACTCTAGCGAACCTCCCAAGATTACAGTGGCCAAGCTGACAATAGGCTCTGAATTTGCACTCAGAGTTCTTACTCTCTTAAGCATAGCGGGTGAGATTATATCTATAGAACTCTTAGTGTCCACCAAAACATGTTGTGTTCCTGCGTTAGAGAGGTTGGCCGTTATAACTATGCCTTCCTAATATAGGTTGCTTATCGTGCTCCTATCACCCTGTTCAGATTTGACTTCCTGACTATTGCCCTCTTAAGTGGTTGGTCTTGCACAAAATGTGTTTATCTGACTAAGACCAGATCTGGTCCGTATCCTCTGCATTCCCCTAGGTGAAAAAGATATCATCGCTCTGTTATTTTATGTTGGAATTGCACTGACTGCAAAACTGTAGACCATGAAAACTCTTGAAAAATGAAAATGAAAATTAGCCCCACGCTAGCTAAACCTCATCTCTCTTGTTGCAGCTGTATGCTCGCTAGGCGCACTAAGTCGTACGCACATAAAGAAGACTATATATCTTATTTTTCACTATAATTGATTTTTTTATTGGTGATCCTAAACAAATATACTATATAACCTAAAATTGGAGACTAAAAAGCATCACATAACGTTAAAATGACTTCTATATTATGTAAGACTATATATCTCATACTTTATTAGTTAATCTCAATACTTTCAGGGTATAATGGGGCTATTGATCTCCTAAAGAGTTGAGAGCTTTTCTTGCTCATTTTCAAACCGGACATTCCTCAAAACCCACATGAAATATGGAATCTTTGTAGTTACAAAAATAGAAATAATATCTTTAAAAATTATAGTGGAACACGAAGTTAATCAACATAACTGATGCAGAATAGATAGAAAGAAAATAAACTAATAATTTAATATATATAATTAAATCTCTAATAATTCCACTACCTTATTTAATTGTTTGAATTTTTCTCTCTTACTTAAAGCGATCGTAGGAAAATTGAGTTGTTCATGGAGATCACGAAATGAGTAACGAGCTTGATTAGTGTCAATCTGATTTTAACATCCTTTGATGTAATGAGCTAATCTAAATACCAATAGTACTACTAGCATGGTTCGTGAAACTCGTCAGTAGCTTTCTAAGGTTTAGCTTTAGATTAACCTCAAACTAGTTTAACTTGATCAATTCTTGATTCTCTCTTTTAATACTTTTAATGTTTATTAGTTTATAATTGGCCTTAAACGAACTCAAACTCAATAAGCTAGCGTACTAGGCATCGAGTTTGGAAACTCACAACTCTGAATTGGTCAACTTGTAAAGAAGGCTACCTACATCGACGTGGACTTCTTCTAACTTGAAGGAGCTGCCTGTAAGGGCCCCACAAGAACCGCATTATTGTCCAGGCAAACATGTGCTCAAATTGTCGAGTTGACTCTAATAATTATAATAATAGTTTGTCGTTGTAGGCTGATCATTATTACGCGCAACGTATTATAACTCGGTCTAAGGCCAAAATTTCCACCAATTAGCTAGCTACGACATTTTATCATTTACGTCCCAATTAAGGTCGACAAGTCAAACTATGCCGAATATAACATTATTATCTCTGGATTAGTAATTCTTCCAACCAGCTTGAATCGTCGGATCCAGACAATATGGACTTTCCGAACTGGTAAGTAATTACCAGGCTCCTTCATCATTGTACTTTCATTATAATTAGCATTTCTGAAAAATTTCTTCATAACCAACCCTTAATCTTCACAATTTTCTGCCTTTTCTAATTTACAGCATGCTATAACAATATATTTTAAACCCAAGTTTATTTGAGCAGTTTATTATTACTTTAAATGTGTAGGAAAAACTTTAAACAAGAAAAAGTAAAAGTAAGAGCAAAGAAATAGAAAGGATATTGTGATATATATGCTAAAATCTCTCGGATTAAGGAGTTTTTAATTTTTAATTTTTATTTTAGTGATATTATTTATTTATTTATTTATCAATAAATAAATAATTTATTAAAAATAGTTATAAATTTTAATTACTTATGTCATCTTGGTATATATGCATTTTTTTTTTTTTTATCAAGATTCATGTATGAGTTATAAATTTTAAAAATAGATGTAGTCAAAATTAATATGTTTATTATGTATAGAGTTTCAACTGTTATCATGGATAAAAAAAAACAACTTAATGTCAAGTAAATCGTACATAGCCATAAAATTGATGTACGTACAGTTTAAGTTTAATACCCTTAAAAGAAGATTTAGTGATTCATATGCTTGAAGTACATAGAACATAAATTCTATAAATAAATAAGTATATGTATGTAGTGATAATAGACTTAAAAGCAAGTTAATAAAGAAGAAAACAAAAGTTATTATAATTCAGACTTTAATGTGAAGTCTTATTATGTTCACATTAATGGTATTTTTCGTCTATTATAAATCAACCAAAAAGTTTACAAGAAATGAATTAAAAAAGTTATCTTTAGTTTCAAAACCTACTTTGGTTTTCTCGTGACCTATCTTTCTCTTTATCTCACTTTTTATCCTATTTTTCTTTTTCTATCCCTCTAAGTTACCTTCATGTCCTTAGGCAAAGAATGTGAACCTTATACCTATTCAAACTCTAAAATTCATATAGACCTTAAAATTTATGAAAAATCTAAAGCTCACTATTCAACTTGAGTCACATTTTCACAAATCTCCACCTTGGGTCAAGGTTTTTCCAAAATAAGTACGAAGGTTTTCATGGTAGACGTCCACCAACTACCTCCTCTAGTTGGAATTTGTCGCAACTTGATCAAGTCCAAATGATACTGGAACTTGATCTTGGTCATAAGCTTGGTCATAACTTGTAGATTCTGACTCATCCAAGTCTTCCACCGTGAGCAATACATAGGATACTAAATTTGGATATTTGTATCTCTCTGGTGCTTTCTTATATTCTCCTTGCTCGGTCCTTTGCCAATTGGTATGAGCCAAGATTATCATCTGGATTATTGTCTTACACCTCCATAACTAAGGAACCCTATCACTAGCCAAGTCTTCACCTTCCCAATTTGTACTACTATTATTAATTAGATTCACCTCGATTGTTACCCTCTCAATAGCATGTCTTGAACTATACCATCTTCATCGATCTCTGATTAATTAACCGTTACCATGTAGTAATCGGTCTCTCTAAAGACTACATCCCAAGTAATAAAATATTTTTGATGAACTCTTTGTATCAAATCTTGAACCCTTTTACACTTTCTGGGTATCTATCAAACATACATTTTCGAGCTCTATCATCAAGTTTTCCTTACAAATTCTGAAGATTTGGTGGATAACCAATCCAAGCTTCTTCTAGTGTCTTTTTAGTCTAATATCATCGAAGGATACCAATTTACAAGGTAGGCTGCCGTATTAACAGATTCTCCTCAAAATCTCTTATGAATTTCCCCTTTAAGCAACATACATCTAGCCATTTTCAAAAGAGTTCGGTTCATCATTTCAGCTAGACCATTTTGTGTGGAGTGTGTAAAATAGTCTTGTGCCTCACGACATCTTCATCCCTATAGAATTTATTAAACTCCTTGTTAATAATCTCCAACCCATTATTAGTACGTAATTTCTCTAGATTTTTCCTAATTTGAACTTTTACTATTTTATTCTATTCTTTGAACTTCCCAAAAGCATCACACTTTTATGTTTCAAAATAAAGACCCAAACATTCCGAGAACAATCAGCTATAAATTAGATGAAGTACCTCTAACCTCCCAATAACTGTATTTGCGATGGTTCCCACAAGTTAGAGTGAACATAGCTCAATGTATCCTTATTAACATTCGATGACTTGCTAAACTTCACTCGATTAGCCTGGCCATAGATACAATTCTCACAAAACTCTAAGTAGTCACCTAGCTTTTTTCCACTAAGAATCCCTTATTTTCCAATTCTTGCAAATCCTTTTTCACTAATATGACCAAGTTGTTTGTGCCATAAGTTGGCGAAAGAGCTTTCTTCTAGTTCCATAACTGTTGTTGCTACACCAATCAAGATGCTTACTTGAAGCACATAAAGACCTTTGTCCCTATTATCACGACTAGTGACCCTTTAGAAACCCTCAAGATTATCTCTTCACATTTCTATCCAAAGCCGTATCGATCAAGTATACTTAGTGAAATAAGATTCCTTTGAAGTTTGGGAATATACCTCACATCTGATAAAATTCTCTCAATCCCATTTTGAGTCTTGATCCTTATTGAACCCATGCTAACCACTTTACACAGTTTGTTGTTCTCCATTAAAACTTAATTGCCATCGATCTTTTTGTATTTCCCAAAGCAAGCTTCGTTAGAGTCATGGAACAAACATCATAAATCCATGATCCATTACCTATCCAAGTTCTTCGTTGTAACAACCAAGACATCCATACTTTCATAGCCTTTATCTTGTTTAATGTTTAACCATCACATACTTGTGACTTCACTTATTTCTTTCTCTTTAAACAGTCTTTCTTTATGTGTCCCTCATGGCAAAAGAATCATTTTATGACATTTTTGCCACCATACGACTTTGACCTGCCTTTTTGCTTTTCCTTTAACACCCTAGTGCTTGGTGTTTCTTTAACTACCAACATAACCAAACCATCTCCTATATGCTCATCCATTTCACTATTATGATTCTGCTCCTTATAATTTAGGGCTCCCACAACATCTTTCAAAGTCATAGTTTTCTTTTCATATTGTAAAATGTCGATAAAGTTCTAATGTCGACAAAGTTCTTATAAACTTTGGCAAAAAATGTAAGAAAACCAAAGCCTTATCCTCATCCTTATAAGCGATTACAATATTCTTCTCTAAGTCCATAATTAACTTGTTAAACTCATCGATATGATCTTGCAAGCCCTTGCCCTCTACCATCTTGAAAGTGAAGAACTTTGCTTGAGATACAATAGGTTTGAAAGATTATTGATCGTGTATACAGATTTGAGCCGTAACCAAATCTCGGCTGCCAACTTCATCTTCGCAACCTCTCTTAGCAGATTCTCACTGGGATTGCAAATTAAAGTATCATATATCCTTTCAAGCACCTCTTCCTTCTTTTCATCATCCATACTAGCCAGAAACTTAGATGCTTCCCCTAGTATTTTTGCAAGACTAAGATTGCATAGATGTACAAACATCTACCCAAAGTCTTAGACTTATAAAACTTCTCAATATCTACCTTGGAAGTATAACTAGTCATCTTAGTAATTTCATCAAACACCTAGCCTATGTTGTTAAGAATTCATCTGTAACTTAGGTCTAATACCAGTTCATAAAGATAATAGACTCAAGTAAACAAATAATATTAGTTATTGGGCAATCAACTAACTAATTATACCGGAATCAAGGAAATTGCAGCAAACTCTAAGTAGAGAAAAGTAAATAAGAAGAGAAGAATTACCTTAGTTTGGACTTCAATGTGAAGTTTTACGTTCAATAATGGTAGTGCTTTTCGTCTACTATAATCAACCAAATAGTTTATAAGAAAGGGATTTAAGAAATTTTATATCAGTTTCAAAATGTACTCTGATTTCCTCACAACCTCTCTTTCTCCCTGTCTCACTTTTCTCTTTTTACTTTTTTTTTTGGTAGACCTCTAGGTTCCCTACATGTTTTTTATAGAAACGAATGTGAACCCTAAATCTATTGAAACTCTCAAACCCATATAGATTCTAAAACCCATGGAGATTCTAAAGTTACGACTTAACTTAAGCTACACTTTCATAATATACATGCTAATATATTATTATATCGAGTGCTATCAATTTTATTAATCTGGCTTTGAACATTGATGTGAAGACAACAATCGACATTGCAAAATCCGATTAGATGAAAAGAAGGTATGACTACTGAACAAGAAGTTGATGAACATGAAGGCATCCATGGATTACATAAAATTTTCCAAGTGAAAATGATGAGAATCACATTTACCTAATGTTTTCAAAAAAGAAGCCTTTCAATCAATAGTAAACTTAAATTACTACTATGTAAGACAAGAAAAAAGAAAAAGAAAAAGAAAAAGAAAAAGGAAAAGGAAAAAATGAAAATTAATTGCATGCTTTTTCAAGAGGACAAGGTTGAGTTCAACTTAGGAACAAAGAAAAAAACAACTTTAGATGCATATTTTGGAAGAAACTTTTTTTCACTAGACTTGGTCTATATTAAAGAATTATGAACTAGTCCAATAAAAACCAACCTCACATACGGTCTATATAAATTTTATTAATTATTATGAATTTTATTTATTTTATTTATTTTTTATATATAAATTATTTTTTCATAAGTTAAACTTTGTTTTTTTTTTTTTTTTTTCAAATAATATACAATTTTTGTTTAAGGCCTAAATTTTGGTAGGGTTAACCCGAGTGTAGTGGTTCCAAATATGATCGAAATATTTTATTATTTAATTAATATTATTAATTTATCCAAATCTTTCATTTATTGAAGTTTTACTAATCTAAAGAATAAGTGTATAGCCATTAATCACTAGTGCGATTTTCTATTTACAAAGCAGTTTTTTTTTTTTATATATTAATAATGTTTGATCGGTAGTTTTTATAAAGAAATTATATAGAGTGTCGTCGATTAGGCAACCCTCGCAAGAAAAGGAACGATTAGGGAACCATTAAATAAGAAATTAAATTTATTAATTTATATTTTAAAAAAATTAACAAAAATATTTAATAAAATCTTGATAAATTAATAATTTCGAAATTAATAAATTTATTAATTTAATTAAATATTAAATTATAAAAAATAAATAAATATTTTATTTTTAAATTAAAAAATAAAATATTTATTATTTTAAAAAAATTATTAATTTATTTAATATTCTAGAATTCAACATGAGTCAAGAAATTCTGCCCGAGAGCCGAAGTCCAATCAAGTAGAACAAAATTATTTGCTGGGCTCTTCTATAATATATCCCTTTCAATTTTTTCGCAATCTCATTGACTTGAGCGTAGACTAATAATAATCAAACCGCGTAAGCAAATAAGAACGACCAGATTTTGAAAAAAAAAAAAAATAGAATTACTTCTTTTTCTGACTTACCAGTTGGTTATATACCCCCTCCTCTTCATTTTCAATGTCACCTATTTTTCTATTTAGCTGGCTAGCAAGCTCAAGAGAATTTCCATTAATGGCGTTTCAGCTCAAACCCAGCTTCCTCTTCTTCACCCTTCTTGCTACGCTCCCTCTAATTTCTCTAGTTCTTGCCCAGAGCGATCAAACCGGTATGAATCTAGAATATCTCGCATCATTTAAAACATAAATTGCTTTTGGTTTTCATTCACGCATTTTCTTTTCCTCGATAAATAGAATTTCTTGTACTACTTTGCAGGGTTCATTAGCTTAGACTGTGGGTTAACATCAAACGAAACCTATGTAGAGCAGATTACAGGCTTAAAGTACACGACAGATGCGAATTACATCGACACTGGAGAATCTCATTCGGTATCATCTGATTACTTAACTGAAACTCTCCAACAACAGCTTGCAACTCTTAGAAGCTTCCCAGATGGAGTCAGAAACTGTTACAACATAACTAGTATTGTAAAAAACACCCGATACTTGATCCGAGCTAGCTTTCTATACGCAAATTACGACAACCGGAACTTTACGCCCTCGTTCGAACTCCACTTTGGTCCTAATCTTTGGGATTCGATCAATTTTACTGAAGTGAATACTATTCTACACAAGGAGATTATCCACCTTCCTTCTTCAAATTATGTTGAGATTTGTCTTGTGAACACGAATGATGGGAACCCTTTTATTTCATCGATTGAGTTAAGGCCCCTCAACAACAATACTTATGTAACTCAAGGTGGCGCCTCTTTGAGTACGTTCTTGCGGCTTGATATTGCTTCCACAACCAATAAAAGTTACAGGTCATTTTGAATGACTACTTCTATTTCATTGAAGCACATGAATCCAATACTGTTTCTTTGTCATATAATATTATATCAAACAGATCAATGATATTTCCGTGCGCTGATATGTATTGCATACTATTTCCAAGGTACAAAGAGGATGTATTGGATAGAATATGGGAGCCAGCACTTCCCCTGGCCGCTTGGACAACCATAAACACCTCATCCATAATCGACCCTAATAGCCACATTGACTTCCAACCACCGCGTGTGGTGATGACCTCGGCTGCGATCCCAAAAAATGCAAGTGCGCCAATGATATTCGATTTGATTCCACCTGATAATACCACCGAATTCTACGTCTACATGTACTTTGCAGAAATCCAAGTCCTTTCGACCAATGAGAATCGATCGTTCACCATCCTTCTAAATGAGCTTCCTTGGATAACTTCCAACGTCCTTATCAACTACCTATCCTCCAGCGTTGCATATAGCACCCGTCCTATAAGCGGGGGCACATACCAATTTTCGCTCGTTAGAACTAACGGTTCCACTCTTCCACCCTTCCTCAATGCCATTGAAATCTACTCGGTCAAAAATTTCCCTCAATTTGAAACCGACCAAGAAGATGGTACGTATATTCTATTCTTTATTCTATAATTTATTGAAACTAGATCAGTTTGATTAATCTAAAATTTCATTAAATTAAAAAAAAAATGCAGTGGGCGCCATGCTAAACATAAAGGGTGATTATGGAATAAAGAAAAATTGGCAAGGAGATCCTTGTGTGCCAATAACTTATATTTGGGAAGGGATTGGTTGTAACTCTACTGGGTATGATGCTCCTAGAATCAACTCCTTGTAAGAATTTGACTTTATCACATTTTATGTTGACTTTTTCTATCTTGATTATTATTTATTCTCTATTATATCTAAGAAATTTGCTATGATCAGAAACTTATCGTCCAGTGGATTGACTGGACAAATAACTTCAAATTTTACCAATCTGCAATTCCTCGAAATCTTGTAAGTTTTTTTTTTTTCTCTCTCTCTCTCTATTTAGTTCTCTCTATTTAATGAATTTATTTTTATTTCAGTTGTGTTTGAATTTACTCTTAATTAGATATGCTGTTTCTCAGGGATCTGTCTAATAATAACTTAAGTGGGCCGGTGCCTGATTTTCTCGCTCAATTTTCTAACCTGAGGACTCTGTAAGTTCATAAATGAAACTAATGAATTATGTAGTACAGTAATAATTACTGAATTCAACTAATTCAGCAACTATTATTGCAGAAATTTGAGAAATAACAACTTTTCGGGAACCATTCTAGCTGGGCTCACTAATAAGACCTCACTAACAATTATGTATGTTCATTTTTCTTTTCAAACGAAATTCAAAGTACTTAGTATTATTTTGACCATGTTTAAGCAATAACTTAAAAATGATTACTGTCTTATAACTCTTGGTGTTGATATATAGTGTGGACGGAAATCCGAATCTAGGATCGACTACAAACAATGCCAGGAATGGTAAGAAGAAGAAGAGCAGTGTTGTTGGAGCAGTCGTAGGATCCGTTGCAGGAGTTATTGTTGTTGCATTGATCATTGCGGCTGCTATCATTTATTTCCGTAAGAAGAAAAATCCACAGGGTTAGTAATATACTTAAGTTTATAGAATTTTTTCTTGCTTCTCGCAACTCTTTACGTGAACAAATCATAATGAAATTGTGCCAATATTAATAAATTAGGAGCAACAAAGATTGATGATGCAAGAAGTACTACTAATAGCCAAGCAAGTCCCGGACCGTGGGTAACGGCAAAACGAGATTATTCGTATTCAGAAATCTTGAGCATGACCAACAACTTTGCAACATTGCTGGGTGAAGGTGGATTTGGAAAAGTGTACCATGGTCGTATAGACGAAACCGAGGTGGCGGTAAAGATGCTCTCTGAAAAATCAGCTCAAGGCTATCAACAATTCCAGGCAGAGGTAGGAGATACTGAATTAATTAATCAAACAATACTCGCAACAAATTTTATCTCGCTTTTAATAATTTCATCTTTGATGATCGTTTTGTTGTTACAGGTTGAGCTACTTTTGAGAGTTCATCATAGGAACTTGACAAGCCTTGTTGGATACTGTAATGAAGGGACCTCAATGGGCCTCATCTATGAATATATGGGAAGAGGAGATTTGGGACAACTTCTTTCTGGTAAATTGATTTTGAAATCTAATTGATCATTTCTTATAAAAATAAAGAAATCAA
The DNA here is from genome assembly GCA_027186245.1 of Coriaria nepalensis. Taxonomy (NCBI): domain Eukaryota; kingdom Viridiplantae; phylum Streptophyta; class Magnoliopsida; order Cucurbitales; family Coriariaceae; genus Coriaria; species Coriaria nepalensis. The sequence continues at coordinate 7,864,120 of CP114484.1, read as the reverse complement.
ACTTAGCAAAGACTGACTTAATTCATTAATTAATAGGTCGCGAGGGAGGTATGTTGGGATGGAAAGATAGACTCCAAATAGCTGTGGATTCAGCTCAAGGTCAGTATATGGCAATATGAATTTGAGCATCATATGTACATGCACGATTGTTTAATCATTGCCATTACTCATAAGTAACAGCCAATGAAAATGCTGAAAAATGTAGGGTTGGAATATTTGCATTATGGGTGCAAGCCTGGTATAGTACATAGGGACGTGAAGTGTACAAACATCTTGTTGAACGAAAATTTCCAAGCAAAGATAGCCGACTTTGGTCTCTCCAGAGCTTTTCCGATGGATGGCCGTGCCACCCATATCACGACCAACGTTGTTGGGACTCCCGGTTACCTTGACCCCGAGTAAGCAACTCCAAACTTCTAATACTATTCCGTATACTACGCGCACTATCTCATGAAGAACGGTAGATATTATATAATTTATATATTATGATATTCATTTGTATGCCATTTGTTCAACTTTTCAAGCTTAAATTTGGCAATGCTAATAATCTTAACACAATGTCAAAGCATGAATTCATCGGGATTATAGTCACTAAACACTATATCAAGCCTTAACGGTTTCACATGTTCTATTATATGACTCAGTAGTCCTTTAACTTCTTGTCACTTTACTTTGTATGTGAGGTTAAGCCCTGCGACAATGTATACATTATTAGGTCGTTTCCATCCTATTATAATTTGTATTTTGCAATATTGATGACTTAATGTCTTTAATTTATAGGTACTACACAACATACAGATTAACTGAGAAGAGCGACGTCTACAGTTTTGGAATTATTTTATTGGAAATTATTACAGGCAGAGCAGTAATCACAAAAACCCATGAGAAGAGTCACATAAGTCAGTGGGTTGACTTCAAGCTTGGTCAAGGAGATATCCATACCATCGTTGATGCAAGGTTAAGAGATGATTTTGATGAGAACTCTGTTTGGAAAGCGGTTGAAGTAGCAATGTCTTGCGCATCCCATAATTCTTCAAGACGACCAACTATGAGTCTTGTCGTCACTGAGCTTAGGGAGTGTTTGGCTATCGAGTTGGCTCGCTCAGACGGTCGCCAAACAAATCCTCTCTTAACTTCATCCTCTTCCTATTTCGATTCTGAACTTGGTCCAACCGCAAGATAATTATATATATATATATTTTTTTTATTTTTTTATTTTTTTTCTTTTTTTTCTTTTTTTTTTTTTTTGGGCCGGCTAGTAAGGAAAACTCACACGTTTCCATAATTCCCTTAATTTGTAATAATTTTGTGGTTGTATTATTTGTTTGCATTATCAAGTTCTTTATTTTGAGTTCATTCGTTTTTGTCTTTTTGTGCAGACGGGGATAAGGAATTAATCAAGGATATAATATTTTGTTTTGAACGCCATAGAGACAAAACTCTTATGGTTAAATTGTCACTGTCTTTTTTTTTTTTGGAAAAATTAAGTGATTTGGTAGACAATGTATAGTATGTCATGTATATTAAGACCTGAATTATAGCAATAGCTAGCAGCCCAAATTTTTTAGAATTGTCGTATTCATGTACCAGATACGCGCATACTTATGTCTAGAGGTGTCAACGTCGGTCGTGCCTCATGTACAGGCCCATCGCCAGCACATTGGGCACGCACATGATGACCCACATTATATAGGCTATGCCAAGCACGACACATATAGTGGGGGGGGGGGGGGGGGTGCAGGGGAAGAAAGAGTGAGGGATGACATTAAATCAAACGTATCAAAGACAACTTAATTCATTAATTAATAGGTCATTAGGGCGATGTTAGAATTTCGGTATGCTCTGATCCTATATTGGATTTTGGTATATACTTAATACTATTTTAGACTCACATAAATTTTATGTGGAAGACAAGTTATATACTAAACCTTGCTTATGGCAAGAGACTCGTATATATACTAAAATAAATAATTATTACAAGTACAATTTGAGCCATACTCTTTGAATGACTAAAGCTAACAACTGTAGCTAATAAATGTAATTTCATCTCTTTTTATCAAGCTCATTTTGTAGGAGTTGAAACTAAGAACTTCATTATTCTAACAGCAGGTATGTTGGGATGGAAAGATAGACTCCAGATAGCAGTGGATTCAGCCAAAGGTCAGCATATGACCATATGAATTTGAGCATCATATGTACATGCATGATTGTTCAATCATTGCCATTATTCATAAGTAACTGCAAATGAATATGTTGAAAAATGTAGGGTTGGAATATTTGCATTATGGGTGCAAGCCAGGTATGGTATATAGGGACGTGAAGTGCACAAACATCTTGTTGAATGAAAATTTCCAAGCAAAGATAGCCGATTTTTGTATATCCAGAGCTTTTCCGATGGACGGTGGTGCCAGACATGTCAAAACCAACGTTGTTGGCACTCATGGTTACCTTGATCCTGAGTAAGCAACTCCAAACCTGTAGTCATATTCCATATACTACACACTCTATCCTGAAGAGCTAGTTGTAGAAATTATATTATTTATATGCTATGATATTCGTTTGCTTGTTATATGTTCATCTGTTTAAGATAAAATTTGGTAATGCTAACAATCTTATCACAATGTCAAAGCATGAGTTCATTGGGATGATAGTCACTAAACACAATGTCAAAGCACGAGTTCATTGGGATGATAGTCACTAAACACTATATCAAGCCTTGAGTTTATTAGTTGCGTATAGTTATCTATCGACTAGCTGTTTGCTTAACGGTTTAAAATGTTCTATTACATGACTCAATAGTCCCTCAACTTTTTGTCCATTTACGTTGTATGTGAGGCAAAGCCCAAACATGTATACGTCATTAAGTTGTTTACATCCTATAATAATTTCTATTGTGCAATATTGATGACTTAATGTCTTTAACTTGTAGCTACTACACAATATACAGATTAATTGAGAAGAGTGACCTCTACAATTTTGGAATTGTTTTACTAGAAATAGTCAGTAGACAAGCCGAAAAGTCCGACCCATTTTGACACCTCTATAACCATCGATCAAACAAATATATCACTAGACAAGCATTTAAGAAATCCTTAATATAATGAACTAGGACTAATTGAATGACATTCTCAACACTTACAATCAACAAGCATGGCTGCTGTACAAAAAAAACAAAAAAATAGTAACTTTTACCAACTTAATGTACTTGCACTGCTTTTGAAGTAAAACAACCAAAATCCATTATGATTTTTCTTCTTTATCACGTGCAGTTGCACATGATAAAACACAAAACATCAAAGGCTGATTGATAGCCAAAACAAACTTTCTTGCAACTTGAATTTACCTCCAAAATGTCAGCAACCACAAAACACCTCTGCTGTCATGACATAAACCACCAGCAGCAAGATTGATGCATAACTTGATCACTTTTTGTCTAATTGATCTGCTTTCAATTCCCACAAGTCTTAAATGTTGAGGACCAACTATTTTTTGTGCAGTCAAAGGCTAAAAACTACACCATTTAAAAAGTCAACTCTAATGCCAACATAGGACATTAGCTTAAAGCTTCACTGCTTCAAACACTTCTCTTTGAAGCTATTGCTAATGACCTCCATCTTATTTCTAAAATACTCACTCATGGGAAGAGGTAATGACTTCATAAGGCCATCTGTAAGTTGGTTCACTAAACTGCAATGGACCAACCTGGTTTTTCCATTTTTCACCATTTCTCTTATTGAGTGAAACTTAACTAATATATGTTTGGTTCGTCCAAAATGGACAGGATTCTCAACAATAACAATAGTTGATTTGCTATTACACTGAATGATTGTGGTTACAAATTGAATAAACCCCAGATCATATAAGATCTTACTCTACCAAATTGCATGATTGCACGCTAATGAAGCTATAACATACTCAGCTTCTATAGTATATTGAGTAACTATACCTTATTTCTTAGAACTCCAACATAATATGCTTAATCCCAGAGAAAAAAATAAGCCACTTGTGATTTTTGAAATTTCTAAAGAGTCAACCTAATCACTGTCTATATATCCCTCTAGAATCAAATCATCTCTTTTAAATAGAATTCCATAATTTGCAATACCATTCAAACACCTCACCACCATCTTAGCTCCTCCCATATGCAATTGACTTGGATTGTGCATGAAACGAGATAACAAGCTGATAGAATGCATTATATCAGGTCTAGTTGACGTGAGGTACATCAGTCCTTCAATCATACTTCTATAAAGAGTTTCAACTCTCTTTCACCATCATTTTTCCCAAACTTCTCAGTCGCTCCCCAAAGAAGTTGTCATGGCTTTTCTTGAGTTCATTTTGAAATTTTTAATCAAGCCATTTGCATATGTATCCTAAGATATAAAAACCTCTTTTGAGAGTTGGAATACCTCCGTTCCCAAAAAGAAATTCATCAAGCCTAGCTCAGTCATTTCAAATTCAAGCTGCATTTCCCTCTTGAATTCCATAATCATACAAACCATATCACCATTTATGTAATCCCTCAATATCTCTAGACTAGGTATAGTAGTGGGAAAATAAATTTAAAGTGGACTTATTAGTAAATTTTAATTTCCACCTATACCTAATTTTAATAATAGAAATAATTAAGAATCTTTTTATAATTTCAAAACTTAATGGGGGCTTAAGTGTAATAATAATAAATAAATAAAAAGAATTGTCTTACTGCAGCTACGTTTTTTTCTTAGTCATCCTTAAGAAAAAATTACCTAGACATGTGACCCCCACCTGTCACTATTTCAAACTAAAAGAATGACTAGGCATTCTTACTTTCATGCCTATTAAAGGCTCATCCGCAGCATGTACCAGCAGCAAAGGGAAAGAGAGGGAAAGGAAAGAAAAGAAAGAAAGGAAAGAAAAGAAAGAAAGGAAAGAAAAAAAGGAAAGGAAAAAAGAAGAGAAAGGAAAGAAAGGGAAGGAAATGAAAGAAAGGGAAAGGAGAGAAAGGAAGGAAAGGGAAGGAAAGAGAGAAAGGAAAGAAAGGGAAGGAAAGAGAGAAAGAGGAAAGTCAAGATCTCCGGTCAACCAATTTTTGTAAGTATAGTCTCACTGCAACACCCGGATATTGTTTGTTTATTATTATGGTTATAATTATATTAATTTAGGATAATATTAATTATTAAGCATGATAACTTGGTTATGTCTGCGTTAGGATTATAATTATAGCATGCTAAGTAGAAGTGAAATACTATGATTACTATGCTAGAAATAAGAATTATAACTAGAATGAACATAATATAGCATGATGGTTTGAGGAAAGTACAAACTTTAAACATTAAGTGCATATGTTCGTATTTTCAGAAATTAATGTTATGCTAAAATAAATAAAAGAATAAGCATGCATAATATTAAAGTGAAGTGCTGCCGAGTCAAAAGAATGATCGCTTGTCGATCAGAAAGGACCCTAAATGATATTAAAGAAAATGTCATAAGTGGATCGTTGAAACGGTCATAAGCTGACCGCTGATTAAATATCAGTTGACATGTTAGTGGTAGCATCCTGAGGGCCCAAGTATATAGAATGATAGGAATTTATGCACGTTAGATATAGGTCATAAATGATAGGAATTTATGCACATTAGATATAGGTCATAAATGATAGGAATTTATACATGTTAGATATAGGTCATAAAAGCACTAACTCACAATAGTCATAAAAAGAATAGCGATGTGAGTAGGACACTATCCTTACTGAGCTTCTAACTCATAGATGTCTATTCTATGTTGTAGGAAATTACAAAGGTAAGGCGGTAAGCTAAGAAACAGGTTAATAGAGACTATCAGTCCGTGAGATTGTACATAAGAGACTCGACCTCTGTAAGCAATGAGTTTGAAAATTTGAACTTTTTATGTATATGTACGTATATGTATATTCAAATAAAGAATAAAGTATATAAAAAGTTTTGGGATTATTTTTCTATGACAAAAACTTTCGCAGTATTTTCAAATTATTATGTATATTATTCAAACCACTTTTGGAAATAAAGTTAATTTTAAGGAACATAGTTTTTATATATAAGAAAAAGAAAAAATAATGCACTTACTAGCTGTATATGTTTCTCTAGAAAAGTATTTGATAAACTAAACAGCTAGTAGGGTGGGCGATACAGTTTATTAGCAAATCATCAACATAAAGGGATATGATAAGAAATGATTCACCTAATTGATTGATGTATAATGTTGGATTACTTTCACTCCTCCTGAATTTAGAATTGCAGAGATGAGAGTCAATTGTACTATACCAAGCTCTTGGAGCTTACTTGAAATTATATAAAGCCTTCTTAGGCTTATACACTTTTCCCTCTTCTCCTTTCACTTCCAACCCCTCTGATTGATCAATATAAACTTGCTCTTCAAGTATTCCATTCAAGAAGGCAGACTTGACATCCAGTTGGTGTATCAACCATCCTCTACTAGCTGCTAAGGCTAAGAGAAGCTTTATGGTATCTAACATTGCCACAGGGGCAAATGTATCAATATAGTCTACTCCATATTATTGAGAGTAGCCTTTCACAACCAATCGAGTCTTGAATCTATTGCTTGAACTATTAGGATTAAAATCCATTTCAATCTAATAATCTTCTTCGTCTCAGGTTTATCAACCAGAATCCCAGTATGATTTTTGTTGATCATATCAAGCTCATCTAACATTGCTTTCTTCCAATTTCAGTCAATTTGAGCCTCATCATAGCATCTCGGCTCAATTAGTGCAACATTGCATCTTTGATAGACTTCATCTAAGCTTTTATATCTAGGATTAAATAGTTCAATATCATCATCATTATTTGAATCTAGAAGAGGGATCAGATTATGATCTTCATCAAGAAAATCTATCAAATCTTCACCATTAGCTTTTTCTTCTTAATTGAATATTGTTTGTTCATCAGAGATAATATCTCTACACCTAATGATCTTCCTAGTGGTTAGATGAAAGACTTTGTAAGCCTTTGAACCTATGTTGTAGCCAATGAAGATTCCCTTATCAGCTTTGACAATGAGCTTGTCTCCCTTGCTTTCTAAAATGTGAGAGAAATAAATTGAGCCAAACACTTTGAGTTGATATGTATTTAGCTTGATCAGATTTCAGGTTTCATAAGGAGTTTTTCCTTTTATTGCCTTTGTTGGAAGTCTATTGAGCAGATAAATTGATGTGTTTGTTGCCTCAACCTAGGAGTTTTCTTCTTAGCCATTATGCTTCCAACCAGATCCATCTGATGTGGAGTGTATGGAGTAGTGAGTTGATGTTTGATTCGTAGTGCTTCACAAAATAACTTGAACTTAAATGAGGTATATTAACCTTCATTATCTGACCTCAAGATCTTCAACTACCTCTCACTTTGTACTTCCATGAGACTTTTGAATTTTACAAAAGTGTTGAACACTTCAGATTTTTCTTTAAGAAAGAAAATCTAGCAAAGTCTAGAAAAGTCATCAATGAAGATAGTGAACTATTTACTTCCATTCAAAGATACTTCTTTGATAGGACCACATATATCTGAATGAATCAGCTCAAGCTTATTTTAAGCTCTATAGGCTTGATTCCTTGGCAAAGGTCTCCTCTTCATTTTTCCAAGCTAACAGTTTTCGCATACTTAATCTAGAGGTTGAATGGTGGGCAGATTATTCACCATTCCCTTAGAGCTAAGCTTTTGAATTGCTTTGTGATCAAAATGACCAAATGTTCTATGCCAGATCGATGACTCGTCAGACTACATGGTAGGGCTTCATGATCCCATTTCACAACAAAACGGTTATACATTATTTGAACTCTAGCAACTTCATTCTTCTTAGAATCCAAAATAGTGCAATGATCTTCTTTGAAGGGCAGTATGCATCCACTCTTCATTATCTGCCCCACACTTAACAAGTTGTGATTCAGATTCAGAACAAGAAGCACATTTGAAATGAGCTTTGCTCCCTTTATGGTTTTGATAGAGATAGTCCATATGCCTTGAGTTTTAACAGCGTCTCTATTTTCAACTATAATGGAAGTTGAAAAACTTTGGTCAATCTATTTGAATAAACTCTCATCATGAGTCATGTGGTTTATGCATCCACTATCAATGGGCTACTCATGCTTGGACTCGCTCTTAACAGCTTTTGTTGCCATGAAGAGATGTTCTTCATTTTCAGCATCATCATCTTCCTAAACTACATTAGCTTGTCGGTTTTCAGCTTTCTTATGAGTTCTTTTCCTTTTGCAATATTTTTCTATATGGCTAAATAGTTTGCAAAATGTGCATTGAGATTTCCCCCTCTAATAACAATATTTTTCTGCATGATTGTTCTTCTTGCAAATAAAACAAGGTGGATATTTTTTCTTTCCCGAATTAGAGGCTCCTCCTGAATTGTTGAATTGATTCTTCTTCCAAACTTTTCCCTATGCTAGGAAAGCTCCTTTTGTGGCCTCTTCCTTGGTCATTAGATGTCTTAGCTCATTTACTTGAAGAGAGCCTGTGAGTTCTATCAAAATCAAGGTATCCAAGTCCTTACTCTCCTCAATAGCATCCTTTGAATCAAATCTGCTTGGTACACTGACCAACACGTTATCAACCAACATCTTATCAGTAACATACTCCCCCAATGGCTTCATCTAGTTTGTGACCTCTATCAATCTACCAGTATAATCTTTTATGATTTGAGTCTCTGTCATTTTCAGTCTTTTAAACTCTATTTTGAGATTGAGAAATCTGATAATTTTGACTCTCTTTGTATTTTGAAATTATATTTTCAAAGCATCCCAAGCTTCTTTAGCTTCTGTAGCTTCTGTGATACCAATAATGCGTGAGAAAATCTTATCATTAATGGATGCATGCAATGTTAACAAAGTTTTATAGTTCCTCTCCTCAACTATGCCCTGTTCCTTGATTTGTCAGATAATATAGTCCAATTCTATATTTAGTGCTTCATACCCCTTTTCTGTTGTACTCCATAACTCATTAGCTCTCAGATAGATGCTCATCTTTGCTGACTAGATTTAGTAATTAGCCCCATCAAACAAAGGAGGATCAACAACATTGAGGTTCCCACTAATGTGTGTGAAGCACGTGTTTGCTCCTGATTTAGTTTAGGAAGAAAAGAATGAGATGAATGTTATGAAGGTTTGATCTTTTATAATATGTGCTCTGATATCATGTAATAACTTTGCTTGTCAAGTGCACAATAAAAAATAAAGTTCTACTTAAGAGAATAGATAAAAACAAAGAGGATTGTGTAATGTTTTTAAAATTCCAAAACATACATTCATTAGCAAAAAGATTGTTTAAATTTTACAAACAAGCATTTAAAGCATCCTTAAAATATTGGACTAGGACTAATTGAATGACCTTCTTAACACTTACAATCAACAAGCATGGCTGTTATACGAAGAAAACAATCAAACAGTAACTTTCGTCAACTTAGTGTTCTTACACTGCTTCTGGACTAAAACAACCAAAATCCATTTTGATCTTTCTTCTTCATCACGTACAACTCAAAGAGGTATAGATATAAAAAACAAACTTTCTTGTAACTTGAATTTGCCTCCAAAATGTTAGCAACTGCAAAATACCTATGCTGTCATGACATAAACCAGCAGCAGCAAGATTGATACATAACTTGATCAAATTTTTTCCAATTGATTTGATTTCAATTCCCACAAGTTTTAAATACTCAGGACCAACTATTTGTTGAGTTGCTAACGCCAAAAACTACACCATTCAAAAAGTCAACTATGATGCCAAAATAAAACATTAACTTGAAGCTTCACTGCTTCAAACAACTAATAATGCTATGAATCTGGTTGGAAGTTCAGGGTCCCTGTTTTTGGTCATTTGGTCTATGAATTGGAATGTAAATCTAAATAGAAATGAAAGGTAACAGAAATTAAAGCACCAGTTTTAACATTTTAAACATATATAAGTAATGGCGTTTTACATAATAAACAAAAGAGATTGTTGTAACACAAAAGAGTCACCTAGATCAATTTCACTAATCTAAATTCACTTATGCCTTCCAAAAAATATCTAGGAGCTTGTGCGTTCATTATAAGCAAAAAGAAGTTATACACAAAAGTTGTTATGACATCTTACTTCTCAATTGCATTTATAGTATAGTACTATGATTATAAATAACATCCCACGAATTGGCCTGGGTTTCCTATCAACAATGGCATCACATCTTGGAACGTCATCCATAGACACCCCACCAGTTAACTCAGTCCTCGGAAAGCTATTTGATGAACTTGCTTCATCTAAGTCCAATTGAGTCAAAAGCTCCGCCCATGCGAAAAAACTACAGCCTTTGTGCTTTACAAGAAAAATCGATCGGTTAGAGTACAATACACAAGTTACCCTTTCCAAACTGAGACGGAAAAATTATGCACTTAGTATACAGACGATAGGGCACTTATGGAATAAACAACCGTAATTTCCATTCTCGTCTCTGTGTTCCAAGTATTAGAGTTGAACAACTATAATTACACCGTCTTGCCTTAATCCTACTATTGTCCGGATTCATCGCTACAAAAGTAAAGCACAAATTCTCAATAATTAAGTGAAGGTAAGAAAACTATTAGCCCATATATTTCAAAATCTTTCGATCATTTATTCCCATGAGAGGCTAATTAAGAGAAGTTGTCCATTCATACAAAACTACGATATATACATTGGCAACTAAAATGACTTCTAATCCAAGCATAAAAATATTGTGGTCCATATTAAAACAACTGGTACCTCACTTCACAGTTTAAACAAGAATTGGGTTAATTAATCCTCCCAATGAAACCAAAATACCCAAAAAGAGAAAAGAGAAAACAATTAACCAGTGTAGATTGTCAACCAGGCTTCACAACCCAATGATACTTCCTTTTGCAGATTTTAACCCAGAATTCACAAGCCAGAATAAACAATTAACAATCCACCAAAGCATCAGACCACCAAAGCATCAGAGAAACCACAAAGCACAACATCTCACTAGCTAGATTACTCAATATAAACCAGCATCTGCTTTATACTGAAATTGCAGAATCTACACTCCTTCCGGTGAAACTTAAATGCAAAGACTCAGATCTAATAAATAAATGCAAGAACAACAGGTAACCATCCCACATGAAAACAAATAGTCAACAGTACCAAATTCAGACCACCAGAACACCAACGCACCAGAGGACCAAATGCAAAAAACTTTGAGAATAACAAGCATTTGGGAGAACATGAGCACGAAAATACAAAGCATCAGATAAAAAAATCGAAACATCAGAGCAATCCTAAAATGAGAAAAAACCCAAAGCAAAGAAGACAAAACAGTAACGTGAAACAAAAATGGAAAGAACCGAGCAGTATGTAAAATCAAGTAGTAAAGTGTGAAGAGATTTTGTTAGAGAGAGACAGAGACACATGCAAACTCATGACAGAGAGAGAGGATGGCGTACAGATTTAGCAGAGACAGGAGAAAAAAGAGAGTGAAGTAGGAAATGAGATTGGCCAAAAAAAAAAAAAGAGTAGGAAACGAGGGTAAATGTCGTAAGTGAAAAAATATAGTCAATTTGGAAAATGAGGGTAAAATGGTAAAAGAAAAAAAAATTGTTCTTTAGGAAAAGTAAATTTTAATAAATATATCTAATTAATTAGTATATATACTTATATGTAGATAGCTTTTATGTACATTACAATTATTTATAATAAACTTATAACAAATTTTAACTAAGCAATTAACTTTTATATAAATTACTTTAGTTGACTTACTTTTATGTAAGTTATAACTCTTAATTAATTATTCATATATCCGAAGCTTTCACTATTCCTAGGCTTTACATCCAAAAACCCCTGTACAAAAACCCTTTCCTTCAAAATATGACCAACTCCTTTACTTCCAGTAAACCTGTCCAAAACCGACATAAAAACCAGTCCAAGAGTCTAAATTCAATGGCAACCTAAAGTCACTCCATCAAGAGCAAAACCTTGTTCATCAACAACCTAAAGTTCAAAAAACTTGTCCATTACAATGACGAAAACCATCAAGAAAATTCATATCAAAATGATCGATCAACCACTTCTTAGCTTACTAGTTATTGTATGTCAACCGTGGCCGACTAGTCGTCCAAGGCTAAATTTGTTAATATACTTGGATCTATTTTATTTTTATTTTTATTGATTTTTTTTATGTTTTTTTATTTTATAATTTTTTTTTTTGGATCATCCAACGTTTGTTAAAATTAAAAAGTTGTTAGAATAAGTTTCATTATTTTAAATGCGTAGGAAAAAACCCCCCAAAAAAAAAAAAAGAGTAAGACTCAAGAAATAGAAATGATATATATAACGTGAATGCTACGTAGTACTTTTTATTTTCATTTTTAAAATAGGTCGTGTTTAAGAGTGATCTCAATGACAATTAGAGAAGCTTGCTTACACTATCACAATGCGCTATCAAACCATTAATTAAGAAATTAATAAATTAGAATTGAGTTTAAGAGATTCTGCAATAGGGCAGAACAGAACTGTCTGCAGCACGATCTACATTCCATATAGTTCGAGATATTCTATACACTCGAATTTAGTTTATTTGCAACTTCCTGAAATGAATAAATTAGCCTATAATCATATAATATTAATCAAACCGCGTAAGCAAATTCAATAAGAAGAAGAGTAGTGGATACCCCTTTTCATTTTCAGTGTCAACTATATTTATCTATGGTTTAAACATGCAAAAAGCTAGCTAGCAAGCTCAAGAGAGTTTCCATCAATGGTGTCTCAGTTGAGACCCTTCCTCTTCTTTACCCTTCTTGCTACTCTCCCTCTCATTTCACTTGTTCTTGCCCAGAGCGATCAAACTGGTATGAATCCTTAATATTTCGCATCATTTTTAAAACCTAAATTGCTTTAAATACTCGATAACTGATCGTGTACTGCTGCATGTTTTAATTTTATTTGCAGGTTTCATTAGCTTAGACTGTGGATTAACATCAAACGAAACCTACGTAGAGCCGACTACAGGCTTAAAGTACACAACAGATGCGAACTACATCGATACTGGAGAATCCCATTCGGTATCATCTGATTACTTAACTAAATCTCTCGAACAACAGCTTGCAACTCTCAGAACTTTCCCAGATGGAGTTAGAAACTGTTACAACATAAGCAGTGTCGTAAAAAACACCCGATACTTGATCCGAGCTAGCTTTCTATATGCAAATTACGACAACCGGAACTTTACGCCGTCGTTCGAACTCCACTTTGGTCCGAATCTTTGGGATTCGGTCAGATTTGAAGATGTGAGTACAATTCTACACAAGGAGATCATTCACAGTCCTGCTTCAAATTGTGTCGAGATTTGTCTTGTGAACACGAATGATGGGGACCCTTTTATTTCATCGATTGAGTTAAGGCCCCTCAAAAACACTACTTATGTAACTCAAGGTGGAGCTTCTTTGAGTAAGTTCTTGCGGCTTGATGTTGCTTCCACAACCAATGATACTTACAGGTCAGTATTTTCTAGGGATGGAGAAAATTTAATATACTCTAGACATATAACTATGTTCGTTAAATCTAACTATTTATCGATAATGATCAAAAACAGAATCAAAACATATATTAAACAGACAAAATGATATTTTTCTAGGCTGAAATTTATTGCATACAATTTTCTTCTTCTTACTTAGGTACAAGGACGATGCCTTCGATAGAATATGGTCCCCAGCAGTTCCCCTACTGTCTTGGACTACTATAAGCACTACATCAACAATCGATCCTACCAGCCACATTGACTTCCAACCACCGAGGCCGGTGATGGCCTCGGCTGCAATCCCGAAAAATGCAAGTGCACCTATGACATTCTATTGGGATACACCTGATAATACCACCGAATACTACGTCTACATGTACTTTGCGGAAATCCAAGAGCTCTCGGCTAATCAGAGTCGATTATTCACCATCTTTCTAAATGGGCTTCCTTGGCTAACTTCGAACGTCCTTATGAGGTACCTTTCTTCTAGCATCGCTTATAGTACCATCCCGATCAGCGGGGGCACGTACGAATTTTCGCTCGTTAGTACAAACGGCTCCTCTCTTCCACCCATCCTCAATGCTATTGAAATTTACGCGGTCATAAATTTCCCTCAATCTGAAACTGACCAAGGAGATGGTATGTGTATTATGCTCTTTATTCTATAATTTATTGAAACTATATCAGTTTGATTAATCTAAAATCTCATTAACTGAAAAAAAAAAATGCAGTGGGCGCCATGCTAAACATAAAGGGTGATTATGGAATAAAGAAAAACTGGCAAGGAGATCCTTGTGTGCCAATAGCTTATATCTGGGAAGGGATTGGCTGTAATTCTACTGGGTCTGATGCCCCTAGAATCAACTCCTTGTAAGAATTTGATTTTTATTAAGTTGACTTTTTCCATCTTGATTATCTTTTCTTCTCTATTTTATCTAAGAAACTTTCTATGATCAGGAACTTATCGTCCAGTGGATTGACTGGACAAATAACTTCGGATTTTACCAATCTGCAATTCCTCGAGATCTTGTAAGTCCTTTTTTTTTTCTCTCTCTCTCTATTTAGTCAATTTATTTTGATTTCAGTTGTGTTTGAATTTACTCTTAATTATATATGATGTTTCACAGGGATCTGTCTAATAATAGCTTAAGTGGGTCAGTGCCTGATTTCCTCACTCATTTGTCTAAACTGAGGATTCTGTAAGTTCATTAATGAAGCTAATTAATTAATGCTACTAATTAATCTTTAATTGAATTTACAATTAAATTACACATCAAACTCTCAATTATTTGCAGAAACTTAGGAAATAACAACCTTTCTGGAACCATTCCAGCTGGGCTCACTGATAAGTCCTCACTAACGATAATGTATGTTAACTTTCCTCTTGAATCAAAATTCAGAATTTAGTCTATTTCTGATCAAGTTTAAGAAATAAATCAAAAACTGATTAATGTGTCGTTATAAATTTTTGGCGTTCATATATAGTGTGGATGGAAATCTGAATCTAGGATCGACTACAAACACTACCAACAATGGGATCAAGAAGAAGAAAAGCAGTGTTCTCGGTCCGGTCATAGGATCAGTTGTGGGAGTTTTTGTTACTGCATTGATAATTTTGGCTGCTATCTTTTATTTTCATAAAAAGAAAAATCCACGAGGTTAGCATTATGATTAACTTTATATGGGGCTAATTAGTGAATTTTTTCTTGCTTCTTTCCATGAACAAATCGTAATAAAATTGTGCCAATTGTAATAAACTAGGAGCTGTAACAACGGAGATTGAGGCAAGAAGTACTACTAATAGCCAAGCAAGTCCCGGACCGTGGGTAACAGCAAAACGAGATTACTCGTATTCAGAAATCTTGAGCATGACCAACAACTTTGCAACATTGCTGGGTGAAGGTGGATTTGGAAAAGTGTACTATGGTTGTATAGACAAAACCGAGGTGGCCGTAAAGATACTCTCCGAAAAATCATCTCAAGGCTATCAACAATTCCAGGCAGAGGTAGGAGATACTGAATCAATTACTCAAATAATACTTACAACAATTTTTGTCTCACTTTTAATAATTTCATCTATGATGATCGTTTTGCTATTACAGGTTGAGCTTCTTCTGAGAGTTCATCATAGAAACTTGATAAGCCTTGTTGGATATTGTAATGAAGGGACCTCCATGGGGCTCATCTATGAATATATGGGAAGAGGCAATTTGGGAGAACTTCTTTCTGGTAAGTTGATTCTAAGAACAAATTGATCATTTCTTACAAAAACAAAGAAATCAAACTTATCAAAAACAACTTAATTTATTAATTGGTGTAATAGGTCGTGAGGGAGGTATGTTGGGATGGAAAGATAGAATCCAGATAGCAGTGGATTCAGCTCAAGGTCAGCATATGGGAATATAAAATTTGAGCATCATATGTACATGCACTATTGTTTAATCATTGTCATTACTCATAACTAATAGCCAATGAAAATGTTGAAAAATGTAGGATTGGAATATTTGCATTATGGGTGCAAGCCAGGTATAGTACATAGGGACGTGAAGTGCACAAACATCTTGTTGAATGAAAATTTCCAAGCAAAGATAGCCGATTTTGGTCTCTCCAGAGCTTTTCCGATGGACGGCGGTGCCACCCATATCACAACCAATGTTGTTGGAACTCTCGGTTACCTTGACCCCGAGTAAGCAACTCCAAACTTCTAGTACTATTCCTTATACTACACACTATCTCATGAAGAACGGTAGAAATTATATAATTTATAAATTATGATATTCCTTTGCATGCTACCTGTTCAACTTGTTAAGCTTAAATTTGGCAATGCTAACAATCTTAACACAATGTCAAAGCATGAATTGATCGAGATTATAGTCACTAAACACTATATCAAGCCTTAACGGTTTAAAATGTTCTATTATATGACTCAATAGTCCTTTAACTCCTTTTCACTTTACACTGTATATAAGGTGAAGCCCTGTGACAATGTATACGTTATTAGGTCGTTGTTTCCATCCTATGATATTTGTATTTTGCAATACTGATGACTTAACGTCTTTAACTTGTAGGTACTACACAACATACAGATTAACTGAGAAAAGCGATGTCTATAGTTTTGGAATTATCTTATTGGAAATTATCACAGGCAGAGCGGTAATCACAAAAACTCACGAGAAGAGTCACATAAGACAATGGGTTGACTTCAAGCTTAATCAAGGAGATATCCATACCATCGTTGATGCAAGGTTAAGAGATGATTTTGATGGGAACTCTATTTGGAAAGCAGTTGAAGTAGCAATGTCTTGCACATCTCATAATTCTTCCAGTCGACCAACTATGACTCTTGTCGTCACGGAGCTTAAGGAGTGTTTGGATATTGAATTGGCTCGCTCAGAAGGTCGCCAAACAAATTCTATATTAACTTCGTCCTCCTCCAATCTCACCTCTGAAATTGGTCCAACTGCAAGATAATTGTATAAATATTTCCTTTCTATTGGGGGGTCCAGAAAAGAAAACTCACATGTCTAGGTACTTTCCTTAATTAAATTTGTAATATTTCCTTGGTTGTATTATTTGTTTGTTTAATTCTGTGGTACAATAAACAAGCTTCATCAAGTTCTTTATTTTGAATAAAGAGTTCATTCTTTTTGGTCCCTTTGTGCAGACAAGGATAAGGAATTAATCAAGGATATAGTATCTTTGTAACATGGAATGGAAATGTGGATGTGGATGTTTGGTTTGATTCATTGAATTGGAATGGAATGAGAGCAAGAATGTGAATAAAGTAAAATAAAATTGGTGATTTTAATTGTGAATGTTTGATTGTACAAAACGGGTTTGGGGCTCCGGAGTTATTTGTTTAATTAGGAACTGTTAGATCTTAGTTTAAAATAAATCTAACTGTTGTGAATAATATATGATTAATTTATTATTACTAAGATTTTGAAGTAGTATATAAATTCTATTTTTTCTTTTGAAAAATTTCATATAAATATTACTTATTTCATATTTTCATTAAAGAAAAACAAATGGATTTAATATGAAAAATCTATCATGTGGATTAAATTTAAAGAATTATATCTTGCAAAAAAAAGTCATTATTTTGATGAAACATAAAATTTAAACCCGTAGAACAATATATTATGAATACATGTGAGACATGTTTGATTAGGGATTTTGTCTCAAATCTTGGGTGATGGGGTTACTACCCACCATGACCCTCTATGCTTTGAATATACAAGACAAAGAAAGGAACGTAATAGTAGTAGTAGTAATAGTAATAAATTAATTATTAATTATTAATTATTAATTTTTTTTTTTTTAATGATGTTGCATGATATGTCAACAGCCACGTCAATCAAAAAATTTCACGTCATCCTATTTATAAAAAAAATTAATCAAAATAATTATTAAATTTTATTTCGATAATATATAAACTAAAAAATTCACAAAAACTAGACAAAAAATGAATTTATAATAACCAAATTATATATAGACTAAAAATTAAATTAACTCATACACACACCTGATTATTAGAGACCTAAACACCTAAGTTTTTCATGAACATTAATCAATATCGCGGCGTATGTTGCAGTACATAATATTCATATAAAGAATAACACTAGATAGAAAAGGAAGCTGAAAGTTTTTTGGGATTTAGGATATAATATAGAGTGATTAAATAGAGGGCATGCAGTAATAATATTTTATAATTAAGTTAAACAAACAACAGAACACACCTGCCATAAAGGAAGCATAAACAAGCAGCATGTGCTAAGCAATGAGGATTGGCCTTCTTTTCAAGGGCACGCTTTGGGTTGAATCAAGGAGACAGGACCACTGACTGCGGCTAACAATGCTTAAGGGAATGTCTCTAGCTCTTCGCATTGATTAGCTAAAAATGTTACAATTCTATTCAAAAGATAACTCAGTTAACATCTCCAAGAACAGTGAAGTACTTGGAAGTTATATAAATACATCGAAAAGTGAAAATCGTTAAAAAGTAATGGCCTCTTTCTAAAATAAACAACAACCCTTTCTCTTAATCATAGGTGCCATAATTGCTAAGCCTTTTCACTCTAGTAAAATCTCTCATGAAATGCTGAATTAACTGACCAAAAGTACTCTTCCTAATTGAGCTGAGGCTTGAGGCATGGGCTACATGATGGTGATGTTGGCTTAACTTTTTTGGACAATAAAAGGGGATTTTTGACAAAAAAAAACATAATGATGATGAGAATGATTGAGGGTGAAAGGTTAACTGTTATTTTAATTAATTAACTTAATTTCTAAATATTGGAGGTCATGGTGTGCCTAATCCTCAGATCAACTAAAATTTTACAGGAATTCTTAATATGTTTTCTTAAACTGCACTTACAAGAAAGTGTTCCTCATTCTTAGATGTGACAGCACCAACTGATATTGTTGATTATAATTGATCAGAAAATAAATGCTCTAAGAGTACTTAAGAACTTCTTGGATTTTGAACTGTAAAACTAGTTTGTATGGGATCAAAAGAAGGGTTAAAAGAGAAAGCAATGGTTGAGGGGGGACAGTTCATGGAGCTAATTTTATGTCCTAGGCTCTCTAATTCCTTAACCTGAGAGCGAAGGAACTTAAGATAATTTGCAGCTTCATCAAGCATTGATGCAGTGTCCATCTTGTTCCCTCCGGGAACCAGCCTCTGTAAAACCCTAATCCTTTCACTGATCTTCTCTCTCCTTTGCCTTGCCGCTACAGTCTGTGGATCCGATGATATTCTAACGTTCTTTCTCTTCGGCTTCTCCACAACCTCCAGTCCCAAATTCACCGGACGGAAAGCTGCTACACGATAAATCATCTCCTTCATTTGTGCAATGGCCTCCGGGTCAAGCTCTTGATCCATTGATGAACACTCCGAAGAACTCAAACATGGTTGTTGAAAGCTGATGTTCGATGTGCTTGGACGCTTCTGATCTGATCTGGGTTTCTTTTGTTCTGGTAGACTTCGATCAGAAATGAGCCTAAAACCACCATTGTCGTTCTGAATATGAAGATCGAAATTCGGCCTCTTTGTTGAAGTAGACTTCTTGTGATCTGATGTAGGAGTTTGAGAAACTGTTCGATCATCAACTTTATCATTAGCATGAATATGATTATAATTTTCCGATTCTCCGGATGATATCGCACTAGAGCTTCCACTTCCATTGAAGTTCCATAATTTTCCACAATCAGATAGTATGTTGGAAAGTGATATATGATCATCTTCATGAACCGACGTACCATCTTTACTGCTATTATTGTTATTAGCTGACACTGAAAGCAAGCAATCAAGTGACTCGAGCGACACTGTTGTCGATGCAGATGGAAGCACAATATTATTATTATTGCTTGTATTCATCGGAAAACCTCCGCTCAACTGGTCCATCATGTAATTATCATTGGGCTTGTTGATTATAGAGGAAGAAAATAATTGATCAGGTCGTACAATTTTTAGAACTTTCTCATGAGGGGGTAGGAAACTCATCATGTTATTAGGCTCGTCAATATTTCTTGAATCTAACCCAATAGTACTTGACGGAGATGGAGATAGATTTCGATGAAGTTGATGATGATGATCTTGAACCAAAGGAAATGTTGTGGGAATTGAGTTAGATGATAAGAAGCTTTCTTCAAGGTGGTCATGGTGGTGATAGTTAATGTTCCACAGAGACGCATTTATGATAGCAGCTTGTGAGCCATCCCAACTCAAACCATCCATTTTATGATCTTCGTGAATACCTAAAACATGGAATGCCATAACATAAGATTTGTATTATAAAAGTATATATATATGCTCTCATGCATGTAAAACTCATTGTTAATTAATATACGATTATACATATGATTAACCTGAAAAACACGAGAACTTTCATGCATATATATAATTAACCTACTTATCATACATACATATACATATATATAATTATAGCATATTTTCATAGTAGGTCGTGCTATATAACTACCACTTCGATCTTGATCTGATATCAAAGATGACTATGTGTGACAAGAAGAACAAAACAACCATTGGTTAATATTTAAGATATAAGATTTATTTGGCCACTAGTATTTGTCACTCTAGCTAATGTTAATGATCATGGTCCAAATCAGAAAAATAAATAACGATTCAGAAACAAAAACTGACAAAAAAAGAAAATTAAGGAGAAGGTTTTTGATTACTTGTACCTTGAGATGTCATGCATGGAGAAGGAGGAAGAAGAAGGTCGGTCTTGAGCACTAGCGATTTGTGTTTGAAGGCTGTTCTCCATTTTTTATAGATGGGAAGGAAAATGGGTCCAACTTTTATTATTAAATAATAATATCTACAAGAAATATTAATTCGTAATTGTGTTTGAACATGAAAAGCTACGATACAAGCTAAAGATTGAAAGTTAACTAATATCTCTCTCTCTATATATATACATATATAATATTTGTATAGATCAAACAGTTTGAAAAAGATAAGGCTTTTTTTGTCAGTTTGGTGTTGGGGTGTAAGGAATATTTTTTTTGCAGATGGGAGGCATGAGATTTCAGAGAGAAGCATTTCGAAATTCTTAATTAATTAGTAATAATTATTTTGTTTTTTTATTTTTTTTATTTTTTTACTCTTATTTTTGTATAGTCATGATCAAGTGGAAAAGCTCTGACCTCCGTTTTGGCTGCTTATGCTATATATATTCATGCGCACTGTATAAGTTTCTCCCAAAAAACTACGCACTGTATAAGTTTCTGCTATATGTATCACCGTACTTCTTTACTTTTGATCTCGATCGTGATTTGTGAATCATACTTTCCGTGACATTAAATGGTCTAATAAGGTATGATTAACAAGGCCATCTCAACCATGAAAAATTAATCATGTATAATCAAAGAGAGAAAATAATCAGCTTTCTATTATAATTTAACGATGTTCGAGCATATTAGTTGGACTAGATAAGCACTCTTAGTTTTAAGAAGTTTCGAGTTCGAGTCACCGATAAAAGAGTTTGTGAAGATGTGTTGATACTCATTAAACCTTCCCTAAAGGATTGAGTAATAAAAACTAACATTTAGTAAGAAAAAAGGAAAATGTAAGTCAAGGTTGAAGTGAATTTTACCATTAATGTTTTTGTTTATTTACAACTAGTTTCAGGTATTGAGATCAGAGGAATGAGAAAGAAGCTGGATTTCTGAGAGCTCACATGCAGCCCACTATTACAGCTCATTGAAAATGGGTTCCCATAGCGTTTCCCAAACAGCTCTTAATTATTATTATTATTATTATTATTATTATTATTATTATTATATTATTGTTTTTATTTCTTATTTATTTTTATTTTTTTGTCAACTCTCGTGTTTTTCTTCACCTTCACTGTAGATAATGTAAATATATATGAAGAAATTATAAAATTATTAGATTTCTCGACGAAATTATATTGTAAAAAAACATGATTTGATAGAGACAGAGGGGAATTAACATATGTTGGTTGGGATTTGAAATTTGTATATTCATTCTCGAAGAAGAAACATATCGGACAGTACTAAATAAGTAACCACTTGAAACATCAATCTTTATAGTATCCTCAGATAATCTAAGATAAGAGATTGCAGGTACAGAGATGGCATTATATGATCAGGAATAATAGAATTAGCGATCTCTATCAAAATGTAATGGGGAATCATAAGTCTCATGATGAACCCAATTGATCATTTTATGATAAGAGTTAACTTTTGCTTATTTTTTTTTCTTTTTTTTTTTTCCCTTTTTTCTTCAATGATGTTTGCATTACGTCGTGTTTAATTTGCATTATCAACTTAATTTGCCGTTATATTGCATTAGAATATTACTTCAAGTTCAAACCATACAATTTTACTATGCTTTGAGATTTTTTCCGTGGATACTATTTCTGTGAATGTAAAATAATCAGATAATTTATATGGTAAAACCTTAATAACTAAATGTAGGGAAAAAAAAATTATACATTATTTGCATATAAATATTTTTTTTTTCTTTTGAAAAATTTCATATAAATATTACTTATTTCATATTATCACAGATAAATAAGAAAAAATAGATGTAATATGACAAATCTATCATGTGGATTAAATTTAATAAATTATATCTAGCAAAAAAATGTTATTATTTTGATGAAAGATAAAATTTAAACCCGTTGAACAATATGTTATGAATACGTGTGAGACATGTTTGATTAGGGATTTTGTCTCAAATCTTGGGTGATGGGGTTACTACCCACCATGACCCTCTATGCTTTGAATATACAAGACAAAGAAAGGAACGTTGCTTGGCCTTTCCTATGTAGCTAAAGGTCTTTATACTGATTGATGTAGCCCTTTTTTTTGCTGGAAGAAGTGAGAATAATAATAATAATAATAATTAATAATAAATTAGGTTGATCCCCATAAATAATTACCACCTACCTCTTCTATATATAGGAGACAAAATAAGTTGATTAAAATGTCTTCATAACCTAATTAGGTTATGTTTTGAACACAATTTTGGAGCTTGTTTAAGGATGTTTGGATTCGACTTTAAAAAAAAATATTTACCTAGAATTCCCCTAAAATTTCAAAATTAGAAACTATCATCTTAAATAGCTGTAAATTAAACAAGAATTAAATATCTCTTTTCTTATTTTTATTAATAAAATATTATACCATGGCATGCAGATAGATCGTGCACTAGATAGGCAACGGGTTTTGGTTAGCCCTAAATTTGACTCTGAGGGTGCCAAAGATTGTCGGGGATAGCTTATGTTGTGATTATACATAATCAAGAAATGACATTGATTCTATTTCATCGATTTTATAGAATGAAGAGAACTCACTTTTTTATTATTTGACCGAGATAAAATCTATTCTTCTAATTACTTATTTAGAGATAATAATGGTGAAAATCAAAAAATATATATAAATTTAATTCTCGTCTTCATTATTTTATTATTTTTTTTTTTGCAAACCTTATTTCATCTATGATTTCAATGATTTACATTCCACTCATTCTATCTATTCTCATTTCACTCATAAATCAAAACCCAATATGAGACATAACAATTTCCAAAAAATTCCATAGGTATTATTATATTTTAAGTGTGTGATATTCTACTTTTAAAAAATATGTTTGCTTCATCACCAAAATTATATATATCCACAAGGATTTAACGTAACGGATACATACCATAAATACAAAGACACATTTGCTTGTACCCACAATCAAATACCCGTTAGCTATTTTTTGTTTCCTCTCCAAGTACTAACAGAAAGGTTTTACCGAGTAAAATCCTAATAAGCTCTATTTATCGGAGAAGCCTCTCGATTGATAAGTTGGTGGGCCCCAAGATTTGGGCTCTCTCCTGACAAAAGAGGTGGTCCAACCTCGCTTCTCATAACAACATCACAATCGGTCAATGAATGCAGTCACAGTTCTCCCCGTAAGCCTCTCGCGTTATTTTGGGATTTCTGATCAACAATAAGTAGTCGCCACAAGTGGTTCTAAATTTAAGACCAAAAAAAAAAATTACAAACAGTTTCGTAGGCCCCACAAATCACACGCACTCAGTTATTACGATCCGCACGTGAACGCAACATTACCATGTACACGTGCTGGATTGTTATTTGCTCATCGCCTAATGAGATAGCCCTCATCCACATGGGAAATCATAACGGTGGAGCTGTAACTGGGACCATTGGATTCATTCATACTCACTCTATTCTTATTTTTATTTTTATTGTTATTATATTTTTCTTCATATTCAACATTATCTTGCTATTCTAATTCTATACATTAGTAAAGATAAAAAAAATTCTATCATATTTTTTTTTTTCTTTCAATATTATTTTTTCTCTTGCTGCAAGTGTTATAGATAATTTTGAACTGCAAGTGATAATAGAGCTGGTCAAAGTCCATATCATATGGAATGAATCTAGTGTGGCCCATTTATGTTTTGGGCCAATCCCCAAGTTGGCCATTTATGGACCACTCGGTCCAGTCTTGATAAGACCATTTGTAAGATGGCAACAAGGTCACCTTAATTCCTTGTACGACATTCTTGAATGTAAGAACACAAACATGTTTTGTCAGACTGCATTAGTCCAAGCGGAAGGTCGAAGTTACAATAATAGAGCACTAGATGGATTTTTATTCTTTTGTCACTCCCAAGACAGATTGACAAATAGAACGCCGTGGTGGTAATCCGGGATGCATGACATATTAGGATTGGGCCCGATACGGGTTCAAATTATTGTTCTTACTGTACTACTAATTTAGGGTTTGTGGTTCTATATGAAAGCTGTCTTTAATTTGTTATTTTACAATTGCCCTATACTTTTGAGGTGTATTATGAAATGGATTTGCAGTGAACTTTCTGATCTAATATCAACAACAGGAGTTGAAACTCGGATTTGGAGTGTCGGAATTATTAGGTTGTTTAGTCCCCTTCTTTACTAGGCTTTTAATCCAAAATTAACTACACCGAACGGCCAAAAAAAAAAAGGTGGGGATTTTTTTCAGCAAAAAAATTTAATCTATTACCGCCTATGAAATATAAGCAGAGAAATAACAATAACCAAGGGGTAGAGGGTGAATAGGTTTGCTTCCTGATAAGTTTTCCTCGATGTTGATTGCTTGGAGTTTCCTATCTTTAAAGAGAAGAAGGAAATATACGATGATTTAGTATATAAAAAAGAGAGAACTTATTTAGGATATGAAGATTTTATTATTTCTGTAATTAAAAAGAGGTTTTGAGAATTTAAAATTTAAAATGTCTTGCCCCATTAATAAGATATTAAAAAAAAAATACTCAAATATACTACAAGAGATGTGTATCTTCATAGTTAACATTAGGTATTTGGACTATAGGTCTACTAGAAGTTGTTTATATCTTTTGAGCTCAATTTTGACTCATTTCTTTTTTATATAAACATATTCGGACCGGACCATAAGTCTAGAAAAATCTCACATTTTATAATTGAGTTCAATTATATTTGAATTATATTTTTCTATATTGGCCAATTATATTTTAATCGATAGTCTTTGACTGATTTTGTTTAATATTATCACTTTCATTTCATAGTATTAAACGCTATATTATATTTAAAAGTGTTGTCAATAACTATTATTTTTCAGTTCTATTTTTTCTATTGAAAAATATAATTTATTGAGATATTATTTATCTTTTTAATTTTCAAGTATTGGAACCTTTTTTAGATTTTATGATTTGTTATGTTTATGGTATTTTCATGAGTATTCGCCTCCATAGTTTGGCCATATAATACTTTAATTATTTGAAGATTTTTTGCTTCATAACCGGTTGATCTACCATGCTTAAAATATGTCTTATATTAATTGTCAAAAATACGAAGATATTATCTTACCGGGACATTAATTTGAGCTAATATGTTTGTAACTAGTATATGTGACCCGATTACAAATTTATGGCTAGTAAATGCATCTGGCACTTAATTTGCTATAAATTATCTTTTGAACTTTTTATTCGGATTGTTTTGCGGGAGGATCAAGATTAGACTATAATAATTGATATTATGTATTATTTTTCTCTAACCGCTTATTTTCTCTCCTAATCTTTGAATAATTGTTTCATTAAAACAATAGTTGATAAATGTCGTCGTAAGGAAACCGATTGAGAAACTTGCATGGGACTGGCTATTCACTCACTTTTTTCTGCTAATGTGCAGCGGCGAGGAGCCAACTGGTTGTTGGACTAACCTATGGTGTGTTCCGGCGAAGCGCCGGGTTGTTGGTAAGGAGCGTGAGCGGGCGGGAGGCTCACACAAGTGAAGGACCCATTTTTAATCAATAATGTGATTATGAAAGGATATCATGCTCACATATTCTCAACATCATTTGATGATCCATCGAAGTATGTTGTAGTGGAGTATTATACCACATCAAATATTATTGTTCGGGAGATATTTGACTTGTAGCCAAATATCAATTGTAAAATGGAGAATCTATGATAACTTGTTGGTTTGATGTGTACTAGTGTTAATGCATGCAAGAAATCATATCCCCAAACAAAAACATGGAGTTTTATTCTCAAAAGTAGTGTTCTAGCTACTAATTGGCGGCATTTAATAAATGATACTGCTAGATCATTTTGTGTATGACATAGGCTATCAATTATTCAATATCTAAACCCACAAATATAAAAATGTTGGGATATAAATTCACCAGCACTATCTAAACCAAATAGTCTTTGAGCTCATAATAAGATTATATAAGCAAGCAATCTCACAAACATCTAGTTGTGAGTTGATAATAGACATACATGTAATCATCTAGTAGATATATGTACTAAAATCATAAAATAATCAAAATATCTGGAATGTTGGATATATGAGCCCACATAGATCTCTTTCAATACATTCTAGAAATGCAAGGAATTCAATTTTAACTTTATTTTGTAATGGTCTATTAATCAATTTTTTCTGAGAACAAGTAATATATGAGAAAAATTTCTCTTAAAATATACACTAAAAATTAATTATAACTCAAACCAAAATTAGAACGAAAATAGAATTTCAATGAACCAAAACTATGCTGAGAAGAGATTTTTGGTTCTCAAAAAGCGTAAACAAAAAGACCCTATCCCCAATGATGCAAAATCAGTCAATTTTTTACCTACTTTCTAGAATTTACTCGATTTTTGCCCTCATAGATTACTATTTCATTTGTGCATGTTCCTACTCAATTCTATATACATATTATCAATAAAAAAACAACTGCAATATCCAAAGAAGGATTCTATATATAACCAGAAAATTTCACTTCGAAATATGGCTAAGAACAAAATTTTCAATCAATATAAGCGCATCCAATAAACCAAGCATACAACTAGCTAAAAAGTAAATATTATGATTTCAATCAATTAACAGACTGACAGCAAACATTGTTATACCTTAGTTCGATGTCTATGATATTCTATAGTCGATAAACTATTTTTGGCTAAAGATTGTATGGTCAGAGTGCACAGAAATATAAACTATCAAGGAAACCCACTAGCATGTTAAAGTTTCAACTGTCATAGCATGAATGGCTCCACTTTACAGCATTAACTTAACCTTTTCTTTTCATGTCATAAAATGTTTAAGTCAACAATAAGGGCACGTATATCAACATAGAACTGGGAACTGGGAAGTTTATCAACACAATCAAAATTGGAAATAAAGGTAGAAAGTTGGATTCCAATGTATTTGTTTTCTTGAAGCCTAATTAAACTAGCAAATGGAAATAGACCTTGATTCAGAATCTACATCTCATGCACAATGGAATTGCTAAGCAAACGAAGGACTCAATATTCCTACTAGATAAAGTGCCTACACATACACTAGTTCTCTGGAGGTACTAGTTTTTTATTTTCTTTTTGGGTAAACTCAGAAGTACCTTCACTCATTTGAACTGAACCAACAAACATATTATGTACTTGTTAAATTCATTTACCACCACAAGAACCAACCACAACACATCAGGTTATAAGAAAAGGGGAAGTAAACACAAAATGATACGCATCACTAGACCAGATCCCAATTCATCCAACTTTCACTCTTCCTCCTCTTCTTATATTTCCTTCTCTCCTTTTCAACCTAAACAAAAGACTACAGACCTCCTTGGCTAAAATTTTTCCTTTCAATTTTTGCGTATCATTATCTACCAATTGGGGCTACCAATTTTCAAATATACAAAAGGACCAGACAAACAGAATTCCACACTTCCTGTGATCATCATAAATAATTTACACCAGAGTTGTACTCAAAATACTAAAAGAACCTTATATAATCAACCCAGGTACTGCAAATCGGAATCTTCCCAAGTGAAATTTAGATGAAGACATCACATTAAGCGTATCCACACACCCGTTTGTACTAAACATAGCAAAAATACAAAGCCCACTATATACCATGATTATCAATAATGCAAAAGTTAGTAAATTTTATATGATCGATTACCCCAGCAGAAATTAGGTTACCCTCTTGCCTTAAGCTCTGCAAGCCGTCGTGTTAAGTCATCCTCCTCAACCTTTTCAGTCTCCTTTGTCGGTACAGCATGCCCAGCTGGCTGCGGCAGCCCCACTGTGACCTCCAAACCATAATCGTCCGCTACTTGCTGCATCAAGCTGTTGACTTCTCCTTCAGGAGTTGAAAGCGAAGTTGAACCGGCCATTGAACTCTCCATAAACTCCGCCTGGACCTCCATATTAACAAACTGCTTCTCGAATTGATCCATAGTTTCCGACATCTTCTGCAAATTTCCAGCCGTTAGAGAAGATTCCAAGGACTTGACGATCGATGCCATGGACTTATCGATCGTGGTCATCTTGGCCTGCGTGTCAAGCCGAGCCACAACAGCGTCAAGCCGTGAAGCGAGCCGGAGATAGTTCATCTGCTCCGAACGCTTGCGGATCGCGTTCTCGGCGTATATTCGGCCGCCGTCCATGTTTCCCTTCTCGATAGCTTTCTTGACCTTGAGCTTCTCGGCCTTCTCTTCCTTCTCGCATTTTCTCACTTGACGCTGCAGCGATTTCGAAGTGAATTTCAATTCCATGATCTGGCTCAGCAGTTTCTCTGTGTTCCCCATGTTGTGATCGGAAATTTGGGAATGAGTTCTAGGGTGGTAAGAGGAACCTTCGATTTTGGAGAAGAAATAAAACCTTCGATTTTATTATTCTTTAAACAATAAAAGGTATTATTAGATTACATTTCTTAAAAAAAGTAACAGTAAGAGAAATTGGCGAATTTTGAAGAATATTTTAAGTATTAAACTTATTTTAAAAGTGGTATTCTTATTTATTTTTTTATTAAAATTAAAGTAAATATATATAGAATGACTAAATTATCCTTAATAATAATTTCTTTACAAAAATAAAAAAGAGTGGAAAACTATTTGTCTCCTTCACTTTCTTCCCTCCTGTACAATCACACAACTTTTACATTCAACGTCGGTTACTACCTTCAATTCTTCGTCTTCCTTATCTATTTTATCACATTCATCTTTCTCTCTTTTAGCAGATTTAAATCCAAATATTTGCAAAAACATGGCTCTTACAAGTTCCTATAAATAAGAAAGTGAGAAAAAAATAACGGAAGGAAAAGTCACTAGAGACAACTACTCTAGATGGAAAAAGATCAAAGTCATTACTGAAATTAATAGTCGAAGATTTATCAATTTTGTCGCGGCTGATATGTACATATTTATATCTATCTTAAATTTAAGGTCTTTTTCTTATACATTTTCAGAATTTATGGATGATTGCTACATTTTCTAGGTGGTTTTGCTGATTTTTGTTCTTTAATTAAATTTTGTTTGCTCCAATGGCTTTGAACTGAATGTATTGAATCTTCGAGTAGTTCTCTATACTACTTGATGGCTCGATACTCCTTCGTTCAAAACCTTCTAGCAATATGGAATAATGGTGTAGCAACCTCCTACTGGCCATATTGTTTATCAAAAACCTTTGATAAAACAGTTACCTTTATTTTCCTTCAAATATAACTAATAGGAGCATTACCTGGATAACTTGGAATCATTTGATAAAGATACATAAATTTTTTTAACTTTCTTAAAACTCTGTTTAAATCCATCTCAGCAACGATATTAAAAAAAAATATGATACGTTATATATATAATTTTTGCACATAATATATAAATATGATAATATTTACAACTCTGTTAATAAAACAAAGTGTTGCTTTTAAAAACTTCTCAAAATACGTTTAAGGGTCTCTCAAATTTTCATTTTTAAACTTTCTTATCTCACTATAGGTCGAGCTCATATGTACTCCACACCAGGTCAATCACACTTCATTCACCCGACCATGAAACTATGAATTTTCCTTTTTGATCGCCTACAACATAAACAACTATTAGGAGCTAAGTGCTTAGTAAGTACATATTTTATCTCACATGCACAAAACACATTTCAAATCAATTTTAAAACAACTCGATTGAATAGTTTTGCAAATTCTTATAAATATTTATATGCAAATATGATGTTCTTTCTTATTTTACTCCAATGGGCTTTGAGTATGTTGCCATCGGTACTACTGTGATCTATGATCCTTTATGATTAATAATATATGAGATCAGCGACTCCGCTCAATCCGCCATGATCATATCACATCTAGAATCACCGACCTCTCTCAGTCAAACCTGATTGAATAAAAATCTCTGAAGTTAGTGACTCCTCTCAATCTATCCTGACTAGATAGCACCATACTATAATGTTATGCTTATATCATGACAAACATCAAAATAATCAATTAAAAGCATAACATTTCTCTTGGCTATTTTTGCATGAAAATCAGTGGTGCATTCAATACTTTTTGGAAAATGTATATACATTCAAGTAATATAAACTCAATTCCAACATGTTATATAAAAATGTAGTACCATGAAATATAGTTTTATCAACTCAATATTCAGCATGCTATATTGCAGTCAAAACAATATCATCAATCTCAAGCTGAACAAATAATGAACATACTTGTGTTGTAGGTGAAACTTTACTTACCTGACGTACGTACTATTTGTAAGAGCTTACTGCAATCTTTCAGACTCTAGGCCAACGACTAACCTAACCAAATAATATTAAATGATAACAAAGTCATAAGATATTTTTTTGTGATATATTTAATTTGGTCAAATCTTTTTAAATATAATTCAAATATAATTTAAAATAGAGTCTTATCTATTTTAAATCAAATCATATCTTATTCGAATTTTAAATTAGTTTCTCATACTAATTTAAATTTGAGTTATCTAATCTTAATATTAAATTGATCTCATAACAACTTAATATTAGTTAACATATTTAATTCAAAATTAAATATATTATTATTTATTTAAAGTGAATTTCGAAATTCACTCTATTATTTAAATACATTTTTTAATTAATTAATTCTTTAATTAACTAATTAAGACCAATAATCTCATAATTACATATTTGCCACAGAAAATTATTTTCTTTACAAATAAACCTTTTATTTACCTTCATGACTCTTACCTTATACAATGTTTTATAGAGGCAGCCTGGAGACCATACACCTATAATTTCAAGCTCCAATAAATTAGATTATTAATTAAAAACTCTTTAATTTAATAAATCTTATTTATTAATCTCAATATTATTCCACTAAAAATATGAGATTGTACTCTTGCAATTATAGAATATATTATTGAGTAATCTCTAATAGTCTATTAATATTATCATTACATGCAATTTAATCCTCCAATAATTGATTCATAATTAGAGTTTGTCAAAATTACCATGTTACCCCTCTCATTATCTCTTTCTCCTTAAATATTATTAATCCATTAGTGAACAGTTAACTTATAACTTAATTATAAATTAAAGTTCAAAACCATTTAGTTATAGAATTAACTCTCAAGGGAACCAATATATTATCTTATATGAAGAAGGTTTGGATTCTATATCGGTAAATCATATTCTTAGCCACTTATCCCAATAAACCTCCAACACAAAAATCTTTAGCTTATTTTACAAACAAACTATGACAAGTAAATCAAAAGACTCAGTTGATATAAACATGAGTCCATGATTACTTAGGATTCAAATTGATGTGCATATAATTGTCTATTGACATGAATAAAATTTTTTTATGGCAAGCGGTATGTTGATAAAGAATTAATTGATATTTGGTCAAGTCTTATATAATCTAATTATATAAAGCATATCTACTAAGATGTCTATCTACATTTACTAAGATATTTATCTACATCAGTGATCCAGATCTAGATCACTTGTATTCATAATGCTAGTAGACCGTACTAGTAACCATTAACTAAAAATTTCATACTTAATATGTTGCGAACAATTTAATTCATTATCTATAATTTTAATCATCTCATACTAATATAATATTACAGTTACATAAATGAATTTGAAATTTTTGATATTTATACACATTATTTAATGATAACATATTAAAACAATTATATAAAAAAATATTATTTTTATTAATTTCATAAAACTGTACTTTTTACAGTTACATACTTTTAATTTCACTTTTATATAGTCAACTTCACAAAGTTTTATTATGTAACTCAGATTGAAGTGTTTTTGAACTCTTGGAAAGCTCTAAAAAGTTATTTTTATGATATATTTTTTAAATAATTTTTATAACATCGTTGTTGGACCGAAAGTTTTGGTCCGAAATCTCAAACTGAAATAATTTAGTCAACTTCAAGAATGTGCATATCGGTTTATACCTCTGATTGAGGTGTTTTTATATTCTATAAAAATTTTAAGAGTCTAATTTTATGATATTTGTTTTTATAATTTTATAATATCTTTATTAGATCAAAATTTCTAGTCCGAAGTGATTGTCTTGGTAAATCTCGGACCGAAAATGTTTGTCAACTTCATGAATTAGTATCTCAGCTTATATAATTAATTAAGGTGTTCCTAAGCTTTATGTAAAGATTTAAGTATCTAGTTTTATAATATGTATTTTTGTTATTTTATAATGTCATTATTAGATTGAAATTATTAAGTTATTTTCAAGAATTTTTATCTCGATTTATATGAATCTGATTGAGGTGTGCTTATACTCTATAAAAAAATCTGAGAGTCTATTTTTATAATATATATATTTTTTGATTTGATAACATTTGAAACAATCTAAAATATCTAAACAAGAATTTTAGACTATAATAGATTCAAAATCAAGATTTCAATCCAAAATCTTGTTTCAATTTCAGACTAGTTTTAATCTAAAATTTTGAATTTTGGTTAAAAATATTGAGTTTTTATCCAAAACTTGGTCTGAAATTAATTTCAAACTAATTTTGATATGAAATCTTTATTTGAAATTTGTATCGAAGAAACGACGATTCTTATATTGAAGGAAGGAAATAGAGTTCAATATTTTAACGAAAATGGAATAAAAATAAAAATATTATTTTCAAAGAGAAAAAAGAAAAGAAGAAGAAAGAGGAAGAATGAGTTAAAGAAGGAAAATAAGGGGATTAAAAGTTTTTATATAAAATAAATGAAAAGTTAAATATCATACTATATCAAAAGGGGTATATTTCAAAATTTTATCACTTAATCCTATCTAACTAAACATTCCTAATTGTTATTGACGGATTTTCTAAATTGAGTCTGATCCGTTTCGGACTCGAATCAAACCTGACTCCGTCCCCCTTCCAAATTCAATCCTCGTATTCTTCTCATCCTTCTGATTCGTCAATTCACAATGTACGGCGGCTCATCCAAGCTCGCCCGCGCCGGCGGTGGAGGTCGAGGAGCCGGCGGCAAACGTTTCTCCTCCTCCTTGCCTTTACCGCCTCACAATCGACCATCAGGCCGCGGAGGAGGAGGCTCATCCTCCAATCCTCGGAACTCCGTCGCCACCACGTCTTCCTCGTCGCTAGCGGTGGAGGAGAGTTTCAGCCTTGTTCCGGGCAACAACCCTTTGGCCTTCGGAATGATGATTCGGCTCGCACCTGACTTGGTCGAGGAGATCAAACGCACTGAGGCGCAAGGAGGAACTCCACGGATCAAGTTCGATTCAAACGCCAGTAATTCTAGTGGAAATGTAAGTCTCTTGATGAACATTTCACCTTGGCGTTACTTATTTTGTTGACTTCAATCAGCTAGTTGAATGAAGAATTTTGCTCTGTTTACAGCAACTTGTTGTTTTCTTGGCTAACTTGCAAGTGAGCATTGTTTTAGTTCTTCAAGATTTGCATTGGTGCTTTCCAATTTTTGTGGATTACACACATGAATGGTTTATTCAAATCAATCTCTATTCTTTTTTTACTCTCTCATCTGGGCTTGGATTCTTTGTCAGACTTTGTTGCTGGGTGAATTATACTGTTGTTTAGGCTAATTTATTTTCCAGTGAGAAGCTGAAAATTTTATACACAGTTTATGGGTACTTCATTACTTCATTCTTTATTGAACAAGTCTACTGTCTGAGTAATGAGTGTGTTTCATTTGCTTTCGTACCTATTCTGAAAGTAGCTCTTTTATGGAGAACCTCTGAGAACCTTAGTATGCTCATTATTAAACACATGAAACAACAAACTTTTGAGTTGAGTTTATAACCTGAATTAGAAGGATGAGCATGGGAAGGAATGGATAATTCCCTCTGGAGAATTATTAAGATAGTAAATCAATAAATGCTAATACGCAATGGAGAGGTTGAAAGTCATGATAATTCGTCTCTCGAGTCCCAAGTAGGAGCTGAGCTTTTGGTTAATGAAAGTTACTCCTTTCTTAAAGTGTGATTTTTTTTTTCTTCCTAGGTTTCATATTTTTGTTTTTTAAATTTTAATTTTAAATTTTTCTTCCAGTCATTCGAACCATTAATTCAGCTACAGAGAGAGAATACACTAGTGCAAAGTAATTTTCAATTTGATAATTTTGAGAGAACATCATATGACTTGTGTACAGTTAGTTAAAAACATTCTGCGATCATGCTGTTTCTGTTATCTACTTTCTTGCTGGTTGGCTACTGCTTTGATATTATCGTTACTTTTGATCTTTTGTTGTTGTTCATTGGTAAAAGTATGCCTCAAACTTTATGCTGAGTTCCTTTTAATCCTCATAATTTTTGTGCTTTCACATCTTCATATATTTCTAGCATGCGAAGATGAAAGTCTTCTCTTGTTTGATTATTTGAAGCCTTTTCTCATTGATTGTGCCCTAGTAAGTAGAAACTGTTAATTTTTGCATCAGGTTATTGATGTTGGTGGGAAGGAGTTTAGATTTACATGGTCACAAGAATTTGGTGGCCTCTTTGATATCTATGAAGAACGTAAAAGTGGTGAAGATGGAAATGGCATACTTATTGAATCTGGAAGTGCCTGGCGAAAACTTAATGTGCAACGTGTTTTGGATGAGTCGAAAACAAAACATTTTAAGAAATTGTCAGAGGAAGCTGAACGCAAATCTAAATCCCGCAAGTATGTTATCTAACATTGAAGATGTACCCTGGCTTGTGTATTATTTATTTATTAATATGTGAGACCTTACTTGTGCATCTCTCTTTTCCTTTTCTGTAATTTGATTTTACCCTTTGTCCCAATCCTGTCTATGTACTGTCTGATCTTGTGAAAAATGATATAATTGTAAATTCATGATAGTCTTTGCCTAGTATTTGAACAATATGGAACCAAACATCTACTAATTAGAAATCTTTATTTGATGCATCAGGCTTTATGTGATGATAATTCGATGAGCATAAAGGGTGTATAGGGGTTGGTTTTGTCTTTTGATCTTTATCTTACCATGTATCTCCTCTGCCAAAGCTTGCATGTACAATGCAGATGATCTCTAAATAATAAATTGATAGTTTGTCATTTGGTGAGCACTTCCTATGATATTATATAAGAAAATTTTCCTACAGAAACATGCACGAAACTGACTGCAAAGAAAATTTTTGTAGTTCAGCACTTATATAGTATTCTGAGCTTTGTCTTTGTGAACTTTATCACCTAACAGTTAGCTTTGATCTCTTGCAACTCTGTTATCCTTTATATATAGATTTAGGGTGTAGTCAGTTTACCCTCAAAATTTCTTATTTTTTAACCCTTTTTTTAAATGGCAGAGCCATTGTCTTGGAATCTGGGAACCCATCCATGAAGAGTCAAACAAAGGCATTAGCTGCTGTTGAGAGTAAGATTTCATTTTTGGTTTTGGTTTTGGTTTGGCTAGGCTCTATAGTTTCTGATATGGAATAAAATGAAAATTAGGTTTTTTTTTTTTCCAAACTTCTGACGAGAAGTTAACAAACTTTTCTACCTCTTAATGACTAGGCAATGATAGATTTTCAAACTCATCAAGACACATTAGCTTCACGGCTGCTACTATCATTTTTCAAATTGGGTTTTTACGAAGAATTATGCAGATCACGCAAATTTCTTAAGTTCTTAATTCAGATACCCTAAGTTAATATTGTTGAGCAATAAATGAAACGGTAATTTTAATATCATATATGTTTCCAGCAAATCCATGGAGGCATTTCAAAAGCAATAGCAAAGAATCACCATTTAAAAAGCAGAGAAATGAACCATCTCAAGGTAATGCAGGCTTCTAAAGATCGTTAGTTGATTATTAAATCAAATTTCCATGTTTTTGTTCTTTGACAACCCCTTCCTCTCATAGTAGATAACATAATTTGCAGGTGGCCCCCACTCTAAATCTGCCTACAAACCTGGACAGTCCTCTACAACAACTACCAAGAACAGATATTCATCTTCACCACTTGCATCCCCACCTGAGCAATGTGGTGCTCCAACATCTCCATTTGGAGTTGCAAATGTTGCTAAGAATTTGAGTGAAGATGTTAGAACCTTCGAGGCAATGAGAAATCCATTAGCCGCTGGCATTGAGAAAGAAATCCCTACCAAGACCACTGGAGCAGTACGTGAAACACTGGTACACAAAAGTAATATAGGGGCTAAACCAACGGATTTGGAGAGTGTCTTGATTACTTTGCTCATGGAAAACCCCAAGGGGATAACTATAAAGGTAGGCATGTGTAGGGATTTAAACGAACTGAATGAAGTTGAATACTGAAATATTCACATTCAATTGTAGTCAAATTATCCGTCTTTGAATTTGGCTTGATAATTAAACGAATAATGAGTTGCAATTCAAACTCTTTTCGTTGAATTATCCAATACTCAAATTAGATTCAACTTACTCAATTTTGAATAGACAGAACAAGCTGATCAGACTTTGAGCTCGAATTAAGTAGAACTCGAGCTCCTAATTCATTAAACCTATTCACATATACAAATAAGGTATATTCTGTGAAATTTTGAGCAGACACATATAGTTGATGAATTCCACTTGATTAGCTAATTGAGCTAGATTTGGTGCTCACATCCAAAAATAAACCGATTTGAATAGAGCCTTAATGAGCTGATCCTGAACTATTTGCTTAATGTTTAATTTGTTTATAGCCGTAGGGGCGCGATATTGAATGTAATTGAGATAATGAATTTTAAATGCTCTATTTTCCACTTTTATTTATTGATAGGTGTGAAAAGTAGTTTTTTTCATCATTTTGCTCAGTTACACTTTCAACGGTTACTGTTTCTTGCTCTTCTTCCTTGTCCTTGTAGGCTTTAGAGAAAGCTGTTGGAGATAAAACTCCCAAGTCCATAAAAAAGATTGAACCAATTCTCAAAAGAGTAAGTGGCCAAAATCTTGGTTCGAGCGCTTTTTGTTCTCTTTCTTTTTGTGTGGGGGGGTTAAAGTAAATTATAATAGTTGATTTCCTGCTTCCTAATTTAACTCATCTTTTAGGTAGCAGAATACCAAGCACCAGGGAAATACATTTTGAAATCAGGAGTAGAGTTGGAAGGCTCCAATAAACCTTCACCTAAAAGTGGAAGGTACCTGCCTTACCTATAGATATACTTGTTTTAATACAGTCAACAGTTGTTTGCTACAAGGGAATTCATTTTCATTTTATGCTTATATTCTCTTCCGGTGCATTTCTAATTAAAGTATTAAGTGGTTTTCTTCCTCTAGTGTCAATCAACTAAGCAAGGAAGAAACTTTCAACTTTAAAACACAGTCCCAAACCAGGTGTCCTAATTCAGTTAATTTCATAAAAGATTTTAATTAAATTTTTTGGAACAAAACTTGTGATGTAGAGCTTAGTTGAAATCCAGATTTTAGAGTATCACTAGAAATTAATTCACTTTAAGTACAATCAATTCTGTCCAATTATTATGCATACAATGCAATGCAAGATATGTAGCCCCAAAAAAGATGCATTGCACAGCCATGATTATTCTGTTTGCACTTATTGTTTATGATCTGTAGTTTAGATGAATAGTATATTTGTAAACCTGATTATTCATTAGTTTCAGATATTTTGTTCCGATCCACTTAGATGGTTGTTTATAATGGTTGATGCTAGCTATTAAAGCTCTATTAATTGAATACCTCTTATACCATGTTGAAAGTTTATTGGAAGCAATCTTTAGAGTGTATTCTAGTCGAAATCCTTATAGCAATTTAATGTGGGAAACTTTACTGCATAAGCATATACTTTTCTATTTGTATACTATGTTCTTGCCCTACTGTTTTAATGATGGTTGTAAATTGTCCAGTTCTCCCAAAGACAACCTTCAACAGACACCAGCTCGTGAAGAAGGCCATGATCAAGATCCTGCTCCAGAACCACTTTTTAAAGAGAATGTCCATACGGATATATTGGAGGGCCAAGAACAATTGAATCGTAAACCTGTAAAAGAATCAAATGAATATGAGAAGATCAATGTCCAACAGAGTCCACCTGATCTGTTTGGTGACAAAAAGGATTCTGACAAGAATGAAGGACATGCTGTCAGCTCTAGTGACAGTGGCAGTGACAGTGATAGTGATAGTGAAAGTGACAGCAGTGACAGTCAAAGTGACAGTAGAAGTCGTAGTAAAAGCCCTACAGGAAGTGGGAAAAGTAGTAGTGACAGTGAAAGTGAACCATCTTCGAACAGCAAAGAGGGATCTGATGTGGAGGTTGATATCATGACAAGTGATGATGACAAAGAAAAGAAACTTAAACTGCAACCTACTGAACTAGGGTTTTCTAAGTCACCTGCAGCATGGAAAACTCCAGATGACGGGGTTGTGCAGAGTTTAAATGACGAGAAGGAAGCAGGTCATGAATCTGATGCGATTGACACTGAGAATGACATTCCTGATGAAGAAAGAGAGACTAAGACTAGTATTCTTGATTCAGTTCCAGAGAGGGAAGGTGGAAAACCTTTTGAAGAAACTAATAAGTCTCTTTCACCTGATTCTGATGAGATCCGAGAACGTCAAGATTTTATTGGAAGTTTGTTTGATGATAGAGAAAAAACAGTTAAGAGCAGCTACAGGCAAGATCATTGTGACAGTTCTGAGAGACTGTCTAGAGGTAAGTCGAAAAGGGGCTTTGATTTGGAGCATTTTGATGAGAAAACTGATAATGTGAAAAGGTTGAAAAGAGAAAGCTTGGTCCAACCTGCAGTTTCTGTAGGTTGGGATGTGCAACCACAAGGTTCTCACAGAGTATCGCCTGGTAGAATTACTAGAGATTCTTTCAAGGACCCAACTAGTCAAGTAACTCATAAGAATGATAGGGAAGAAAGTGGTGATTTTGGATTACAGAAGGGATATAGCCCACCAGTTTCAGGAAAATCCAGTATAGATATTAAACCAACTAACAGAAGATCCTTTGGTCAAAGGGGCTGGCCAAAAGCTTCTGGTATAGAAGAGACACCTGAGAAACACAAAGACAGCTTGGGACCTGGTCGTAAAAACCCTGGAAAGGGCTTTCCTGCTGATGAGATTTTTTCTGCACAAAAAGAGAAATTACTTGTAGATCCTCAAAATGGAGAGGCTAATAATACGAATGAGAAAAAGGTTCCAAGAAATTTAAAAGAAGGCAGTGTAGGGGGCAAACAGGGTGAAATCGTTGAAAATGTGAAGGATGCCAGAAATGGTTCAAGCCAGCAAATAGGATCTTTTTCGAAGGATAGTGCAGCATATGAGAAAGGTAGAATTCTCCATAGAGAGCTTTCAGACTTGGAACTGGGTGAACTTCGTGAACCCATTCCTGAGGAAACACCAGGGAAGAAGAAATTTGAAAGAAAACGCTCATTTAATCAGTTGGAGAATAAAGCAAAAACTTCAGATAAATGGGGTTTAGATGTCAGTAAGGAGAAGCCAAATAAAATGGGCAATTCAGAGTTAGGAAGGCGGTCCCCACATCAGGAAAGTAAAGGGTTTCCGAACAACCTGGAAGTCTCACAAAAATTGCGAAATCCAGAAGATCAACTCGAAGATTTGACAAGTTCTGACAGGCGGGCCATGCAGTGTCAGCCTCAGTTTGAAAAGCCAACAACTTCAAATGCTAAACGGAGACAGAATGAAGTTGCAGGGAACCAAGGGAATGGTCTGGAGGGTCATGGAGAAATAACTAGGAAAGCAACTGAAAGTTCCTCTCAACAGCATGACATAAGAAAAGGATCAGTATTCCCTTCCTCAAGAGAAAGTAAAAAACATGCGTTTAATTCAAAGAGGGAAGTGACAGATGGACAAAAAGAATCAATTTTGGCAGATGTCAATAATAATATTGATCCAAAGAGAAGGGATTCTTCTTCAGATGAGAATAGTTGTTCATATTCCAAGTATGAAAAGGAGGATCCAGAATTTAAGGGACCCATCAAGAATTTCTCTCAGTAAGTACTCATCATATCAGAACTTTTTCACTTGTGAATGCAATCAACTTCTGAGAAGCTAAATAAATTATTGATCTTAATAATGTCATCTTTAGGTACGAAGAATATGTCCAGGAGTATCGTGATAAGTATGATTGCTACTGCTCCTTGAACAAAATCCTAGAAAGCTACAGGTAACATAAATATTCCTTTTTACCATTTTTCTGAACGCCCGTTTATTGGTCTGCTTTCATTTTCACTCAAAAGGAATCAATTTTCTATAACGTATAGGATTGATTTTCAAAAACTGGGAAAGGACCTTCAATCTGCTAAAGGCCATGATACAGAGAGATATTTTAACCTTGTGGAGCAGCTGAGGGAATCTTATCGTCAATGTGGCACGGTATGAGGATTAGTAGCTTCTAAGCTTTGATTTCTGCCCATGGTAGTTTCATAGGTTTATTATTTAGTATATATTTTCTAAAGTATATTATATGTTTCTTGAGTGGAGTACTTGCACGTAAATGCAGAGACATAAGAGGCTGAAGAAAATATTTGTGGTGCTTCATGAAGAACTGAAGGTAATTTAACAGAACTTCTTAACTCTATATTTATATATTCAGTTCTATGCGGACAATTGTTACGTATCTGAGGATTGTACCTTTAAATCTCTGTTGCAGCATCTAAAGCAAAGGATCAAAGAGTTTGCATTCTCTTACTCGAAAGATTGACGAGATTCTCTCTTGACCCATTGACTGTTCAAGTGGAGACAGAATTCAAGTCATTGCAGGGGTAACCCCTCTAGTAGTCAATTAACACACGATAAATTTGTTCCTAATATATGTTGGGGTATATTATAGAAAATTTATAGATTTATACACAAGTTTTGCCGTATATATTTTTTTTTACCTTTGCCTTTATGTGGTGGGTGAAATTTCCATGTAGAGTTGTTGGCTTATGGTTGGAACTTGACCCTTTCTGGGATGTCACAGTCCTGTTGAGTTTAGTTAGACAGTTGATTATGTAAAATTACACGAAATAGGTTTTTTCTGCCGTTAAGTAGAATTATAATGTACGTAAACGAAGCAATTTATCACTCTGTTACTTGAAATCTATCGAGGATACTGTCCAAAATCGCTATTATCACTATTATCGCGAAGATGAAGTATTCTGCTCCAGCATTCTAAAAGAAAAAAGGTTCCATGAATTGCCTTAACTATAGGACATATGCGTAAAAGCAGTTTGGGTCAAAGCACTCTGGGTCAATGCTAATTGCCGTAAATTTAATTTCCAGCTTGAAGTCATTTTATGAGCGTCTAAAAACCGAACGTCTCAAACAACAAAAGTGATACTCATCCACGTTTAAGTTTTGCACAAAACTCTTAAACAAATAATTTGTTTTCATAAACTTATCATTCGAAAATATCTTCGTAATTAATCCAAACACAAACAAAATTGTCTGCTGAACTGGAAAATTCAAAATTCACAACTTGTAAAGGTCAGAACCATATGCCAAAAAAAAAAAAAAATTAAGATCGAAGTGCCGTTTCTACTCCTAGGCCTACAAATATAGGCTTAACTTGGAACATCCCAAAAGACATAAATGAGCAAAAGTCTCGAGCAGCATTCTTGAAAATTCTCACTTCCTGCCATGGATTCTCACATGCTGTCTGTTCCTCTTCTTGACACCCGACTTGGCAACCTTTAGGCTCCTGTTCACAGCAGTCAATCGTGCAAGGGCAGCCTTGGTCAGATCGGGCCTGTAGTAGTTCTTTGCGACCTGTACACCAAAATAACAATCACTCATTACTACAATTCCTACAGGCATATCATTATAATGACAATTAATAACTAAAAAAAGAATACAAAGAAGAAAAGCAGGGAAAAGAATGATAAAAATGTATTAGTTTGTGTCAACTCAGAAGCCAAGCGTGACAACTGTATTTCATTGCAGAAACCATAATAAAGGATTTTCTTTACTTGTTAACAGCTCATCATGGCATAAAAAAGTCGAATATTAGCAAGTCAGGAAAACAGTTCATTTACAAAAAGGTTCACAAAAATTGAATTTCCAAATTGAGAATTTTACGAGGATTTTGAACATATGTGGTGCTTTGCAATGGAAGCTCAGAAGCCAAGCGTAACTAGAGTATTTCATTGAAGAAACCATCTTTAAGGATTTCTTCTTACGTGTTAACAAGCTCATCACAGCAGGAAAGTCAAAACAGTAAAAAAAAAAAAAAAAATTGTACAGAAGACCTAGGTAGTTGAAAATCAGGGAATACCACTTGAGATGTAGCACTTGCAAAAAACAAGATGCCAGAACTGTGAATATGATGTATTCAGGAAAAAAATGTATAAAAAGTTTAAGATTATATTGACTGTTAAGAAGAAAGCTCAGAAGCCAAGCGTAACAAGTGTATTTCACAGAAGAAACAAAATTTAGGATTCTTCTTACATGTTAACAGCTCATCACAGCAGGAAAAAGTCACTAGTTATCACAATAGATAAAACGAGTTTTAACAAAAGTTATAAACTGATACATGAATTAATGCATATCTAAAGACTAATTACCATTATTACCTGGTTGATTATAGCATTCGACATTCTCCTGAACTCCTTTTTCATGAGAGACTTGTGGAGCAAGTCAGCAGGTTTGTTCTGCTTCTTGCTCTTAGTTGTTGCAAGTAAAACAGATTGATCTTTACCCCCAGGTTGAATGGTGACAGTTTTCTTGTTAGCCAAACCTAAATATACGCATCCAAAATT
This sequence comes from Coriaria nepalensis, assembly GCA_027186245.1. Taxonomy (NCBI): domain Eukaryota; kingdom Viridiplantae; phylum Streptophyta; class Magnoliopsida; order Cucurbitales; family Coriariaceae; genus Coriaria; species Coriaria nepalensis. The sequence goes on along the minus strand of CP114484.1, from coordinate 7,820,613 downwards.
AATCTTCATCAATAACTTGTACAAATACAAGTACTCTTAACAAAACAAAATGAATAGAACAGTCAAACATGACAGCCATAATTAGGAAGTTCAAGACTAGGAATTCAGAGCAGTTATTATACGTTCACATGCATTCATAAGTGATCCAAACCAGCCAACCTGAAAGAAACACGGTACAACTTTATCATGCATTCACCTAAAATGTACAAAGTACAAGCATAAAACATTGTGGATCAGATCATCATATCAAATAAATATAACATAACATTTTAGCCGACCTTTTAATTACCCAAAATATATTACATTCAACTTCTCACTCAATCACTGCTATCACCAAAACGGAGCAAAAGTAGACAACTTTCAGATCCTAATTTTAGTCCAATTTTAGAAGAAAAAAAAAATCATGAATCGATATCTATTTTCCCGGAATCCTCCTTTTCCACAAACAGAGAAGATCGAAACTCCCAAAACCAAAGAATCTCTTCCAAAAAATGAAACGAACATTTTCCACGAACCAAACAGATGAAAATAATTACCTGAATGCTTGTAGGAGTTGAGGTTGTAGAGGTTGTTGCTCTCCTTGCTGAACTGAACACTCGCTGTTCCATTACCGAACTCTTTCACCAAAAATGAGTTGTTCCTCTTCACGATCTCCCAAATGAGCTGTCCCGGTACTGTCGCCATTTGTTCCCTCTAACCTGCTATCTAAAATCGTACTGCCAATCGTAAGATGATAGAGGGGAGAGAAGGAGGGAGATAAAGAGAGAGCGCAGAGAGAGATGACCTGCTAGGGTTTCACTTCGGATGCTCTAATGTCGGAGGCAGGGTTTCGAGTGAAAAGTAAGAGGGATTATATTGCCCTACTTATAACAAAACCCCTAATTCACTTGGTTTTAGGGAAAGACGAGAAGGTCACCATTCTTTTAGATATATTACAGAAATGTCCTCATCTCTATTGAATTATCTTTTTACCCTTTCGAGGACTTAGCATCTCAAAACTCTAGTCTCGAATTATTGCTGTTTAGACAATTACTATGTATTTGGACAATTTTCTTCTCATAGAGTAATTAATACCTTGTACTTTTAACGGAAACGTCGTCATTTGCATTGCACGTGTCGTTTCAAGTCGGATCAAATATTTAAATTTGAAGATACTAAGGCTAGTTAAAAAAACATACAACGCATATGATATTTCTATTAAAAAAACAACCGGTAATTAAATTATAAGGAAAGTATAAAATGGTAAAATATAGATTCTAGTACAATAATATAGTGATTTTTGTAAATAAAAGAGAGAGAATAAGAGAAAAGAAGAGGAAATGTAAATTTTTTTCTTCTTATTATCATTAATTTTCTATAATATTTTTATTTATAAGCTCATCATAGCTTAAATATCAAAAAAATATGAGAGCTATAGTAATATTAAATAGGTAAAATAAAGGAGGATAGAAAAGAGATGAAGAGAAAAAAGTGAAAAAGGTATTAGGACACATATAAATAATTTTATAATAAGCATGATCATTCGGAGTTGGATTCGTTCTAATATCCAAAAATCTCGGATCCCATTATTCGAATAATATTCATATTTGAATGGATATCCGCTTGATAAATATTTTTGAGTTGGATTCCCAATAAAAAAGATTTATCCAAAAAGTAAAAACCTTAATTTTCTTCTTATTTTTTGATTTAGAATGCTTTATAAGCCAATCAACGATAGAATCGATATTTGTTGAATTCTTACACGATCAAAAAAACAACATATTTCTCTATCGGTAATGGATTTTAAGTCCCTTGAAAAAAGAAAGAAAAAAAAAACCTCAAAGTTTATTGAGCATAAAAAATAAGCCATTTTGAATTATTTCCATCCATATATTCAAAGGATTTTCACGCTAGAATAAAAAAATCATCCAAATTTCTCAATAAGGATTCCAAATCGTACTAGTTGAAAAAGGGATTTTCTTGCAACTTGGTGGTTTCCTAAGCAAATCATGGTTTGTCAATCTTGCTTCCTAGAACCAGTATGGGGAATACCACTTAGTGATGGTTTTTCAACGATTCATGAAGCTCGCTTCTTGACGTGCTTTAGTTATCACGAACAGCTGCATTTAGAGGGTGTTAAGAAGAGTTTTGATTTGCTTTCTCTCTCTCATACATCCATGGAAGATCTCGATTTCAAGAACTCAGACACGGATTTGGGTTCGTTAGCCAAGATCTATCATAGATGAAGGAGAAAAAGAGAGTAGGACATTGGATCCGCCCGATATTTGACTAATGGATCGCGTACTAATTCAAACATATTTGAATTTGAATCGATTTGTTTTTAGTGACTAGAATTTGATCTAAATTACTCGGATCTAACTAATCTGATCAGATATTTCAGATTCGGATCTGATAGCACACGTCTAATTCATAGCACTCCCTCTTGGATGTCAATAATATGGAAAAGTTGCTTCATTAAAACCTTTACGAGGAAAACTCAATGAAAAAAATCATGGTAAAGACAAAAGACTACATTATTCTTGTTCAAAATATGTATTAAAAATTGTCTCATTAAGAATCTTATCGGGAAGACCAAGTGGGATAAAACCTTAGTTCCTTAGTTATGGAAAAAAGAGTGTTGTGTGAATTTACTTCTCCTTATAAAAATATCACTTTAAGTCTTGAACCTATAAGGTTCAAGCGAATTTATTGAATATCGATATTACCATATTTGTCGACATTATGTGTGAAGAAAATCAACTTTGGTAAGATATGCTTTGTTTAGTCTATTATGACGTATCCTCCTTTCAATTGTGTTACGCATGCCACATTGTCTTCAAACAATATTATTGAACCTTCTTTCTTGGAAGGCAAGTCACATATCTCTCAGATATGTTGAAAATTGATCTTAGCCAAGCACATTCTTAACTAGCTTTATGATTACTAGTATTTCCACATGGCTTGAAGATGTGTAGTTATAGTTTGTTTCATTAAAGCACCATGAAATAATATGCCACCATTAGTAGATAATAGTTTGTTTGAGATTAAAATATGTGAATTAAGTAAATAAACTACATCAGCATAACTAACTGGTTCATGATTATAATTATTTGATTAAAATGAACCCATATTGATTACACCTCAAACACAAAAAAAAAATATTTGCCCTATTCAAATATCTTCATATTAGAGTATAACTCGAATTTTCTAATGTAGTTTACATCTTGTGGTATTGTAGGACGAAGTACATAATTATGTGTTATCTTTTTAAGCTAAAAAATGTTCATTTTTCAAATCAAGTAATTGAATAACCAATGAAATACTTAGTGGATATGTGCTTTATCCATATAAACTTTATTAGGATTTTTTATGTATAAGTTAATTGATTAATATGAATTTCATTAGGTATATGCTTGATTCTTGGCCGAGACTAAACTCTCTCTTTTTTTAAATATCTTTTATCTTGAATTCTTTCTTTAAGAAATCTACCAATTTGAAAGTTTTTCAAGACTTTCAATAATGTTCAAATTATCATCATATGTTACAAATTTAGATCTATGTTTTTTTATGATGACCCATAAAGAAGATCATTCTTATAATCAAATATTTACTAAGACATTTATATACGTCTGTCAAGTTGGCTTTAACCATATGGAGATATGAGTAGACTAATAGAATAAAATCTTAAATTTTGAATTACATGCTTCAAGGATTTTAAATCCTTCATGAAGTTTCATTAAGTATCAACATAAAGCGAACCATATAAATAAATTGTAATTACATGCATTAAATATATATTGAGTTTTAATGTTTCGCCACACTAATAAGATACTGAAAAATGTTTAAATCTATCACAATGGATATGTTTTTTTATAATCAATATCAAGTATTTGGACTACAGGTCCATCACAAATCGTTTATATCTTACGAATTTAATTTTTACAACTTTCTTTTTCATAAAAAATATGCTATTGGATCTTACTAGTTTTACTCATTGAAGTGTTCAAACTACAGTTTCAAAAAAAATCTTACATTTTATAATTTAGTTTAATTCTTATGAAATTATATTTTTTTTATTTTGGTGAATTATGTTTTAGTCGATATATTATTCGACTAATTTTTTTTCAAGATCCACACTTTTTTTTTCATAATATTAAGTGTTATTTTATATGTAAAAGTATTGTCGATAACTATTACTTTTTGGCTCTCTCTTTTCTTGGAATGACATGACTTATTAAAATATCTTTATCTATATAATTTTTAGGTATATGAATCTCTTATGCGGATTATGATTTGTTATGTCTAAGGTCTCTTCATAAGTACCCGCCTCCATAACTTTGACATCTAATACTTTTATTTTTCAAGGATTTTTTCCTAAAACTCGATTGATCTACCATGCTTCAAACATGTCTTGTATTAATTTTCTAAAATACGAACATAGTGTCTTATTGGGACATTAATTTAAGCTGATGTATTTGCAGCTGGATTATGTGACTTGATAACTATTTTAAGGTCAGTAAATGCATCTGACATTTGATTTGCTATAAATCAAAAGATGAACATCATGTTCACATTGTTTTGCATCAAGATCAATATGAGATTATGATAATTAGTACTATGTAACAATCTTTTTAAACTACTTATTTTCTAACAGTCGATAAATTTCGGTGTGAAAATATTTCTAATCAATATCTGATATATACTGAGCAATGGTCTTTGTGAGTTGATAAGATAATTTGAGCAAATAATCTCACAAACATTAGGTTGTGAGTTGATAGTAGACATACATGTGACCATTTAGTAGATGTATCTATTAAAATCATAAAAAAATAAAATAATAAAATAAAATACCTAAATGGTATATGTGATGGTTGTATGAGCCCACATATACCACCTTGGATGCGTTCTAGAAATATTGCTAGGAAATCAATTCTAACTTTAGTTGGTAATTAGTCTAATAACCAATCTGCACTTAGAACAAGCAATATATGAGAACTCTTTAAATTGAAAAATATTTTAATTTTTTAATAATGTTCATGTGATTCTCAATAATTATTCACATTGTTGATCCGAAATGCCCCAACCGGATGCTAAATTATATTTTAATCTATAAACTTCTCATTCATGGTAACATCTATTTAAATTATACTAATATTTGTGTAGTATAAGCCGGAGGAAAAGCATGTGACTCTTTCAACATACATTTCGAACTCAAGTTAATAATCTTAATATAAATGTAATCTATTTTCTTCTCATTTTTCATTTTGAAGTGGTATCCATTTCAATGGATATTATTGAAACTTAATAAACATACCGCTCGAAAAAAAATTATCTCGAGGATGCACTACATTAGCTCTTCTAGAGATTTAAATTAGTTTGTATTTTCTTTGAGTAAGGATCTGTTAGCTCTTATAGAGTTTCCAATTAGTTTTGTAGTTTCTCTGGGTAATAATATAGCTCTACTATATTTTTTTTAAAGTTTGGGGAAAGTACATATTATGCATTAAGATAAATAAAATAAAGTGTAAGAAAATATTACAATCAATATATAAAATAAATATCATAAATGAAATTTTTAATTTCTAATTTCTAATTATTATTAAAAGCACACAAAAATTACACATTAGAAATAATTTTAGTAATTATTGATATTCTCATGATCAATTATCCTTCTAAGATTTTCAATAGAATTTTTTAAGCTAAAAACCATAGCCCCCAAAATATATTGAAAACTAGCCAAAGGCGCTATAACTTTTGAAAATCACTCATAACCACTAGAAGATTATACTAACTATGACGAGTTACCAATAAGAGTTTATTTCGAGTTTAAGATTAGAAATGGTTACCAATCTTGACGAGCAAAGCGAGATGAATATACAACTTTGACTTCCCATGCAATCCGAGTTGTTAGAAGAATAGATGCATACATGTTCCTCATCTAATCGTTATCTGCATGATCCGTTTCACTAAGTTTATTTTCTACCTTAAGACTCAACACATGAATCAACAAGCTCGGTGAAAAGGGACAAAAAATTTAGTGTAACATTCACTAGGGTTTCGGCTAAGTAGAGAGGAGGAGGCATTATGATTTTCGGCCAACACTAATGGGATATATATAATGCTCCATTAGGTTTTAGGTTATTTAAAGGTTAACATACTATTTTGATTTGATTATCTGCTAACTTGGTCAAAGGTTCACTTAACTTAATTAAGTGAATAATAGGTTAAAACCCCATTCTATGGCTGACCACATCACGGTCTTATAACCCCTGTGTTTTAATAAACCATTTGATTAATTTAACATATGAAAATCTAAATAACAGTTTGACCTATTAACTATTTTAATGTCTGATTGTTAATTATAGACTTTAAGAGCCTTTTATAATTAAATAAAGTTCAAATATAATTTATTAGTTTATTATTAAATTAATGTCACACTTAGTTATGCTAGCAGAGCTGCATCACATTAGATTTAACAAATTAATAATTTACTATTTTACCTTTATAGTCAAACCATAAGTTAAATTATAATCTTACCCCTAAAATCAAAATGGTTTGTTTTTCCTTTTTTATGACGAATATAAACTGAGTTACTATTGAATCTTAATGTGTGTGACCGATTGAGTTTTACATCACGCGGCAGGAGGATTTCGTAAGATTTTATAATTTTATTTAATTTAAAATTAAATTTATTTAATTCATAATTAAATTCAAAACCCTTTTAGATTAAACGGTTAATTTAATCATCTCATTATTAAATTACCTAAACTTCCAAGTCAAGATTGCCATCTAGCAAAATATCAAGACTACACGGGAGATGAGAAATTATTTTCCATAAAATCCTATCATGACTAAATAAACAATCCCTTCATCTGCCAATGTCCTAATTCGTTCTACTACATGATTTAACTATTAAACCCTAATAGATAAATAATATAAACTATTATATTTTTAATTAATATCGATAATAAACCTACTAAAACTCTTTTCGTACCATACTACTTCGCAAAGATTCATTTTTCATATGACTTATTTCCAAATACATAAATGATGGATTCTATTTTGATCACTCACAACCTTCATGTGCAATATCTTATACCCAACGTTTTACCCTGCTTAACCCTTGGCTAGGGTCTATAAGAATAATGTCAAAGTATAAAATCTAGCACATAAGATACCATGGTAATCTCGGATCTAAGGATGACATATAATATAGTCCCTAGATAATTCTCATTAATAGTTAATTTTTTTTACCATTGAGAACTATCTAACTTTCATGTTCAATGAACTCAATCTCCACTAAGTACCCACATAATCATCCTGATGTTCCATTAACACCAATGGTCATGAAAATGACCATCCTAAACACTTTAGGTGATGGATTATGTGATTGTCTATCTGGATCATCAATGTCTATGCTTGATGATCCTATGTCCATCCTGTGACGTCTTAAACTTTAAGCTACTTGAGTCTTAATAAGCATGATCTCCATCATGGCTTTAAGTGCATAACTTAAGACACAAGATTTTATCATAATATGTATTTACTAAATATAAGATTAATTCCAACAATGTTAATAAACATGATAAAATAAAACTCTCTTTCAGTAATGATAATAAATAATATTTATTGTCTTGCTAATATCTGCATAAAGATAATATCATATAAGATATTTGCCTCATCGAGTCAAGATTCGATTGGCTTAACTGGCATACACTTTCAATCTCATACTTGCATTAAAGCCAATCATTTATGAATCTAATTCCCTTCTTGTCAAGATGGCAATCAAACTTTTTTTGGGAAAATGCTTAAGTGAATGGATATGTAATGTTGTCATCAATATCTATTTTTTCTATGTTGGCGTCTCCTCTCCCAATTATTTTTGGAATGAGGTGGTAACATCGCAGCACGTGCTTGAATTTATGATGAGATATATGTTCCTTTGCTTGCATTATCGCACCTTTGTTATCATAGTACACTTTTATGGGATTAACGATGATTGGAACCATTCGTAGTTCAATTATGAACTTTTTTTTATCTAAACCGCCTCTTTTGCTGTTTGTGAAGATACAACATATTCAACCTCAGTAGTAGAATACGCTGTTGTTTCTTGTTTGGAGCTGTGATGCCTATTTAGTTTTGGGTATAAAAAAATTAGTCTTAAAAATTTTAGACTAAGAATGATTATAATATTATTATATTATGATCATGAAGGGAAAAGAGGCGGTGGGCTTCACCAGCTCACCCTTCCATCTCTCATATTATGAGATAAGCATGAATAGATATTTATTAGTTATCAATTGAAACCATACACGTATCAAGCATTACTTGCGAAGTTAACCTCCAGCTACAACTTCATACTACGATCTCATCAACTTTGGTGGTTAGAAAAACTTCTCACCTCTCCTGACCCTTTGCAAAATTTCAAGCGAAAACCAAGGATTCCTTCCATCCTCCATAATATTGAATCATTGAAGGTGAAACTAATGATCCTCAAGGTCACAGACTGTAATCCTTATCTTCAGTTTGAAGCTCGATGATACTAGTGAAGGTTACTTCTCGTAAGAATCATCACTGCTATTGTACTCGAGATCTTTAGATCTTTTATAATAGATCAAGGTTCATACATCGTAACTAGTTAGTTAGGTTTCGAACACATCATGGTCTAAATGTGGGGTCGATGTACTCAATGCCTTCAATATATGAATGGGTCAACGGGGTCAAGGTCAACGCCTTTAATATGCAAAGGGGTTGACGCCTTCAATATACGAATGGGTGGGCTCGACACCTTCAAATATATGAATGACTCGATGGGTCGATGAGTTGATGGCTCGACGTGTCGACGCACTCAACCCCTCTAGTATGCGAAATAATCGACGAGGTCGATGGGTCGATGCACTCGATGCCTTTAGTATGCGAAGTACTCGACTGGGTCAACGAGGGTGACGGGTCGATGGGTCAACACCCTTGATGCCTTTAGTATGTAAAGTACTCGACTAGGTTGATAGGTCGACTGATCGACATGTCGATCGGTCGATGCACTCGATGCCTCTAGTATGCGAAGTACTCGATGGGTCGACGGGGTCGACGAACGACGTTTGCTATAATAACAACGATACTTTAATATTAAACTATGTGTTTGAAGTAGAATTATAGCTTGAAAGAGGGATATGAAGTGTACTTTAGTGATTTTAGCTATTTGAATTGCATTGGGCGTCCGTAATGATCATATTATCCATCTTTGCATGTTTTGGTGTTTAGAACCATTAGAGGATCATCCTACCACTCCATATGGGGTCTGAACTAATTAGAGCAATCAGAAGCCGATTGTGAGTTGATAATTATAACATATTAGTTTTCAATGGTTTTAAGATGAATAAAAGATGCTTATGCTAGCTATTTCATGACTTTCATTCTATATACTTGTGAGTTGATAGTTACAACATGTTAGTTTTCAATGGTTTTAAGATGAATAAAAGATGTTTATGTTATTTTATGACTTTTATTCTATATACTTGTGAGTTGATAGCTACATCATGTTAATTTTCAGTGGTTTTAAAAGGAATAAAAGATCCTTATGCTATTTCATAGTTTTGTTCTATATACTACTTTATGAAAGTGATTGAGTGGAAATAAGGATTTCATGAATGTATGCTTTATGTTCGGTAAACTATGTATTATATGGATTTGAAATGCATGAGATTTTGTGATGAGACCCTATTCTAGCATTGGGTTTGCTAAACTATGTGCATATAGTATTTTCTGTTATTGGATTGTGAATACCTGCATTGCAGGGTATAGTTATAGGAGATGACTCCTGTATGTATCGTCCCGTAGGTGGAGGAAAAAGTGGTGAGACATTACAGTGATGGCCCCTCATATTAAACTTATTGTAAAAGTGTTAATGAGAGCAAAGTGTCACGGGGGCTACCTCTTGAATTACTAATGGAAGCAAAGTGCCACGGAGGCCACCTCTTGAATTCCTAGTGGAAAGCAATGTGCCACAGGGGACACCTCTTGAATCCTACACTTACTGATTTTATGATCTACATAGACTCACTGAATGTTTGATGTTTTCGATTATGATAATAAGTATAAATATTGTAATGTATATCTTTAAAACTGATATTGCAATTGATTTTATTTGAGTTTATCAAGAATTGAGGTGAATCTATATTATTTTATGAAAGTGCGTTGCTTGGAATAGTTTCCGTGAATTGACATATCTACAGGTTTTTAACTCCTAATATGTGTTATCTCTCACTGAGTTTTATACTCATTCCTCTCTTTATTGTAAACATTTTTATACTAGGGAGGATAGAAAACTATATGTGGATTACACGACGGTTGCCTATTTGATCCTTGGATAACATTATGTCTAGTAGATTGTATTTTGGTGTAAACATAGAAACTTCACTGAGAAGCAGTATAGCATTACCGACTAAAAAGCACTATGTAATAATACTTAATGTATTGCAATCAATGCATGAGTAACCACAATGATAATACTACTTTTGAAATAAAATAAAATAATTGTCTATTTAATAATTGTAACATGAATGAAAGATGAATACCAATCAAGAGTCATATATCAAAATTTAAAGTTCAACTTTAACTTTAGAATATATATGTATATATATGACCCATTCTATAATTATAACGAAATAATGTACAATATATATCAAATTTCCTTACCTTGTAGATTTCAAATCAATAATATTAGTATATAAATGCTAATCAAAATTAAATTAGTTATTATTGCAAGCAATTCGGCAATAGAAGATGCTTTGGCTTTCAGATTATTGTAAGTGATCTTAATAAAATATGTCATTTTGATTTAATTAAATATACAGTTAATGAAAAATAATATAGAAGTGAATGTTATTAAGTAATTTGAAAATTAAATAAATATCAAATCGCATAAATAATATAATATTAAAGTAAAATAATTTATAAAATAATAGAGACGTAACTTTTAAAAAAATATTAAATAAATTATCATGTAAGAGGTAAAGAGAATATTTTATATATATATATATATATATATATCAAGCACTTTTAACTGTTCTAACTTTTGATCATGAACACTCCAAGTCTATCAAAACTAGCGATCAATCAGATGATGATACCAAGCAGGGTTTCTCCAATTTTATTTATTACTTCTCAAAATGTGTTTTTGTAATCATGACAAGAGTTATTCTTGGCTGCTCCCGGTGTAAAATGATATTTCTACTCCGATCATTAATATCAAATTCTATATTTATTTTTAATATTAAATATTAAAAATAATATATTATAAATGATTATGTAATATTAAAAATAATTATGTAGTTTGATATTAGTGATTAGAGTAGAAATAACATTTATACTCCGGGAGCATACAAGAATGCCTCGTCACGACCAAAAAATACATCTCAAATACAAACAAAGTCATGAAATATTACCAAATTGATGAGAAATTCTTTTATGGAGACAACTCGTGCACCGTTCTCGTGATCTTACCAAAAAAATGAACACTAACACTTGAGAATTGTTTTTATATACCATATTTATAGTAAACCGATACCGTTCTCGTGATCTTACCAAAAAAATGAACACTAACACTTGAGAATTGTTTTTATATACCATATTTATAGTAAACCGATTCATCTCAATCATACATTATTTTCAACATCACTCCTTACATCAACCTCGTACATAATTAAAGATCTCACAAGAATTTCTCCTAACATTTTCACAAGCCACTTTCTACTCCCAAGAGAGCAGAAAGACAACACACACACGCAGCAGATATCAATTAGTTAACACGAATCCATAAATAACGTCCTAAAATAAGGCACCACCACCTTCACAACTCATCGGCTAATAAAATGTTACATAATATATACAGAGCAGCAAAAACAACTTGCATTGAAATCATACTCCTACCAAATACAACATCAATGTACAAATTCTTCCTTTGCCTCCTCCCCTTTGATTTAAAGGGCAGACTAGACCATGGATGATGCTAAAAACTAAACCATAGTTCAATATATAAAAATAAAATAATACTCAAATTGTCGAAGAACCAAATATTCAACATCCTAATCTTTCCAGCCAAAACAGAACGAAAAAAATCCTAATCTTATTGGTTAGCTAACTTTATAGTCCGGAGTTTTTGTTGTCGCCCTAAGCCATTCACCGCTTCATTTATCCTACTAAACACTACTTTAAGAGGAACACAAGCAATAACCGGACCTCTTGCCTTTTCCACAACTATATTCTGCTGCTTTTGCTTTCCCTTGTCTTCACTACATTTCTTGTGACCAGTCAATGAAGAGAGTTTCCTAATCTTCTTTGATAACTGCCCTGATTTCTTCCCTTTGGAAGAATTGATAGGCAAAATTTGTTGTTTCAAGTCGGGTTCTATTCCACTCAATAGCACATTACAGTACCCGTCATTCAAAACCTCAATGCTTAGAGGATGGCCTATAATGGCTTTCCCGTTCAATTTGCTCATTAATGAGACTAAAGGAACATGATGTGGTCTATAGCTTGCTTTCACTTCAAGCTTAACATCATATAATGAATCATTATTCCTATTATAATTTCTGATATGAAAACCAGGTGATTTATATCGAGAGTGAACACTAAACCTGGATTGACGATAAGGAAGTAACCTTTGAGGCTTAAGAGAGACATCGGGCAATGCCTTTTGTCCTTGTCCTCTCATATCAGAAAGCATCCTTTGATCTTCATGTTTCCCCAAGACTTTTTCTGCATTCGCTAGTGAGGTGGAATTGCCATTTGAATTGATCTTTTTTTGATCACTTATGGTGGAAGATTTTTTCAGGTCTTGTTTTCTAGTTATATGTCTTGAATTCCTTTTCCCTTTTAACTGCCACTTCGAAGTACCTTTTTCCATCCTTTGACTGACATCATTATTGTTGTGAATAGGTAAAGAAGTAGTGGAACCGGATTCCTTAAGGCCTGAGGTTTTTGAAGAGATGGCTTCGGCTTTACTATGCCGATTGGATTGCCTTTTGAAGACTCTGACATGGGACCTACCTGATGAACCAAACATGGAGATAAGATCCAAAACACAGAAGAATCAGGTGTGACTGTATGAGACCAGAAAACAATAAAATCAAACAAATTTATAATGCTGGGCCCCACATCGTAAGAAATTGGAGTTTGAGCTAAACTGAAAAGCAGTTGTCCGCAAGTAGAATCTTCTTCAAAAAAAGAAAAAAAAAATCAGACTTTAGTTAATTTGTGAGGTGAACAAGATTTTGGCCAACTTGGATCCATGGTAAAGACACCAATATTTTGTGGGTCCCAAACTGTAATTCTATACACTAAATACAGGATATGATTTAAGATGTGTATATTTCAAGGAGTAAAGAAAGACAATTAATGATAGATTGAAGCCCAAGTACCAGTTAACAAGCATATGGCAGCAAGGATATGATGAAGAAATACAACCAAGACGACAGTCAACAGTTTAGGAAAAAGAGAAATAAGGGTCCATTTGGCAAATGCACCTGAAGCAGCTCACGCAGTAGATACCGCAGATGCATGAAAATAAATAAAAGTTAAGCAACCATTTGTAGGTAAGCGACATAATCTAATGACATATATATATAATATATGAATGTTCAAATCAAGCATACCTGCAGATTGCTTTTCATCCCCAACAAACGGCACATCAAATAGCCTATCAGAAGAATCATTCTCTGCCAAACCAGACATTCCGGAAGTTTCCTGCTCCTTCACATCAACACTAAAATCAGAAGCCTCAGAAGCATTCAAAGAGGCCGCTCCATTCTCACCAGACACTCCATTAATCTCCAAATTCTCATTCTTATTACCCACCACAGAAATACTCTTCTTCAACTCATTAGACTGGGACCCACTAGGCTTTCCATTACTCAAAGGGGACCCACATGAATCCGGAATCTCCTCATCACAAATAACGGGAACAGAGACCATAACAGTACTCTCCAAGACCTTTGTCAATGGCCTACGCCTATTTTTCCTCTTCAAGATTTCATTGAAATTGGGCAATTGAGATCTCTTTCTTTTCAATGAAGAAGAATACACTTTTATACCATTTCCAGGATTACCATTGGACCCGTTATTGTTAGCATTTGAGCCACATAGAGAAGCATTCTCTTGTTGAACTAGCTCCAATAAGCCTCCTCCATTCCGGCCTTTTCCAAGGTCTTCAAGTCCTTTCATACGCTTAAATCCTTCTGTTCCATCATCTTCTGAGTCATTTGGTGTTCTTCTCCTTCCCTGCCCAAGCTGCCCCACTTTATTAGAACTAGTATGATTTGGCTCTTCAAAAGATATGACTGATTGAGGTAATTCCGGGGCTGAATCAGGGCTATTTCTGAAATCACTCACATTACCAGAACCAACCTTTTCTTCTTCTTCTTCTTCCTCCTCTTCTTCTTCTTCCTCATTGCTATTGTCAAGCAGAGGAGGAGATTCTTGGGCTAAGATGTGATTCTCGCGTTCTGAAATGTACATCTGAGAAGTAAATTCAGATTGGTCCTTATCTGAACGAGTACTCTCAAGCTCAAGGGCATGGAGAATGGCATCTTCTCTTCTAGCATACTTCACTACTTTTTTACTAGAGTTTGCTAGTGAAGCCTTGGCTTTTTCGATGCAGTCATCGTACTCACCACAACGGAATGCCTTCACCCGCTTTGACTTTTCAAGATTATACCAATCGCTGAAAAACCAACAAAAAATGGAGCTCATTGTCAATCAACAAATTTTGGACCATATTATATCAACAGATAACCTAAAAATCAAAATCAAAAATCAAAATCATAAGCAATAGATACATAGGTAGAGAGGCCTCAACCATGGACATAGACAACTTAACAAGCATAATGTCAAAAATCGGAGTACTTTAACGTGTTAACCAAACTCCAAATTTGCAAACCCAATACCAAACGCACACTAAGGCTCCATTTGATTTGACTTATGAAACAATCTGGCGTATAAAAATAGTGGATTTTAGTTCTATTTTGTGGACCTAAACTGGATTTCATGATCCCAAACTGGACTTTCGACTCGAAGTGCCTAATGCTCCTAAATCAAGCGTAAGTTGCTGTGCTTAAGGCTTCTGAGATCCATTAAGAAAATGTATCAATTGCTGCAAAAATGAAACATCCTTACCTACCCACCCCCTCCCAAAAAGAATTTCTTCTATACGTTCTCCTATTGAATTCAGATATCAAGAAAGTGAATATCCATGGCATCACAGCATAGAAATTCCAGTGTTTGAGCAACAAAAAAATGTTATAAAAAAATTAAGAAAAAAAGAGAAAAAAAAAAAAAAAAAAAAATGAAGGATAAGAGGACAGACATGCTTGCATCCTCGCGACCCAGAAGCTTGACGGGAGTACCCGATCTTGGGGAAACAAGGCAACTCTCAGGCAAATCGTTCAGACCCATAATCCGACCCGGCCACCATGACCCGTTACGCCGGCGGACCCAAACCAACCCACCCACTGACGGATCAATGCCCTTTGTATTGTTCGCGTCATCAGAGCTCACCATTTCAAAAATAAAACTTCCCACCTCAAAATTAAGGGTGGCCAAAAACACCGCCGCAGATAATATCAGAAATTCCTTTTTCTTCTTCTTTTGCATGCAGAGAATGAGTACCCAGAAAAGAATATGCAGAAGACAAACAAAACCCAGTTGGTCTTTGTTTCCCCTAAAAGGTAGAGACGAAGAGAGGGATTGATGGGTTTAAGAGGGGTTAGAGATCTGAGAGAGAGAGATAGAGAAGAAATGTTTTGACTAAAAGTTATATCCAAATCTTTATTATCCTTTTTGTTGGTGCAGTCATTGAGGATATTTTTCTTACCTTTTTCCCCTCGGTTTTAGTTGTTGAAGAAGCACCTCATTTGGTTGAGTTCACAGAAGTGCACGGACAAAGTGAGATATAGAGAGAGAGAGAGAGCGACTCGTTGAAAAGAGAGTAGGAGTTACTAGAGATGGGGGGAGAGAGAAAACCCAAAAAAAAAAAAAAAGAAAAGAAAAAAGCCAAAAATGGGGAAGGCTGTTTTCCGAGTAGCCTAGGAAAAAACTATTTCCCTGGAGGGAATTGGTTTTCTTTTTATTTATTATTTTTTTAAGTGGTTTTTTTTTTCCAAATATTTTGTTCCTTTTCGCTTCTGAAAATTTTAACTCATTTTTTGCCCAGAAAAAAAAAAAAAAATTGACTCCCTTTTCATTTTTCAAACATCAACATGAGTTCTCATTATTTAAAAGTGAGGCAAGACCAATATACATTCCAAATTCAAAATTACACTATGAACTATGAACTTTTCAAAAAAATAATCATATTTATTTTTACAAAAAATTAAGAATTTGCATCAGAATTTTCATAATGACCCAAAATGATATATCTTGTTCAATCCGGTCATTAGAAATACGTATACAACTTTTTTTTACCCCCAGACCCTTCTCCTTCCCCAACTCTCCCCCCACTGCAACGGTGACTAATTGGTGCTGCCCCCTTCTCTACACACCAGATCTACTCTCTTTAGATTCGAATCTTAAGTTCAACAACTCTAGATTTGGAACCAGAGAGCGTGACAGAGAGAATAAAAACTTCAAAGTGTTGGCAAAGGGGGGGCAGCTACAGCAGGTAATATTTTGAGAACTTACATTAATTTCCCTAAATTAAGTTGATCGCCTTACTTTGGTCCTTATGCTTTGAAAGACTGTTCTCACCGCAAAATGATAAAGACCTGAACGCGCCCCTAATCACACACTACATATTTTATTATTACATACTCACAAAGGATGAGAAAACTAAATAAATATTCACATAAAAGATGAGGAAATATAGATAATAAGTAAGAACTAATAGATCATGGAGGGAATTCAAGTAGCAGGAAAAATCAGTACATCTATGGGGATTTTCCAAGATTCCCACATGGAAAAACAGCTTATAACTAGATTCCTATGTACAATTACTAAATTAGTTTTCCTTTTAAAGTGAAAAGATTTACCCACAACGATCTCAATTGAAGAAATCTTCTCGGCTTTCCGTATCACCTCTATCTTCACAGCTCTAGAAGTTTCCTATTGCGAGCTGAGTACTCTTCTCCAGTTTGTTCTGGGTTTGTTGTCTGCCTTTGCAGAGTAAATAATTGCATCATCAGGTCCTGTGGTGAAGCTATCCGGTACATCCAGCCGCTTGCTTTCGGCCTCTACTAGACATATAAGTTCTATTATCATTTTTTTTAAGAATTTTCATTATCATTAAAATTTATTATTGTTATCATTTAAGAATTTGTATAGATATTTATTATTTAAGTTATGTATTTTTTTATATATTATCACATAATTCAAAATTTAAAATATCTTTATTTATTATTTTTATCCATATTTTTAATAGTATACCTCTTCATCTATACCATCTATTTACCCCGTCAATCCAAAATTTGTCAAATCGTCGAGTTTGGTTGCCTCTGCATAAGATGAAACTATGTTAGACGGTCTCTCCCTAATCTTATCCACTATAAGAAGCTATATATAGATAACTTTTAATCTTTTTATTTCTAATTCTATCATTTCATATTTTATGATACATTTATTTTAATATATATATCTTTGTTACTATCATCTTATACATATATTGTCCTATAGAGTATAGCTAGTCGAACGATCGACTTGTAACACTTTTATTTTAATCTTGCAAGCATCATTATGATCTACATTCTCTCGAATGTTCTCAGATTTTTTGATAATAGATCATAAATAGCAAAAAACTTCACAATATGGGATATTAACTGTCAATCTCTATTAGGTTACCCGTATTTTGAAATTCATGGTCAAAATTATAAGCGAGATATTCAATTTTTAAGTAGCTAATTTTAAAACTCTTACTTTCTAAAGCCTCACATCACCTTTTAGTTTGCGATTTACACATTCTTTAGTTTCATCTATTAAGACGGTATTATCTGCAAACAACATATATCAGAGTACTTCATCCTGAATATATTTCGTCAACTCATCCATAGCTAACACAAATAGGTATGTCTTAATAGATGAAACTTATATCCGACCCTTAACGGAAGTCCTACTGTAATATGGAATTCTTTAGACATCTCACTTACTGACCTAATACTAGTTACATGGTACATTTTTCCTTCAAAATACCCATCATATTAATTCCTTAAACACTCTATTATAGGCTTTCTCTAAGTCGATAAATCCCATATGTAGCTATTTTATTTTTCTTTATATTTTTCTATCATTTATCTAATTAAGAATATTGCATCCATCGTAGACCTACCCGACATAAAACCAAATTGATTCTTTAATATATTAGTGATACTCATAAGTCTCTGTTCTATAACCCTCTCCTAGAGTTTCATTATATGATTCATAAATTTTATCCCTCTATAATTTTAGCAATCTTGTATATCTCATTTATTCTTATAAATTCGTACCATAATGTTATGTCTCTATGATTCTGACATTTTTCTAGTATAAAAAATCATTTACCTAGTCAGCCATTGGAACCCCAAGTTCCCTCAAACACTTCCACACCTCAATTGATATCTCATCCAGTCCAACTGTCTTTCCCGATTTTATTCTTTTTAATGTCTCTCTTACTTCCTCAACACTAAGATGGAATACTAAATGTCTCCCTTCTTCTATCTCAGATCTCTCTAAGCTTAATACCTTTGCACTTGTCCCATTGAGTAGGTTCTTGAAATAATCCATCCATCTACCTAAAATAACTTTATCCTGCATTCAAATTCTACCATTTTCATGTTTAACACACTTATCATAACTAAGATTCTTAGTTTTCCGATCTTTGACTTTCCTTATCTTGAAGATGTCTTTCTCTCATTCTTTTGTACATAACATATTATACAAATCATTATACACTCTCCTCTTAATATTCTCTATTATTTTACTATTTAATTTCTTAACTTGTTTATGTAGCTCATACGATACTTGGATTTTATCTTTTTTGGGCCTCATATTTCTAAATTTACTAAATGTCAGCTCAATATGTTAAGAAAAATTGAATATTAGTCTACATTTCAAATTATGATATGTCCGGAAAAAGAAAAATATTAAATTTTCGACCTCAATGGTGATCTAAGAGTTAGAATAAGATACTAATCGATTATAAATAATTATAATATATTAAATTAATCTAAAACCTTTAGAAATGGAAAAATAATAATAATAGTAAAATTTATGATATGTTTTAAGTTGTAACAGTCCCGCACACCTCTCGAAAACTAGTCCAAGAATGATAAAAACAGGTTTTTGAAAAGTTCAAAAGTCAAAGAAAGTGATTTAACTTGCCGCACACGCATTCGAAAGGAAGTTGTTGATTGCTTGTCAATGTTTTCCTTCTCCAACTATACATCCACATATATACAAGCCAATAAAAAGGAAGAAAGAAAAAATGCAGCTAACAAGCTAGCTGCTGCCATGGCTATGACCAAATCTCTGTCTCTTAACAATATCAATGAAACCACAGAAGATGACATAGTTTCAGCAAAGCGTAGGAGGTTTGATCGTTGCTTTACGTTCATGGCGGAGATTAGAGTGGAACCGGCCACAAAGTCATTAAAAGAAATGGATGCAGATAAGCTCAAGGCCGAGATCAAGAGGTGGGCTAAGGCTGTTGTTGCTTATGCTCGCCAAATTAGTGGTAAATTTGGTACTACACGCAGAGGCTAGGGCCTCCTATTACTCCTAATTTTATATGTGTTTGGATGAACGAAATGGATACTTTTTAGAGGGGGCCATTTGAATTTGGAGCAATTTCTATCGGATGATCAAAAAATATTGAGGAAGAAAGGACTATAAATTGTTGTGAAGGGAGGCTCGAAAGAAGGATTGGTTGTGTAGTGGAACTTGAAATGCGTTTAGTGATAGAAGTTGAAGTATATATGTGATTGAACTGATTTGTAATTGTATTTCGATTGTTCGATTAATATGTTGTTGGTAAGAATTTGTTAGAAAAAAAATGTAGATGTAAATATTAACCAAATTCATCTAAGAATAGTTAAGCATGAAAGGTTTAAGGAAGGATCCTTCCCTTATACCCATCTAACTTCTATTATCATAATCATTATAGGATAAATTAATATGAGCTTTTTATGAAACAGGGTTATAGGATGGAATGAATATACACCTGGTCTAATTCAAGTTAAGCAAAACTCTCCCTTAGAGTAACCATATCTTCAACCTTCTCAGAATCAAGATGCTTCTCATTTAGAGTCTCGAGATTGATCGAGCTCCAGGAAAAAGAGATCATCATCGTCAGAACAACTACAAAATCCTCTTGCTCATATATCCGGTACTTCAGAACAATCCATCTCTTTGATACACCTAATCTGTTCCAACTCTCTTTTAGGTGTTATTACCTATTTGCTCCACGATTCAACACCACCATACTCTTTCATTACCCACAACTCATGAATGTTCTACAACCCCAAAAATTGATCAAAGCAAGTGATCTACTCATCTCTATTAATCTTAAACCATACATTCTTTACTTATCCTAAAATTCAAAAGCATGAATTCTAGGAAGCATAATCCTCTAGAATTCCTCATCTCCAATATAAAAAGAAAAAGATTCGATCTTTGGTTTTCTATATTTATCTTACATAATCCAATGCATACTCGATTACCCAATATTAGATAGCTACTAATACGTGCACTAACAATTTGAATAACATTATAATTAGCAGGAAAAGTAAACCTTCTCCATGAATCCCAATTTCATTATCAATTTCACATGAAGCCTTACAAGTATGTTGAATACTTTTAGGGTGAACACCAATGTAGACAACACAAGGGAATAATTTTCTACCATAACTTCTTATGTAAAATAAATAGATATCTCACAATCCAAATGAAAATATAATCAAACAACTACAGGAAAAGAAACATCATAATTTTTACAAGGAAACCCCTCCAATATGAAGGGATAACCATGGAAATTAGTGGCAGAATCATGAGGGAAAAATAAGCACAAACAAATTATATAGGCTAAATAATCATTTGCGTGGTCTATTCATTTTCATTACTAGACTTTTAAATATTTCATTTAGATCCTTAAGTTATGTGGTAGAGATAGTCAGTCATTATCAAGTAAATCCTGATTTAGAACACTAAATAATGGTAAAACATATTATCAAGTATTTTCGGAGAATGAGAGATTATATGCTTGTTTATTCATGTGGAGACCTGAACCCTCACTAGATACACTGATTATGATTTTCAATCATATAGATATAGTCGAAAGTCGACTTTTGGATCAGTGTTCACACTTGGTGAATGAGCTGTAGTCTGGAGAAGTATCAAACAATCAAGTATTACAGATTCTACCATGGAAGTCGAATACATAACAGCTTGTGAAGAAGCGAAAGAGACGGTTTGGCTCAGGAAGTTCTATATGTAGCTAGAAGTTATTCCATATATGGATAAGCCACTAATCCTTTACTATGATAATAGTGGAGCAGTGGCTAATTCAAAAGAACCGAGGAGTCACAAGAGAGGCAAACACATAGAAAGGAAATATCATCTTATTAGAGAGATAGTGCGTTAAGATGATGTGATAGTTATAAAGATAACATCGGAACATAACATTGCGAATCTATTTACCGAGAAACTTCCAATGAAGTGTTTTAAGGATCATGTATGCAATTTAGGGATGAGGGAGATGCCTCACTTACTTCAAGGTTAAGTGGGAGTTTGTCGGGCATAGTGCCCTAAAAGCATGTGATGAGTATTGTTTTATGAAATTAATAAAAGTGACATTTTTCTATATAATTATTGTGAATGTATTATTATTAAATAATGTGTATAAATATTAGAAAATTTCAAATTCATTAATGTGGCTATAATATTGTATTGGTACGAGAGGATTAAGATTATAGGTAATGAATTAAATTATCCATAACATATTAAAGTATGAGACATTTAATTTATGGTTGCTAGTATGGTCCGCTAGCATTGTGAATGCAATGAATCTAGATCCGGATCACTGATGTAGATAGACATCTTAATGCATGTATTTTATATAATTAGATTATATATGATATGACCCGATATGAATTAATTCTTTATTAAAATACCGTTTGCCATAAAAATTTTTATTCATATCAATAGATGATCATATGTAGATCGATATGAATCATAAGTGGTCATGAACACATGTTTATGTCAACTAAATCTTTTGATTCACTTTTCATGGTTTATTTGTAAAACATGCTAAAGACTTTTTGTTTCAAAGATTCATTGGGATAAGTGGCTCGGAACGTGGTTTACAGATATGAAATCCAAACCTTTTTCATAGAAGATTGTATATTGGTTCCCTTGAGGGTTAATTCTGGAACTGAATGGTTTTGAGCTCAAATTTATAATTAAGTTATAAATTAACTGCTCACTAGTGGATTAATAGTACTTAAAGATAAAGAAATCATTTGAGAGGTAAAACGGTAATTTTGATCAACTCTAATTATCAAAGAAATTATTGGAGGATTAGATTATATGTAATGATAATATTAATGAACTACTATAGATAGCTCAGTAATATGTTCTATAACTGCAAAAGTACAATATCATATTTTTAGTGGAATAATATTTGGATTAATAAATTAGATTTATTAGATTAAAGAGTTTAATTAATAATCTAATTTATTGGAGCTTGGAATTATAGGTTTATGGTCCCTAGGTCACCTCAATAAAACACTATATAGGGTAAGAATGACAAAGGTTGAAAAAAAAACTTATTTGCAAAAAAAATTAGTTTTCTGAAGCAAAATTTGTAATTATGAGATAATTAGTGTTAATTAATTAAATTAAATTAAAGGATATATTTTAAATGATGAATTTCTAAATTCATATATTAAATAATAATATATTTGATTTTGAATTAAATATGTTATATATAATATTAAATTGATATGAGATATTAATTTAATATTAAGATTATGTAAGTCAAATTTAAATTAGTTTGAGAAACTAATTTAAAATTCAAATATGATATGATTTGATTTAAAATAGATGAGATTCTATTTTTAATAAGATTTGAATATGTTTGCCTAAATCAAATATATCATTCAAGATATGATATGATTTGAAATAAATAATATTATATTTTAAATCAATTTGAAAATTTTTGACCATATCAAAAATATCATCTAATAATTATCTTATCATTTAATATTATAATTGTGTCATGAATTCAAATACATTTTGTTGGAATTCTATAAATACATCTTGTTCTAATTATTTTATGGTGCAAAAAACATAGAGAGCTTTTTCATAAAAAGAAAAAGAGAGAAAATCTTGTGATCTCTTTGTGCCCACACATGACCTAATGTGTTGAGAATTAATCTGGAAGATTGTGGTGTGAGTCTCCTCGAATGATTCGCGTAGGATAAGGTATGATCACTTCGCATAACTATAAGATTAATTTATGTATATCTAAAGGATCGCTAAAAGTTTTTTAGAAAATTTTTGTTATACATTAGGACCAATAATCGTTTCCACTGCGAAATTTTAAATCCATTTCACCAACAGAAGGTACCTAGAATCCACCGTTGGGAAACCCATGTCGTATCCCCTCAGCAGAGGAAGCAATGTCTGCCTTTGTTGGTGGGTTGGCCCATCCACTAGTAGACGATGGTCGGGCCGACCTTGGGGTAAATTATGAAATGGAAAACCGGGTATCCGTTATGGGATGGCCGATGAAATTTCTCTTTGGCCGGCTCTTACCCCTAAAGGATCACCCAACTTTTATACTAAACTTAGTTACTATGAGGTTTAGGTTCGTCTCAACTATTTCCTCCCACTTCCCTTGAATCTTGGCTAAAGCTCTCCACTTCTTTATGTATTTCGGCCATACTCTTCCTTGGTTAAGAATTGGTCAAGTGAATCTCCACTTTTTAGGAAAATGTTGTCCATCTTTTTGGGGAACCAATCAAGCTTGGTTGAAATTCTTCATTTTCTCCAGGTATTTTGGCCAAAGTTAATGTTTCACTCTCTAAGTTTGGCAGAAATTTCTTTTTCTCACTTTTGAGCCAACCAACCAAAATTTTAATAAACTAAGCTCCAAATTCATCCAACCTCTTTCTTTGGCCAAAAAATGGGCTAAAATAAGATTTTTTTTGGCCACTTTTTCGGAAAAATATGATTCATCTTGTACCCCTAATGTATCTTAGCTGGTTTTTTCCTTTTGTTTGCCAAATTTCTTATTTTTCACAGGCATTTTTTACCATCTTTCTCCTTGCCCGATTTTCACAGTTCCCAAAAAGAATTTCGGCTAAACTTATCTAGCACTAGGGGTTTTGGTAGTGCACCCCCTAACGAATCCAATCAATTATTCATATATTTAATGATATATATATATATATATATATAATATAGGTCAAATTATCAATTTTCAATTATGAATTTATTAAGCTTCAAATACTTGAACTATGTTGAATTATGTATTCGATATTATTTTGAAATTTTGATACAACTTTAAGTATGGTATAACATGTTTGTCGGATTGATAGTCTTAGTTTATTTTTCATTTTTTGATTTAAATATGCATATAATGTTAAATATTTTATTTAATTGGTTAAAAAATTGCATTCAATCTGCTCATCTTAGATTGATAAAAGTTCAGATATAATCTTTTTTTTTTTTAGATAGAGAAATTAATAAACCGTATCTTTTAAATTATGATTAATAAAAATTGCAAAATCTAATATATGCAATTCATGTTTCGCCTTAAGTTGTTACTCTTTTTATTTCTTGGCGGTCAAAATATTACCGCGTACGAAAAGAAGTGATCTTACGGTTTCAAATTATGCAACCTATGTAAAACGCCACGTCAATAATATAATTTTTATTAAATTTATATCCCTCTAATTCTTGTTTTTATAATTTGGCCCCATCTCCATTTCAATCCCTTTTACCCAACCACCGCCCTTCTCAAACAGCCTTCCGCCGCCATCAACTTTTCCTCCAGCGTGGCAGCCACTGTTGAGCTCCAACTTCTCTATGGAATCGCCTAATCTAGGTTTAAACCCGAGATAAAAAATCTAGGTTTGAACTTGAGATCAAAACTCTGGGTTCACACGGATCCTAAGAACTTTAGAAAATTGTTAGTATCATCAAACCTAGGAGTGAGCAAAGAAAAAAATCATACCAACCGAAATCGACGGACATCGATAATTTTTAGTCGGTTTCGGTCGGTTTATTTAATTAAATTTCCATTTTGATCAGTGCACCAACCAAAACGATTTCAGTTAAATCGGTTGTATGTGTATTTCGGTCGGTTTCGATACACCAACCGAAACGCCGATATTTTTTTATTAATTATAATTTTAACTCTAGCCTCATCTCAATTTCTATTTTAGTGTTTGTCGTGTTTGTATAAACTTGAAAACTATTATTTAAGCAAAATAATTTACAAATAAGTGGATTGTTTTTTACATTTAATACCAAAAATTGTTTGACTTGTTGTATGCTCATTTAGATGATATTGAGTTGATGAATTATAATTTTATGATATATTTAAATATCATTTTGATTATGATATTTTTATTAGTCATTATAATATCAAATTTTCTTCAAAAATAATATTAAATGCATGTAACTCTACTAAATAAATTATTAAATAATATAAAAATTACATACATCATAATAATACTATATGCTTATCACTTACATATATTATAATACTAATATATGCTCATCAATTACATACATCATGATTTTTTTTTTGTTGGCCAATTCGGTGAAATTTTGAGGCGTTTGTGGTTTGAGTCGGTTTCGGTTCGATTTTACTGAAAATCGAATTTTGCCCAATCCTTATCTAACCTTCATTTTTGTCTCTCCCTTTCAAATATGTTACTTAGCTCTTTATAATTTCAAGTCCTTCTTTCACAGCGAATAATGGCTGTTCAATACAAGATCCCAGAATATGCTCACATATCTCAATATTGTAAACATCTGCTTTCTCGCATATTTGTTGCAAACCCAGCAAATGTACTTATACAAATTTCATGTGAATTTTGACATTTATGATTTTACACATTAATCCATGCAAGAAGGTGTTGATTTTCTATCTGTTCATGGTAGAGCAGAGATCTTCAAAAGGAAAACTGTGATTTTTATATATTTATATTTCGAACGCAAATTTAGAAGGATCCGTGTGAATCCAGATCTTCGATCTTTGGGTTCGAACCCATATTAGGCAATTCTAGAGAGAGAAGTGGGAGCTCAACGGTGGCTATCCCATCAGAGGAGAAGTTGATGGTGGTGGAAGGCGTCAGAGGAGATGTTGATGGTGGTGGAAGGGTGGTTGAGAAGGGAGGTGGTTGGAAAAAAGGAATAGTAATGGAGTTGGCAAAATTATAAAAACTAGAAATAGGTGATATAAATTTAGTAAGAAGTCATATTGCTAAAATGGCATTTTACATACCCTGCATGATTTGAAACCGTAAGAGCACTTCTTTTCCTACGTTGCAATAAATTGACCACAGATTGCATAAAATTGTATCAGATACAGTTGTTTAGTATATTTGTGAGTTGTGCCACTCATGACTCATGTAAGAAAGCTACGCCACGTGCTGTGGGTGACGGCAGCTTAACGCTACCATGTGCTGCCACTCTAGTTCTTTGATCTCACGGAGTTCAGATATAGTTGAACGGTCACGATGCCCTCCTCTGTAGCGGCACTTAAAATCACATTAGCCTTGTCCGCAAGCTTGTTCAAGGCTTATATAAGCTATATACGTGAACCGGACAAGCTGAGCTCTTTTAAAAATTATTATTTATATTTATATACGTGAAAACGATAATAAATACAAAATTCATTTTGATCTAACTTGTTATTTAAGATGCCATCATTTTTCCCTTTATTTTAATTGTAAGACTAAAATGCTATTTTACTTAGTGAAAAAGAAAATTTAAAATTCAATTTTTGTATGTAATATTAATCTGTTTTTTCTTCTTTTACCAAATAAAAGTAGGTTTAATATGACTTTAAAGAGATAAAACAAGTAATCGCCTAGTGTTTTGCAAATTCAAGTGTATATACAGTCATGGCCGCCTTCTCTCAGATGTGCACTAAACATACAGCACGGTCAGGTCAATACAAGTGGGAGTTTTTAAGTGGGTTAAAGGTTAAAAGTTCTACGCATTAAGAGTTAAAGACCTCCTGTATTTTAAAAATATAACAGTTAAATCCTTATATTTTTCAAATTTACGAAACACCCCCTTTTATCCAAAATTCAATTTTCAACAAATGGTTTATTGAAATAGCACGATGAATCAACATGACTCGTTATTTAGAAAAAAATTCTATACTTTTTCTATTACATTTAGATTGCAAAATTTTATTGAACTTAATTTTTCCCGCTAAACTTTCTCTTTTCTTCTTCTTAGTTCTTTCACCAATCACCAACCACGATTGCCACCACCGAAAGTCACCTAGTCATTCCCCACTGCCTTCGCCTTGCTGTTTGGCGCCACCACCATGCCCCACCCTTTTCTTCTTCTTCTTCTTCTTCTTCTACTCTTCCCTCCCCTCAACCTCATACCCAGATCCAACATATGGGTTCAATTTCGAACCTAGATCCACTTCTGAGTTCGAATTGAAACCATATTCATTTCTGGGTTCGAATCGAACCCATGTTCGAACCATATTCATTTAGAGGGGGAAAAGAATTACAAATTTGAAGATTTAATTTTAATAAATTTAACTAGATATATTTTTGCTTAAAGAAGAAGGTGGTTTGTAATACTTAGTAAATATAATGATAAAATTATAGAAGTTTATGAGAGTAGTTTGTGTTTATTGTCCAAATGACTGAACTTTGAAGTAAACAGTAAGATATTTAGATATGCTTTAAAGTTGAGTGAGAAAACATTTCATAATGACAGTTGACATTTGTTTTGTGTTCCTTCTAACGCTTCGTTCATAATAATAGTAATAGAGTAACGTCCCCCCACGCGCAATTTTGACAGATAGAAGAATTTTTAAAATTACTGTTCACTCTTATTCTATTCCAAAGAGAATTATTATTTTATTGTTAAATAAGAGATCTTAAATGACAAGAATACGACATTAGTGGAAATTACTTGGACTCTCCAGAATAATCTGCTTTACCAAAAATACCCACTAAAAGAGAAAGAGAAAGTTCCATTTTGTTTTCCTCTCTCGCCCCTTCTTCTTCCTCTCTCTACTTGTAAGTCTCCATTAAAAGTTACAGAAACAAAGAAACCTTCTTCAAAAGTTTGGGCCCTGAACTAAAGTCCCAATTGAAAAGTTATGACTCTTTTTTTTTTTTTTTCCCTGAAGTACTTTTGAGATCAAAGTGAAGAAGAAGATAATTCAAGGGGGAGGTCATGAAAAACTTTTTCAGTTTGAATGAATATGTAAGTTCCCCTTAATTTTCTCCGTTGTTTTCTTCTATCTTCTCTTTCTTCTTCTTTGTTTTACTAATTCAGGAAAATAAAACTTAATAATCTCCTTCTGGGTTTTTCATCAATTGATTTCCAAACTCACCCAGGAAAAAAAAAAAAAAACCCTCATTTCAAGAAAGTTTTGTAGCACTGAAAAAAAGTTCCAAAAAAAAAAATCTTACACAATGCAAGATTCAACAATATTTCAACCCATAAAACCCCAATTTCCAGAACAAGAGCAGCTGAAATGCCCACGCTGTGATTCCACAAACACAAAGTTCTGTTACTACAACAACTACAATCTCTCTCAACCCCGACACTTCTGCAAAAACTGCCGCAGATACTGGACCAAAGGCGGCGCCCTTAGAAACATCCCAGTCGGCGGCGGAAGCCGCAAAAACGCAAAGCGAGTTTCAAATACCAAACGTTCCTCGACCTCCTCCACCTTATCATCCTCTTCAGCTTCAGCTCCACCGACCTTACCACCGGTTCAAAAGCCCGATTCGGACCCGACTGGGATTTCCAGCAATAATAATCTTAATAGTAATAATAACACCGCCGTGAATCATCATCAACACAGACGAATGCTGGAAATCATTCCGGGCAGTTTCAGTTCGCTTCTGGCATCAAAGGGGCAGTTTGGGAACCTTCTGGAAGGTTTGAACCCTAATGGGTCGGATTTAAAAATGGTGCAAATGGGTGATTTTGCAGAGAATTTGAATTCTGGGCATGAATTGAATTCTGAGTCGGATCTTAATTCAGAGCTGGAATTGCAGAGAGGTAACAACAACAATTCTCAGATTGTTAGTCATAATAATAATTTGCAAAGTGGTGGTGATTCTTCAAACTATTGGGGAACTGGTAATGGCTGGCCTGATCTTTCAATTTACACACCAGGAAGTTTTCGATAGAAAAATTTTCCAACTACAAAAACAAAATCAGATTTTTCGAAGATGCGGATTTGATCATCCACCACCATCATCATCAACTTGACCTTACTAATGGTGAATTTGGTATATTTAACCAAAAAAAAAAAAGAAAAAGAAAGATAATGTTGGGTTTGGCTTATTGTTTGCTCAAATTGAAGGTTTATAGGCTGAAACTGAAGTTTGGTATCCAAAGTAGCGTTTTAGAGGGTGTGACATAACAGTAGCAAAAACGAATGTTTTTTTTGTGTAATCCTTTTTCTCTCTCTCTCTCTCTTTTTTTTTTTTTTTAAAGGTTAATACTTGCTTTAGAAGGAAGGTTGAAAATATATCTTTCATGCCCTTTTTTTTTTTGTTATTATAGTGTGTATGATTTAATAGTATGTAATGGTGAAGAGTGGGCTTGTTTCTTAAATGATATATATTATTGTAATGGTTTTTCCCCTTCTTAGTTTTGTATATATAATTATGATATGGGTGAGAGAGATATAGTGCAATGTTGAAAGATTTTTTCAGTGTTGTGTATATATATGTCTTTTGTCATTCGAGGGGTAGACAAAGTAATAGTATTCTTTCTTCCTCGGATATCATTTCTTGTTTTATAGTATCCTTATTTTGATGTCATTCTTCCTCAAACATGCATTGCATAAAATTCTTGGTTTTTTCTTTTATTTTTTTGGTTTTTTTTGTTGCTGTTGTAATATCGGTCTCCATACCCCCATAATATAATATAAAGTGTTAAATAAAGTATTTTAGGTTTGAAAAAATTTATCTTATATATGATATACAGTCGGTACTTATCATTTTTATACGATGAGTGATGTAATATATAAATGTGTTGTACTTAGTTGTATTGTATTTGGTATGTTTATGTGTGTAATAATGTCTCTTTTAGGTTATTTTGCTAATCTAAATTGGATTTTTTGTAGGTCGTAAACCAACGTTAAATCTAATGTGGGTATTAATTAAGCTTCTTAAATGATTTCATTATAGTGATGGACAAATTCTTTTACCTATTATTATTATTATATAAATTCATTATTAATTTATCAATTCCTTTTATTTCACTATTTTCTCGTGAGGTCTCATTTGGTTCGAAATAATAATAAAATGAAAATGATTTTTAATTTATACTTGAAAGAAATCATTTTTTTTTTCATTTCCAATGAAAATATGTATCCATTTATGTGAGGTTTTTTTTTTTTTTTTGTATTTTTTAAATTTTATTATTGTATATATCCATTGAAATTTTTATTATCAAGGTATGTATCCATTTAAAATTTTGAAATTTTTCTTCAAACGGATACAAAAAAAATAAAATCATAGTTCTATTCTTAATTTTATTCATATTCATTTAATCTATAATTAAGCAAATATAAAAAATTATCATTTCTATTTTTGTTTCATTTTCCTTGTCATTCACATTCGTATTCTTACAAAGAATCAAATCAAATAAGCCCTGAAAGTGGTTAGTAAGAAGGTTTAAGTTAGGAGAGCAAAAGTTATGTCGAGATTTGGAGAATATATTGATTTCGGTTCTAATTTTTTTAGTATCGGTATTAAGATTCAACCTAATAGTATTGATTTGATACCGGTAATTTTAGTACTGGGAAGTTATCGGGATCTGATTTATAGACACACAAAAAATTAGATTTTTTTTTCTTTTTTGTTTAATGATAAATTGATAAAAAATAATAAGAAGAAGAGAATATATATATATATATATATATATATATATATATATATATATATATAAAAGTGAAGGTGAATTTTTTTTCTTTTAATATTTAATAATAATTAGGCTAATTTTAAAATTAACTCCGATCCCCGGTCACTTTTAATGATATTAGGACCGGTCACCGATAATGGGATCGGGGCCAATTTGATATCTTAATTAGTACTTAATACTTATATAGGTTTAAATTGGTAATTTTGTCGGCCCTTATTCTAAGGTGTTTCCTTATAATAATGTCTACTTCGTATTCATTTCGCTTGCTAAAGAATTCAAATTGGATTTCATTTAAATTGATGTGATGTTGAAGTCAATTAGTCATTGGAGAGGAAGGGAGGAGTTGAATAATCGTCAACTGCTATTGTCTGATCCGGGCCCACAGCGCTTGACGTGGTGGGGTCGGACCACTCAGTGGGCCACACCATTTCTTCTGCAACAACTCACGCCCACTTGTGTAGGGTTTGCTTAGTCTTTTTGGCTTTAAGAGTCGATAACAAGACAGAAACATTGGACCCTACACAAACAATTAAGCTTTGAAAATTTAGGTGTCATTCATGGACCCACCATTGAAATCTATGATTGAAATCCAACCAACACTCTTTTCAAATGGACGGTGATTGATGAATTTTTTCTGTTGTGAGGGTGTAACGTGAAGAAGCAGCTAATCTACTCCTACTTGACTTTGCTTACCAATTTGCGTCTTTTCTTTCCTTTTCTGTAGATCAGATAGCAAATTTGGGTCTTTCCCTTCCCTCTGAAGGGAGATCATCAGATGGCAAATTTTGGGAGGTTGAAGAGGATGACTTTTTTCCTTTCATGGGTTGCCCTTATTAATTGATGTAGGCTAAATCCGTAATAATAATGAATAATTTGGAATACGTGTAGCATAATGAGTTGTGTTTTATGTCTAAGAACATATAAATAGATCAAGAGGCCTCCTCTAGCATCTTACCTTAGTTGAATAACGATCTCAAAGCATGTCAACCTAAGGATGATATGCTGTTTTTTCCCCTTCTCATTTTATGTAAATTTGTGGCAATTTCATTTTTTTTCTATCACCCATTTTTACCAACGTCACTGGCATACGGCTTGTAGTCATTTCTTTAAGCCGACAAACTGTGTCTCATTCTACATGTATCTAGAGCTGGCTCTCCCGTATAAGTCTTATACAAAAGTAGAGATGGCAATTCGGGCCGGCCTAGTCCTACCCGGCCCAGCCCGTATTAGACCCGAGCCCATTTAGATCGGGCCGGGCTCAGCCCGTTTTGATTTGGGGCGGGCTCGGGCCGGGGTGGGCCTCAAAAGTCTAAGCCCAGCCTGAGCCCGATTAAAAACGGGCTTAAAAACAGGTTGCTTTAAGTAGCATGATGGTACTGTTCATTGTGTGGTACTTCACTGCGAGTAGCCCGTATACCCGCGGGCTGAATTTGGCCCGTTTTAAAAATGGATATATAATCCATGTCCGGCTCGCGCCCGCATACGGGCCGGCCAAGCCCGTACCCGCATATTGTGAATGCAGGTACAGGTGTGAGTCGGGCTTTAACAAGCCGGGCTGAACGAATTTGGGCGGGTCCGGCCCAAATTGCCATCTCTATACAAGAGGCAGAGTCTTAGATAATATGTGGCACATAAATATATAGGTCTTCAATAATTTTGATATAAATATATATATATATATATATTATATTTAATTGTTCAAATTTAGAAAGTATTAAAAAAGTTTTAAATTATAATTAATTAAAAAAAATATTAATAATTAATATACTCTATTTACATATTTTATTATATAATAATTATTATTTATATAAAAATTAAATATTAGATTAACGTGAAAAAAAAAGTTTTAATTACTTTGAGGAGAAATTATAATTAATATTTAAAATTTTATAATAATTATAATAAATATTAGAAAATCTAAAAAATTATTATAAATATTAATTTTTAATTTTAATTATATTGAACATCAAATTTTAATTAATTTTAATGGAGTGGCCGTTAAATTATCTCCCTACTTCTGCAAAAGAGTATAAAAATTATAAATTTAATTCAAATTAAATATATTCTTTTATCATTAACTCTAAAATTATGGTTTTTTTATATTCTATTTTGTAACCCACCTCAGATTATTAAATTAATTCCCTTCACTTCCCCACCGCCGCCAACCTACCACCCTTTTCCACCGCAAAAATCTTTTCCAACTTAAACTCAGATTTGGTTTCTGTTTAAATACCATTTCAGCTCTTAGATTTCTTTGAGTCATAAAAATCCTTTCCAGATAAAACTCAGATTCAGCCACTACAAATCCAAAATCTTCTGATTTTCATTTGGTTTAGGTGCTATGATTTGATCACTTACTTTTCTATGAAATATTCCATCAAGTAAGCTGAGATTTGGTTTCTGTTTGATTTTCGGGTTGAAATAAGCAAATTGAAGAGAAAATTGTTACATATCCTCAAAATGTCGGAGTTACCAACGAATTAGAGGAAAATGGAAAGGGGGAAGATTGAGATATCTGGATAGAAAACGCAACAAATCGTCAGGTGACTTTCTGCAAGAGGCGAAATAGGTTGCTTAAGAAAGCTTATGAGCTTTCTGTCCTCTGTGATGCTGAGGTTGCTCTCGTCGTCTTCTCCAGTCTAGCTTCGAAGCTCGATTTTGAATTGCCAAGATCTGGGTTTGATTTGAATTAGAGTTTCGAAGCTCTGAGTTTGAATCGAACCCACATCTGAGCGATTCGAAGTTGAGCTTTGAAGCTCTGATTTCGATTCAAACCCAGATCTGGGTTCGAGAACTCGAGCTCCGTAGCTCGAGTTCGAATCGAACCCAAGTTTGAATTGCATCTTGATTTTAAACTTGAATTTGATAAAGATTCCGATGGTATTCCAGCAGTGGTAGTAAGTGGGTAGCAGGTTGGTGGTCTTAGGGAAGTGGAAGAATTAATTTAAAATTATGAGGTGTGTGTTATAGAATTAAACGAATTTGAGTGTTTAATGTTCATTATAGTTTTTTTAAATTTTTGGGTGGTTATTATAATTATAATAAAGTATTAGATATTAATTATAATTTCTCCTTTTTTTTTATTATATTATTAATTTTATATTTATATATTTTGTAAGAATTATAAAAAATATATTTTTACTAAAAAAATAAGTCATTATCTATTTATATATATATTTAAAATAACTCAAAATTTTAATTTAATCTACGATCTGCCTGATTATGAACTGTCACTACATGAATCAAATCGCACAGTGTCACTTTTCTCGCCACTAAGATGATAGCTACTCTTTTTAAAACTACGAGGAGTGATTGTTATTTCTAGAGCCCAATTATAGGGATATTTTAGATAGTACATATTAAATTATCTTGTTAGTCTTAATTTGTTTAAAATACAGTATTTTAAATAGATTAGAATTATAGTTGAAGTATTATTAAGACTCATAAAAAATCCTATATAAATATAAGGTTAGATATTTTATTATGTGTGAGACTTGGTTTCGCTGACTTAGAAATTGAGAATGAGAAAGAATATTACAAATTTGTTATTATATTAAAAAAAAATATGAGGATGTATGTAACTCATAAATTATTATAAATTTTTATGTTATGTATCGCTTTTTTTAATTCTCTAGTAAACATAGGTTACATTTAATCTCTAATAAATAGTATTGGAGCCTCATTCGAGGATAAATTAGGTTCAAGTGGGAGAGATTGAGCTATTTGCGCTGCAATTGATAAATTTGATGAGAAGTATTTCGGGTTTTGAAAGATGTAGATTGAAGATTATCTTCATGGAAAAAAGTTGCATCTACCTTTATTGGAATCAAAGCCAGATGGCATGAAGGATATAGATTGGAAATTTCTACACAGACATGTGCTGAAATTAATCTGATTGACACCATCAAAGGGAGTCGCACATAATGTGTCGAAGGCGACGACCACGTAAGGTTTGCTGAGTATTCTGGTTGCTATGTATGAGAAATATTATGCAAATAATAAGCTTTATCTTATGAAAATGTTATTTATCTAAAGATGACCGAAGGTGCACTAGTGTCAAAACACATGAATGAGTTAATGATATTGTGAATCAATTTTCATCTGTAACAATTGATTTTGACAATGAAGTTCGTGCCCTAATTGTTTTGATTTTGACATTTAGTGATATTTTTTGATCAAATTCTTAGTAAGGAGATCCGTATAAGAGATTCAAGTTTGAAAGAAGTCAATCAATCTAGATTGGTATGGAGTTAAGAGAGTTGCTAGAATTGTGGCAAACCTAGATATTTACATGATACTTTGATATTATCTATTGATAGTTCTTTTGACTTTTGGGTTCTAGATTTAAGAACTTCTTTTCATACCAATGCACACAAAGAAATCATAGAGAATAACAATAAATATGATTTTGGGATGGTGCATTTAGTTGATGGTGAAGCCATAAATATTGTGGGTATGAAATAGGTGCGCATCAAAGTGCCAAACATATCTATGTGGCTACTGAAGAAAGTTTGGCATGTTCAGAAGTTGATGCGAAATATGATTTCTTTTGGTTAACTTGATGATGATGGCTA
Source organism: Coriaria nepalensis (assembly GCA_027186245.1). Taxonomy (NCBI): domain Eukaryota; kingdom Viridiplantae; phylum Streptophyta; class Magnoliopsida; order Cucurbitales; family Coriariaceae; genus Coriaria; species Coriaria nepalensis. The sequence continues at coordinate 7,784,947 of CP114484.1, read as the reverse complement.
TGCTGATAATTTCATTATCGGTAAATGGAAGATTTCAAAAGGAGAAATGATAGTGGCCCGTGGAAGCAAGACATGTACACTTTATATAACTGACATGTGAGTCAGTGAACCTCCTCGAACCCAGAGCAAAAGTGTCATTTCAAAACTTCACTTCTGGATTCTCGGTTCAACCAGATCACACCAAGAGCCAAGTTGATGCAAATAAGTATGAAACTCATCTAAATTTCAGCACTTTAGTCAATACAAGACTACTAGAATAATGATAAAGGGAGTAGAAGATGCAAGCAAGATGAGACTTACACCTAGCTTTCCACTCCACTAAAACAAAATGGTTATCAGACATCTCCAAGTGTTTTTGTTGCTGCCTTTTCTCCTTGCATCATCATCTCTGCCGGTTCACCAGTTCCAAGTCATCACCCAACCTCTAACTCAAGTCCACATGAAAAACAACTCTCAAAGGTGTTTTATTTTTTCAATCTCAACAAATGAGGATGAAACTTGGAGAAAAAGAAAAGTGTGAACTTTAGAAGCTGGAGATAAATAATTTCTCGAAAACACACATACTCTCTCTCTCTCTTTCCTCTAGGTGGCGCGACAAAAAGGGTTAATGAATAACTAAGGAAGTGTGTCTTTGTATAAAATATTATTTATCTCTTAGGCCAATCCCGGTTTGGTCTCCACGACCTGATTTCCTTTTAAGCGAACGCTTAGGTTTCACATATTCGTTTTAATTTCTAATTTTAGAAAATTAAAACAATCTAATATTTCCAAATTAAAATCTAACTTTACTCAGTAAAGTCCAAACATTTAATTTGGGCTTTTCCACATATGAATAGTTTGATCCATTAATATTTTAATGACCAACCAGATTTTCTTTTGATCTGAAAAATATTGTTTTGACTTTAAATATATTAAATCCTTATTAATAAATGTATCTAGCCATTTTAATAAAAAATTATTTAAGTTCAATTAAATCTAAATCACATTTTGGATATACTAATAGCGTGGATATGATCTAGACTTAACAAATCGAACTTATTTATAATTTAACTCTTAAATCATGTTCTCTACGAACGAGTCAAAATTCTTTAATTTAGAATGGAGCCAAAATCCAATTGTCCTTTATATGTATGACCGAATATGTTTTGCACTACGCCGGCAGATGGGCCCCACAATGACTTGTAAATTTTATCCATTTTAGTAAATGGACCATTTAGACCTTAAAAATACATTTTAAGCCAAATAGTTAATATGATCATCTTGATTAATCAACTTAAACCACCGGACCAAGACATATATGCACCCGTGTCATACGGAATATGAGAAATTTCAATAAGAATCGTCGATGACTATTGCCGTATTGGATTGATCGTTCCATCTATTCATGGTCCTATATATTCCGAGGTCTTGATTTAACTGTTAAACCATACTAGACTTACATTTTGAATTCTATGATCCCTTATATAATTAGACAATGAATTTATAGAAATATTTTTCATACCATACTATTTTTTACAAAGATTTCTTTATTGCATATGGTATATCATTTATAAAAATTTTCTTCTAATATAGAGGTGATGGATCCTATATTATCACCATATATTATGAAGTTCTCCAAATTTTTTCGAGAACTTACCCATTTTTGAATTAGTTCTATATTATGAAGTTTTATTGTTTGGCGAATTTACCTAACTGGGAAAAGTTCCGGATTTGAAAGTTCACCTGTACAAAAATTGTGTATACTTAAAAAATTCTAAATAACAAAGATTTTGTTTGGGTACCTTGCCTAACTTGGAAAAGTTTTGGTTTTGAAAATTTAACCGAAAAAATAATTGTCCTACTTTGGAAAGAGTTTCAAGATTAGGATATTTTAATGTTCGGAAAAATTTTCCCATTATAGAAAGAGTTCCATATTTATAAAACTATCATCATTAGGTATCTTTCCTTTATTGGAAAGTGTTCCAATTCCGGAAAGTTGCAAATTTGGAAATTTTCATTAAAGTACTAATGAAGAATTTTTTATTATTATGAATTTTGTATTTGATTGCAAAGAATTTATGCTAAAAACATAAAGTGTATTTAGATTTCCATGAATGAAGCAATGTCATGCATTGGAATTAATGCTTGAATAAGATGCCTATTGATTAAATGAATATTTTCATACATGTTAGATATGATACATGTGCTATGGTCCTGTTATGAATTTCAAATCTCATTTGAAAGCATGTTGATAGTGTATGTGGTTTGGATATCATGATAAGACTAATTTAAATTTAAAATCCTTTATTAATAATATTAAGCTTGATTGTTATATATAAGTAAGTCTTATATAATACTTTTCAAATGTTACAATAAGTATGTAATTTAATGAATCCTCAATCGATTATGAATACATAGGGAATGGTGATTCATTAAATTCATGTATTCACTGTCTCTAATCATGAGATGTGTGTGATTACATCCACTTCTCCAAGCTCGACTATGGACACGAGGGAGTTCTAGTTGAGCGCATGGCGACCCATATAATATTTGAGTTAGTTTAATTAAGAAATATAATTGATTACGAATACATAAGATTATAGTCTTTTAAAAATAAGATAAAAGAGTTACGTATGGATGTAATTGTATAAGTATTTTGCTATCTCACATGAGTATTATTATAATTAGCTATAGACATGTGAGATTATAGTATTTGATATTGAGATCTGACTAGAAAAATTGTTTTATTATTTTATAATAAAAGAGCAAATATAATTTTTAATAAAATAATGGGAAATACTAAAATTAATAAGACTTTTAATTTTGGTAGCTAATATTATTATTAGAAAGTAATTTATTTTGTCTTTGTCTCATGAAGTTTGGAATAACAAACCAAGAAGCCCATTCTATGAATGACAATCACATCTTTAGAACTTTTCTTAAATATGAACAAGATTGCAATTATCCCGAATCAATTATTCAAATCTTGCGTAATGACAATCACACCCATTGAAAGAAAGATTGACGTAGTAATCTAACAATTACTTATTTCTTACATAGGTTGAACTTTAAGTGGCGACTTAGTAGTCTTTCTACCATATGATTCGCTTCCATTGCTTGTAAGGATGTTACAAAGTCATGAAACTTCCATGTAAATGAAAAGGATAAACAAAATAGAAAAGGATTTCACAATGGTAGCAATGGACATTGGGAAAGGAAGTTAAGGCTTGTTTAGTTTTTCTTCCGAAACATGAAGATGTTTCAAGAATGTTAACAAATGATATAGATTTTTCTATGTAGGTATGAGATACCCATTGTAATTCTCATCTATGAGATATGTGAGGAATCTAAGAAGTAGAAAGATTATGTGTGAGGAATCTGACATATGGGAAATGTGAGGATGTCTACCCAAGGATGGTAAATGAAGTAAAGAGTTACTACATTTCCCATCTAGACTTCGTTTTTATCTATGCCTTTTCAGCTAAAATTTGGAACATAAGAGGTTGAAGTTATGTTAGCACAATTAAGTTGTGATATCATTTTAACTTCAAATTAAAAAATTTATTTAATAATATTTAATTGACTAATTAATTAATTAATGGTCAAGAGTATATTCAAATAGTTGAAGGTGACCCTATTCGTCATAAAGAGTTAATGGATGGAGCTGGACTTGGGTTAAGGTTAACGGGTCCAATTTGATCTAAAGGGCAATTTCGCTTAAGATAAGGTTCAAATTATTCGTTAAAAGTTAATGGATCTAAATAGACAATAATTTGAAATACAATTAAAGGCTTATTGTCAAATGAGCCTCCGTTCTTACCTTCCTAATCCTCTAACCTAACCACCCATATCAAAAGAAAGAGAGAGAGAGGAGTTTCTCTCATCCAAAAGAGAGAGAGAGTTCTCCCAAATCCCTTCCTCTTGAAATCTCAAAGTTTCTAAGTTGAACACGAGATTAGAAAGTTAACCAAGAAAAACTTGTTTGTGTGGAGCACGGTTAAACACCAAACACTTGGAATGTTTTTTCCTCCGAGTTTCTCTAGTTTGGGTTGATGGCAGGTCTTGGGTTTTCTGGTTTAATTCTATAAGCTTAGAGCCGATATACCCCTTTCCTTCATCTTTTATTTTGATGGGACTTTTCTTAGCTCTATCGCATATGATGAGAGAATTATGAGTATAAAATAAGATATTGGTTTCAAGTTTTTATGGAAGGATCCCATTTTTCGAAAATTTTAAAATAGCTTCCGCTCAGATCGTTCGTATTAACTTACACTTTACAACTTGCAGATCATCAATTAAATATGAAAGATGTATTATAGAGGGCATATTAATCCAAGTTGATAAATTAATAATTCATGATGATTTTGTGATTTTAGACGTGGAAGATGCATCTATTCACAATCATGAATTACCTATTCCCTTAGGACATCCATATATGGCTACTGCCAAGACGATAATTGATGTTCATAGTCAAAAGTTTATTATGACAATTTGTGGTGAAACCGTGAAATTCAAAGTTTTTGAGTCATGTCTTGTCCTTCATGTTCTTATAAATGTCTTGTAATTGATACCGTAGACACTGTTGTGTTTTTAATTTTTTGCAAGGTCATGCGAAGGACGCATTAGAAGCAACATAGGCAATTGAAAACAAATAGGCGTGTGATAGTGAAAAAGTATTGGAATATGCAACAACTTTGGTTTCTTTACTACCATATCCATGAAGTGGGTCCCCTCTTGAATCCATGGAGTCATCCCATACAAAAGTGGTCCCTTCTTCCATTGTTACCCCACCTAAGCTTAAGTTAAAACCACTTCCTTCCACCCTTAAATATACCTACCTCGGTGAGAATGACACCTTCTTTTGATAATTGCTTTTAACTTAACCTTACTAGAGAAAGAAAAACTACTGCGAGTCTTTCGAGAACATAAGACTGCCATAGAGTGGACAATCGAGAATATCAAAAGGATATGCTCAACCATGTGCATGTATCGAATTATTTTGGAGAAGGAAGTAAAACTAGTGCGAGATGCCTAAACAAGACTTAATCCCAACATGAAGGAGGTTGTTTGAGTTGAGGTTCTGAAGCTATTAGATGCAAGAAGTATTTATCCTGTTTCAACATAAGTTGTGCCTAAAAAGTCCAGAATTATGGTGGTAAAGAATGACAAGAACCAACTTGTGCCAACAACGACAACAACATGATGGAGTGTTTGCATTGCCTATGAAAAGTTGAATGCAGCTACAAAAAAAATATCACTTTCCTTTACTTAATATTGATCATTTGTAGAGTGTTTAGCTAGACACTCATTTTATTATTTTCTTGATGGTTTATTATGATATAACCATATTCTCATTGCTTCAGTGGATCAGGAAAAGACTACGTTCACTTCTCCATTTGGAACCTTTGCATAGTCGAGAATGCCATTTGGACTTTGTAAAGCTCCTACACCATGCCGGTAGGTAGGCCTTGACACAACTTAAGAGTTTTATCCAATTTCAAGATTGGACCGTTTACCCTTCAAATAAATTTTAAGTTAAATAGTTAATTTGATCATCTAGATGATTAATTACTTAAACCACCAAATCCACATTAGCCTCTAATAAGGCATATGGGCAACCTGTGTAATGAGAAGTTCAAGACCTTCACAAGAACTCATTGTGACTATTACTATACCAGACTGATCTTTTCATCTATGCCATGGTCTAATAGTTAAACCCTACTAGACTGACTATATGAATCATGTGAGTCTTTATATAACTAAATAATGGATTTATTAAAACTCTTTCAATACCGTTGTACTACCTTGTGCCATAATTTTTACGCATAAAGGTACATAGTCATAGGACTTTTTCTCTAATGTAGAAGTGATGGATCTTATCTTATTACACTACAAACTACTAGTATACGAACACATGCTCAATGGTTCATCTTTATAGTAAGTCTTAGCCAGTGTCATGTTTAGTGATATCAATGGTACGTCAGGGTCACCTTTATAGTAAACCTTAGCCAGGGTCACTTTTATAATAACCATACCCAATGATACGTTAGTGAATTCATCTACGGAATCGGTCGGCTAACGAAATGTATAACATCAGTGGTCGAACTCTTATAGTTGGGGTAAGCACCGAAGAATAGGCTAAATATCACTTGATATTTCGATGTATATGGGCTTCTATGATGGCTTTGATCTTCTACTGGTCGACCTTAACACCCCTTTGGTGAATTCATCTTCAACTTGTGAAGCTGTATCCGGTCTACTGTCTTCTTTAGATCGCCAAGTGATCGGAAACTCTAATAGATTTCTCTACTTGATCATCAATATAGACTTCCATAATAGTGTCGATCAAATCATGGAACATAGCATTAATAGCTCTTAGATAGGCTACGCCAGTTCTTCAGTCTGAATGGCATAACTACCCATTCTAATACTCCTATCGCGTTGGGGCATCGTAAGGAAGTTTTATGGACATCTTCTTCTCTTATGAAGATTTGATTATACCCTAAGTGTCTGTCCATGAATGATAAGAGTTCATGTCTTATTGCTCTATCAATAAATAAATAGGCCACTGACATAAGATATTCATCCTTAGGGGTTGCTAGATTCAAGTTTTGGAAGTCTATACATATCCTCAACTTGCTTTCTTTTTTACAACTGTCGCAATATTAGACATTTATTCAAAATACCTTAAAGTTTGGATGAAGCCAGTCCTATGTAGTCGTTCCACCTCCTCCTTCACTTTCAAGGTTACCTCGGTAGACATCCGCCATAGTGGCTGCTAGAAAGGTTTGTACCCGGTCATCGATGCTCAACCAATGACCGATCGAATCTGGGCATTTCATGATAATCCCATGTAAAATAATCAAAGTAATCTAAAAACAACTTTCTCATTTCATTTTGCATTTATATAGACATAACGCTACTATTATAAATCGACTGAGGATTTTTGTCCATCCTAGATTTATTTCTATCAACAGGTCTTGTACATCTGCTTTAAGATCATCTAGCTTAGCTAGGGCAAGGTCTAGTAGATCTATAGTTAAGGCTTCGTCCGACTTCTCTATTTTGATGTTAAGGTATTCCTCAATCTACGAGGCTGAATAATTCTTTTCAACGGTTGATATGGTGGTTACTAGGTTTGGCCGTTGATTATGGCCTATCATGGTATCTCTTTGATCCTCGGTTTAGCCAAAATTGGTAGAGTACAAGTGCTTGATTAACCGATTTATCATTGGCCGACTTAATTGTTTGTTTGTATGTTGAGAAAACTTTGACTACTTTTTCGTTTGCCTTAACCACTTTGATGGAACCGACACCCTTGTCATAAAAAGCAGCCTCTATAATGTGACAAGTGGCTATGAAGGGTCTCGCTTCGGCTTTGACCATTTCTACCTTATCCCTATTCTAAAAAAGCTAAACTTAGTGCAAAGAGGACGGTATGAAAGAATTGGAATAAATCCAATCTCTCCTGAGCAAGACATTATAAGAGGCTGTCGTGTCAACTATGAAACATGTGGCCAATGATGACTTTGTCCCAACTATTGTTTCCAATTGTAAGAGACCTCTTATCTTTGACATGCCTGCTACACAAGCCCCGATGGTTACCTTAGTTAGAATTAAGACCTTAGCCGACTTATCCAGAAACTTCATTATAGAGGATAGTAGGATGATGACAGTTGCTTTGTTATCGATCAATGTTTGGCTAATCGGTCCTTCTTCCAAGTTAGAATTTGATATATAGTGGTTTGATATGAATAGATGGTTTTTCAAAGATAACATTTTTCGAGCCCTCTAGGATGGTTGTTTCGTCCTCACTCATATCGGAGTGGGATTTGCATATCGGTCTGAAACTCCATCGCTAAAGTGATGGATTTTCAATCAAGCCAAATGGGAATAACACTACCAATATTTCACCACTTAGAGTTGACAATGGGGTCATCATCGGGGCTTGGCTCATTGCACTATTCAGGACTTAGCTCAATAGGCTAGGCAGAGTCTTCGTCAAGCTCCTCTTCGTACGAAGAATCAATTTTATCTAAGAGTGCCTCCAACACTCATATAGTGAAGTTGGCTTTTGAGCTCTAACATGTGAGAGAGTCCACCAGATCAGCTATCTTATCTCCCATATCAAGGGGTCCATTTCTCATTGGTCGCTTGATTGGATGTGGACACTTGCTAGATCGTCGGACTGGACTAGCACCCTTTTAAGTGGGTGATCCAAGATTTTATTCAGGGTCTCAATGATGATGATGATCCGCTCCTAGCCAAGTTGTCATTTTTGATATCTTTGATAGCTTGTTCCCTCTGAGCGGCCTATCTCAATCGTTATTCCTAGTGTTTATAAGTATGTTGGTTTATGCTTGGTAGTTTTTTATACTCTAGCCATTTCCAAACTGCATGGATTGGCCTTGAGGGAATGGTTATCATTGGCCTCTTCTAGATGACCGATGGATCTTTAATTGGGAGACTCATTGTACATTTGCTTGACTGATTGGAATGGTAATCATCTAGCTAACTGATCGAGTCTTTATCCCTTCGGTAGCCTCCGGTGCACAGTTAGGTCAATCTGCAGCTCTACTAGTCTAGTGAGGCTTTTGGTCAAGAGTTGTTGTACTGCTCTATATGTTGACCCAAACTAGCTTTGAACGGTCGGTAGGCGGTCAATGATGACTAACCCATCCCATCGTTCTACCAAGATAAGACCTTAGATCGACCATGGCAACATTAGCCATAGCAGGAAAATGCGACTCCATGGTAGGTGGATCTCCAAAACTTAGAAGTTCTTTATCGATTCTTTCTTGAATACATTGTCGAAATACTAGACAATCGTTCATCTAATGATAAAACAAAATTTTATATTTTCAGTAATTATTACCTCGTACCTCATCGACCAAAGGCAGCTTATGGTCAAGCGGAATCTTCAACATCTTGGTCTTTATCAAAACGTTGAAGATTTCACTCACCTTTTTTAAGTCAAAGGAGTAGCCTTTTTCCTTCTAATAAGTATACCTCTTGACCATCTCAAGACGTTTGTCACTAATTATTTCGGCAACGTCCACGTCGTAGCTAGATTCCTAGTAGTAGGCCCAATCTGATGGCCTTTTCCTAAAAACCTCATTTTTTTTAGCAAACCTTCATATCTAGCCACCTTGGTTGATAGCTAAAAGAAGTCTTAGAATTTCATTTCTTCAAACTTCATATGGAGTTCAATGTCCATACAATTGACCTCTAGTTTAACAAACTCCTATTCTGATAGAGTCACATGACACCCGTTTCTTAACTGCTTGAATCGAGACAGGAAAGCCTCAGTTGATTCACCCGTTCGTTCAAACAATCAGGATGAATCGGCCAATGTAACTTCTAGGTTATTAGGGTATAATTGGGTATAGTAGTGTTGCTCCATATCCTACCAAGTCTATATTAAGTTGAGCAGCAACTTAGTATACAAGGCAAAAGCCTGCTTGGTTAAGGAGTTGGCGAATAGTTAGACCTATATCATGTTATTTCCATTGCCCTCACCGCACTGATAAGTAAAGTGGCAGATGTGTTCCACGATAGACTGATCCAGGTCGTCTCTAGAAAATATGGTAAAATCTAGAACCTGGTATCCACGAGGGAAAGGTTCTCGGTCGATCTCATTGGGATACGACTTATGGTATATGGGCCGAGGAGGTTATCGAACTGTATGAGCATAGATATCCTATGTAATATTATATAGTTGATCATGGTCGACCACTGGTTGCATGGGAATGATCTGTCTTGGTGGTTGAGGGGTCGCCATTAATAGGTAGAGTGAGATGTCTATCCGTAGCTCCTCAACCCTTAGATTAATCATGGGCGGCATGCGATGTTAAGAAATGTTAGCATTCATATAATAGAATAAATGTAGTGGAAGTAATATTTAAATTTTATTTGGATTATATCCTATCATACATAGTTTTTATCAAAATCGATCATACAACATTATATCACATATAACCTTCTATAGAAAACACAATAAATCCCATCAAATTAAATCAAAGTTTAAAGAAAATGAATATCTTACCTTCTTGAATACATAACTCCTCTTATTAAGATTGGGACCCAGGTGTTTGTCTTCTAACTATTATCCACACGATTCATTTCGCACAGTTAACTTTCTACTTAAGAAGTCAATACATGAGATAATAAGCTCAGGGAAAAGGAATGGAAAATACTCTCTTTTCTCTTTATGATTTTCAACCAAGGGTGCTAATGAGCAAGTCTTATTTTTGGCTAAGGCCTTAGGATATATTTATGGGCAAAACTAGGTTATAGTTTCCTAAACACATTATGTATCTTAGTTGTGTAAAACCCCTTATCACATTAAGTTGCTATTTTCTCTTAAAACTATTAAGAGACAAGAAGGGTCAAACCCACTATATTGTCGGCCACCTAATGGGTATAACCTATGAATTCATAATCATCCCTTTGACTAGTTTGGCCAACAAAAAATTAATTAATAATTTAGTGCATCAACTCTTGAATATCTAATTACTAATAAGAACTTGTAGGACACATTCATAATTAAATAAAAGTTCTTATGTAACTTATTAATTTCTAATTAAATTAATTTTATACGTAGTTGTGCTAACAGAGCTGCATTGATATTAAAATAACAAATTAATAATTGCCATTTTGCCCTTATAGTTAAAGTAAAAGTCAAATTACCATTTTATCCATAAAATGATTTGGGTCCGTTTTTCCTATTTCTCCAACGAAACATTGATTGAGTTAATATGAAGCTTATATTTATGATTTTTGGGTTCTACACCTTTATGATTTTATTTAATTCCAAATTAAATTCGTTTAATTTAAAAATATTTTAAATTAAACAGTTAACTTAATAATCTTATGGCTAAATAACTTTAAACGTGAAAGTAAATATTGACTTCTAACAATGTATCAAAACTACTCAAGAGATAAGAAGTATCATCTTGTGGAAGAACCTGTTTGTGACAATTGTATACTTACAACAACAATATTTCCATCTCGCTAGTATCCCGACTCGTCTTATGGTATAGTGTAACTATTAAGCCATAATAGACAAATCATATGAATCATTATACTTTTATAGAATATTGACAATAGATTTATATAAACTCTTTTCAAACCATACTAGTTTGCAAAATTCGTTGTTTAATAAAGTATATAATCCATAGGACCTTATTCCAAATATGAGAGCGATGACTTTCATTTTGACCACTCATAATTTTTTTCGTACAACACTTCATACGAAAAGGTTCACCCCGTGTTCATCCATGCCTTGGTCTAAAAGGAATGACATCAAAGTATGAAGTCTAGTACTTAAGGAAACCATGATGTCTCAGGTTGGAGGATCACATGTAAAATAGTAAATAGATTATTCTCATTAATAGTCAATATTAATTACAATTAAGAATTATCTAAGTGTCACATTTGGCAAACTAAGGGGCCATGCAGTCATCATAGTGTCCCAACAACACCATTGGCTGTGAGATCGGCTACCCAAATAATTAGCTGATGAATTACATGATTGTTTATTTGAATCAATTGATGTCCGTTCTCGAGATCTTATAATAATAAATCGTTTATATCGTAAGAAATTTTAGAGACTCGAGACTTTAGTAACATTATCTCTATTATGGTTTCCATAGTGCATAACTCAAGATACTTGACTTTATCATAATATGCATTTATAGAATATATAAATATTAATTCCAACAAAATTAATGAACATGATAAATAATAACTGAATTTCATTCATAATAAATAATGTCATGTTAATATTCCCACAAAGATAGTATCACATAAAGAATTTGTCTCAATCATTGTCAAATCAACATTTACCAAGGCTATGGCTTCGCTATCCATGAGTAGACATTGTCGTTCTAGGTCCTACCGAACATGCCGATTTCTCGATTTCAATCAGCAAATGCAAAATAAGGGGAGATAGCACACAACATTTTGACACATGGAAACTAAGTCCCACAGGGAGTGCTAATTTGTTGATGTGTAATTCTTGTAATGCACGATGAATATGGAATTAGCTTTGTAAAATGCAATCATTCAATCCGAACAAAACTATATAGTGTAGATGTGCTAGAAGTACATAGACTTTGAAGATGGAAGAACCGTAACTTAAATTGCAATAAAATAAAGTGCATTACAATTAAAGATAGAAACATAAAGGGCACATAAATTGAAGGTAAGATAAATAAAAGATACATTAATTTAAACAGTGAAGTAAAGTAAATCCATTGCTTTAAATTAAAGACATGTTACCATGATGAAAATAGGTCTGACATGATTACAAAGCGAAAGAAACAAGATAAAATGCTTAACATGGTACACTAGTCTTAGACTTTAAATTTACTAAATGATGAATTAAAAATTAGATTGTGAATTTGGTGCATCGAGTTTAGGGTTTAAGTGTTAAGCAGTGGGCCTGCAGAGCAAATGAGAAAATCCATCGGAGGAACCTTTGGGCCGAGAAATATAAACTGGTTGATCGGTGTTGGTTGGATTATAGTTTTGTGTCTTTTTCCCTTCAGCAAAGGGCTTTATTTATAGGGCTAAGATACTTGTGGCAAGTCATTTTACTTGGTCGTTAAGGCTTCCTATTGCTAGAAAAGCTTTTTGCAAAATTTAAATTTATCTTTTTAAGCCTCTAAAAATAGCTACTTTGTTGGAAAGTCCCTTGAATAAGCCACAAAGCCTCTTTCTTTTGCAATCTGACCCTTAGATTGGCTGAACAGATCCTTGAATTAGTCAAACCTCACTTTTTATTTGTGGAGGAACCCTTCCAATTTGATGATATACCTCTGGATTTAGTAAAATTATTTTCCTACTTTATTGGAATAACCTTGAATCCAATAAAATATCTTCCTCTTTTGTTGAAAAACTCCTGAAAATATAAAACATTCCTGAAAAATAGGGAGAAAATAGTGCCGAATTGGCTATGCAGCCACATGATTGGTCGACCGATCATGGCTTGGTCGGCCTTGGTCTGATGGTTCAAGAAGTTTGCGGATAATTTTCTAGCGTTCTTTAGCCTATTTCAGTTTTTCCTTAGCTGAGTTTGTTTTTTTCTATTAGTGCTTTTTTTTGCATCATTTGACTATTTCTAAAATTATAATTTTGGTATCAATAACATTGAAGATGGTAAAATCTGATTCTCCAGACGAGAGACAATGATGTGACCTTTTATAAAATGTGATAATTTGAGATATTCCCTTAATGAGTTGTAATATTGTGGCTAGTGTTATGAGACCGAGAAATATGAGTGAGGCTCCAAGTCTTGAAGTCATGCAATAACTGGGTGGCAATGGCGAAATACCCGGTCAGACATGAATTTGTGCATTTATCTCACTAGAATGTTGTTTGAGAACTAGCTGAGAGTCTCCGAATACCATAATATCAATGCCTCCCATTTCAGGATGGAGCTCTAATCTGATAATTAACGCTTCATACTCGGCTTCATTATTTGTGCATAGAAATTTCAATTGCAAAAACCACATAGTATTTGTCGCCTGAGGCGTTTTAATAACTATCTCAGCAGGCCATTGCCTATATGCTAGATCAATCAAAACACAATTTTTATGGACGATGTTTGATTGAAAGTACCTCGAAAATGTCATCAAAGTTTATCAACACATGATTCACCAACGAATGGTCAGCTAGAAAGTTGGCTAACGCTTATCCTTTGATAGCCTTTTAAGGGATGTACTGAAGATTGAATTCGACCAGGCGATCACCCATTTACTCAATCAGACTTTCAAAATAGGCCGAGATAAAAGGTATTTTATGAGGTTTGTGCATGTTACTACAAGCACTTGGGTGTCTAACAAGTGGTGTCATAATTTGGTTATGACGAAGAAAAGCGCTAAGCATAGCCTCTCAATTGGAGTATCTCATTTTGGCTGGCTGTAAAAATCTAACTTAAATAATAGACTACTTGTCTTGTCTTGCATCTTTTTTTGAGCAAGTAATCCTCTAATCGAATCTTCAGTGGCCGAAACATATGGCAAGAGTGGTCTACCCTTAATTACATGTACCAATATAGCAATAGTTACAAGGTAATGTTTAATCATGTTGAAAGCGGCCTAATGTTTGGATGACCAACAAAACTCGCCTGCCCCCATAATTTTAGGAGGCTGCTAAACAATTTTGTTTTCCCAGCCAAATTGGATATAAACTGTCGAAGGAAGTTAATTTGATTGAGAAATCTCCTAAGTTTTTTCTTATTCTGAGGAGGGGAACCTCTTTGATAGCTTTTACTTTCTGCTGGTCAACTCCTACGCCTTTTTGATGGACTAAGAATCCAAGAAAATTCCTAGCAGTCTCCCCTAAAGCGCATTTCAATGGATTCATCCTCAAACTATTAGCTCTCATTCGCCCGAGGATTTTCCAAAAAAACCTCCAAATGACTTGATGCTTTGACTGACTTAACAACAACATCACCAATGTAGACCTCTAAAATAGTTCCAATAAGATCATGGAAGATAGCGTTCATTACCCTTTGATGAGTAGCCTCAATATTTGTTTTATCTAAATGGCATTACTACCGCGGATATAGATATCTGTTATCCACTATCCATCATATCTGCCATTTGCACTAACGGACGGTTATCTACTCGTTTAAAAGTTTCCTTCATTAGTATCCACCCACTCCGCCCCACCATGGAGTGGGTGAATATCTGCCACCGCCATGGCTGTCGGTTATAGCGGTTATCTACCAACCTGCTCGCTTTTTTTAAAAATTTATTTATTTATTTTGTTTTTAATTTCTTATTTTGTTTTTAAGGATAGAAAATATTTTCAAGCGATTGTGAACATATAAACTAAGGATTTGACTTCTTTTAGTCAAGTTAATCATTACTAAATAATGGAGAAATATGAATACATTAAATAAGTTAAGACTAGCAGTTATGATTTATGAGTAAATTAGCAGTTATGACTTATGTATATACTAACATAACTGTAAGTTTACTTGATGGGTTGATGAGGTCGAAGGTCTTCGACCCTATCCACCTATAGAGAGTCTTCGACTTCATCGACCCATAGAATAAAATAGCAGTTATGACTTATAAGTATGAAGACCTTCGAGTCATAACTGCCAGTTTACTCTACGGGTCGATGAGGTCGAAGACTTTCTATGGGTTGATGGGGTCGAAGACCTTCGATCCCATCGACCAGTCGAGTAAACTAGTAGTTATGTCAGTCATAACTTTCGTGGTCTGTTTGGAAGTGGTGGCTGTCGCCGGTCACAAATGGTGGATGGCGAGGAGGAGGTTATGTCGCTGCAATCTGAAAGCGAAGAGAGATCAAATTTGCTCCTGAGTCGTGACTAAGGTTTGAAGGCGAATGAGGTAAAAACCTTTTTTTTTATAAATTAAAGTGAGCGAATATCCGTTATCCGCTGGATATGTGCCAAAGTATCCGACGAATATTCATGGCGAGGCGAATATTTGCCCGCCTAAAAAAAATTGAAAAAGTATCTGCCATATCCGCTCTATCGGCGGGCGAATCAAGTGGTTACGGTGGATACATATATTTTTGCACAACCCTAAAACCACCCATAGTTCATTACTATTGGAGCCAAAGGTTAACTATCACAGGCTCTGTAACAACTAAACTCTGGGTAGCGCTTCATATGTTCCTCTTGTATGTGATATGTGGAGCATGAATCAACGACGGTACATTTGTACTCATCCCTACGCCTTCAGTTGTCTGTTCTACACATTCCATTATCTTCAAGATCTATCAACCATGAGATTCCAATTCTTGACTAGCTAGACTTTTAAATATGGAAACAATGGATCCCCATGATTGGCGTCAAACTGTTGATGCAAGATTTGATACTGCTTATAGAAAACTTGCTCAACCAACAATATATCTTGCCATTCAAATTATCTATAATTAAAACACAAAGAAAGTGATAGGATTTATGGCCGACAAACTCTTCTGATAGTTAAGTTAGCTTTTGAGGGAATATGAGAAAGTAAAAATCAATCTCTGATGAGAGTGTAGAGTAGAAAAATGTAACTTTGATTGGACTCTAGAAGAGCTTTTTTACTAGGTTTTGCAAGGGGGCATTCCCTAATTACCTCTCAACATGTCTTCTCCTTAAGGGCATGTACTTTGCCTTGTACCTCTACGATCGTGCTCCATTACCCTTGTTATTTCCAGACATGTCAAGGATGCATTCCACCTTTTCCCTCCCTCTCGATATTATGTACGTTATTTGCCTTCTCCAGGCTGACAATCTTTCTCTCAACCCAAGCTACTGAATAGTTTGTATATGAATTATGTTGCTCAACCTACACAACTCTCCCAATCTCAACATCCTTGTGCGGTTGGCAGACGCTGAACACATAACTAAACACCCTTAAGCTTATACTCCTTACTCGCCTAGGTGCACCAAACCCAAGGAGGATAAACTTCCTCCCGTATTACTTGGCTTGGACCGAGTAGTCAAATTGAGGAGATCTATTCAATTTGTTATGTCTCAAAAGAAGTCTATACGAGGCTAACCTCTACAGGATTCAATTGGGACTTTAACTCTTGGCCACCTACTTGGATCGAATTGAGAAAGACAATTCTCTTCCTCAATTGGTACTAAACCTAATTTATGACCAT
The DNA here is from genome assembly GCA_027186245.1 of Coriaria nepalensis. Taxonomy (NCBI): domain Eukaryota; kingdom Viridiplantae; phylum Streptophyta; class Magnoliopsida; order Cucurbitales; family Coriariaceae; genus Coriaria; species Coriaria nepalensis. Next base: position 7,768,330 of record CP114484.1, on the reverse strand, counting down.
CTAGATATATCTCCCAAACCCATCTTCCCGAGCCGAAAAAGGATTTGACCCAAAAGGAAAAATAACTCGAGAGAGGAAGCTTTAGTAAATGTGGAGGCGAAGAATGGTCTTGCTCTTTGCTCAAAATAATTTTATTTATTTATTTTTATTTTAATAAAATAAAAATATAAAATTAAATAATGGCAAACATAATCTCAAATTTCTCCTTCTAGATAGAGAGAAGAAGAATGTGAGAGAAAAAGGTTTGGGAACAAGAATAATAGTTGAATTGGAAATCTGACCGAAATTTGTGATTTTATCTTCTTCCATTAAGTTAATCTCTTCTGGGGTTTTCTTCTTTTTAATTGTGCGATGGGTTTTGAAGCTGTTGTTCTGTGATGCCAGAGATCGATCTTCGATGCAGTGATTATATTTAGATTTGGGTGGGAGAGATTTGGATTTTTGGTTTATATCTGAGACAGACTAGGATTTGTTTAGTTTGCGCGAGAAATGAACGGTGGAGATGAGGTCGTCGCATCTCCGGCGGGCCCGCCACAGCCTCTGGACTGGAAATTTTCTCAGGTGTTTGGCGAACGCACCGCCGGTGAAGAAGTTCAAGAAGGTATTAACTGTTTTTAATTATCATTTCGAGAAATAGTATTTTCCCCGTTACCGATCCACTTAGTGTCCTTCCATTTCGATCTCTTGCAGATTGTTGTAGTTCTTTGAGTAATTGATTTATATCTCCTTGTGGGTTGTCGAGGGATTTCTAAAATTGTTTCTGGGTTTGATCTGATTTTGGAGAAAGATTGAAATGTTTTTTGGGTGGTTTAAATGATCTTTCTTTTCGCAGCATTGTTTTGGTTTGCTAGATGGATTAGTAAGACAGTGTTGAATGCTGCTAAGAGTGGTTTAAGTTATCCTTATGGTTTACACTGCATGCAATTTTTGAAGTATCCATATCCTGTCCTTTTAGTTCAGCATTTCAAACTGTAGTTTCGTTAAGCTGGAGTTTCTGTTTGAATCAGCAGTAGAGATATACTGGAGTTTTGTAGGTCTAAACTATTGTAACATAATCCTTAGTTTTTTAGTTTTTAGAGTATAGCTCGGATCCTTGTGATAATATAACCTGCCCTTGAAAGCTAAGTGACCCACTTGAAAATTGCTGTTTTGTAACGTTTCAAAATTTCAGACTTCTGGCTTACACTGAAATGCCATTTACTTGTTGAGCATGTATGATCTATGTAACCTTAAAAAATGTATTGTTCCTACAGACGGTGGACAAAGGTAGCAGACATTTATTTTGGTTAATATGGATTTCCCAACATGATCGTTGCCCTATTGAGGCTTCTAATTTTGCTCAGATTACCCATGGTTTCAAATTCAGTAACCTCTGATCAGAAGAAAATGATAAAATCATTTTTTTTTTGTTTACGGAAATAGTGTTGATGAATGAGAAAGGATAATCATTTAAATGAACTGTTAGTTGAGTTGAGGTGAAAATCGTAAATATATTACTGTATAATGAGTAAAAGAAAGATGTAGCAGTTATAGATATCAAGATAGATACATGTACACAGTACGCTGTAACCTTTTCTAATGAATCTTGGTGGTATTATGAGTAAATTTGTTCATCCTTTTTTATTCTCTCTCCCTGTGCAGTCGATATTATTTCAGCAATTGAATTTGATAAAAGTGGTGACCATCTCGCTACCGGTGATCGTGGAGGCCGGGTTGTTCTGTTTGAGAGGACAGACACAAAAGATGTGTGTTTATTTTCTTCACCATTTTCACATTTTATTTAGGTAATCTCTATTTGTTTCAAACTTCCAAGGAAATTTATTTTTGTTCCCTGTATTTTGTAGCATGGTGTATCAAGAAGAGATTTGGAGAGGATGGATAATCCGATTTGCAGGCATCCAGAATTTCGTTATAAAACTGAGTTTCAGAGCCATGAACCTGAGGTGCCCTTTTTAGGCAGTTAAAATCTTCTGGATCTCATATGAATTTCAAATTTCGCATTATTTTCTCGGACATCATTAATCTTTTTATTCACTTTTTCCTTTCATTCTTTTTTTTAGTTTGACTATCTCAAGAGTTTGGAAATAGAGGAGAAAATCAACAAAATCAGATGGTGTCAAACAGCCAATGGCGCCTTGTTTCTCCTATCTACTAATGATAAAACAATTAAGTATTGGAAGGTAAGGAGATGGCCCTATTAAGTAGCAATAAGTTAAAAAACACCTTAAGCATCTGCATATGAATACATCAATGCAATGTTTGTCCTGAACTTAGATCCTTTGGATGTTTATTTATTTATTTTCCAGTTAAAGGTTGAAATCCAGTTTGGGCCCACAAACCATAACTAAAACGTACTATTCCAAATGTCAATTTTACTAAACATTGGTTTACTTATGGAGCCTAAGTAATTCTTATAAACAGTACGAAGTAGTTGTCACCTTTTATAATTGGTTAATTTTTCTATCTGGTGCTTGCTTTTTTAATCGGTACATCTTAAAGACATTCATTTCTCTCTTCCTCTGGTTCCGAGTGGCTGAACAGGTACAAGAAAAGAAGGTAAAAAAGATATCTGACATGAATGTGGACCCATCCAGAGTTGTAGGAAATGGAAGTATCTCTAGCTCAAGTAATTCAAGTAGCCCCAGACCAGTTCTTTCCAATGGAGGCTCCCCTGAAAGATCTTACAACTATCTGAGCAATGATTTTTCCTTTCCACCAGGAGGGATTCCCTCACTACATTTACCAGTGGTAACAGCCCCTATAGATTTCCCTATATATTCCTGTGTACAATGTTGTGCGGAATAAATTCTTTGGTTTTAAGGTTCCATTTGGAAGAAATTATTAGAACGGCATTTAGGTTAAATTGGAAATTTAAGTGGTTTGAAAAAGGGAGACAAAAAGTAGAACAGTTAAGTCTTTTTTAGAAAAGTCATTTGGGTATACTTATTTGGGAAATGGTGTCTTGGGTCCACTTCTGGTCCCTAAGTGTAGCTCTTTGTTAAGCAAGGTCAAATAACTAGGATTGCATTTTGAAAGTTAATATGCTAGTAGAGGGAAGGCAAAATGGTGTATTAGAATATTTACTTGGAAAACATGCATGTTTATTAGTTATTGTGAAGCACGAATTCTCAAACAATTGGGATTAGCACATTGGCCACCCAATATTACTTCCAAAGTGGAGGTTGGGGATTCAAATCCCAAAAATTTTTCTGTGGTTCGAATAATAAGGAAAAAAAAAAAACGATAATTCTCAAAATATTTGCAATGTGTAGGTAACTAGCCAAGAGAGCAGCCCGGTGGCCAGATGTCGACGAGTATATGCTCATGCTCATGACTATCATATCAACTCAATCTCAAATAACAGGTGTTGTAAGAGTTGTTTTCTTTGAATGCATGGGGACCACATTTTAATCTAGATGTACCTCTCTCTGTTTACTTCGTAAGCTGAGTCCTTTCTTTCTTTTCGGGCTTGCACTTTCTTTTCCATAATGCGAGAGTAGTTACTATTACTATTTCTCGTACAAGAATTTTGTTCAAGTTCATTTCCCTAGCATCTGCCTTACATTTGGGAAAGAGTTTACAAACTTCAGCTCCGGAGAAACGAAGATTGGTGAACCGTTTTTTGGTTAGATTGCGAACTAAAACTTAATTGTACATGAAAAACAAATGGAACAGAGTTTGGGAATATTTGCTTTTGTCAAATGAAAATTTATAGTGCAGATTTTACTTGTATCTTTGCTTTCTTGATCCAAAGAGATTAATGATGACACTTCTTGCTTTTGGTATGGAAATTAGGTCTGGCGGATTGGTTGTTTTATTTTATTATTTTAAATCTAGAGTATAACTGAAATTCTTACAATCTTAGTTAATATAAGCTTCAGTAACTAATGTCTTATATCAGTCTTTTTTTCTTGTCTTTCTGCTTCTAATATTCCTGATTTCAACCTTTCGGTTGTTAGAGTTATGGAATACATATTCAATTTATCAAAATACCAAAGTTTATGATGTGCTATGATTTCAGAGCATGTGTGCGATTCATTTATCATTCAGCTATCAGTTTCTCATAAACGGAACACATCTGTTATTTGGGTGTTTTCATTTATTCATTTATTTTGATTTTTTGCTATATTGAATTTTATTGATCATATATGAACTTGTTTTCAGTGATGGAGAAACTTTTATATCAGCTGATGATCTGCGAATAAATCTTTGGAACTTGGAAATTAGCAATCAAAGTTTCAATATTGTTGATGTGAAGCCTGCTAATATGGAGGATCTAACTGGTATGCCTTTTCAGTTTATAATCTATTAGTAAGTCCTATGGGAAATTCTATTATGCTGGTTTTCTTTTTACCTGTATCTAACAGTATCAAATTTAAAAAGTTGTATGTAAATATGATTTTTTTAATTTTCATGAAAATGAATAAGACTTTCACTAATATCGCTACCATTCAGAAAAGATTATTTGGAGTTCTTCTCTAATAGCATGACCTACTGATCCTAAAAAGTTTTAGATTGCTCTGTAATCTTAACCACATTAACTTTGGAATCTGAAATATTACTTCTTATTTCACGAAAAGTTAAGTAATATTATAATTCTTCAAGGGTGGTTTAACCTGTTTTTCATCAATGATCTTCAAGTATAATCATTGAAAGATCATTGAATCTGCCCTGATCTCCAATTCCTTTCAGTTGATTGAAGACGTGAATTGTAATTGTTATGCTCAAATTGAAGTTTTTTTTTTTTCCTTCTTTGCCTTGACCCAATATTCTATCTGCTTCTGTAGAGGTGATAACATCTGCTGAATTCCATCCTAGTCATTGCAATACATTGGCATATAGCAGTTCTAAAGGCTCCATTCGTCTCATTGATTTGCGGCAGTCAGCTTTATGTGATTCTCATGCCAAATTGTAAGTGTTTGACTCACTTTTCAACCTCCCATAAGCAGAGAAATGGTTTCCATTTGGCGGTTGAGTGGGTCGGAGGTTTTAATGTAGAATATTTGGTCGACTTGAAGAATGTTTTGGGAAAAAAGATATAGTGATAATATATATCCAAAGCATTTTTGGACTGACGAGCAATCTACCATGCACAGATTTGAAGAACAGGAGGCTCCCGGTTCTAGGTCATTTTTTACGGAGATAATTGCTTCTATATCAGATATTAAGTTTGCAAAGGATGGAAGACACATACTTAGCCGTGATTACATGACTCTTAAGGTTTGTATGCAATTTTCATTTCAGGATAGTTATATAGCATTTTTGCCAAGTATCATTATTCACCCACCGATTTGTTCTAGGCCTATTTTCATTAGTTTCCCTGTATCATGGTTTCCAACATGGGTAGAAAAGTTTCCCACGTAGCTAGTTCATGTTGACAAGCTTATGCTCTTTACTGCTGCAAATTTCTCTAGGTTCAGCCTGGCCTAATTGTTGTGTCTATATAATATTTATGTGGCTTGATGGTTTCAAATTTGTGTTTATAAATCAAATACTTGGAACTGTATGAAGGTGGCAATAATACGTTTGGGACGGTTTTATCATTTGCAGGACTCTAGATTTTTTAGCAGGCTCTCACTATTGAACTTTCTGTTGTTTTTCTCTTTATTTTGAATTAGGAATGATTTTTGTTGGAAGCCATTAGTATTCATTCTTTAAAGATATCACATTGTCCTTTATTTTATTTTCTATTGGTATTCAGCTGGCAATTTGCAGGCTCTCACTTCTATCTGTTATTTTAATTGTTTTTCCAGTTATGGGATATCAATATGGATTCCGGTCCAGTCACAACCTTCCAGGTTCATGAATACTTAAGACCCAAGGTTAGATCTCCGTGTCAATACAAAAAATTGTACTCTATTGATGCTCGACTAATTGTACTCTTTCTTTCGATGAATCCAGCTTTGTGATTTGTATGAAAATGATTCTATCTTTGATAAATTCGAGTGTTGTCTTAGTAGTGATGGATTGCGAGTTGCAACAGGTTCTTACAGGTCTGTTTCTGACCACATATTTAGTTTTGTTAAATATGTATATACTTTCCAGTCCCTCAGAAAAAAAAAAAAGAAAGAAAGAAAGAACTTTAATTATTTTGTTACGAACATGAAATTCCAGCAATTTATTCCGGGTTTTTGGTTGCACCCTGGAAAGTACGGAGGCAACAACTTTGGAAGCCAGTAAAAACCCGATGAGGTAATCTACTTTATTTTTTAAAATTTCATTATCATTTCAATTACGAGCTTAAAAAGCTTTGGTTAGTATATTAAAGTGATATGTTTATTTGTTTTTTATTAGGCGACAAGTGCAAACACCTTCAAGGCCTTCTCGATCTCTGAGCAGTAGCATAACACGAGTTGTCAGAAGAGGTCTGTGCTTTGCTTTATGCTTTGTTCTTTTCTCTTCTGACCATTTTAGTTAAGGGGGCATCTCTCAAATGGAAGTCCCTATTCCCATTGCAGAGCTCCAGATTTCTTTTTCTTTTGGATTAACTGCAAATGGGTTTCCCTATTCCCTGTGCAGAGCTCCAAATGAGATGTGTATCATATAGACTTGGTTCTTTCTTTCTATGAAAAAAATTTACCAATTACTGGCTATTATAATTATAAGAAGTAAAATTTTTTAATCCCCAACGAAGAGGAAATAAAATAAAATAAAATAAAAATTGAAAGATTGTTCTTAGGCCAATGAATTGTATTGACTGAAAATCTATCCATGAAACTACTTTTGGGAGTAGAACTCTACGAAATGCCCATTTCGATTTTGGATTCATTTAGAAAAAAGGATATCACCTTTTCTTTTTAAGTGAAATATGATATTCAGGAAGTTTTGTGCCTTAAACCACATAAGTTAACGCAGATGGTATACGGAGGGTCATGCGCATAATGGAAGCTTATGCAAATCATTTGTTCCTTTTGATAAAAGTTACTCTGTTTTACCTTTTCACTGGAAAATACCCTATTAACAGGTGGAGCTGAGAGTCAAGGTGTTGATGCAAACGGAAATTCTTTTGATTTCACGACAAAGTTGCTGCATCTAGCATGGCACCCCTCTGAAAACTCCATCGCCTGTGCTGCTGCAAATAGCCTGTACATGTACTATGCTTAAGGATGGTACCACCCCCTCTAAAGAAATGTTTTCTTTTCATTTATTTTCTTTCTTTCTTTTCTTTTTTTTTTTTTTTTAAAATTTCGTTTGGTGAAGGCTCTTTCACTCTGTAATTTTGGAAGCTATATCAAACCCCTTCAAATGTTCACCAATGGCAGCCACAGAATCCATCCACAAAGAAGCAACTGGAATTTTTTTTCTTCTGTTGTAGGGTTGGCTGTTATTTCTTTTGTTTTCACCCCTCCTTTTTCTTAAGGTGTCTTCTTCTAAAAGCGAAGATGGAAGTCATGTTCTTAGATTGTGTTGGGTTGATGTCGAGAGAAATCTGATTGTAGCTCGTATTATCTCTTTTACAAGTACTCAGAAGAAGGATGTTCAATATTTGCCCCTTAGGATTAAGTCTTTAAGATTAAGAAAATGTAGTTTCCTTTCCTTCCCCCCCCCCCCCCCCCCCCCCCTCCTTTTTTCTTCTTTTAGTTTAGTAGAAAATTATGATGGGACAAGAGAGCTGTTATAACTTGCAGTGCATTAATTTTTTATTGATTCTTTTTTGTCATGGTTGAATATCTTATGGAGTATGTTTTAATACTACTCAAATTTGTGCCCTTTATTATCCAAAGTACTTACTTAAGTTGGAAGAACATAGAATAAAGTTTTATGTTCTGGCCTCTCAGTTTGGCTCTTTTCTAAAGGGTTAAAAGTTATTCAACTCTTAATCTGAATGTTTTCTAACGAAATTTTATGTTGGTGTACCACCAAGGGCTAACAGGAAGGGGGGTAGAGAGTGAAAATTAGAAACACGATATATATTAGGATATCTTTCACTAAAATTTTTTTTTTTTTTTTTTTGAGGTTTAGATTTGTTTAGGAACTAATAAAAGATCTTGAGAAGCATACCAGAGGGGATAATGTTATTTTGAAGTTAGACATGATAGAAGGCATATGGCAGAATGAAATGACATTTTTTTTCTATAAGTTTTGCAAGGATTTGGTTTTTGTAATCAGTTTCTTAGCACTATACATAATTGTTTTTCCGATGTGTTTTTCTATGTGGTTTTTCAAGGAGTGTATGAGGATAGATTTAATGGGCGAAGAGGATTTAGATAAGGGGGCCATATTTATTTCGCGGAAGAAGTTTCTACAAAAAAGCCATAGAGGAAGGGTTAAGGTTAATTCAACCATTTATTACTATTAGTTGTTCTCTTACTAGATGGCAACACGTGCTTTTTTTTTTTCGAGAGTAGACCATAATCAAATAGTATGATTAATATGGCCTCTACTCCCACCAAGAAAATGTCTTAAATAGAGAAGATTTAAAGGAATGGAGATCTTCTCTGTAATGGAAAACACCTTTGTAACCATTAGACCGACTTAGATTAAGGCACAGGCTTTTAGGTCCCCATATATAAGGCCCCAAGTTATTATAAAGTACCGTTATTTTTGTGAGATTGGCAGCTAATTAGATGATTAGTTATGATTTTTAGTAGAACAGTTAAAATGCATCGGACTTTTTAATCCGGCCGATGACTTAGTAAAAAAGTCTGACTCGTACATAGTTTTTATTACAGATGTCGAAATGAATTGAGATTCTCAGCGCGGCTAATTGGCTCGGTAAAAAAATTAGGCCAATATATATATATATATCTGGCTTGATCGGGCCCTTATAATTCCTTATAATTTTTTTTTAAAATTCTAGTGAGTATTAAATTAAGAAAACTACTGATATTTATAAATAAAAATACTTAATAAATTTTTAACTATTGAGAAATATGAAGAATTTTTAAATATTAAGAATAAATTTAAAAACTTTGTCAGTAAATGTACATGTAAAAGTGAGTTGCACATTATTTTTTTTTAGAATTTTAACGTTAATTCTTAAGTGTGAAAGTTAGCTGCTATACATACACCATTTCAAATTTTAAAACAAAATTATTTTATTTCTTGAAAAAGATATATATGAGATTATTTTTATTTTTTTTTAATAAATATATACATATATTTCAATAATTTTATATATTTTTATAAGTAAGGTCCTAAGCAATTATCTCACTTACTTAAGAAGAGAACCGGTCCTATTACTGGATTATAATAAAGATTAAAAACCAATGATCAAAACACATCTCAAATTTTAAAGATTATAATAAATCATTTCAACAATCATAATGAATCACATATTTAATTATAACATATTATAGATTTCAACAAACCGATGATAGAATCCTCGGAACTCTAAAATATAACATAAAAAATAGTATATCATTTACATTGTTTATTTAAGAACAACTCATTTAAAGATAGAAACAAATGCACGCGGTGAGAAAAAAAATATGGAATATGAACTGCGATGTCATATATATTAAAGATGTCATAAACCAGCTCCAAAAATGAAAAGAAGTGATATTAAAGCTTAGGAATATGGACAGCCATGTCATAAAATTAACTAATATTGGCATTAATGTTCCTCACCACCGAAGACAATAATTCATATTTTTTCTCTTTTACTCTACCGTTTTCTTAGTGCTCGACAATAAAACTAAAAATAATCATTTTATAATCATCAACCAAATCAATGCAATTCATGCCCTAAAATTAACCAGTCAAGTATTTACTTATGGGATTCGGAAGCCTGGAAGTGGGACCCGACTCACGATCGTGCTTATCGTTGCAACTTAAAATATCAAGATGGTGATTATGATCACTCTATATCTTCCAAAGCATTTAGGCTCAGACATTTATGTCCCCGAAACCCAAATCATGTAATTACTAAGAATAATCAATGTTTGTACGAATAAATAATTAATCTAATTAATTTACTCGAATTTATAGACTGTTAAGCTTTAGTTTGAATGGTTGATATCACATGTTCCTCATCTGCCAATTTTCTCGAGAGAGGGATACGCTAAAAGACAGCCCTTTATGCCAAACACCGGCTTTTCTCAAAGTTAGCGCCTTCAAATTTTCAAATCTCATATATTCAAATATCTATTAGTACGTAATTTTGATGCGAATTTCATTAGGAGGATTTATAATTATCGATATATTTTAAGGTTGGATAAATCTATAAAAGTAAAGGTATGAGATAATGCTAGAACAATAGCTGATGCATTTTTCTTCTACGATTAAATTAAGTTAATAAAGAATTAGAGAAAACTTATGGAGGCAATAATTAGGATAAAATATCTTTTTTTTTTCTTTTAATAATATATCATTCTTTTTATATTTTTGGTAGGGGGACAACTTTAGTAGACATGCCTTTAAGATTGGGCTCGTTGGCCCATCCCTCCATCATGCGGAATCCATCGTCTTCTACGTTGCCCATCCATTGTTACTAGAGTTAATCTCATCTTCAAGAGTGTCTGGTGGGGGTTCAGCCTCATCCAACCGGAGTTAGGTTTCAATCTCTTTTACATGTAGGGACACTTGCTCTTAACCCAAGTTGAGGGCGATGGTGTCAGCCTTATCTTCATACAACATAAGGTCAGCCTCATCATCACACAAAGTTTAGATTCAACCCTCGTTTAAGCTCTGGATGAGTTTTGTCAGTGAGCATTGAGGTCGCCATTCTACTGATCCCAATAGTTAGCCCTTGCTATGTGCTTTGAGCATACGAAGGACACGTGACACTTCTGAGGCCCATCTCTACCCTCCAGAGTTCTAGCGCAATTCGACCTAATCGACCAGCACTTCGAGAGCTGAACTGCCTCATTAGTTTCCTAGACAGCTAAGTTGCACACTCTGACATGTGGATTTTTCATGCCCATGGTATAATGGTCCATATGATTTTTCTATTAGGATTTAGTAGTTAAATCATACCCTAGGATGAATCAAGATGTTGGCGAGATGGAAGGATTGTTATTGTTTACGCATACTATAGTCACAAAAGGTTCTTTCGAAAAATGGTATTTTTCATCCTCTTGGTAGTTTTGACACTTTTTTAGAAGTCAAATCTTGACTTAGAGGCTTAAAATTATTTAATCTTGAGATGTTTAAGTTAATTGTTTAATTTAAATATTATTTTAAATTAAACGAATTTAATTTGGAATTAAATAAAATTATAAAAACGTTTATGAAATTCTCCTATCGACATGAAGTAGAATCTAACCGATCACACATATAAGATTCATAGTAACTTAGTTAAAGTTTCGTTAGAAGAAAAGGGCAAAATGGAATAAAACCACTTTAGTGGTAAAATGGTAATTTAACCTATAATTTTACTGTAAGGGTAAAATGATAATTATTAATTTATTAATTTAATGTCATGCAACTCTACTGACACAACTAAATATGGTATTAATTTAATTAGAAATTAATATGTTACATATGAATTTTTATTTAGTTATAAAAGTATCCTAAAAGTTTGTATTAATAATCAAATATTAAAAAGTTAATAAGTTGGATTATTAATTGCTCAACTTTTTATAGGGCTCCCTAAACTTTTTGCTCAACTTGCAACTCGAATAAACTTAGAACCTCTCGGATGAGGATGAGACTACCTGAAGAAGGATTTTATATAACCTGGCTATGGAGCGATATTGGGAGGCTGTCCTAACTCCCTAGTGCCAGACGGCTTGTGGCCTCATCAAGGAGAATGTTTCCATAAAAATCTACCCCTCTTAGGGTAGTTAAGGCTATTGAGGTTGAGGGTAGGTTGCTTTGTTATTTATTCGTACTTAGTCATTTTCATTTGAAGATCTCTAACCTTTTTTATTTTACAGAGCGCTCCTATGTTGAGCTTGATGCTCTGGCTGAGGCCCAACTCAAGGCCTAAAAGAGGCTGCAGAGGGAGAAGAAGAAGGCTTTCTCAAAGAAGAGAGTAAAGACTATAGTGGGCCTCATGAAAATGAGCCAAACTAACAGCCGCTCCCCTTTTGTCCTTGGTCATCGACCCTTCAAACTTTGAGGGATACTCCCTCTCCTCAGGGCTCTCCTACTCGAGAATCATCTCAGCCTCAGGTTTGCCTAAGGATACTGCTCAACCCGGGGTTAGTACTTAGCCCCATGATTGGTCCTCATGTATAGGCTCGATCCTTTGCAATCCTTGGTGGTTGGTGGTAGCAAATGAGTCGAGTGTCTCATTTTCTTCCCTAACTCAGTTCATTAAGAAGATCCCTCAACTAGTGCTGTCTCAAGTCATCGGCCAATTAGTGTAACTCCCTCTGTTTGAAGTGTTTAACCTCCTCTACTCCAGCCTTGCGATGGTAACTTTCTTTCTAAACTTGTTGTCATTTTGGCTCATTTAGCTCCCCCATTAGCTAACCTAAGTGTTTATTCTGCTTACAAGATATGATGGCAGTTGCTTCTCTAACCGCAATACTTTGTCCTCCCCGTCTCCCGCTATGTTCAGCTTCAAAGGGAGAATAGCTTATTGAAGAAGAGTTATGCTGCTTCATCTCAGTGAGTTAAGGATTTGGTGTCTGATATACAACTCTGGTGGGCAAGTTTGTAAACACTAAATAACTTTTAACTATGATAACTTGTTGAGAGTAGATATAACCCATTAATTATAGGAGTATTGAAATTAAACAAATATAATCATTTAAATATACGACAAAATTCGAAATGATTGACCTCTAAGGATGGTAGTTCATTAATTAAAATGAGGAGATCAATCAAATAATCAATTTAAAAGATATAAAAGATTAATTAATAATCAATAGCTAGTAGTCTGCAACAATTTTCTTAAATAAAGAAACAAATTAGGATAATGATAATGATAATGATGATAGAATTAATGCACTGCCAAATTTTATAGGAAGTGTATCCTAATCACTAAGCTATATGTGGAGTAAAGAGCCACACAATGTTTAGGCAATTAGATGTCTTAAATTATTATAAGCACATTCTTCCATGAAAACACATAATCAGACTGTACATATAATTTTGTTTCTCCCTCTTGTCCCTCCAATAATGTGTTTTATACCATTTTCTATTCCACTATCTTTTTTTTACTTTTTTTTCACTATTAATGTTTGACAAGGCTTGTGGAGCCATTTTCTATATAAGAATTAACTTAAATTTTAATTCAATTATCGTTTATTACCATTCTTATAACATGACACTCTAATATAATCTGAACTTTATATTTTCAAGTCTTGATTTCTTTTTAGAGGTTTGAAAATAATTTAGAATTTAATTTATAAGCTCTAAGTTCTTATATTATTATCTAAAAATAATAACATTATACATATTATCCATGATTAAGTACGTGGAAAGAAATTACCCCGACCGAAATCCAATCGAAATTGTTTATTTCGGTTGGAGCTTTTTTATAAATTTTAATTTTAATTAAGACCCCAATTGATAAGTTAATGGAAAATTTTGAGGAAAATATTTTTAGTTAGGATTTGGGGTCCAGCTGTTTTTTTATAATTTTTTTCTTTTTATTTTTCTTTTTTCACTCCTTTCTTTTACTAGAACAAAAATAATAATTATCTTATTTTATAATTAAAATTAAAGAATAATTAAAAATTTTAATCCTATAAATATTTAAAAATATTTTTAAGTTATAAATATTTTATTAAATAAATTAAGGAAAAAATAAAAAACAATAAAATGTCCACTGCCCCGACTGCCCCAGCTCGCTTACTGTCGGCAGGGAACTGGTCGGGACCTCGAAATATTGACCAGGACATTAGTTTCTGACCGGAACCTATTTATAACTATATGATATTGTAAAAAATAAACATAAAATTTATACCAAAAAAATTAAATAAACGAGCAAGTAGCGAAGCATCCACAAAGAAGATTTACTAAATATGAACGTGAAATTATCAGTTAATCATAACTATCATGCTGTTAATGATAATAACTAGTGGGTAGTTTTAGTGTTAATTAACTGCTAATTAAGTAATTAAATTTACCTTTGATTCTTGAATGATGAAAGAGAGAATGTCAAATCAGTAATAAATACGAAAAAGTGGGGACATTTTCCAATCGGGCAATAAATCACGACGGCGATCCAGAGATTGACCGCTCTGTACAAACAGAGACAACTCAGGCAGCGACAGAGGTTTTACCTATTCTTATTATAATTAATGTTTGCTTATTTGAATTCTGCGCTGATATTTGGTTTAGTTCTTTTTCTTCTTCGACGATTGATAGGACCGTGCTTTTCACCATTAATACTCTTTATCTCTCTCTCACCTTCCTTCTTCTATGACTTGTAATTATTACTTCTACCACCGAGGCTTTCTAGTGGTGCGGGGTGCGTACCATTTCCGGCTCTATTTGCTTGTCGTGAACGTGTGGGAAAACAAAGAAAGAAGACTTCTCGCTGCAGGAAAAAAACAGAGCGAAAGGAAATTGAAGTATTGAGATGGGTAATTTTCTTAGTTCTGGTTTTGTCTGCTAATAGTTAGAAGGAAATGAAAAAAAGAAAAGGGATTCCTTCCATTTATGAAGAAGATGTTTGTTTCTTTGGATTTTGTTAATGAGTTTCTGAATTTCTCGTGGGTTTTTGGGTTACTTTTGTCGTAATCTGTTTGGCTTCCGCGAAAAGAAAAGAAAATTACTACTTTCTTTTTCCCTGATAAAAACTCATTTTGTACTTGTATAGGAGGAGGCCTAGTAGGTTGGTTTTAGCTTAATAGAATCACTGCATAAAAAATTACGCAAAACAGACGAAGCTCAACAGAGACTTCTTCTCTCAGCAATCTCTGGTCATATCAATTGAGTTGATAGTTTTTCTTTTTTATAATTTATTCGTAATTTATTTCTTTTTTGGTTTGAACGTAAAGATGTGAAGGAGAGCTGCTACTACTAATAGTAATTACTACTCTTACTGGAGATCTTATTTCTCCTTTTAAGCTGAGGTGTCTATTAGTTAGTTCTATGTTAATTTTTCTCTCATTTTGTATTTCAAATTTCTGAACCAGGAAAAAAAAAGGGTATAAAAAAATTCTACGAATTTTGGTGTTGGAAAGAAAAAAAGGGTTATTCTACTAATTACAGGATTCAAAATTTTTTGTCTTGATCCTTGAAATCAGATGGATATCAGATATTTTCTCCTTGTGGTCCTTCACTTTTACAACTTTTTTCTAATCAACAGTGAAAATTGAAAATTGAATTGTTCTAAGCAGAGTTCTTTTGAGAAAGAAAAAAGTTCTTATGAAGAAGGGGAAGGAGGAGGAAGAGAAAGGCTCTCCTGATGGTGGAGAGAAGGTGGTTGTTGCGGTAAAAGCGGCCAAAGAGATTCCCAAGGCTGCTTTGATGTGGGCTCTGGCTCATGTTGTCCAGCCCAGTGATTACATAACTCTGCTCGTTGTTGTGCCACCTCAAAGTTCCGGTACTATACTCCTCTTTTGTTCCAAGTTCTTATTAATTGCGATGACAATCTTGACTTCTACTTGGATTAACTTAACTGATTTTTCATTTTTTTTCTTCAGGCAGAAAATTTTTGAGGTTTCCGAGATTTTCTGGGGATTGTGCTAATAATAGTAATAATAACAGAAAGTCTCATTCAGGAGCAAGTTCTGAGCAGAAATGTGAGATAGCGGATTCGTGTTCCCAAATGATCCTTCAGCTTCATAATGTTTATGATCAAAATAAGGTAGTCATGTTCACTTCATTTGCCCAAAAAAATAAAATTCTGTAAATTTGAATGAAGACCCAACGATCTACATATTATAAAATAAAATTTATATTCCCTTCTTGGCTTTCTGTTCACAGATAAATGTTAAGATCAAAATTCTTTTGGGATCGCTCAATGGTGCAGTTGCTGCAGAGGTTAAGAAGGCTCAAGCCACTTGGGTTGTACTTGACAAGTAATGTCTTTATCTTTTAATGATCTATTCTTATATCTCACCACATTTTCATCTTAATTTACTAGTTATGGAGATAAATGTATAATTTGTTTCCAGGCACCTGAAAAATGAAGAGAAATGCTGCATGGAAGAGCTGCAATGCAACATTGTGGTTATGAAACGATCGCAACCGAAAGTTCTCCGCCTGAATTTGGTGGGGTCCCCTCCAAAGAAGACTGAGGTTTCCTCCATTCCATCCCATGCGCTTGATGAGAGCTCTAAAATTGTGAATGAGAATTTGAAAAATTCACTTAATTCCATTTGTGCCCTGAAAGGAACTACTACTCCAAGTAGTAGCCCAGAATTAAGTATTCCATTTACTGCCACTGAAGCAGGAACCTCATCTGTATCAAGCTCCAATCCAGGAACTTCACCTATATTAATCTCCAACATAAACAGAGATATTATGAAGAAAGAGGAAGCATCAATAGTAGTACTCATCAAAGAGAATCATGAAAACAGATCCAATTCTGACTTGGAAAATGAAATTTTATCTACGACTTCTTTGAACTCAAGATACCAACCAAGGGTGAAAGAAGTTTTACCTTCTCATGCTCAATTTCCAAAGCTTGATAATAGGACAGATATAGATTTCAGTGGAAGAAATGTACGGGAAGTGGTTTCTTTGTCAAGAAACATGCCTCTGGGCCCTCCTCCATTATGTTCCTTTTGTCAACATAAGGCGCCGGTTTTCGGAAACCCTCCAAGGTGGTTCAGTTATGCTGAGCTGGAGCTTGCTACTAACGGGTTTTCACAAGAAAATTTCTTGGCGGAAGGAGGGTTTGGATCGGTTTATAGAGGAGTACTGTCTGATGGTCAAATGGTAGCTGTTAAGCAGCATAAGCTGGCTAGCTCTCAAGGGGACCATGAATTTTGCTCGGAAGTAGAGGTTCTTAGCTGTGCTCAGCATCGGAATGTGGTCCTGTTGATTGGCTTTTGTATCGAGGACAAAAGAAGATTGCTGGTTTATGAATATATCTGTAATGGTTCACTGGATTCTCATCTATATGGTAGTACTTCTTTTTCTATTAGTGTACATTTTTATTATTTATTTTTGGGAAAATGGAGTTGGAGGAAAATGTGTTTTGGTTAGTTTGTAAACTTAGACTTGGATTTTGTGTTTGAAATACTGTTTTTGGCAAACTAGAGTTTAGAATGCCCAAATGTGATCATAGGCTTGATTTTCGTAAGTGGTTTTCGATTTCAGAAACTGGATTGTTGGTATAAAATTAGATTTCAACTTCGATTTAACATGTTTAAAAGTTTGAACATTTAATAAATTATGTACAAACAGAGCATTAGAAACGGTAAGCTTAGAGTGCAAAACTTGTTTCCAAATGCAGTTATGGTTTGATAATACTATACATGTCTAGTTATGAGTGCAAAACTAAGTATTGAGGTTTTGTTTTAGGACGGAAGTGGGACCCACTAGAATGGTCTGCAAGGCAGAAAATAGCTGTGGGAGCTGCACGGGGGCTGAGATATCTTCATGAAGAATGTAGAGTGGGGTGTATAGTCCACCGTGACATGCGGCCAAATAACATTATTGTAAACCATGATTTCGAACCACTGGTATTGATTACTATTCTCCTTAAGAATGGAGAGTTGGAAGAGTTTATTTTCTTTTTACTGCAGATTTTCGTGATCTTAAAAAATTGCCCTAATGATGTTATGGTCGTGGTTCAAACTCAATGTCGTATTTTTTTTTTCCTTGAGCTTTATGTATTTATTTTCTTTTGCTTCCATTGTGGCAAGGTTGGGGACTTTGGCCTGGCAAGGTGGCAGCCAGATGGAGATATGGCTGTTGAAACCAGAGTGATTGGAACTTTCGGGTAAAATCTCTTATTCCCACCTCAACATCTGACATGGCAAATTGGATCCATATGTTTGAGCATTTGAAACTCCAGTCTAACTCTAAAATCCTCTTCATGGCCACAAAATTCCTATCTATTTCCACATAATTTTTATAGTAACATGTCAGTGTAACTAAAATTACCATTTGGCATAAATTCCAGTTTCTCCAAATTACTGTTTCAATAATCCATTGTGTGTTATATATGTCATGTAGGTATTTGGCTCCAGAGTATGCTCAAAGTGGCCAAATAACCGAAAAAGCTGATGTTTACTCCTTTGGGGTGGTACTGGTTGAGCTAATCACGGGCCGAAAAGCAGTGGACCTCAAGCGACCCAAGGGCCAACAATGTCTCGCCGAGTGGGTACGATTCTCCCATTAGTGAGTTTCTTTCCTGTTAATGAGTATAAAAAAATTACGCATATACTTATTAGCCTTTATTATGTTCTGAAACAGGCACGACCTTTATTAGAAGAGTTTTCTGTAGATAAGCTGCTGGACGCAAGGTTGGGGAATAGTTATTCCGAGCATGAAGTCTACTGCATGGTCCATGCTGCTTCGTTATGCATTCAACGCAATCCGAATGCTAGGCCCCGCATGTCACAGGTAATTAATTCGAAATATTTTGATATTCTTCTGTGATCTAGTACTACTATAGAAAATTGAAGTACTTATTAGTTTCTTTTGTTCTTTTTGTCAATTTGTGAAGGTGTTGCGAATTCTTGAAGGCAATTTGCTTATGGATGGTAAATACATGTCAAAAACCGGGAATGATGTGGGAAATAGGAGTGGCCGGATTTGGACCGAACAGAAACATCAACAACGATATGCTTGTTTACTATTGGATGATACGTAAAAAACGTATGATCAGAAGCTTTCACTTGATGGTCTTAGACCTACTACTCACTGGTGAAGTGACCGGGCAAGGAGAACTTCAAAGTATAGATGCAAAAGTGCATCTGGCTCTTCAATTCTTTGGTCTCGTTATACGTTTTTTTTCCTTCCTTTCAAATTCAAAATATAGTGCAATGTAGGTTTGTTTATGTATAGGTATGTAAGGCATTTGGACAGAGCTGCGTAACTTGAGTGGATTTGAGTGAGTTAAATAAATCAGATTAAGAAGCATTTTGTAAGAAATCTTTTTTCCCCTTGCATTATTATACAATTCAAACTGTCGTTTGTGGAATCCCTTCACAAATGGAGCGCTTAATCTGTGTGCCATTACTTCACCTCCCACTATCAAGAAATGTATCAATGTCAAACCATCGGGTGGTATATGAGTAACGAGAGACAGACTTATAGGTGGTCCAAAAATGAGTTATCGATTATAATGGTGACTAGTGTACCTCATGACTAGTGTATCTCATGGATATCTTGCTTGGGTAACATACCCTACAGGTAGGGCCGTAGACGAATAAAAGAATCAGAGGCATGTATTTTAGCAAGGATCAATATATATTTTAGGCTAAAAATAAATCTATATTTAACAACGAAAAATTAAATATTAAAAATAGGTCACTTGGCTAAAAAGTCCTTCCAAAAGCAAGTTTTTTAAAAAATTACCCATCAAAAGATTTTCTTGGCCTAATAGCCCCCTTCTTTATTATTAATTTTAAATAAGTAATAAAAATCTGAAATTACTATAATGCCCTCATCCTCTACCCTTGCAAAATTCAGAAAAGCCCTCGACCATTTCCTACAAAATTACAAAAATGCCATCATCAACTTCCGCTCCCTCACGCAAGCAGCTCAAAATCAACAGTAACTAAAAAAAAAAGCCGAAATTCAAAATATAACCCTAAAATAAAAAGAAAAAAAAATTCAATTGCTATAATTCAATTGGTCATTTCTAATCTGTTCTTCGAGCTTCACTTTGCCTCCTTTCGTCATTCCTTTGCTTTCTCTTTGCAAGCTAAACCAACGGTATTTTTGAAAGTTTATAGATTCTCTTTAAATTGTTAATGGATAATCATAATTGATATTATTATTTCTAGAAATCTGAGTTTGCATAGTAAATCTTGATGGATCGATGCACGATTGCTCGATGGATTCATGGTTCAAGCAATCAAGCATTAATGATTGACTTCGACCATCAAGCACTAGTTTGTAATTTATTTATTTCTTATTATCAAGATCATTGACTTGGCTTTTTTTTTTCTTGTATAAAAATGAAAATCTCATTTTGTAATAATATGTTTGATGGTGAATGGAAAGAGAATGTGAATCAAAATGGGAAAAAGAGTTGGTGGTATTGGCATCAAATGTCACAGAGGGATTAACTAGAACTATAATTAAGTCTAATGTCACTTATATTCAGTTGTTGAAAGTTGTTTATGATTTTATCGACATTGATCGTGATGAATTTGGATTGCAATTGTAATACAAACCAGTGGGTATATTGTTGTCTTCCCTACTATATATAAAAAATAACCAAAATCTAAGAGAATTTTTCCGCCACTTGCAATCTAAAGAGAAAAAATCTCTTATAAACATGAAATTAATTCTGAAAACTCAAAGAGATTCACATGGGGAAAAACATCGTCAATTACCAAACATTCCTAATGTTCATGATCTTTTTAGGAAAGACATACCTGATCCTGCTACTTATAACTATGAGGATCGTAAGAGTGACGTACCTGATCTTGCTGCTAATAATCTTGATAATTATGTGAATTTTTATGATTATGATCATGATAGTGATAGAAATCACAATGAATGATGAGGATGATAATGAGGATGATGATGTGGATGAGGATGGTGATGTTGATGTTGATGATGAAAAGGATGAGATTGCAAATTATGTTGAGGATGGTGATGTTGATGTTGATGATGAAAAGGATGAGATTGCAAATTATGTTAAGGATGGTGATGTTGATGTTGAAAGTGTAGAGGAAGATCATGACACTAATCGCAACAATGAATGCAATATGAATTTTTTTTTATTATGATCATGGTAGTGATATAAATCACAATAATGATGAGGATGAGATTGCAAATTTTGTTGAGGATGGTAATCTTGATGTTGAATGAATGTAGAAAGAAGGTGTCACTAATCACAACAATGAAGGTAGTATGGACTCTTATGATTATGATCATGGTAGTGATAAAAATCACAATGATGATGAGGATGACAATGGTAATGTTGATGTTGATGTTGAAAGAATGGAGGAAGAACTCGACACTAATAACAACAACGAAGGTAATATTGATAATCTACACTACGAGGATGACTTATTTATAGGAGTAAAAATTACAAAGAATTTATATGACACTTTATCACCCTAAGATAACTTAGTTAATATACTTGTCGATAAAGAAGTCCTGCAATTATCACTGAGTATACTGTGTTCACCACAACCTAGAAATGAAATTGAAGATAATACTTTTCTTATCCCTATTGCTACCCAGCCCTCTACATGCGTTGAAAGCAATTTAGTTCTGGTTGTTTCTTTCCAATCGAGCAGAGGGAAGGTTTATCTTAAACTAAAGGCAAGTGTACATATGCATGCGATATGATGAAATTTTGAATTCAATGTTAAGAAGTTGAATAAGACTACATTTGTTTTTGTATGTATAGATCTAAATTACTAATGGCGAATCCATGTAATGAGAAGGAAGAATTCTTCATTTTTCCAAATTCAAACCTATAAAGATTAGCACACCTATAATTTTACATTCAGGTAAGGCAATCATCAGCAAGCATTGACATCTATGATTGGACAATATATGAAGGCCAAGTACCAAGGATGTAACAAGACACCTAAAGCATGACTTTTCTTTGATATTTTCTGAAATGATCTCGGGGTAAATATTAGTTAGTGAAAGACATGAAAATCAAGATCTATTATACAAGACCTTATTTGAGATACGATCGAGGATAGTTAAAAAGATTTACCAATACATGCATGATGAAAATGATTAATTCAGATTCTGTAACTTCCCTCACGATAGATGTAAACAACATATTCCTTTATTACTTCAGGGCTTTTGGAGCAACAATCAAGGGGTTTGGATTTTTTAGAAGAGTTATTTATGTTGATGGAACCTTTTGAAGTACAAATACAAAGGCATGCTTCTGACTGCAACTGCTCATTACGGTAATATCCAACTTTATCCAATAGCGTGAATTAGCTGATTCAGAGAATGATGAATCATGGACTTGGTTCTTGAGTAAGCTAAAGGGTTTGATCCTTGATGCCACATATTTGATTTTGTATTGAATTGGGAAAAAAATATTAATAATACTATACGAAGTATTTACCAAAATGCAAAACATATGCATGCATGTGGCGCTTTAGAAAAAACATTTAAGGCTATATTCAAATGTAGTAGGCTTCTCAAGCTATTCTATAAGATGGCCAGAGCATACAAGGTTCGTGATTTCAAGACATACTTCAATGAGATGATAGTTCAACTTTCTGGTGTGGCAACCTATCTAGAGACAATTAGATTTCAACGTTAGTCGAGATATAAGGTCAGAAACTTCTAAGTCTATGATCTCTCACCCATATGGCTCGATGGGCCCTTTCAAGTCCCATCGAGCCATACATATATGAATTAGGGTTTCTAAGTCTTATGTCTTTAGATCTCGAGGGTTGGATGAGGACTGTCAAGAACCCATTAAACAATTGATCTATAAGCTCATAGACTTCTAAGTCTCTAATATCCCATCCTGGTGGCTCGATGAGCCTTTGAAGTCCCATAGAGCCATCAAGACTCTAGACTTTGGTTTCGATAGAAAGGTCTAAGCTTTAAGGTCAAACATGAAAGATTTAGGAATTCGGGTTTGAAAGTGAAATGTTTAAGCTTTAAGGTCAAATATGAAAGATCTAAGACTTAGGGTTTCAAACAAAAGATTTAAGCTTTAAGGTCAAAGACAAAGTATCTAAGACTTAGGGTTTCAAATGAAAGATTTAAGGTTTAATGTCTAAGATGAAAGATCTAACACATAGGGTTCGATAGAAACATTGAAGCTTTATGATGAAGGATGAAATATCTAAGACTTAGAGTTTGAAAGTGAAAGGTTTAAAGCTTTAAGGTAAAAAATGTAAGATTTGAGACTTAAGGTTTCAAATGAAAGGTTTAAGCTTTAAGATCAAGGATAAAAGATCTATCACTTAGGGTTTCAAATTAAAGGTTTAAGCTTTAAGGTAACAAAATGAAAGATTAAAACTTAGTGTTCAATAGAATGGTTTAAGCATTAAGGTCAATGATGAAATATCTAAGACTTTGGGTTTCAAATGAAAAGTTTAACCTTTAATGTCAAAGATGAAAGATCAATCTCTTAGAGTTTCAAATGAAAGGTATAAATTTTAAGGTCAAAGATGAAAGATTTATCACTTAGGATTTTAAATGAAATGTTTAAGCTTGAAGGTTAAAGATGAAAGATCTATCACTTAGAGTTTAAAATGAATCATTTAAGCTCTAAGGTCCAAAATGAAAGATCTATGACAATGTTTGAAATCAAAGGTATAAGCTTTATCGCTAAATACGAAAGATAAAAGGGTTTCAAATGAAAAGTTTAAGCTTTAAGGTCAAAGATGAAAGATCTATCAGTTAGGGTTCAAATGAAAGGTTTATATCTGTGTGACCTCTTCTTGATTGCTCGATAGGGTCTTTCAAGTTCTCATTAAACCCTCTAGATCTGAGGATAAAGACTTAGAAATCTCTATGACCTCTTTTCGATTGCTCAATAGAGTCTTTCAAGTATTTATTGAACTCTCGAGATATGAGGACATAGACTTAGAAGTCTTTATGACATATTCTTGATTACTCCATAAGGTCTTTTCATCCCCTCTCGAACCCTCGAGATATGAGGAAAAAGATCTAGAAATCTTTGTAACCTCTTCTCGATTGCTTCATGGGGTCTTTCAAGTGTATCAAACGCTCGAGATGGGGACACACACTTATAAGTCTTGGTGACCACTTCTCTATTGCTCGATGAGGTCTTTCAAGTCAATCATCAAACCCTCAAGATTTAGGGATAAAGGATTTCAAGTCTTTGTAACACTTGTTTGACAAATCATTATATTTTGTTATGTTATTATCATGCTTGCATCTATTATAACCAACATAGAGATAAATCATTAAAAATTTAGACAACATAACTTCTAAAATATCTTAATTACCTAGTAAAGCTATCTACAAAAGGGTCGTAATTCTTGCAAGTAGTCACAACACCATATGCAAACAACTAAACCTCATACATTATATGCACAATAAATGTTTAAAACTTGCTTACAACCTCATAAATTAAAAGTAATATAAATTTGAAAAATTACAAGTCTAGATGTATCTCATAAATGGAACAAGCTATTTATCGTCAGAATAACAACATATTAGTTGTAAGTCGATGAGTTTTCGCTTACACAGAGCGGAATGCCATTTTTGAAATATGGCTTATGGATATCCAACTTCACCGCATACCTTGAGATCCTTGGGCTATACTTTTAATGAACTCTTCATCAAATTGAAAATCCTGGTTCATAATCAATTAGTTTATGAAACAAAAACTAGAAAGAGAAGAGAAAAGAAATGTGAAAGAGTTATATCGAGCTCATTTTCTCCTTCCAATTCCCTTTATTAGCCACTACACCCTTGCTAGAAACTGTTTTTGCCACCGCCACTTATGGTGGTTTCGAGCTGTCAGCCGACATCTACTAGTATCCATATAAATAATAACTATTACACTAGGCCCAAGTGAGTCTCTATTTCCTTTTGACCCTACAAATATCGTTTGACATTATGTTTATTAAATCTCTATTTAATAAACTTATTTGGTCAACTTAATATTTTTTTAATTAATTATTTAATTTTAAATAAAAAAATCTAAATCCCACTTTGTATATGCTAGTAGTGCGGGTGTCATCTAAACTTAATTAATTAAACTAATTAATGATTTAATTTTTTTAATCAAATTCTCTAAGAACCGAGTCAAATTTCAAAAGTAAGATCTTAACCTAGATGCAGTCGTTCTATGTGTGAGAACTAATAGGATCTACACTATACCGGTAGATAGGCACCACAATAATTTATGAGTTTTATCTAATCTAAAGATTAGACCATTTGCCCTTAAAATAATTTTTAAGTTAAACAGTTAATTTGATTATCTCCATGATCAATCAACTTAAACCATCATACCCATATTGGCTTATATAGAAAGGCATGTAGGCCACTCATTTAATGCGATGTTCAAGGAACCTCACAAGAACATGTGGTGACTACTACCGTACCAAACTGATCCTTTCATGTATGCTATAATCTCAATCAGTCATATAACATGGTTTAACTGTTAAATCCTGCTAGACTGACCATATGAATTATGTGAGTTCTTCTGTAACTTAGGTAATGGATTTACAGAAACTATTTTCATACTATACTACCTTGCGCAAGAATTTCTACATTGCACTAAATAAAATCACTCACATGACTCTTCCTCTAACATAGAGATATGGATCCCATTTCATCACCATATAAACTATCCGTACAAGAACATATTCCTAATGTTTCATCTTATTAGAGACCCTCAAACAAAGCCATGTTCAATGATATCAAAGAATGATATCTTACACATTAGTACTGTGGTGATCTTAGGTCTGAGCATCACAAGTACACTAGCCACTTGACAAGTCTCATTAACAACCAATATTATTATCATTGAGACTTCTCTAATGATCATGTTTAGTGATTAAGTCTCTACTAATCACCTACATGGCTATCCTGATATTCAACAATATCGATGATTATGAGAACATCATTCTTCTTACTCAAAGATAGCACATGTAATAGTATTTTCGAATTTTTATTATCCCATCACGACAATCTTATGACTATGAACAATTTGGATATTAGATGTTAAACAACTTGGATCTCCCCGAGCATAATCACTATCATGATTCTAAGTGGATATCTAAGATCCTAGAATCTATCATGTATGTCATACAAAAAATATGCATACTATGTCACTTCTAATATAATGACAATCAATATGATAGACTAAATGCTCAGTTAAATACAAAGTATTCATTTAGTTGATAACATATAGATTAAGATTGATCCACATAAGTAAATGACCATATTGGGTGAAACTCGGTTGGCTTGATGGACATTATACTTTTAGTCTCCCACTTGTACTAAAGCCAATCGCTCTTGAACCTTATTCTCATCTTGTCAACATGGCGATTAATATTTTGTTGCGAAAGTGGTAACAAAGAGATATGTGTTTCAGATTTCTAATGAGACCTCGGTTCCTTCCCTTTTGCTACCATTGTATACGTAGTATATTACCATGTGACTAATGATGCTAGGCAGCCCTGGCTACCTTTTTTTACTTTGCAATCATTAATCTATTTGTTTTGTTAATTGTGTTCTCAGTTGTTTCTTGATTAGAACTCTCTCAACTAACTGATTAAAAAATTAGCACTAAATGATAAATTATGTGGATTTACCATTGACTATGTTTAATTGAAAATTAGTGTGCGTGAAAATCATAATTTTCATTTGAAATCTCCATAAACAAAGAACATATCCTTCGTTCTTCTCAAGAACATAATATTGTTCTTTAATAGAATTTCAATGTTGATCGTTTGGATTTCTTTTTATTGATGCTCGTAAAATTTAGAGCATTAGGCAACATCCATCTTCATACACATCATGGGATGCATGATATAACCTATAGGAAAACATAAGTTACTAAATTCATGCATTCTCTCTTCACTGTGTCTTAGGCGACATCCTTTGGACAATGAGATTCGATAACATTTTAGCAAATAGTCATTTCTTAGAATCTTTCATTCATATGAGGTAAGCCTACTATTTTTTTAAGATCTATCTTTATAGATCTATATACCTAAGCCAAAAGATGCTTTTACCCCTTTTACTTATAGAAAAGGTTTTCGATAATCACAACTTGATAGTTTATAACAAATCAACTTCATTCTTAATGAGTAGTATGTTATCAATTTATACAGATAATGAATGTAATCTTACTCCCACTATCCCTTTTGTACACACATATAGGACATTCTTAAATCAAATGATCTGAGTTTTTAGATAACATTGATTTTCAATTTTAAGAAGCTTGCTACAATCCATTGATTGATTTAAGTAGTTTGCATAACTATTTTTTGCATTTTATGTGAAACCTTTAGGTTGTATCTCATAAACATTTTCTTCCTAATTTCTATTTAGGGAAGTGGTTCTCACATCTATTCACAAGATCTCACGATCATAGTATACTGCAATGGAAAGCACTATCTAGATGGAAATAGTCATAACCATAGGCAAGAATGTTTATTTTAATTGATTCATTCTCATTACTAATAGCCCTTGGCGAATAATCGAGAGTTAAAGATCTTGATAGTCCTATGTGTTTCGGTCTTTCTCTTAAAGATACATTTGCATTCGATAGGAACATTTCCTTCTAATGCAACCTCAATGATCAACACTTGATTGGCATATATGGAATCCATTTTAGATTTTATAGCTCTAAGCTATCTCTCATAATCCAAACTCTATATGGACTCAAAATATCTCATAGGATCATCATTTATGACTGAACTATTACTATGATTTTTTATACAAAATTTGTACCATTTATGTTCATCGGGTACTCTCCCAGATCTACTAAGTAGTGGTGTACAATGTGGAAACATAGTTTTCTAGAAATCTTAGCCTAATTATTAATTTTGAGGGTCTTGAACTATTTCAAATATTTTCTTACTCTCATTATCATTTTAGAAAGTAGTACTCTCTCTAAGAATGTAGCGTGTTTGGCTTCAAATAATTTGTGCTCGACGGGATTCTAGAAAATTAATATCCTAATCCCTTCATAGGATATTCCACTAAATTCAGATTTCGTCTCCAACCTATTCATATATAGTTCTGGCATGAACTAAATATCTTGATAGCTAGTATGGTCCAATGATGTCATTCTGCCTTTCCATATTTTATTTGGAGTAGTTGATGCTAATTTTAGGGGGAATTATGTTCAGCACGTATTTGGTGCTTTCTAGGAGGTGGCCTAAAATGATAATGGAAAGTCAGTGTTTGTCATTTCAAATCATGTCCAACAAAGTTTGATTCCTCTATTCCGAAGAACCAATCAACTATGGTGTTTTATGAGGAATTCACTAAGAGAGAATTACAGTCTCTTTAAAGTAGTCAAGAAACTTTTCACTCAAGTATTTACCTCCTCGATCTCATAAAAAAATCATAATACTTTTGTCTCGTTTTCTAATTCATTTCTATATTCTTTGATTTTCTCAAAAAATTTGAATTTATACTTCATAAGATAAATCTGTCCAAATCTAATGAGATTTTCAAGAAAAATAATAAATTAAGAATAACCACTTCTAGCAATTGTTGCTATGCGCCTACATACATCGAGATACACTAGGCCATAATAATACTAGACAAGATTTGTAAGTTGGCAGCAGTTCACAATCAAATAGATCTTCATATCCATCCTAATGCAACTTACTTATTTTCGCCTTATTAGTATAACCTAATTGACATTGCCAAAGATAAGTTTGATCCTTATAAAACCTTTTTTTCTTAACTTGTTCAGTTTTAAGCAAAGTTTTATCAATCAAGTTTAAGACATACTAAGACAGTCTTTTAGAACCATGATAAAAATATAAGGCCCTACGATTAACATTGCAACTCTTATTTTTGTTCGTAGTTTGACTTTATCCCTTTTCTAATTTCCTCTATATATGAAATTTAAACATAGTATCTAATGCCGAAGTAGATAAATAATTAGAAAAATGACCCGTAATAATGAACAATAGTGAAGTATAATCATACTTTTTCGGAATAGACTTTAAGTCCAATAATTTCACTTTTCAATGTCCAATTCAAACCACAATGGAAACACTTTTTCATCCTTGCTTGTCTTTGAACTTACTAAGTCACTACTTAGTTTAGATTCATATCAAAACTTTTAGACTATCTAACTTTTTGATATACCCAATCATTATAGCACACGTTCTATAACGAATGTGCCTTCAGTCATATTCATATGACATCATGCACTTGGGATATTATACCTCTCATATTAATTATCATTATCCTAAATCAAATTTAGGTAATCGATAGTATCAATGACATTTTTATGATCGTATTGCTTTTGAAATCCTTGATATAGTCACAAGCATTATTCATTGTGGCTTATCATCTTGAAATAATACTTTGTCTTAAGTGGCTTCTAATCTGCATTCACTCTTTCTAAAAGAGTGATAACGGCCTCTTACTTCTAGACATTTGCAAGGTATTCATGGTTGAGAACAATTCTCAACTATCTTTCTCAATTCTTGAAGTTAGTCTCTACTAATTTGTATGTTCAAGAATCAAGTTTAACGAACTATTCGTCATTGCATGCTTTCATAAGATTATAACAATTAATAACATAAGTTATTTAGTAAATTATATCAATTGCTAAAATGAAGAGTCTTTTTTATATTTGAGTTCCCACTATTTTATTACAATCTACATCAGACTCTTATATAAATTGGGAAAAAACGATTTTCTCCTAGTGGATAAAGGAACTCTTCATCGAATATTATGGTCTTATGTGTCTATAGCCAACCAAATAAATATGTACACTAGATAAACAACTTTCGTAATTACATCACGTGTAACTCCTTTACTCGCCTCTAGAATAACATAGTCCTATATGTTTATGAGAATCTAAATGTTTTAGTTAAGCTTAACCCAAAACGTTCTCATGATATTATAACTACTCAAATTTATATTCTCTATGTGTCCGTAGCCGAATATAGTTGGAATATTATAATCACATACATCTTATGCGTTTAAGACAAATGCACTCAAAGATTAATAAATAGCTATCCCTTATATTTCCATAGCCGATTAAATGAATTATTAATCCCAAACTCATTGTAATGTTTATAAGGCTCTATGTAAGATATTCTTACGTAGTTTACAATCTTAACATAATAAAAACCGGGTTTTAATTTATCTATCTCATCAGGATATCCTCATACAAATATTGTCAACATGTTTTTCAATACAATGTGAATTACATATCAAACCAGCAATATATGTACTATATCTATCATACGTATATCAATTAAACAATTCAATCAACATTTATTATTTTCATAAATTTATTTCAATGTGACATAATGCTTGTAATGTCTCAATCTAAACAAACTGTATATTTGACTAGCATGACTAACAATTAATAATACTAGTTATATTCACGATTTATTGATTCAAGCTGGTATGATAATCAATTATGATATTATATTAACACTTTAAATAATATTTTCAAGCCGTACTAATTCTCAACTTTGAACTCTTTGAAAAAGAAAATTTATTGTTGGGAAAAACTTCTCCTAATTTAGAACTTATCTAATTTAAGAGAACCAATCATATAAGAAAAATTAAAGTGCAAGAACACATTCTTGGATTAAATTTCTTAAATGATTCTAAATTGGTATTATTGGACCATTTAAAAGATTTTCATTTTCATGAAAAATTAACATTTTACTAATGCTTTGAAACATGTAAAGATTTTTAAACCCGTGAAAAATTAACACCTCATAAAACTTTGTAATATTTAATATTTCCAAGTCACACAATTTTAATTCTAGGCATTTTAATCTCTAAAACAATTCCAAAATTACTCTGACAATTAAAATTACCTGAAATCTAAGAAAACATAATTTCTAAAATCCATTGATGACATGCGCAAGCAGCCCGTAGCTATCCGTACATTAGTGTACCGTTGCCTAGACAGCAGCATACTAGTGGAAGCCCCACCGCTG
The DNA here is from genome assembly GCA_027186245.1 of Coriaria nepalensis. Taxonomy (NCBI): domain Eukaryota; kingdom Viridiplantae; phylum Streptophyta; class Magnoliopsida; order Cucurbitales; family Coriariaceae; genus Coriaria; species Coriaria nepalensis. The sequence continues at coordinate 7,737,782 of CP114484.1, read as the reverse complement.
CCCCTTTTGATAGTGGTTCATTCCAGTTTCTTTGGTCAAGTTTCCAGCAACAGTAAACAGCTTAAAAACCATGAAAAATATTGGATCGTTTATCTTTAAAATAACTTTAAAGTTAAATTATTTATTTGATCATCTCTATGTTCAATTAACTTAAACTACAAGACCTACATTGGCCTCTAGGAAGGTAGTAATGAGTAGTTCAAAAAACCTCACAAGAACCTGTGGTGACTATTACTGTACCAAACTGATCATTCTATATATGTCATAGTCCCGATCAGTCCTATGACGTCGTTTAGTTGTTTAAACCCTACTAGACTGACTATATGATTTATGTGAGTTCTATGCAACATAGACAATGGATTTACAGAAAATTTTTTCATATCACACTACCTTTCACAAAGATTTCTATGTTGCATTAATACACATCATTCATAAGACTCTTCCTCTAATATAGAGATGATGGATTCCTTCTTATCACCTTACAGACTACCCATATAAGAACACATGGTTAATGGTTCATCTTATTAGTGAACCTTAAATAGAGTCACGTTCAATGATATTAAAATATGATATCTTGTTCGTTAGTACTGTAGTGATTTTAAGTTTGAGCATCACAAGTACAATAGCCACTTTACAAGTTTCATTAACAGTTAATGTTTATTACCATTGGTACTTGTCCACTTTACAAGGTATTCATTTAGTTGATAACTTATATAGATCAAGATCGATTCATACAGCTAAATAACCCTATTAGGTTAAACCTGATTGGCTTGACGGGTATTGTACTTTCATCGACATCATTGAAAAGTATTATATCAAGTCATGCATGATAAAACTCTAGGAACTTGAGCATATGAACCTGTAATCCCCTAAACTATCTGTAATACTCTTATTCAAGTTGGTGCCACCTCAACCTTGGAAGGATCAATGCTCTAATTTTCCCTTACAGTTCTCAATAGTATGAGAGCATTGTGCACATAGGGTAGCTCTTTCTTAGGCCTCATCGAATAGAGCTTGTTCCTCAACAAGTTATGCATTACAAATATTGTATTCTTTGGTATATCAATGATCAAGGAAAACCAATGTACACCCTTATAGTAAAATGGAATGTACAGCCAATCTAGGTACCGAAATCCTTCTCCGCCAAACAGGGCCGTGTCAAAGAACATACTTCCAAATCAATATACCCACAAGAAATAATATGCATTTCCCATTTTTTCTTCTTTATTTCTTGAAAGTGTTGTCCCAATAAATTTTCATGTACTCAACAAATGCATTAGAGTAATCGACATGTCATTGAATTTCTTCATTCACGTCCAAAGGAAAACCATGTACTCGTCAGCATGCTGCAACCATAATGAAAAAAAAAATCAGATAGAAATAATAGAAAGGTTTAGACTTTATATTAAGGATTTGAAGGCTTACGAAATTATCCGGCCACTTCACAAGTTTATGTCTTTTAAAAAAAACAAAGTTGACAATGTTTATGGCCTTCAAATCCTACGACCTTAGTTCTGTTAGGGAAAAACAACATAATTATAGTTCTATTGACTAAAAAATCTGTTCCCACAAAAATAGTATTGTAAATGAAGTACTTTAAACAAATGAATACTTATGGGTCTATTACGAGCTTGAGTCACCGCGTCATCGCCCTCAATCTATCTGGATTGATATGAAGAAATATATTTAAATGGATATTGGAAACTTCACCCGCCTACCCCATCTGCCATCATGCTCTTCTATGGGTGAGGTCACATACGACTTTGCATCATCTTGTTCAGAAAGGGGGACTTAAACCACCATCTCCTTCCTGATTTTAAGAGGTTATGGGGGAATAGGTTCCTTAGATGAAAGATCTACAACGGATGTATGATATAATGGAATGGGTGCCTCTGGTGAGTGACGTACACCGGATGTAGGATGTGGTGGAGATGATGGGGGCTCCAAAATATTAGGGATGTGGTACATAGTGGTAAATATGTCAAACTAGTAGAAACAATCTCTCCTTTATCTCTCTTAGAGTCTTCTCTATATCTCTCATCATGTTATTAAGCTCTCTAAACATCTTCGTAATCCCTCCATCATCCTCTCCTCCAAAGCATGAATGAGATCCTTAAATTCGACATCTTTTCACGGTCCGCAACTTCTTTATCTTATTTCCCTTTTTCTTTCTCTTCTGTCATTTCTTCTTCTTCTTTGTCATCTTCTCTCTTCTTCTTCTTCTTCTTATTCAACCTTCTCCAATTTCATCTACAACTAGTCCACAACTTCGTCTTCATCATCCGAAAAAGGTTCTAGCTCCTGCATATATTCATGTTTGTTCTTCTTCCTTGGTTGGTTTTAATATTCCACAGATGACAACTTGTATTAAATAAATCAAAGCCAGTTTAATTATGACCAACTAAAAGAGATTAATACACAAATATTATGCTTACCCCTTCTTTTCTTATCCATTGTTTGACTTTATTATGAGATACTGGTGACTCTTTTAGATTTTCAATTCAAAATTTAGGGCATAAGATTATCATGCACCTACATAGTTAATAGAATAGCACAAATCAAACTTAAATCAGCAACAAAAGTAAATAAATAAGAAATATAAATTAAATAGAAAATATAACCTGTAAACCAAGCGAAAACCCTACTAAAGTGTATGTTTCTTCTTACTCTATCTCCCGTGTTTGATTAGTTGTTGCCTTCATCACTATATCCTTCTTCAATGATTTAATCGTGGTCTCAAAAGAAACTCTTCCCCAAGGGTGGCTATCAAATCTTGCCTAATTACTTACTAAGGTGAAGGTAAAAGGCTAGATCAAAATCTTCCTTTCTTGAGAACAAATGACTGCCTCAATGAAGCATACGAGAGCCAACTTGACAATGTCGTCGTCCTTGTAACTCCATTAATCGCTCTTGAGCCTCATTGCTAGCTTTGAAACTCGGAAAAGTTTCACACCAAGAGACTTATCAAACAAGTTATTCTCGTTTGTTATCTGAGTGTCCATCGAGTCAGTAGGATAACTGTGATACTTCAACTCCATCACCAAAGCCCATTCCCTCAGCCTGAATTGCATAGGCTTCCCTCTAACAATAAACTACAACTTATTTTTCTTCATGCAAAATCAGTTGACCCTCTTTGACCGATTAGCCAAAGGAGGCCAACATACCACCAAGGGGATTTTGACTGGTCGAAGGGCCTTCGAGCAAAGAAATAGTTCCATTTGACATATTCAAGGGTGCTTTCAGCAAATTTAAGGATCAATTAGAAAAGGAAAAGGTTCGTTTGACATATCACCAAGATAGTAATTTTTCATGGACTAAATATAAAATTTTTGGCCTTGAAGAGAGATTTTCCAATAGTTCTTCACCTTTCTCACCAAGCAAAGCAAGCATGCTTATCTATCAAGTAAAGCGGGTCCCACTTAATTTTCTATAAATACGACCCTCCACAAAAAGGAAAATCACACAACAACCAATCTAATAACATAACAGTCCAACATCAATTTAACACAGTCCATCATCAGCCACTCAACATCACTAAAAAAGCATCCTACATGATTTCTAACCGACTTGATGCATGTTCATTCAATCCTTCAGTTGATTTTTCTACTTTTCATTTAAGTTTTCATTGTAAGTCTTATACTTAATGAATTCTTTATTGTTATTAGTCATTATGTTTTACTTTGTAAGCTCTCACGTATATGATTTACTCTCTCTATTTTAATCATTAGAAAATAACTTCAAAAATCTTGTTTAGCACAATATTGAGCCTTGTGGTAAGATGGATGACAATGCATATAGTTAAAAAAAGCCTTCATATTTAAGCATATTTATTTTCAAGAGAGAGAAATGAGAAAACAGGTTGTGAACTTATATTGATCTTTTGAATTGGATATAGGTCATTTATAACTATCATTATATGGTTTCTGGTATATTGGTTGAAATGATGAAGGATGATATTGGTCAATTGTTTCTAATATAATTTGTATCTATTTAATTATTTTACCCTTATCTAATGTTATTTTGTAAAAAATAAAAAATAAATAAAAATTATTATAATTACTATTGGTAGAAAGTCTTTCGTTATCCTTAGATGATAATATTTCTTATCTTTTAATTAGGTGTAGCTTGTCATGATATTGCTGGTTCCATCCACCACCAAGGCATCTCGAACTTCGTTTCGTAGACAACCATAACAAAGCCCGTCTTCTTGGACCTTCTCCAACTGTGGCCATTTGAATAGTAATATAGGTTGTTCTAATACCCAGTCTAATGTTATTTGTCAATAATGTGGCATCCCGGTCCACACCACTAATGTTTTTCGAAAACTTGCTGCTACGGCAAATAATGCTAACTACTCACTGCTTACTCATCGTGATGATAATGCTTGGTTACTCGAACCTAGAACATCTCACAATCTTATTTCTGATCTCTCTAATCTGTCTATTCACTCTAAATATAATGGAACGGATGAGGTTCAAATAACGGATGGTAAAAGTTTGCCTATTTCTCACATCGGTTCTTCTCATCTTTTTTTTCTTTCCTGGTCCTTCCATTTGTCTAATGTGCTATGTGTTCCAAATGCCCATAAGAATCTTATCTCCTTCATTATTTTGCAAAGACAAACAACATATTTTTTGATTGATCGAACAATGGGGGTGTCTCTTCTTCGAGGGCCGTGTGAGAAAGACATTTATATGCTTTTTCCGTTAGCTTCTTCATTAACTCTAACAACTTGTCTTGGGTGAGCAGGCATCTCTTTCATGTTGACATTAATAGCTTGGTCATCCGTCCTCACAGATTAGTAGTTTAGTTCTCAATAAAATTCATTTATCGGTTATAAAGAATTCATCTCACCTTTTTAAGTTTTGTATTGCTTGTGATTCAAATAAAAGCCATCGGTTATCGTTTAATGATACATCTCTAAACTACTACATATCCCCTTAAATACATATATGTTGATGTTTTAGGGGCCGAGCCGTCTCTCATCGATTAACAGTCACGGCTCAGTGCCTGATTTTACTTACTTCTTATTGATCATCACTAATTGATGATCATTGATTGATAGTCACCGATTGTACTCTTGGCTTTATCCATGACATACTAAATCATAGGTTGATACTATATTCCCTCAATACAAGGAGTTAGTTGAAAACTACTTTGATCACAAAATTCAGAACTCTTACAGTGATAATGGAGAAGAATTTTAAGCCTTCCCACATTATCGTACTACGCATGGCATAGGTTAGCATACCACCATTCCTTGTACTCCATAACAAAATGACATGGTAGAATGTTGTCACCGTCATGTTGTCACAACCAGCCTCACCTTGCTTCACCATGCACATCTTCCACCATCACTTTGGGTTCATGCATTTGCTACGGCTTCATTAACCGGACACCCACTCCGCTTCTAACCCGGTAAATCCCCATTTGAATATATCTTCAACAAATCGCTGAATTATCTTAAATTTCAAGTATTCTGGTTTTTATGTTTCCCATGACTTCATCCTTACAAATCTCACAAACTTAAGTCTAATTCTCGGCCATGCATCTTTCTTGGCTACTCCACTTCTTAAAGTGCCTATAAGTGTTGATCTCTCAACTCAACATTGCTTTCTCTCCCAAGATGTAAATTTTCATTAAGATATTTTCCCGTATAATTATTAGGAAATAATAGACTGGTTTTCCTCATCTCTCATGTTACCCACCAGTCCCATTTTCACCCAGTCCTATCCCTATCCTTCCTCCAGTTCTTGCTGTAGCAACCCACAAGCCCAATTACCTTGGAAAATTCAACCCCGATCCACTTGCATCAGCCCACACCTCTTATGCCTCAAACCGACGCATCGCACGCTAATCTGCCCGCTCTATCGTCCAACTCTAGGCCATACTCTCTAGAATTGGTGCCTAAGTTTGACGTTGGCCTCTCCCCTCCGAGCCCATTCTTACTCTCTTCTCTCTCTCCAAATTACTCTTTTACATTTGAGATAATTCCCTCACCTCCACCCATTATCACAATCCCTGCTCCGTCACCATCCCTTTCCCGCCGGCATCCAATGATTACTCAAGCCATGAACAATACTTTCAAGCCCAAAACTCTTCATCTCGCCACCCTCTCCCATTGAAACCGAACCTACATGTGTTTCACAAGCCATGAAACTCTCCCAGTGGCGCCATGCCATGGCTGACGAGTTCATGGCGCTTCAATGCCAAGGTACTTGGAATCTGGTTCCTTCCTCTCAAGTTCAGAACATTATTGGTTATAAATGGTTTTTTTGTATTAAACGAAAACCCGATGGGTCTGTTAATCGTTACAAAGCTCACCTTATCACAAAAGGCTTCCATCACCTCTTAGGGCTTGATTACTCCAAAACTTTAAACCCTATGGTCAAACCGGTTACCATCTGTATGGTTCTCTCTCTAGCAATCATGCGTGGCTGGTCGGTTTGCCAACTTAACGTTAATAATGTGTTTTTACATGGTACTCTATCCGAAACTGTATATATGGATGGTATAACCGGCTGGATTTGTTGACTCCTCTCACCCATCACATGTCTACAAGCTTCGAAAATCACTATTCAGCCGTAAGCAAGCCCCTCGCGATTGGTACACAGCACTTAGTGCAGCTCTCTTATCATTCGATTGGTCAGAAGCCAAATCAGATACATCCCTCTTCGTTATGCATCGTAGATCTAGCATCATTTATTTTCTGGTATATGTTGATAATCTGCTCATTACAGTTAATGATCTCAATTTTATCTTTTCTCTTATCATTCAACTCAGTGTGAGTTTCTCAATTAAGGATCTCGACACTCTACCCTATTTCATTGGGGTCGAGGTTATTATGTGTCGAGAAGGGCTCTTCCTTACGCAACAAAAATACATTTCGGACATCCTATCTCGATATAAAATAGAGGGAACTAAACCTCTTCATACTCTCATGGCTACAAGAACCTCCTTGACCATGCTTGATGCTTCCGAACCAACAGATGCTACTACTTATCGCTTGACCATTAGTGATCTCCAATACCTCACCTTACTTGCTCAGATATTGCTTTTTCTGTCGGCTGGTTAGCTCCGTCCATGGCTGCCCCGACTGTTTCTCATTGGGCTACAGTCAAGCGACTTTTTCGCTACCTCAAAAGCACTATTGATCGTGGTTTACTGCTCAGGAAAACTAATCTCTCACTCACTACATACTCTTATGCAGATTTGGCCAACAACCCTAGTGATCGAACATCAACATCCGCGTTCACAATGTTTCTTGGTTTCTAATCTGATTTCTTGGAGCTCCTATAAGTAATGGGTTGTCGCTCAATCATCCACTGAGACAGAATATCGTGCTCTAGCATGTGCCGCATCCGAAATTCTTTGGATTCAGAACTTGTTTTCCAAGCTCCTCATTCCTCTTCATCAAACCGGTCCTACTCATCTCTCATTAAAGCCGATCATGCACTCTTGAATGAAACACCTATACATTGATATCTACTTCGTCTGTGACTTAGTTGCAAAGGCTCTTCTAACCGTTGTTCATATTACTACCGTCGATTAAATTGTGGATCTTCTCACCAAGCCCCTCCCTCGGACTCGGTTATATTCACTTAGGGGCAAAATCTCTGTTGCCGATGACACGTCAATTTTGTGGGGATGTAATAGAGGATCGCCATTCGATCGTGCATCAGATTCTCCTCCTTAAATCATGATGATATTATTAATTGATATTATTTTCTCTATATCAAATTGATTGTCTAAATCTTTCTTCAATGCTAGGTCAATGTATGTACATATATATATATCAATCTCTGTAATTACAAATGTTAAGGAATATAATATATTTCAAAAGTTCTTATAGTGTGTTTGTATGTTTTTTTTTATAATGGTAATCCTGATTTTATTGAAGTTTCTTAACATGTCGCAGCTTTCATTTCCTTAATTTTTTTCTTCGAGTAAAGAAAGGAGTTACATTCTCACTTGCAGGCAGGTATACACATTCGATATTAAATGCTTAATATTATTACTTGCTGAAATAAAATAAAGGGAAAACAAAATCAGTTTAAATAAATCCATGTCATGTCATTAGAAAACGACCTGTCGTTAAATAAATCCATGTCATGTCGTTAGAAAACGATATGTCATTTCATCAGGAACAGAATTGTAATAAATGCTTTTTTCTGGTCTTCAAACTTGAGGTCGAAGGTTTGACAGAAACAAAAGAGGAAAAAAAAAAGGTTGGTTTCAGTCTCGGTATATCATTACTTGTCCGAACGTGGTCTAGATCAATTTAAAAGTGAATCCAATTATTAATAAATGACGTCATTTAATGAAGAGCATTTCAGGGGAAGAAGAAGATAAAATTTTATATATGTAGAGCAGAAACTCTAGATTCAACCAATATTACAATGTGTGTTGACGAATTGATTAAGTTCGGAAAAAGCCATGTAAAGACCAATTTTAAATTCTTACCAAAAAAAGATGACTCTGATTTTACCCGAAAAGGAACCAATCACCCACTCCTGCCTCAAACCCAAAAAAATTCAACACCTTTCTAGAAAACACTCGAAATCAAATCAGGAAACCAAAAAAAAAATTACAATGTAGAAATGGAGTAATTAAGAAGAAGGTGAAGAAGATCTAGGAGGAGCCAGGAATCCGACCTGTTCTTCATCCAAGAGCAAGTCATCCGTCTTCCTTACAGCACCGTGAACAACCACCACCGCCGCTCCGATCAGAAGTGAAACCAATATATTCAACGTCACGTGAGTCAGCAACAAGAACACGATAGTCAACACGGAAAGCAGGGCCAAAACCAACCGATCGTCGATTTCACGGTTCAAAATGACGAGAGGCTCGTCGCGAAGAAAGTACAGAAACAGCCAAGCACCCATCATAGCGATGAAGACGATGAGAGAAATCGGATGCCATAAGAGACTGAGGAACAAAATCAAGAGGACGATGACGGTGTAGTTGATGCAGAAGTGAGGGACGTTGGTCCTGACGCGAGAAAGAGCTTCACCGAAGCTGGAAGGTAAGGCGAAGGAGTGGAGATTGAACATGATCTTCCATGGCTGACGAGTTGCGAGGCTGGATTTGATGCGGTCTTTGGCGCGGGAGATATAATCGAGGTTAGTGGAAGGTCCGGGCGAGGAGGAAGTAGGGATTGTGCCATAAGTGGTCATGATTTCTTTCTTCGTGAATTTTTAGGGTTTGACTGGTATTTTGGCTATTGGGGGAAGAAGAAGTGAAGATCTGAGGAAGGAGACGATGATTGAGGGAAAGGAGAGGGAAACGCGGAACTAATTTTGTTAGGGAGGAATGAGATTTTATAGGGTGCTAGATACTGCTATTGCAGTGCTACGGGGGTTAATTTTTAAATTAATTTGTAATTCAATTTTTATGAATGGGTTTAAGCGTAGTTTCTGATTAATTTTTAATTTTTAAAAACTGTATTATTTTTTCATTATTTTTATTTTTATTTCTTATTAATTTCCTATTTTTTTTATATTCCAATTATTTTTAAAAAATGATAAAAATTATGAGACAAAAAAATGAAAAACCTGATTCGATTATTAGTGAAAAATATATCAAAATATCTTATTTTTTATGAGAAAAATCTATTGAAATATTTGGATTTCTTTGCCAATAATAAAATTGAATTAAATTTTTATGAGATATTTATTTAAATTAATTTGATTTTTCCTTATAAAAATTGAAATGTTCACTCTAATTCATCTTATTTGCCGGAGGTTTGGTTCAAAATCTTTTTTTTTCTTCAAAAATCGAGGAACATGAATCGGATTGATTAAATTTGGTTCTTCCGGGAGGAATAATCAGACCGATCGGATCTCATTTCTTACGAAGTTTGGATCGATCCAATCAAATTCTCACGAAGAATCGATTCAATTTGAATATCTCGCGAAAAAATTAAATAGTTTCAATAAATTTTTCTTACAAAAAATTAGAATAATTTTGATTATTTTTTTTTATCGAAAATTTTTGGTGTATAAAAAAATTTAATAAATTAATATAAAAGAAAAATAAAAATTACGAAAGAACAATAATGACGTGACATAATGATGTTATGTCAATTTATTTGAAGAAAAAATAATTAGATATATTAAAAGGTTAGATTTGACCTTAAAAATGATTAACCCAAAATTATACATTAATCAATTCATAAAAATTTAATTATAAGAGAACTAAAAAATGAGTTAGCTAAAAAAAAAGGCTAAAGTCTAATTTTTTTTTTAACTTTGGGTAAATTAAAGAGGACATTGTAGATTTTTTAAGTGTAATAGCATCCTCTGTTTTAACAGTTGTAATTTATACAAACTTGTTGAAGTAATAATGAATGTTGTTGAAGAGAGCAATTTATATTTAATAATCCTCTAATTAACTCACCATCTATTTTTAACATATTGCTCACCTGTTGTTATATAAAGAGAACTAATATTTTTACCATCCAAACAATAGCTTTTCAAAATAAGAATGATCTCCCAAAACTTTCTAACAACTTTTTTGCCTCCAATTACTAAACCAACCAACTTTATAAATTAATTATCCTCTCAATGATAGTGTCTCAATTTCATGGAGACTTATATATTAGTGTGTCTACTTAATAAAAGCTAATATACTAATTAATTTAAAGTTGAAGACTTAATAATAAATCAACTTATTTTATATGTCTTAATAATAAATCTATATTATTAATATTGGCTTTGTTGTTGTGCTTGGTAGCATGTTCTTCCTTCATTCTTTCAAGACCAACATCACCATCCCAACATAATATCTACACTCATTCTCTTCAAACATACTATCACTATCGCTATCCTCATTAGAATCCTTGTCAAAATACTCACCACTACTATGATCATAATATTACTGCTTGTGGCTCAAAGCCATTTACTGATGTTGGATGTTGGAACCATGTTCATACATCGATTATCGAACTATTGAGCTCTGCAACTCAAACTTAGATATACCAAAAACAATTGCGGACCTCAAATATTCCCATTTCCTTTATAGAATGAAACCAAAGCTCAATACAAAAACAAAATCTTGATTTTGTTTGTGGTAATCCCTTAATGATTGAAAAAGAAATGAAATATATCTTCAAATATATCGATTTTTTCCAAGCTTCTAAAGGGTAAACGAAGCTTGAATATGAACGGCGAAGGAGGAAAATGAATATCGGAGAATAAATTAGAAATGACGAAAATGAGGAAATCTGATTAGAAGAACGGATTAGGATCTGGTCAATTTTTGTTTCAAATGCAAGTTTCCGTTATCATGCATTGGAAGGAAGAAGGGGGAAGAAGGAGATGATGGTAGGAAGGTAATTTTGCATGCTATTTGATGAAAGGTATTAAGGTAATTTGAGGTTTTATTAATTTTGTTTTTAATTTCATAGAAATTAGAAGATCATTCTCTCAATAAAATATTTTTGTGAGCTAACATATTAAAAACTTCCTATTAGGAGGCCTTATACCCAATGGACCCTAAAATAAATAAGATTCTTAATTATTAATTTATTATATTTTCTAATTAAAAAAAGTCACAGTTTATCTAATATGAATCACAATTTAGCCAAGTTTACGAGCTATTTGAGTTGATCACAGATGAAAACTTAAAACCTAACTATATTTTAATTGGCCAAAAAAAATTTAAACCACCTAACCAATGTACACCCTTAAAATGAATGTACACCCTTAAAATGAGTCAAGTTGCTTTCCCCTTAGGGCTTAAATTTTGAGTTTTATGCCTGATTTTTTTACCAAACTCAATACCTTATAATAGGGGTGAGTAAAAAAAAAAAAAAACGTATCGACCGAAACCGATATTTTTTAGTTGGTTTTATGTGCCAAAATTTAGTTTTGGTTAATTTATCGAGCGAAACATGTTTGAGCAAATAGGTTTTTGATTTTTTGGTCAATTTTGGTGAACCGACTAAAAACCAAAATATATTATTTATTTATCTACTCTATGGGTCGAAGGCCACATCGACTCGTAGAATATCGGTTTACTCTATGGACTTTCGACCCTTTAACTCGTAGAATAAACTAACATCTGATATTGAAATTGATTACTTTTATGATAGGGTCTTGAAGGCCCAATCACTCATAATAATTATTTATAGTCCATACCTCTACATATTAATTAGTATTTATGAATTTATGATATATTTAAAAGTTGTTTTGATTAGAATATTAAAGTAAAATGATATTTTTTTAGTTGTTATAATATTGAATTTTCATCAAATATAATATTAATTAAAGGTAACTTGAAAATAAATTGTTAAATAATATATATGTTCATCAATTATATATATTATAATATGATATTATAATTAAGTAAAATTATGGAAAATGAAAAAAGAAAGACAAAAAAACAAAAAAACAAAATTGAAAAAATCGAACCAATTTTGACCGAAACTAACTGATCTAATATCGGTTCGATTATAGTTGATTTTTTTGGCCAAATCAATGAAAATCAGGTTCGGTTGGATTTTTTAATTTGATCCAGTTTGACCAAAAACTAATAATTTGCTCATCCCTGCCTTAGGGAATAAAATAAGTTTATTTTGTGCTTCTTTAAGCGCTTAGATTTTTTGGCAAAAACAAAAACTCGGCTCACGTAAAATATCAAAATGCCATTCTCATCAATATGTTATACTACTTCTTTTGAAAGATATTGACGTTTACGATATTAAGATATTAAAATTTAAATCATTACTAAGTTTTGGGTATTTTTATTTATTAAATATCATTTCGCCCTTTTTAATATAGGTTTTAAAATGGATTTTACATTTTTAGCCCTAATGCAGTTTTTCTTTTATGAATTCTTCTATACAGTAGTCTTTGACCAAGGTTTTAGACTATGTTTGTAAATGAGATTTTTTAATTTTTATAACCGGATTTAACACAACGGTGCTGATATGACATATTAACATAGCATGCTACCTTATTAAAAAAATATATATTTTTTATCTTTTCATTATCAAGCTTTTATTATTTTTACTTTTCTCTCAAATTAATTCATTATTATCTTTCATAATCTAATTTTTTAATAAATAAAAATTTTAAAAATAAGGGAAAAAAATGAAACCTTATTCAATTTCTTGGGAAAAAAATGGATTGGAACCTAGTCACATTCAAGTTTTCCTCATAAACAAGAAAAGAAAGAATAAAAAAAGGAATAAAAATACATGAAACAAATGATTGTCAATGTTGGAAAACATCTCAACATGCTATATTTATGCTTAATTTTAAGTGAATCCCACTTCGTATAAATAAAAAATCAAAGTTGATTTAGATTATCATCTGTGAGAGCATCTCAACATGCTATATTTATGCTTAATTTTGAGTGAATCCCACTTCATATAAATAAAAAGTCAAAGTTGATTCAGATTATCCTCTGTGAGAGTTTCAAATCAGTATAAGATACGCTCAAAATGATTAATGAGTTAATGAGCAATTGAATCTCATAGTACAACAACTACAATGTTTTGAAATAGAAAAAATGAAGGAAAAACTTTTATCTCATATTGGAAAGGAGAACAAGTAAGAGAATATTTATATATAATTATACATTTGTTAATAAATAATAAAATATAAGCTAGAATGTTCTCTCTTGTGCGTGCCTGCAGGGGGTGCAAATCGGACTGGATTGAGCATGGCTGGTATGCACCCGCACCTGGGTGCCCCCAAAAAACGATCTAGTTTGCCTTAGCTTTCCTTTTGTTTTTCTCTTTTTTTTCTTTCTTCTGTAAAAACATATGAAGATGAGAAGATATAATTTAATTTTTAGTTTTATCATATTTAAATATGTATTAAACTCATATTAAACTTAAAATTAAATTCTAATTAATCTCCTCTCTCCTTAGAAGCCAATAAATTGGCAGTTTCCTTCTATTTAGAAACACACTAAGAAAACAAAGTCTCTCTCAATTTTCTTCCTTCTCTCCAAAGTTTTAAGTTTCCAGTGTGGTAAAATTCGAATAATTTTGAGTTTGCTGGAATAGTATCGATGGTGTATCGCTCCTGTTAATCTCCGTTGTATCCTGAGATACAGAGGTCGTTTTCCTTTCTGCACCGACATGAGATGGCGAATATGTTCTAAGGAAACTATTATATAAAAGACCTCGATTGGACTCTCAAATTTTTACCTCACTATTTTCAATCTTTTGTTGAGTTTTTTTGTTATGTTTAACATTATGTTTTATTATTCCAGTCCTTTTTTTATTTTACATATTCTGGTTCTGTTTTTCTATTTTATTGTTTACTACTTTACTACTTCACTGCTTATATATTTATTGAATTATGTATCTATATACTGTTCACTATTTTTGTTTCTCTATTTATTATATATAACTCCTACAATACTACTTTTTTTGTTTATTATATAACTGATAAGGTAGTTGTTTCCAAAAGTGAAATGTATGTGGGTAATAGATATATTTCTTATGAGTTTTTAAAGTTAAATGTAATTATTGTAATCTCAAAAATTAATAAGGCTAGTTTTTTTGCTTATTTGCTTGAGTCTTCTAGATTATGACATGTTAATTATAACTCTTTATCTAAATTAATTAAGAATGAGAAAAATTTTGTCCCACATTAGAAAGTGGAATAAGTGAGAGAGTGTTTATATAGAATTGCACATTTGTTAATATGTAATAAAATATAAGCTAAAATATTCTCTCTTGCACCTGCCTGCGTGGCAGTGCGAATTCGGACCAGATCAGGCTTTGCTCATGTGCGCCTATACCTAAGCATGCCGAATGTCGGCTTGAAAATGACTCAGTTTGGCTTGGCCCTCATTTTGTTTTTCTCCTGATTTTTTTTTCTTTTTTCTATAAAAACATATGAAGATGAAAATATATAATTTAATTTTTAATTTCATTATATTTAAATATGTATTAATCTCATATTAAATTCAAAATTAAATTTTCATTAAGCTTCTCTCTCCTGATGAGCCTATAAATTGACAACTTCATTCTATTTGAAAACCTACCAAGAAAATGAAGTCTCTCTCAATTTTCCTTCCTTCTCTCTAAAGTTTTAAGTTTTCAGTGTGGCAGAGTTCGAATGCTTTTGAGTTTGTCGGAATATATCAGTGGTGCGCCGTTACTATTTGTCTCTGATGTATCCTGAGAGATAGATGTCGTTCCATTTTCTGCACCGACATAAGGGGGTGAATCTATTTTATGAAAACTGTTGCATAAAAAGTATCACTTTGATTCTCAATTTCTTATCTTACTGTTTTCAATCTTCTATTCAATTATTTATTCTATTTAATATTTTATTTGATTATTATAGTACGTTTTTTATATTCTATTTTTCTATTTTACTGTTTATTATTTACTACTTTACTGCTTACAAATTTTATTTATTGTATTATGTCTGTGTATACTGGTCTATTTATTATATATAACTCATGCTACTTCTCTATTTATTATATAACTCTTACAGTTAATAAACTAACCTTCACCATTCCAGTTCCATTATCACAAACAAGGGGCTGGATATCCTCACCATCGGCATATTTACGGATTCTGTTGAAACATAAAAACTAGTCAGAACAAGTAAATTAGAAGGTTGGCGTACACAGAAACCAGATCAACCAATCCATCTGACAAAAACAACTTATATCTCCACTATCAACTTCATTCGCATCAAAAGGATCCGAATTGTAAATTAAATACATGCATCATCACCAACCGTCGAGTTACTTCAAGAACACTTGGAAATCGCAGTCAAAAGGTAAGGCAATGGCTTACCAAACCTAGATCTCTACTCAAGATAACAAACAACTAGATGGGCTTACTGATTCTGCATTATCCAACAACATCCAACCAGTCACATCCTATTGATCCATCATAATCTAGCAAATAGTTAAGAAAATAAATATGTCTGCTTGAAATCATCATCTAACGTAAAGCCGATTAAATAAATACCGAACCTCCATTGTTGGAGACATAGTTTTGAACTAGATGTGCCACAATAGAGGTTTGTTTTCGAGACCTCCATTGTAGAAATGTACTATACTTTTTTTACCTTTTTTTTTTTCATAAGGAAACCCCGAATTGGATTGTGTTTCGATCCATCTTTTTCAAGAAACCAAACCGGGTTTCGTAATATTATTTTTGGTCTTTAAAAATTAGATTATAAAAAAATAATTGATTAATTGGAGAGGAAAATGAAAATAATAAAAAATTAATGAATGAAATAATAATAATATTTTTTTAATGAGTGGCATATTATGTCACCATGAGACATTAATATTATTGTTTGAAATCCGGTCATAGGGAATGAAATATTTTATTTGAATTACATATAGACTAAAAAATTAGTTAAAGACTATATAAAGATAAATTTGTAACAGACGCACTATACAAAAATTAATATTGTAATTAACCCTTAAAAAAATCCAAATCGTGAACCTGAGTGCTTTAAAAAATAATTCCGAAAATGTTTTTAGGATAAACTTGGATCATAATAAAAATCATAGATCAACTTATTAAAATTCAGCCCAAATTTATATATATATATATATATTTTTTTTTTTTTTTTTTTTATTTTACTATATATGACTTCTTTCTATTGGAGTCCACGATTCTTAAGTAGATTAGGTACACCTAAAAATCTCACTAATTCCGAACTGGCCGTATTGGTGGAAATTTATGGGTAATGCAAAACTTGAGAGAAATGACTTTAAGGCACTACCATGTCCCTTTGTTTAAGGTTACAAAATGGTCTCGACCAATTTCCTGGAATGTACTATGAAGCACTTAATGTTTGGCTATTTGCACATGTGAAGAACAACTCATAAATACTTTGATGAGTTTTCTGGATTATTTATGACTTTGATAGTGTAGTTTGCAGACTTACAATATCAAAAAAGACCTGCATGAAAACCGTGTAGAGGAAAACATAAAATTGAAGTCTAAAATCATTGTAGTGAAAGTGAAAAGTACATGAAGAATCACATCCAAAAGCTACTTCCAAAGAGACATTCATTTAGAGATTTACCAATTTTTAATTGCACTCTCAATAATTTAATTTAGGTCATTACAAAAAATCTAGACTTTTAAATTTACTGCACTAAAAATAACTATGAAAAGTTACAACTTTCAATTGCACTTCTCGTTACTCTTTTTCGTTAAGTGCAAAACACTTACAATATTTTGAAAATTATTTTCAATAATTCTCCACCATTTTAAATATTTTGACTTGATAAAATTTTCAAATCTTGATAATCTAGTGAAATTTGCCTTGTTGAAAATTTCATTTGGACCGGAATCTTTAGTTAATAATAATATATTAAGAATAACTCAAATATCTTATAATATAAATTTTGAATTATAGATCTTATATAATTAGTCAGACACATTTTATATCAGAGAGATCTTCTCATCTAAGTGTCTAGAAAAATTTTAATGATACACTTAATGGCATATGTCATGTATCTTAATTTATAAATGCTCTTGAGCTAAGCCTTTAAATTTAATATATGTCTTGTAATGTTGACATACCAAAACATAAGCTTTTATAAAGCTATTAAGAGCTTAAAACTCATCATTCATGCTACTATATTACGATTACTATGCATCAAAGTATACATTTCATCCCAAGAATTGGCTTTAGAGCATTATGAATTAAGATACTTGACATATAGTCATTAATTGTCTGGACAAAATTCTTTTAGGCACTTAGATGACAAGAAGTATAAAATATATTTGATTAATCATATAGGATCTATGGTTCAAATTTCATGCTATTATATATTTTGTTTAGTCTTGATGTGTTTGTTTATCAATAAGTAATGATTTAGAAGATTCTAGATCTACTATTTATCTTGTTTTGCAAAAAGCTCTTAAAAAGTAATGATATTGAATAATATTTATTGTATGAGAAAATTATAACAGAACTTCTTATCATATTAAAAAAAATTTAAAATTAAATTCAAGTTGAAGTCAATTTTATGAAAAATCAATAATCAATGATCGAGTCATATTTAAAAAAAACTTAATAGTTGAATCATAAATATTATATTTATATATTATAAAATTATTAATTTATATATTATATGATATTCATAAGAATTTTTATAATATATTAATTATCTTATAAATTTAATAAAATATAAATTTAATATATTATCTTTAAATTAAAATCAACAAAAAATGTGAGATTATTAATATACCGAGATTTTCTTATAATAGTCTATTAAAAGTTTTAAAAAACGAAATCCATAACACAATTTGAAAGCTAAAAAGGGGGAAATCGGGTTCACTATTATGAATAGCACTTTAAAGTTTTAAACAAAAATGGTTATATCAAAAGATACTCAATTTCGTTGGCTTAAAAGATGCTTAATCTTCTATTTTTTTCCCCCATAAGGGCTAAGAATATAAGGATCAAGGCCCATTATAGACTCTCATCAAATGACTACTTTTAATTTCTATAAACTGCCCCTCCACATGCTTTGCGTCTTGCGATCCCCTCTGTAAATTAAAGGTCATTCTAAAAGGACCCGACATTTTCAACTACTATTTTCATAAGGGACTTGGTTGGACTATTATGCGGATAAGACCACACTAATGTTGTGGGGCCGGCAATCTCGTATTAGACATCAAGGTATTACCAAGCACAGCCAGCTAGCCACGTCGCTTTTTTGTATCTACAACAAAATCAAGATAAGCATACTTTCTGTATTTTATCAATACAAAATAAAATAAAATAAAAATTCGATTAAAAGAAACGATGGATTGAATCTCACCAAAGCAGAAACATACACTTCATCACCTTCTCAAAATAAAGGTTAAATAGAAAAAGTTGAGCTAAATTATTTTACTATTGGTTTTTAATTTTCTGTGTAAAGGACTGAATGCACGTGGGTGTATGGAGTGTTGCACTAAACATCATTTGTATTTTGTTGATGTCGATGTTCCCATTATGAGTGTTTATGATGGTGGAAGCTCTTGCACACTTTTTGCCGGATCTTAGAATTATACTTTTTATTATGTTCCTTCATTTTATCTCCTATATGAAAATGATTTGAATTGTGTTTTTTTATTTATTATTATTAAATAAATGCTCTTATTCACTCCATCTTTGATGTAGATATTATAGAGAGAACGGTATAAAAAAAAGTACAAATAAATAAGAAAGAGAAAGGGATGTGACAAATCAAAACCTCCAAATCAAGAACAAAGATTACTTATAACTTAATTATAAAAAAATATGAGACTTTATCTATAGTCAAAGAGTTTCAATATAATAGATCTAAACTTGATCTATCAGAAGTTAGAACAATCGATATTGGCTAAATCATCAATGACCTAATTAACTTCTCTAAAAATATGTTGAAGTTGATGATTATTAATCGAGATATTAATCCCTAATGCTTGTAATCTCACATGCTAGAATTGGAAGGACCTTAAATAAATTGACAGCCATTTGAACCAGACAAAGAGAATGAGATTTTAGAAATACTCCTTAAAAATTTTGCTCATGGTAAATTTCACAACATTGGAAAAGAGAATGAGTTTCGACTTACATACAAGTAGAAATACTCCAAAAAATTACATGTGCTTGAATGAACCTTCCTTGATGATTACTAAACATAATACCGACTCCTGAGATCTCAAGATTTCTTTTACTAACTCCATCGATATTTGCTTTGATCCTCAAAAAGGAGGTAACTTACATTTCAACAGTCTACGACTTCAAGTAAGACTAGTGCCATTGGGAACAATGTCTTCAGACACACCTCCCAATTCCATAAGCGTAAGGATAGAGGGGAAAATATATATATATATATATATATATATATATATAAATTTTCATTTCCTCATTTCCATGATAAATGGCAAATAAAGGCTAGATAAACATTTTGTTTTCCTTTCATGCATTCAATTGGAGAATCCCTTTAATAAACTTCCAAATTATGACTACATGTGGTATTATTTCTAATTAAATGCACCTACAAATTGTTTATGAGGTGTAGAGTGAATAGGCGTGATATGTTATATATATATATATGATAAAAGATGAATACAAAAAAATTATGCTAGTAATGTAAGTATAAGTGAATCTATATCTTACAATTAAAATAAATAGATAGGTAAATGGAATGGTTATATGTGGATCACCAATATGTTCACTCAGCTCCATAGTCTTTCTGTTATGCTCGAGATGAAAGTATAGAAATAGTAGTTGGGGTTACCATAGAAATACTTCTCGGATTAATAAGTTAAGAGGGCAGCGACCAAGATGTACAATAGGGTCAACTTTAAGTGTTCGTCTTCCACCATTTCTCTATGAGTAAGATCTTCTTTACCCCTCTTACTTATCATGGAAAGCTTGCTGAACATGTCGCCAAACGAACATGTAACTTTCTTTTTTTCCCACTTAAATATTTGTCTGCAATTTCTGTATTCTCCATTATTGGTCTGCGAAGGTACGGTTGGTCAGTTGTGATAGTTCATATTGGTCACTAGAGCGAACTCTTGCTCGGACTAACGGAGAGGATGGCTATGGATGGAGGAGATCGGTTGGAGTGCCTGCGCACCACCCCTTACCAGCGCGTGTGCCTGCATAGGGATTTAGACTATCTGATTAAATCGAATAGTCCAAATGTTTTTATGAGATTTTTGTTGGGTTGTTTAATATAAATTTAATTTTTAGTATTAATTGTGAATTTTGAATTAAATCAAATTTGTATTTTTTTTATTTCACTTTCATTTTATTTTTTAAATTGTTGAATGACCTGTCTAATTTCATTAAAACATCACACCGACATCATAATAACTTAAACTTGTTGTATAATTTGATATTATGAATATAAATTGTTGCATAAAACATGCTCATACCGACATTTTAAATATAATTTTGACTTTTATAAATCATAAATTTGTATTTTTTAATTGCTAAATGAATTACGTAATTTGATTATACCTAAAATGATTTAAATCAACATAATTTAACCAATAATTGGGCTAAACATATATCATAATGAACTTAAAACATGATATATAATCAACCGGTAGAGTTGAAAGCCTTATCAACCCATATAATCAAATTATTCTATGGATCGATGGGGGTTTTCATAGCTGTTAGTTTACTCTATGAGTCGGTGGTCCCATCGGCCTCATCGACCTCATTGACGTCATCGACCTGTAGTTGAAGGCCTCATCGACCTCACCGACCCGTATAATCAAATTACTTTACGGTTCGATGGGGTTGATGAGACTTTTGACCCGTAGAGTAAACTAACAGCTATGAGTATATTAGCATAACTGTGAATTTACTTTACGGATCGATGAGGTCGTGTCGATGGGTCAATGAGATTGATGTGGTCACCTCACATGTGACTACACAGGAAGCTGCACTCGAGAAATCATCCTCACATGTGACTACACATGAAGCTGTACTCGAAAAATCATCTTCACATGTGACTACACATAGAGTAATTTGATTATACAGGCTGATAGGATTGATGGGGTTTTCGACTCTATAGGTCGATAGGATTGATGAGGCCTTTGACCTGTAGAATAAACTAGTAGTTATGAAGGCCTCATCGATTCGTAGAGTAATTTGTTTATACGGGTCGATGGGGTCTATAAGGTCGATGGGCATTTGAGTTTATGGGTGGATTATACATAATGTTTTAAATTCATTATAATGTATATTCAATTCAAGTATTGGTTAAATTATGTTCATTTAAATCAATTTAAGTATAATTAATTACGTAACTTATTTAGCAATTAAAAAATAAAATTAAAGAAATAAAAAAATACAAATTTAAAATTTATAAAATCAAATTTATATTAATAATATCAATTAAAATTTATATTAATAATATCAATTTGACATATTTTATATAATAATTTATATTAATAACATTAAATCTGATATTTGGAGTGCAAGGTCTAAGCAAAATTATTTATCTGTAGTTAGTCATTATTTAGATGTTGAATGATCTATGAAAAAAAAATCATAGGTTTTAGAGTTATTGAGACTCAACATAATGCTAAGAATATTTGTGATATTATTATGCAAGTTTTGAATGAGTTTAATATAAAACAACGTATAATATCAATCACATTGGATAATGCTTCTGAAAATATGAACGTAATATCTTTGTTTGATAATCAGCTTAGTGGGCACAATCGTAAAATATTTCTACATCAACGGTATGCTTGTCACATAATAAATCTCATTGTCAAAGCAGATATAAAATTGGTAACGAATGAAATCACAAATATTCGAGATGCATTAGCTTTTATAGTTAGCTCTAGTCCTTGTATAGCTGGATTTAGAAAATTATGCAAGAACACAGGTAAGAAACCTCAGAAGTTTGCACTTGATATAAACATAAGATGAAATTCGAATTATATAATGTTACAACAAGCTATTCTATATAAAGATGAGATTACTATGTTTTTACATCTAAAACAAGGTACATCTACTGTATTGCGTGAAAACGATTGAGATACTATTGAAAAATTTAACAAATTTCTAAAACTTTTTTACGAGTCTATTATAATTTTATCTTGTATTTCTAATCCTACTTCACTGTTAGTTATTGCACAATTTGTTGATATTGTTAAGATGTTTACTGCTTATGATGATGATGTTAGTTTTAAACCGATTATAGAAAAATGAAGATTAAATACTTAAAATATTGGAAATAAATTTCACTTTTGTATCGTTTTAGAGTTCTATTGGATCCTAGACTTAAGTATGAAGGTTTTCGTAATGTTGTTTTGTGTATAGAAAGAGAATTATATATTTCTTATGATGAAGTAATCGTTAATGCAAATATAAAATTTCATGAAGTTTATGTTATTTATGAAAATAAGTATAGTGACTTGTGACCTCGACAATCCGATCAACAAAATGAATGACCAAAGAAGGCGATATGGAATATTTACAATAAGAAGAAGAGTTCTTCAAGTAGTGGTACTTCAGAATACGAGGAGTTTCGGAAGTATCTTGAATCCCTAAATAATGTGGATGAAGATGAGTTTAATATTTTACAATGGTAGAAGTATAATTTTAAAAGGTTTCCTATATTAGCTCTAATAGCACATGACGTCTTCACCATCTCCGTCTCAACAGTGTCTTCAGAATCAACCTTTAGCATACGTATGAGAATCATTTCTGATAGAAGAACTAAATTAACTCTTGAAATTGTTGAGATACTATCGTACATTAGAGATTGAGAATATGCAAATCAGCAAAACCAATATCAAATGATGGATCAAGAAGAAATGTATTGAGTATTTGATAATTTATATCTCGAATCTGAATACGAAACTCTTAATTATGAGGTAAGAAGTAGTTCAATCCCCATTAGAAATTATAGATTATGATATAATTTTAATAATGTATTTTTTTTCCTTATTTTTAAGACTTTATTGTAATTCCATTTTTTTTCTCCTTTAGGTCGAGAGATTTTTTTGACGGAATTATCTATCATTACAAATCACAATAAAATATTTTTTTGGGTCACTCTTTGTTAATAATATAGTAAATTATAAGTCTTCAAAAATAATAAAATTGAAAAAGAAATTACAAAGTTTTAGTATAATACTACTTTATGTTCATCTGCTTCACCAGAATATAATTATATACGAGTTATTAATTAAATGGATAAATATACTATTTTTGTATTATAAAACTTTTTTATTACATCATAAAACAATTTTATTAAATTATAAAACTTATTTATTCAATCACGGGATAATTTTTTACACAAAATCTAAAAAACTCATTTTTAAGCATGTTTTTAATCGGACTCGAATTAGGCCGAGAGCTTTGAGGCTCGGCCTGGACCGAACGGGCTCAAACCCAATGTAGGTTGGGCCGAGTAGGGCCGGCCCGGCCTGGATTGCCACTGCTAGTCATAGAATACTAGTTTTGTAACTTCAATCATTTTTGAAAGATGAACTAAAGGTGACAAGTCGAAGAACCGGAGGATCTATCATCAAAGCCTCTTCACACTTTAAAAACATATAAACTATTTTGTTACTTGATTCAAAATGAATTAAAAATCATCGTCATAAAATATTTTTAAAATAAGTTAAATTTTTCTTTCTCTCTCCTCCCGTTGAGGAGTAACATTCCTAATTTAAGAAAATAATGTATTGTACATCAACTTCCTACAATAATTAACACATCCATGCAAAGGGTACTTAGGTAGTGAGGATAGGTGGTATGAACAATGATTTCCTGCCCTTTACAGCACACTTGGTGTCTGGAAAATGATCTGAACCATCCATCATATCTTCAACAAAACCATTCCTGTTTACATCAATAGGATATTTAACAAGGTGAACTCCATTCATATCTATCGTATCTTCACTGCTGTAAATTTCCCACATTTTATCTGCTATTGAATTTACTCTTTGAACGCATTCCAAACTTTCAGGCTCCGATAATAAGTCTTCTTCGACACATCGTGTATGCTCGTACCAGAGTGACATTCGGAATGCATGTATGTCTTTACGATTTATCGATTCTTTTGTTCGAGAATGGTGATCATATGTTTGGTAGCATCCTATTGCTATTTCTGTGTCCCTTTGCCCATCCATGGATCTTTGGTTTATGTTTGCAGATCCTATTAGAAGGTACATGTCGTCCACTGAAATGTATATATATAGTTCAATTAGTAAAAAAATGTTAAAATCACATGTACAAATTTGTAAGCATTAGTTATATATAATATGATGACTGATTTGATAGAGATATGATTGAACAAGAAGTAGCTAGACAAATATGTATCAATTATACCTATATGTCATATGTAAGAACTCAAGAGGAAAAGGTCATACCTATCATAACCTTGGAATGAACATAGACCATGAACCTCCGATGCATTTGGGCATTCCAATATTGTGTTCCATGTTGAGGAGGATGTGTAGGGACAAACTCCCCCTCACCTTTGACTTCCCTATTTGCAAGACAGAAGAAATTCAAGTAATCTCTAGGATGACCCATTTCCCCACTTTCTTCAATCACTTCACCAATCAATTTATACATCATCTTCATAGTTTCTCTAGTCCAATACAATATATCTCCAACCGCTTCACTTTCAGGCTCTCCTTCTGGCCACATTGGTATCACTATATACACTGTAAATCTCTTCTTTGCCTTAATCTTATTCACTATCTTAAGTGCAATCTCAATTGGTATCGAATTTGTGCACCCGCAATTCTTATCTTTCTCCCAAAATTGACACCCACCAATGAAATACTGATTTTCAATGTATATAAACCTCTCAGCTCTCCTTATTGCTTCCACATAAGCTTCATGGATGCTTCTTTCCACATTGAAGCTTTTAACTAGTCGGGTTGCTGATAAATGGTCGATCGATCGAAAAATTTGCACGTTCCAATCATTTTCTGGGGAGGTTTTATTCGTATCAAAATGGGGTTTGAGAGGAAGTAAAGAACTTGCTGGGACTAACAGAGATGGGTCAGATTGTTTACTCCATCTTTGCTCAAAATTTGTTAAGATATCCCATGCAGCTTCACCTTTTACACAAGCATGAACATCATGCCATGGTTGTCTAGGTCCTCCATTATTGATCTTAGCCCCACGTGAAATACTTGTTTGATAAAAATCAAAGCAATGAGCTTGATGATCATTGAGGGTTCCAAACAATGAGTGTTGCTCGGTGTCATAGCGACCCCCACAAAGATCTAATCCGCCAACGAAGCTTATAATTTCTTGGGTGCAACTTGAATCGATGTAGGTTTGAGCATCTACGGTTATAGTTTTTTGATGATGGGAGAAAAGGGGAGGGGACAAAGGGTGCAATTTAGGGCATAATTTACAAATGACTTTGGAGTTTGTGAAATATGCCAAGGCATCTTCATCATACGTCTTCATTATACCAACATTTTTTATGATTGGGAGTGATGTTTCATCATCCCAAATCAATATTCTCACCGCTACACCTTCTTCTGCTTTTTGCTTCAACAATTCGCCAAGCTTTACTCCTATTGCATGAGGAATATCAGTTTCAGAGTCTCTAACCTGTCCAATAGGGATAACAGAAGAAGATTATAACAATCGTAAGCCACCTACACGTTAAGCTAACCACAATGCATGACATGCCCTTAGCAAAGAAGAAATAATAAGAGAGGTAGTAAATGAAAATATCAAGGAAACCGTATTAATCTCCAAATTATAAGCTATCACGGAAAAAATTCAAACAACATAATTTATATCATTAAGACAAGAAAAATACTACAATTATACGTACGGATAAATGAATCTAGTTGCATGTAATATTTTCAATTTGAATTACCAGCACGGTTTTGGGATTGAAAGACCAGCCTGCAATGTAAATCAAATGCCTTGCGTCTTCAATGGCTTTGAAAATATCCTCCCATAAATTTCTTGGAGCTGCATTAGAACATCGAAATGGAGGTTGAAAATCGGGAAGATGATGAGCATCCTGATAAAGAGTCACATGACAACTAGTCCTTTGAGGAAAGGTAGCATTTCTAAGCCCTTTATATCCTACATTATCATCAATTATCTTCTTCCAACCTAGTTCATTTGCAGCCGGTTTAAACCATAACATGAACCGGAGCTTAAGTTCCGAGCTAAGCTTTCCATTTTCCATTAAGAGAGGAAAGAAGTCATTGATGAAAGTCGCTTCTTCCTTCAGTATTTGGTGGGTATGAATGTCGATTCTTCCTAGTGTCGATGTTGCTGTTTTCATGGTTAAGGTTATGATTGAGTCATATGCATGAGCGCATAGAATTTGAAATGTTTGATTCCAAACTCTATCACTTTCATGGCTAGTTTGTGCAACCTCCTTGTCGTTAATCTTGATGGTGAGGTAGGCTGGCTTTCCGTTTACAAGTATACACTGCAAAATTGAGGACAAAATGACAGTTGAATGTTATGATCATTAAGTTATATATAATCATTTACTTAATCAGTATGCTAAAAAATTGAAGTATCTTAGGAAATAACTCGAATAAGGTATCTGATCAAGTCAAAATTCATATCACATGATCATGCAAGGTAAAAGTATGAAATTTCATAAAAAAATCAGCAACTTCTTATGCAATATTGTCAAAACCAACATGAAAATCAGACAGATAAATCTGGAACACTTGATAATATGCATGAAGTCGTATAAGATCATAATCTAAACTTACATTAAGAAATGATGGCGGTGTGTATGGCGTGGCATGAAAGATGGTAGCTTCAAGTGTTCCATGAAAGAACTTGTGCTTTATCTCCATTGCTATTTACTTTAAAATGATCTCCTAGCTAGGCAGAGGGATGGCAACTTTTGCCAGGATTATTAGAATTAATATGCATGAAGCGGATCATGATGATCATATTATATATCCAAGTATATATTATGGCAACGTAGCAATTAAGTCTACCATATTGCAGTTTCATAAGCAATTTACGCTTGCAATTCAAATAAAGACTAATTCAATGGTTGGTATTAAGTTTGGAAAAACTTGTAGAAGTTCCTATATTAGTCTTAGAGGCAACCTTCTAGTTAAACTTGAGTTCGGTACAATATTTGTTTGTAAACTAGCGTGTGAACAATCAAGAATTTTGAACAATCTAAAACAAATATTTTTTTTTTTCTTCCCTTTCAAAGCCGAGTCTCATAACCTATTTATTTCCTTGAGTTGGAGTTTCCTTAACTCCATCTATAATTCTCCTTCCCCAGAAAATGGGAACCAAACACTTGGCATCTTTATCTGCATATTCTTAATTCTAACTAGATAACGTCTCAAATAACTGAAATAGCCAACCTTATTCTAAGCTAACTAGAAGATAATATAAGCAATCTAGATACTCTTATAACATGTTATGATGGTTTAATTACGTCACTTTCTAAAATTTAAGAATTATAACTCGTGGCAATTGATATCCGTACTAGAAAATATAAAATATCTCTTACGTGATAAAGGCAATATTCAAATGATTTAATTGAGATATAAGTAATTTACTACATATGTTAATATGGGTCGACATCACTCATAAGTTCATATATATAACGTATACGAAATGAAAATTTTTTTATTAAATAATTAAGAGTTTATCTAAACACTTAATTATATTCAAAATGTCTAAGTTCAAACTTCTTTATATATTTTGTATACTATAACAAAAAAATAAACAAGCTAAATATGAAAGTTTAGTATGATAAGTATAGAACGAATATTCACTTACCTTAATCCTAGTATTAATGTATATCACAAATTCAAGCAAATTATTATATTTTATCTTAATGGGCTGATTTTTTCATACTCATCACAAAATATTTATTATCATCGATTTTATTATAATTTTTTAGAGGGTTATAAAGTATGGAAATCAAATCTAGAAAAGATAAATATTTTAAAAATAATTAATTGATCTTACCATTTTGGCTTGAACAATAAA
This sequence comes from Coriaria nepalensis, assembly GCA_027186245.1. Classification (NCBI taxonomy): domain Eukaryota; kingdom Viridiplantae; phylum Streptophyta; class Magnoliopsida; order Cucurbitales; family Coriariaceae; genus Coriaria; species Coriaria nepalensis. The sequence continues at coordinate 7,709,349 of CP114484.1, read as the reverse complement.
TATTCATGGAAATGTAATTGCAAATTGCTTTTAATATTATAAAATTCGGTTTACGGATATTATAAGTTTAAATAATTTAAATAATTTCAAAATTTTTTTTTTAAAATAACCATAAAAATAAATATAACCAAATTCTACCATAAATAATAATCAAAGTTTCAAAGTTCACAAAAATTAATCAAAAGTAGCAATAAAAAATAATAGTCACATACAAAAATAAGTAATAATATATAAATAATACTTATAAATATATAACGAATAAAATATTAAGGACCTCTAAGGTTGGCCAAACAGTTAGGCTGGAGTGATTCTTTGAGTTTGATCCGAGTACAAGCTTCTTATATAATATTTGAGATTATATTTTAAATTTATCTAATGATATTATAAGTCTAACCGATTATCTGAAATTTGCAAGCTATCGTCTTAAGCATAAGAAAGAATTTTCTACGTTTAACAAAAAAAATAAAGAAAGAATACTGATAAGGAAATTTAATAATATTATTAAAAAAAAAAAAAGAAATTATAGGGACACTATATTAATAGAGGCCTGAACGGTTTTTTAATATTTTAAATTTTTTTTTTATAGGCCACAGGGGCCTTTCTATCAGGTTCTTTTTGGAGCCTTCCATTAGGCCCCCTTTTTTTTTTTTTTGGCCGAAAGAATTTAATTTGATTTTGTCAGGGGGCCTTCTATCAGATTCTTTTTTTTTGTTGGGTCGTTTGGAGCATTCCGTTAGGCCTTTTTTTTCCCTCTACAAGGGGCCTTCTATCAGCTTTTCAAAAATTTATTTATTTTTTATTTTTTTATTAATTTGGGAGCCGTAGGAATGGGCCTAACGGGCCTAGTAATTGGGCCGGTCCTGCTATTATAGGTAATGTTTCGCGAAAAGAATTTTAAAATAGTGATAAAATTGAATAATTTTTATTAAAAATTTATACTAAAATTTCTTAACAAATAGAGATGAAATTAAAATCAAATATCAATTCTAAAAGAAACTATGGATTGAGTCCTTTTTTAGGAAGGACTTCTAAGCTAAATTTTAAGTGCTATATATTATATAATTATTAATTTATATATTATATATGATATATATGAATTTATTATAATATATTATTTTATAAATTTAATGAATTATTAATTTAACATACTATTCTTAATTTAGGATTATAAATCTCCGTGAAATTTTAAATATAGCTAGTACGTGAATAGATTCTACTTAGTTAATTATGTAATTTCATGCACTTAAATAATACTCTGAAGCTTATGAAACATATACTTAAGACACAGATCTTATCCATACAAAGTTAAGACCTTACGGGATCAATGATAGTTCCCAACTAAGCTAATTGTTGTGATTAAGAAATAAATCTAATTTTAAATCTTGGATTAATTAACGAATTAACTAGCAGTCTCATTTAAATGATTGCCAATAATTCCAAATAAATAAATGAAAAAGGAAACAATGGAACTATTTAAAGTATAATTAGCTCCTATGCTCTTAAGAGCAACTAACTATATTTTACCAAGCTAATAGACGGTCACCTCATTTTTCTTTACAAGAGTGCAAATTTTATCATCTAAATCTTAGGATTTAATCAGGTAATAGGCCAAAATGTGTGTTACTAAATCATGCAACTATTACGTGGTCTTAGGAGTCCTTGAGAGTATTATGATTCACTAGTAAGAAACTCAACGTATCTCTTATTACCGTCACTAATTACAAGAGTTCACAATTGTAGTTTGCAAGCAAGGTGGTGACCCTTGCGATAGACACATGAGCACCGCTTATGACCCCTTAACTCATCTTCCACTTTCCCATCATTTCTCACCCACGTTCATTTTCTACAGCTTTCGTTATTCTGCTCCCTGAAACATCTAATTTACCAAGTAATGGTCCAATTCATGAGGTTCTCAAAAATTTTACTTTGAACCTTTCTTCGCGAAGGAAGATTGAAGGAAGTCAAATTTGGTGAGTCCCTAATTATTTTTGTTGTGAAACCTTATATGAATTGAAATTATCCGCTATTGTTGAGAGTTAAAAGAGAAATAGGTACATAGGTGAAGGTTCACATATTTGGAATAAGAGAAAGAATCATGCTTGGTTAAATAATGAATACTAATGATTTGGAATTAGCGGAACGGTGAGCATTGTTAGCTTTGATATATGATAGTATGTGTAATATAGGGTTGATATATGAGTTTAGTGCACAAGGAATTACATATATGTTTAGAGGGTTAGAAAATATTTAGAAAGATTTATAAAAGGAATTACATAGGGATTATAATTATATAGAGTGTTTTGATAAAGCAAAGGGACGTGTAAAACATTAGTATATGAATTTATGAAGGTGAAAAGGATCATTAAGTAGAAGTGCGTAAATCAATTAAGTAAGAATCTTAAAACTTTAACTAAGTAAAAGAATAGTTAAGTGAGGATGTGAATATTGATTCTATCCTACTTATACTTGGAAAATGGTTAGTGAGAGTCGAGGTATTGTGCAAGTTAACAATTTGAATCGAGGTGCAAAGGGATCGTCGTGTTAAATTAATTGTTATCTCAAAAATTTATAATTTAGTAATTATGTTAAAAGAAACGTGCCTCAAAAGAAAAATGTAGTTACGTTGTCTTAATGTAAGAACTCTTAAGATTAGCTACTATCATGATTTAGATTAAACAAAAGAGTTTTATTAAGAGAATCAAGATTTCTTAAATTCTCACTATAGAGTTTAACGAGGTTGGAAACTGATTAGGTAGGAAGTGTTTACAAAAAAGAATAACCCAATAATGGATTAAAAAAAACTACAGGACATCGAAAGGGTTGAAATAGATAAATAAATGAGTTGAGCAATGATACGGCAAACTTTATAAAAAATTTAAATAAAAAAAAAAAAAAAAATCCGGTAAGTGATTATCTTTTTACACATGATAAATTGTATCTATGAACAAATTGAATGTTTGTATGCATTATATGTGATGATGATTGTATAAGTATTCTTATATTTTACATGGGCATAAATGATTATGAGGATGAGAATAGTTAATCTCTATGTTAATGAATTTAAATGAGTATATGACCATAAACATGATATTAATGATGGACCATATTATATACACGTGCGCATGTCGCATAATATATAGGTATGAAGATCAAAAAGGTCATAAGTATATAATTTAAAGATCTTGTAAGATGATTCTATTTGAAATACTATAGAAGAAAGTTAAATTAAAATTAATATGTTGTAGGTCGAACGCATACTTAATATTAAGGTTATTATTTCTCATCACCTTGGGTCTAAGTACTTTTCGTTCACATATGTAAAGTACTTGCATGCTTATTATGATGTTACTTAATATCAATGATCATGAGATCAATCATTTTTAACTATTAAAAAGATAATATATATAATAATTTTATTAATTTATCAATATCTTATCTTAATAATTCTATTATTATGAATTATTAAGATCTTTAGGCTTTAAGATTGTTAAATTTCAACCAGCATGATCGTTAATATAGTTCAAGATTATAACCCAAAGTTTTATTATGATATGTATATTACACACATATATTATTATTTTCTAATATTACAATAATATGATAAATAATGAATATTCTTATTAATAATAATATATAAAATATACTAATAGTTTGCTAATATTTCATATAAAAAAATATTATCTTTACAAAGTCTATATCCCCTATTGATTCCCACTAAAGAGGTTTGTGGATATAACTTAGCATAATCAAATTCCAAAAATATGTTTAAGACAAGCTATCGAAATCAATAACATTTTAAAATTACTATGTAAAATAAGAGTTTTAAATAAATAAATTCATTTGATCTTATAATAATAATAATGTATATACAAATATTTAAATAAAAACAATTAAAATAACAACTTCTACATTTTTAAATTTGTAGGAAATCTTAAGTTGAATTTTGAATAAAATACCATTTGAACATAGAATAAAAATTTATACAATAACATGTTTGGTCGAGCAACATTTTATATATTTTCATATGAGAAAAACATGTCAAAGAGAAATAAATATACTTACATGCAAATAAAAAATAACGTGAGAAAACAAGTCACAAAGAAAAAAGATCAATTTATATAAATTCAAACGTCATGTAAAAATAAGTCCACTTGCCTCATGAAATTCCTCGTAATTCCATGTTGATGATCCAGGATTTTCAAACCACCAGAGTCGAAGCTTATAATATGAATGAGATTTAAATAAATAATTTTCAGATTTAATTGAGATTCGATTTATGTAAATCAAATTTAACAATAAAATTTTAAAGTTGAAAGACTGTTTAAACTCACTAAAATATTTAGTAAATAATTTATAATTATAACCTTATTTATTTATTTCATAAGAAATAGTCCTCGAAACTTTTCTTACCTAACTTCTAGTACTAGCTAGTATAAGGTTTTTGTATAAGGTTTTTGTATAAGGTTTTGTCAGTGCAAAATTTCCTAGCTCACTAACTAAGCTGACAATGATAATATACTTAAGTCTCCATTGGGACGTATTTTAAAATTTAATTTTTTAAAAATTGTTTTATATAATAATTATAAAAATTTATTTTTTTTGTTGAAAAAAAATAAAAATCACTTATTATATATTTTTAATATTGATTTTTTTTCTATTTTTTTTTTTAAATAGATTTTATAAAATAATTAAAAAAATAATTATTTAATATAATTAACGAACTAAAAAATTTAATTTTTATATTATAAATATATTACCAATCAGGCGTTCTTCATTTATAAAGATATCAAAAAACTTAATATCGATATTCGAACTAGCCTTAACAAATAATTTTCTTATTCGAACTAATTTAATCTCACGCTCTTAGGTGATTTAATATTAGTAGCTCGTGCATATAGTATCAAAAAAATGTGCACGAACTAAAAGTTTGTTAAGACCAGTTTTGGTAACACAGATCAAAACGTTCTAGAATTACACATAAAAATTTGCCAATATTTACTCCTATTAGCCTGGTATTCATTAGCAACGTCCAAAACATACACAAATGATAACATTCACCGCCATTAGCCGGATCAAGGCATAGTCATTTTCAAAATGAAAATACAAATATATTATGCAGATTACATAGTAAGTTCATATACATATTACATAGTTCAAATATTCAAAGAAACAATGCAACATGCTTGACCCATGTTTTGAACAAAATACTGTTTAACATAAAATGAAGCTTCAAACAAAACAATTTCATATGAGAAAACATGCCAATGAGAAATCAATATACTCACGCAAATCAAAATAACATGCGAAAATAAACCACAAAGAAAATGAATCAAGTTATAGAAGTTTAAACGTCATGTAAAAATAGACGACGAGAAAATAAGTTCACCTTACTTCACGAAGTTCCTCCTAATTCCAATTAAAATCAGAGTTGATATCTGCATGCACAAATCTAATTCTTACTAATACTGAATTTATGAAGTCATGGTTTAGCTTAAAATAAAACTAGGTTTATGTGAATAGATTAGTAGGATACAATGTTGTTTAGATTTGGTCATTTTTTGCTCCGTAGCCAATTCCAATAAACTTGCTTCCACCTTGTTTTACTTTTCTCGTTCACCTCTAGACTTCCAGCTTAATATCGAGAAAAGTTGACATGTGTAGAAGCAAGAATGGGGGATTTTGCTTATAGACGGTCACTGTTTTGAATAATTCTTCTAGTATACTTAGGCCAGATGCCGGCTATGCCATGCCGTTAGCTTTAGTGTTGAAAGATCAGGAGACGTGATTTAATATCCACTCTTTAAGTTCTTCCAAGAACTTGACGACTATGGAAAAATAGTAAATTTGCGTACTCTGCCTGGTTATTTTGTCAAGGGAAATAAAGCTGGAGGGTATAGGTACCATGCACACCTTATGGCCACTTAATAGAAATCCCGGCTTCTGCAATATATTTGGTACTAAATTCATTAAAGTGTAATTCCTAAACAAATTGTTCAATGGTCAATACCTTGAACACATCATAGTAAGCATTCGGTAAAAACTCAAAGAGATGGTCAGCTAAGAAATCGGCTAGGGTTTTCCTTTTGACTGATTTTCATAGACGTATTTTATGCTAAACTCAGGCAAAGCTAGGGCCCATTTGCTCAAGCTTCCTTTGAGAATCAGCTTAGATAAGAGATATTTTATGAGAACAGTTCAAGCTATTACCAGCACTTGAGCATTTAATAAATAATATCACAATTTTGTAAGTGAAAAATACAGAGCTAGGAAAAGTATTTCTATAAATATCATACCATGATAGGGGTCAATATTTTACTAAGATAGTAGATGGCTTACTCGTGCTTTGCATCATTCCTCTACGCCAGGAGGTAACCGACCGATTTAGTGGTTACTAAAATGCATAACTGCATTGGTCGCCCTCTTACAACTAGGGCGAAGTACTGGCAGGCTAACTAGATACCAGTTGTTGTTGTCAAATGCCTCACGATGATTGGATAGCCGGACGAACTCGTCCTCCTACATAATATTGATTTGATAGGGTAAATGTTGTGAGCTCTTTTTTTTTCTTAGGCGGATGGGCCTCTATGATGGTGTATTCAAATTGGCCATCCAAGTCTATCATTCTCATTAACATTACATAAAAATTATAGATAAAATGGATTTACATCAACTATAATTTTGCATAAAGATATTGCAAATGAAATAGAATTAAATGTTGAATTTTGTGAAAAATATATAATTCCAAAGAAAAAATATTTTGATAAAAATATTGATGAGAATGATTGGATCAAATTTTCTTATAAAATATTTTAGAATTAATTATTTCTCAGCAATTTCTTCAATACAAAATAGATTTGAATAATTTCATATTCATGAAAATATTTTTTATTTAGTATCAATAAACAAAAATCACTAAATGATGGAAATTTACAAAATAAATGTATTAATCTTAAAAATTTTCTCAAATATAATAAGTCTATTTATATATATAGACTATATTTATTTTCAGAACTAAAAATCCTATAAGAAATTTTACAAACAGAAGAAAGTACTGTAATTGACCCATTATTTATATAAGGAGTTAGATTCTTTTGTAAATGCAAGTATGAAAGCAACCCTGATCGAATTTGAACCGTAATTTTGACATAGATATTTATGAGTTATTTGCGTTGTCTCTACAAGTGAAAAATTCAAAATCCAACAACAGTTGAGTTGATCATGAAAATGTTTAAGACCTGAACTATCCGACTAAAGCATACCCCAAATTTGATTTAAAAATTCACCATTTTCGTAAGATTGTTTTTGGATGAGGATAATAAGTCTAATAATACATACTCTTCTTATAAAAAAGTGTGACAGTGCACTATATAATTCATTATTCAGTGATACTAAATATTTAATATTAATCCTCTGGATTAAGTTTTAATATATAGTTTTTAATTTTCACGGGTAAACAATATACTTACTATAAATACTAAATAACGAAAGTAATCATTTTTAATATTTATGATTTTTATTAATTAATAGAAAACTCAATCCTTAATATTAATTACAGTGAAGTTAATTATGAAAAATAAAGATAAAAGTTTATTTATTTCTTTATTTAATGTTCCATATTTTTAATGTATTTACTTATCTAAAATTTGTCTGTAATACATCCATCTATATTTTATATACAAATCTGAAATGGTAAATAGTAAATAGTAAAATGCACTTTTATTTAAAAGGAAAGCCTAAGAAGACAACATGTATACAAGTAACAAACAAACGTATAATACATACTTTTTTATAAAGAAAAACGTATAATACTTACTATTTATAATTTTTATTTATTGGAAATTAACAAACAAACAGAATCAAGTAATAAGTACGCCGCCTTCAGCCACGTGCGTTTCATATACTCACGTGTAATTAAACTACAGTTTGTTCCTTGACATTATCAGGCTGTCACACACATTTTTGTTTTACTCAACCTTCCTTTCATGCCCCTCTCATTTCCTATTCTAAATACTAAAATTATCAGAGAATTTCTAGTTTACATATGGAATTTTGATGTTCTAATGTCGCTGTGTATAATATATATATTTATTAGATTTAGTTGCTATTTCACATTCTTCCCCATCATCATCATTTCACACTTTCACAATTTCCTCCCCTCTCTCCTCTCTCTCACTCGCCTCATCACTTAAAACTATTTTCGTCTTCTTCCTTCTTTTCCTCTTTCCTCTTCCCTTCTCTACTTCTTTCTTTCCATCTACCATGACAGACAAAGTGTACCCTAACACGGCGGCCAATGGCATCGCCGCCGTCACCAAGCCTAACCCGACCTTTCCAGCCACTAAAGCACAACTTTACGGCGCCACCCGCCCAGCCTACCGCCCCCAACCACTCCCCCGTCGTCACCGACGCGGCCGTAATTGCTGCTGCCGCCTGTGTCTATGGCTAACCTTCATCATCCTCATCCTAATCCTCCTCGCTGCCATTGCCTCCGCCGTAATCTACTTCCTCTACCGTCCACAACGCATCTCCTTCGCCGTCACCTCCCTCAAGCTCTCCACCTTCAACCTCACCTCCTCTTCCGTTCTTACCTCCAATTTCAACCTAAACATCTCCTCCAGAAACCGTAACAAAAACCTCGTATTCTTCTACAATCCTATCTCAATTACGGTATTCTCAAACGGAATCGACGTCGGAGATGGATCCATCCCCGGATTCGTTCACCCCAAAAAGAACACGACTCTGTTGAAAACCGCCATTAAAAGCCACGGTAAAGAGCTCGACAGCGATTCAGTGAGTAGCTTAAAGTCGAGCATGAAGAGAAAGAATGGGATGCCGTTGACGATTCGGATCGATACGAAGGTGAAAGTGAAGATGTCAGGTCTGAAGACGCCGAAGGTCGGAATTAGAGTTTCTTGCGGCGGAATCACGGGTACCGTTCCGACGGGAAAAACGGCGGTGACGGCGCGAACGTCGAAGGCAAAATGTAAAGTTCAGACCAGAATCAAGATCTGGAAATGGTACATCTGATCTGAGAATCAGAGAAGAAAACTGAAAAGTGAAAACGGTGTGGGTGTTTTTGTTTTTCTTTAAATAATAATTTTATTACAAAGTTTATATTATTGGAGGGTTATGCAAAAAAAAAAATTATATTTACTGAAACCGTCCGATCCGCCGGTTGAAGGAATTGATATGGTGAATGTGTTATTATTATTTTTTAGGCGGTGGATATCCGTTCCATCATATTATCCGACAGAAAATTTGATAAATATTCTAATTTGGTGGATAATTCACCGATATTCGGTGGCTTATAATTAATTTTAAAAAATAATAATAAAATTATATTTTAATATATAAATAAATAAATAAATAAATAGAAGAAAAAACAAAAAAAGAGGTAATGAAGTAGAGTTCAAATTTTTCATTATAATCACATCACACCGTATTACTTAATAAAGAAATTTAAAATCACGTTTTTATTAATTTAGTTTAACCACTTGAACTTAATCAATTAAGAATTTTTCATTTGCTTGTGTCGGTGGAGTTTCTGTCTGTTTCTAATTTCATGTTATTATATATTTTATAATCTGGACTTAGATGTAGAATTTTAAAATTTTGTTAATAATTTAATCAATTTTAATAACTATTCTAATTTAATAATCCGTCTTATTTTCTATTTATCTATTTTATTTTTGATCAAAATCTATTACATCTAAAATAAAAATTAAATAAATCAAATTTTCGCATAAAATTAAATAAGTCGGATAAAAAATATTTTGGATTATTAAATTAAAACGATTAATAAAATTAATTAAGTTCTTAATGGATTCTTACAATTTTGAATCTAGATTTATTTTATAAAATTTTGAAGAACTTAAATTTAAATTTAAAAATTATAACGATCTAAGTTTAATAAAAGAAAATTTTTTAATTAATAAGTCTAGTTTCCTTAAATTTAAATACAACTTTTTTTTTCTTTTGGGACAAAATATAAAACTTGTTAGTATGATTTTAGGATTTTAGGATTTTAGTAGTAGTGTCGGTGTCTCTCGGTGGGGCTTTTTGGGGATATTGTGGCTCCCAATTATTGTGTGTGGGTTGTGGTTGTGGTTTTCAAGTAGGGGTCCCTCGTGAAAAATGCTTTTATAATAATAATAATAATTATAATAATTATAATAATAATTATAATAATTATAATAATAATAATAATAATTTGATTTTAAAAGTTTGTTCTTTTGTGTACGTGCCTCCTTTCTGGAAACAACTTGTGCGAAACCATTTGCAGCTGTTCTCTCAAAACGGTCAAAGTGGATTACCGTGTCATGTGCTGCAGGCTCGAGTCTGCAAGAGAATGTAATGTTTGTATGTGTGCAACATATCATGAACTTGAAGCATGATAATCATCAGGTGATTAGATCACATGCATGGAGTGGTCTAGCCAGGATTATTTAGGGATGAGTACGTAGTGGCGGATCTGGATTGAAGTGCCCACAGGTTAGGATAAAGTAAGAAAATTATTAGTAGTGTGGAGGTGAAACTTTTTTTTAAGTTAGAAAATACTGACACGTATATTATATTATCAACTTTTTTTTTTTTGTTTAAGCTGGTTAGCTAAAAGATCATTTAATAGCAAGTTTTTAAAAGTCTTTGACCCACATGAAAAGTTTTTGTTATTTACATAAGTGACTCTTTTTTTCTTATTAATTAATATGATTAATAAAAAAATTGAAATTACTTAAATGTTCTCATCTCTTTAATATGTAAGATTCCGAAAATGACATCACCACCTTCCATCAACCTTATTAGAAGCCAACGGTAACCCGAAGAAGATTTTGACAAAAATCATAAAAATTGAAATCATATCTCTTTTTCAATCCAATTTTACTTTTCTATCACTTTTAATCCATTCTTTAATCTACAGTGTTCTCCTTCATCGTTTGTTTGTATGCTTCAAAAAAATTAGTATGTTTGAAGAGTTTCTCCTTAATTCATTTTTAATCGTTGATGAATAATTATAATTGAAATTATTGATTTATCTTTATATTGAGCTTTTATTTCTCTTTGCAAAAAAAAAAATTAAAAGAGAGTGAAATCTGATGTTTGTAATGATTTCTAAAAATTTGAGTTTGAGTTGCAGATCTTAGGCAGTTCGGTACTCGATTGCTCAACGGCTCGAGAGGTGTAGGGCCTCGAGAAATCGAGCGTTACTAGTCTTAGGTGAAAACATTTTTTGTAATGATATGCGTTGTTGATAAATGAAAGGAGAATATGAACGTAAATCAGAAAGGGATTTTGTGGTATTGGCATCAAAATAGTATAGATAGATCAACTAGAGCTTTAGCCGAATCTAATTCATGTATACTTAGCTGTTGGAATCAAAGAAAGTTGATGTAGGCCAATTCTTTGCCTATAGAATGGTGGATTCCAAAATGGTAGTCAATGAAGTTTAAGAACTACAAGTTATCTTGCATGAGATTTATGCCTGGAGGATGACTTTAATTGAAACTTTTCAAATAGCTACTATTATTGAAAAGCTATGGCCTGGATGGAAGGATTTCAAGAACTATCTCAAGCATAAGCGAAATGAGATGAATATTGAAAATCTAGTTGGCAGGCTTTGGATTGAAAAAGATAACAAGAAATCTAGTAAGAAAGGGGTCGCTTAACATGTGACAAAGGCGAATGTTGTGGAACATTCTCGAAGTCCCAAGAAAATAAATTCTAAATTATGATTGAAAGGAGAAATCTCAAATAAGCAAACAAAATTTCAAGGAAAATTCTTTAACTATGACAAGATGGGTCACAAAGTTTCAAACTGTACGCTGCCAAAAAAGAAACAAAACCAAAAAGCAAATCTAATGGAAGACATCACCCAAGATATTTCTGATATCAGTATTGCTAATGTGGTTTTAGAAGTGAATTTGATGGGGTCTAATCTAAGAGAATAGTGGATTGATACTGGTGCCACTAGGCACATATGCTCATACAAAGGAATGTTCACTTATTTCGAACCCATTATTAATGGAGAAAAATTGTTTATAGGAAATTCAACCACATTTGAGATAGTTGGTCAAGAAAAAGTGGTTCTGATGATGGCTTCTAAAAAAAAACTGACTCTTAATAATATTAGTTTTGTATGTGCCTGAAATCTATAAGAACCTTGTGTCCGGTTCACTCTTGAGTAAACACGAATTTCATCTAGTCTTTGAATATGATAAGGTAATTGTGTCCAAAAGTGGAATGTATGTATATGGGTAAGGGATATGTTTCTAATGAACTTTTCAAGCTTAATGTAATGTCTGCCATCCCAAAAATTAATAAAACTTGTTCTTCTACTTATTTACTCAGAATCTTCTAATTTATGACATGTTAGATTAGGACATGTTAATTATAACTCTTTACGTAAATTAATTAACATAGATCCATACCGAACTTCCAAATTAATTCAAAACATAAGTGTGAAACTTGTGCGAGGCAAAACAAACAAGGTCTTCATTTCAAAGAATCGAAAGAAATACGAAACCTCTTGATTTAATCCATAGCGATATATGAGATTTTTCATCTGTTCAAATCAGGAGTGGTAATAAATATTTTATTAACTTTATCAATATACTGTGATGTGTATGTGTTGAAAAGTAAGGACGAACTTTTAGATAAATTTGTTCTCTTTAAGAATGAAGTTGAAAATCAACTCAACAAGAAAATAAAGGAGTTAAAAAGTGATCGAGGTGGTGAATATGTCGCATAATTTGAGGCAATATGTTCACAACATGGTATCATATATCAAACTACTGATCCTTATTCACCCTAATCAAATGGTGTTGCTGAAAGGAAAAATCATACCTTGAAGAAAGTACCTCAAAATCATAAGGAAAGCGATATTGATTGGTTCTGGGTTATCTCAAAATATATCGGGAGAAATCGTCTTGTCGACAAATTATCTTTTAAAGAAAGTACCTCGAAAAGATACTGAAAATATACCATATAAATATGGAAAAGAAAAAGTCTTCCTATTAATTTTTATGAGTGTGGGGATATCTTGCCAAAGTAATCATACCTCCATTAAAAAAGGTAAAGATATGTCCGAAAATGATTAATTGCATCTTCATTGCTTCGTATGAGTGGTTGAGTAGAAATATCATTTCTACTCTAGGACCATTGAAAGAACAATTCATGTTTAGTATAGGACAACACTGAGTCAAACTAAAATACAAACATAATTGGAAAAGCGTGATTTTAGGATACAACGATTATTTAACCTATGGAAAAAGAAAGCAACTTTTTTTTCTAGCATGCAAAAAGAATTATTTAACATTCTTGAAATAAAGTTAGCGTTGGAAAATTTGTAACCTGTATTAAACACAGATTAAATTTCATATTAAATTTTTATTAATCTCATCTCCCATCATAAGTCTGTAAATTGACATCCTTCTTCTATTTGGAAATATGCTAAGAAAATGAAATTTCTCCCAATTTTTCTTTCCTCTAGAGTTTTTAGTTTTCAGTGTAATAAAATTTGAACGATTTTTTAGTTTGCCAGAATAATATCGGTGGTACGCCACTATTTTTCGTCTTCACGGTATCTTGAGAAATATATGCCGTTACATTTTCAGCACCAACGTAAAGAGACAAATTTGTTTTTAAAAATTTATTATATAATAATATACTTTGATTTGATTATCAGTTTCTTACCTTTCTAATTTCAATCTTACATTCAATTATTTATTAAATTTATTATCCATTTAACATTCTATTTGTTATTACAGATTCCAGTACGTAAATTTATATAAACTATTCTGAATTATATATTGTAATTTTATTAACTGTTTACAATTTCTATTTCTATTTACTGCAATACAGTTTACAGACTATATTTATATTTATTACATTACTTTTTTCTATATTCTATTTCTATTTACTATATGCATAACTCCTACAAGGAATACAGAAGCTATGTTATAATAAAAGTTGCATGGGGTTGCTAAAAAAAGCCGAAGTATGGCAACGATTCTTTAATATGTTAATAATCAATCTTGAAGTACTTGCCTATATGATAAGTACAGGCCTTCGTTTAGTATCATTATCCATAGTCATAGTATTTACCAAAGAACTGAAAACTACTTGAAAAGACAGACTACTTTACTTTTTCATGAATCAAAGGTAAGTTCTTGTAGATATGGGATTGCCTGGGTATAAAGCATGAGCAGCTAAGGCTCGGACTTGAGAAGCTTTCCGACTGAAATTTTGTACTTGCTAATCAGGTCCCTGTTACATAAATGAGAAACTGGTAAAACAAAATATGTGAAGCATTCATTGAAAATGTAAGACTACAACATCTTCAATACTACAATTCTACACCTTCGTTGATTTACCAATTGCTCGTGTTCTTCAAGTTTCCTCTTCTGTCCCTCTACTGTCTGAAACCCAGTATCCAGAAAATTTCCCATATTAAATTGTAAACATTTCAGACAATAAAGGGAGAAGAACTCACAGAGAAATGAAAAATAACTAAGGATCACATCCTGTACTTTTAACAAAGGAACAATCTAATCTCACTATAACCATGTATAGATATATAAACACATACACAAAAAAAAAAAAAAAAAAAAAAAAAGGTAAACATAGCTCAAATTAGTATCATTTACCATTGCTTTGGTGCTGATTGATCCTGATATCGAGTTTAATAGCTGCTGGCACTTCTCGAAGTGCTTGTTTAGATCATTGACCTTCCAAAATGACATGTCAATAAACAAACATGTAAAAAATCTCTCCAGAAAAAGAGGTTTAAGAAATAATGTTAAATTAATTCAAACCAAGGCATCTGACTGGGGATCCCTAGTTCCATTCTCGATTGCATCCCCTAATTTCTCCACCAACTGGAACACATCCAACAACATAAAAAAAGCATCAATAATATACATCGAAGCGGTTACTTAAAAGTAAAAGCTTCTATTGGAGATATAGAAAATTAATCACTTTCTTTTGCATACATGATATACATCAAAGTGGGAGGCTAGTGATTGGTGATGTTGTTGCTGCTGCTGTTGCTGTTGCTGCTGAAGAAGACGCTGTTGTTGCTGCTGAAAATGTTGCTGTTGCTGCTGCTGGAATTGTTGCTGTTGATGTTGAAACTGCTGTTGTTGATTAGGAAATTGTTGTTGATGAACGAATAGAGAGTCTTGATTTGAAAGAGTAGGGGTGTTACTGAGGGTTGGGTTGCTGGGGATCATTGCCCAGCTTCCTCCTCCAGAATATTGATGTTCCATCTTTATTAATCTGGAAGCCTCAGATTGTTCCAAAATTAGGGGTTACGGCTGTAAATGAGCTTGATGAATCTCAGCTTCTTCAGGCTGCAAGTGCCCTTTTCAACTCATACTCCACTGATTTTTAGTTTTCAATTTACAAACTTCGTTGATTTAGAGCTCGAATTCAAACCATCAGAAAGGAAAAACATAAAAGTGAGAACTCGGGAAGTAAGCAATTAGTCACTGATTAAG
The DNA here is from genome assembly GCA_027186245.1 of Coriaria nepalensis. NCBI lineage: Eukaryota > Viridiplantae > Streptophyta > Magnoliopsida > Cucurbitales > Coriariaceae > Coriaria > Coriaria nepalensis. Next base: position 7,693,855 of record CP114484.1, on the reverse strand, counting down.
ATATTTAAACAGCAAGCAGTCACAACGTTCGAGAAAGGTAAACAGAAAAGAGAGAAAAAATTTCCACATAATAAATTTTCCTTTCACGAAAATGGTGAAAGAAAGAGCGGGAGGAGATGACAGAGAGAACGAACGAACGAACTAGAGAGAGAGAGAGAGCTGAAAACAGAGGTGGAGAGAGCAGCACCTGGGAGGCTAATGGGTGGTGTCTGACGGCCGCAAGCGGCGAGAAATATCCGCGCGAGTCTGTGATTTTGGGCGGAGATAACTCCGGAGATATATATATAGATATATATTTTTTTTTTCTTTTCCTTTTTTTTCCTTCTATTTTCTGAGAGACGATTCGAACAGGTCAAGACTCGAAAAGTCTGGCCAAAAAAAGAGTTAAAAGACATGCGCTCACATACCCGACATACGCTGCCGACACACTCCGACACTAGCTACTGATACATCTCGACACATCCGAATGTTTCATCTAGATGCGATTTTGCTTCTAGCTTCAGATTTAATGACCTTAAAAATGCAAGGTCCTTTTATCACCCAAAAACAAAATGTAATGGCTGTTTTTAAGCCTTTCAAAATGCAGGAATTATATAAATACAGGAGTTTTTGGGTCCCAAAATAAAAATAAAAATAAAGGAACCTTTTCTCCTTTAACCTTATAAAAAAAAAAAAAGACTAATAACAATAACACAGACTAGTGACATCCGATTAACTTTAAGGTCGCACTGAATAACGATTTAACAATTTATCATTAAATACATAATCAAATTGAGTTAACTAAAAGATATTACAGCAATAAAGGGAAACAAAAAGTTAATATTTTGTTATTTATTTCAACTCTATTAGTTGATTTCGCACAAGGACGATAATCACACGTTCTGACTTGAGCAGAGTGTGTCGATATCCTATATGTAATGCATGTATGCCAAAAGTATTTAGAATACTTCAAAATAAATTAAATTCTAAGAAAATAATAAAAATCATAATTTTTCATTAATAGATGCCTCCTTTTATCCCTCTTATTAATTAAGCATGCTAAAGATAGGGATGAAAGATATAGTTTGTTATGAAAGATTCTTATAAATAACCTCTTTCGTACCTCCTATTCTCATATCCTCACTAATCATGGTTGAATATTATGACAATACCATTACCACTCCTCTGATCCATCATGGTAACTTTGAATGATTTTAAAGGACAGTCTTTAGATGTTCCAAATACATCTACTCAAAATTACTTTTAAGAAATTTTCATCTTCCTTCTTTAGTATGGGAGATAACAATAGAAGAGTTCAGTGTCTTGGCTTTGATCTAGTTATATCCGGAGTGACCATTCATAAATGTTAAGAGTTCATGCCTGACTGCTCTATCTATTAGTAAATCAACCACAAGCATAAGATATTCATCCTCCAAAGTAGCCATATTCAAGTTTCAAAAATCGATGCACACTCTTAATTTTTTTGTTCTTTTCTACTACCGACACAATATTGGACATTCGAATATCTTGAGATTCGAATAAATTCAGCTTTGTGCAGCCGCTCTACCTCTTCCTTAACCTTAAGAGTTACCTTGGTAGACATCTATTGAGGTGGTTGTTGGAAAGGTTTGTATTATGGTATAATCAACAATCGATATTCTACTAATGATAGATCCAAATCGGGAATCTAATGATACTCTGAAGCAAAACAATTAGAATAAGCCGAAAATAACTCAATCTCATTTTGCATATGTACAGAAAGACAATTGCTAATATAGATTAGTTGAGGGTTGTCGGCCGATCCTAAATTTACTTCAATTATGGATATTTTAATTCCGCTTTAAATAATCTAACTTTGCTGGAGCTAGATCCAATTGATCCATGGTCAAACCTTCGCTGTGTTCTTCTATTTAGCTGCTACGAAATTGCTCTATCTATTAAGCAGAATAATTCCTCTTGACGGCCATTACAACTATCACTGTGTCAGGCCACTGATGGAGACCTATCATTATACTTCCCTGATTCTTGGTTCGACAATGCAAGGCTGAAATGAGACTAATTCTAGTATTCGACTGTCTTGGCTATTATTTTGTGGCTAAAATGTCCAGATGACCCCTACCTCTTCTCTTTTGGCCATGATTATCTTGGTTGGACTGGTTTTCTCATCGTAGAAGGTGGCTTCCAATACATGTAGTGAGGTGAAAAAGGGACTTACCTCGGCCTTTATTGTTTTCACCTTGTCCTCATTCTAAAATAACAAGGCTTGATCTAAGGACGAAGGTATTTATGAATTGGAGTGGATCCAGTCTCTTCCTAGTATGATGCAGTTGTGTCTACACGAAGAATACATCTAATTAGATTTTTGTTCCAACCATCATTTCTAAGGGTAGGATGCCTCTTACATTGGACACACTACGGGGAAAAATCTCTGACAGTTACTTTAGTAGGGATCAAGTCTTTGACCGATTTATCCAAAACTTACATCATATTATACAGAAAATGTAAACCGTCGCCCTATTGTCCACCAATGCTCGGTCGATCAACATTCCTTCTAAGTAAATCTTGATGGATCATATCGAATTTTTCTAAGATAACCTTTTTTCAACCGTCGGCCTCAATGGCAACTTCGACCGAACTCACCATTTCATTTAGTTTTGGAATTGATGGTAATTCGTGAAGGGTGTCTTCATCCTCACTCACGTCTTCTCCTATGAGCGAGATTTGAAGGTTTGATTAGAAATCAATCGTAATGTAATTGTGTTGCAATATAACTGGACTGGGAGAATTTTGATCAAAACCTATTCTCTTTGGGGACTCGATACCATAGGCCATGCCGACTCTTCATCTTTATCCTCATACTAGGAATCCACTTATTCTAACAATGCTTTAAGGGTCTTGATGTTAAAATTGGCTTTGACCTCAATAATTATGTTGGCCATATCCATGTTTGTCTTTACCTGTCTTAACAGACATGAGTGGCGAATTCTTTGGTGGATCATTTTGGATGATGTCTAATGTTCTAATGAAGAGGTAGATGTATTCTTGGTGCTACAACCTTAAGAGTAGCAGTCATAACTTGCTTTTTTCAAACAGCTTTTCTTTCTTTATTGTTCCTAGCATTTACGACGATGTCGGCTACCTTTAGGAATCATAGGATGCTCGAGTCATTTCTAGATGGATTAACTTGGTTTTGAAGAAATGATCATTCAATCCCTTTTTGGGTGGCCAATAAGTCATTTATAGAAAGACTAACCATTCAAACCATATGTGGTTAAAATGTCATTCTTCTTATGAACATTTGGCTGAATGATTGTACTCAAGGAATAAATGTCGTTTGGCTTTGGATGTCAGCCTGGGGTATGCACGATCGGTAGTGAGAACATAATGCTAGTTGATTTGGCGGCCGACTAGGCCGATGGTAATAAGCAATCATTTAGGCCTTATGGGAAGATCGTACATGATTCACCATACCATTCCATATATTGATTTGGGCCGTATTTGGGTGGCTAACATGCAAGCAGTGGAACTTGGACCATCTTATTGTTGACACAGAAAACTCATTTTAAGAAGAGTAAGGCAGAGATCGATTAATGAAAGACATAATAAGGAAAAACATTGAAGACTTACCTAGATGCAAGCTGAATTTCCAATCCAGTTGTGTCATTTTGTTCTGGTAGATGCAAGCGTACCAGAAGTACAAAGCTACTTAAAACTGTTGACACCAATTTCCGTGGTGGCAGCCGGTGGCCCGAAGAAGAGGTTGCTGGCCGAAAGGGGAGAATCACGGGTCGTTCTAGTCCCTAGAGTAGTGCATTGAAATGCTGAAGAAGTGGGGGAGTGTGGGGGTTCCAGAAGTATAGAAATAGTTTAAAGGAAATAATCTAAATAAAGCTTTTAAATGGAATAAAATATAAAGAAATGCTGGTAAATGATTGTGAATGCTAAAATTTTATGGTCACATGCCATAAGATGATTGGTTAAGAATTCAAAAAGAATTAAAGTGGGCCAATGAAAGATGATCGAATATGTCAATCAGCCGATTCATGAACTCAACCAATTTAAGGTAAATATTAGCTGATTCGCTAGATTTGTCCCTAGTAAATTCGGCCAAGAAGAATTTCCCACCAGATATTATAGAACTTCTCATGGATTGATGAGGTGCCAACAAATTGGCTATTGATTGCTTATATAAGAATCACTCAAAATTTGATCTCAACCATTCTCAGAAATGACAAATCAATACCCCATTCATTGAGGGATTTGATTTTGTCTTTTTGTTCATTAAAGATGGCCAAATATGGCCATAAACAAGGAAAATGGCCAATAGAAGGACAAAAATTGGCCAAGCAATTGAAGGTTTAAAGTGGGGTCTCACTTTTCTCTAAAATACGGCCAAAAAAGACATTTAACTCCATTTTCAGCTAAAGAAAGGGTTTAGCAAAATATGAAGGCTAGTTGTTCGAAAATTAGAGGAAATCAGTTGAAAATAATGGTTAGTGGATGAGAAAAAGTTAGGATTAATCTGGACAACATATGCACCACATACAGCTAATTTTCTAATCGCTGGCGGTCAAATTTCCCTTCAAAAAATGAGGAATGTGGCATATCTTTAGCTTGGCCGTTTTTTAGCTTGGAAGCTAAGAATCGGTCAAAATTTGAGGATCATTTTACCCTTTTAATTGCCTATATATAGAAGGCTTGTATTGGGTAAAATCATGCATAATCAATCAATCAATCAACACACAAATATCTCGGTCCGATCGATGCTTATCTTTTCTTTTCGATTTCTCCGAAAATCAATATATATATTTTTTCCTTATATCCATTCTTAGGAGTAGTATTAGTACACTAGGTTCTCACCTAAGTGACAGTCTTGATTTGACATTCATGAACAAGATGTTGTTTTCTATTACTTTAATCTTTAAAGTTTATAGTCTAAATTTAATTTTTTTTGCTTTGGCTTAGATTTTATTTTAATGTCTCTTAAAATTACAATCTTAGTGTGATTTAAATTAGATTTATCATTTAAACTCCTTTAGTTTCGCCTATGTTCTTTGTTTATCTTTTAAACCCATAATTTGTATTTGTTAATTTCTATTAGGATTTCTAAGCAGCTAATTAAATTCTTGCATAAGTACATATGTTGAAAAGAATAGAACCTAGATTAACCTCGAACTTTCTCCTACTTTAATAGAAGTTAGATTAATTTTCTGAGCAAATTGACAACACATTTATTTCATTCAATTTTTTTAAAATTTTTATAATGTGAAATCCACTTCAAATTTCTAGCACGCCTGTATTTTCATTAATTTTCATATCAGAATTAGTGAGGCCATTAATTTCCATTGATGGAGTTTCCTAACATTACCAAAGTGGCACAACCAATATGACAGTTTACAGGCGAATTATTAACGATCTACCACAACATAATGGTGTGACGATTACAGAGTCAGAGTCAAGATCCCTTATTGAGGCAGTATCCACCGCTTCATCTGGTTGATACTTTGAAAATCAGCCAGAATCAAGCATATAGGGTAGAAAGAAGAGGAAGTCACCTCCACCCTCGAGCTACACTTAGTGACCGACCGAATTCCTATTTGGTTAGGCACGCAATAATTTGACTCATCGGACATAGTAATTACTAGACTTATCGAATGGCAAAAAGTAGTTGAAAAATAGTCGGAGAACACAACAACCTACTTTCTTGGCTACTTAGAATTGCTCGATCAACTTATATTGTTGATTGAGCGGCTTGGCTATCATAGGGGGAAGATGGATGGTTAAATATGGCTGCCCATATTTGAAGTTGAAGGTCCTTTAAAAATACGGGCCGATCATCGATAAATTCCAACAATTATCCCATACTGGCCACCCGATCTTCTTCCATATAATAACCACCCCCAAGGATGGCTTGATCATCCCTTACCGACAGAAGTAGCGATCTATTAACCAAGGTGGATGCCTCCTCTTCCATCGAGGAGATATGGCGGTGGATTTCTCATACCTCTGAGGTATCAACAGCCTCCCTTTTAGCTAGCCTACGGGTTGCCACCAGATCTTTTTGCCAGCATAGTGCTAGGGAGTCATCCATTAGACGACAAGCCATAAATCCCTCAACCACCTCCAGCTTCACCAATGTAACCAAGTCCATCCACCTCACACCGGTTGCGATAGAGACCAGATCTGTAATATCATTTAAGAGACATACGACATGGCCGCTTGGCAACCATCATGGCTAGTATATCATAAGTTATACCCGAATGAAGTTGACTAAGTGTCACTCACTCGCGGCTTACCAGGTTTCTAATTTTAGCCATTTCTCGGGAGAAAACCCCATCAAGTGCATGGTTGAACACTTCAGCTAATTTAGAGTCCAATGTTGAGAGGTGTTGCTAACAACCGACTTTGACTTTAACCTTTTGTAAATTCCCTTATTGGGAAATTGATGCTATTGGCCAAATTCATCCATAATTCGGCAAACATCAAAGATTTTGGTTGCAACATATTATTTCACCGAATGGGAGGAAGTTGTGCCACTGAAACGGTTGACCCAAAGTAGAGTTCATCAAGTTCTTAAAAGAAAAGATTATTGATAGGTTTGAAGTTCCAAAAATAATAACAACTGATTATTTTAAAGTTTTCATAGGAAGCTTAGTGGCTAAATTTACTGAAAAACATGATTTTAGATTGCTTACTATGCTCAGGCTAATGACCAAGCTGAGTCAACAACTAATCAGCATAATCAAGAAGATGATGCTTGAGAATTCGAGATTATGGCATGTAAGATGTGGGCTTGAGGGATGACATAAAAGACTGGTACATCTACTACGCCTTCACCTTTAGTGTACGATCATGATGTTGTATTATCTATGAAAATACAACACAATTCCTTGAGGATTGCCTATCGAAAAGATTTGACCCCTTTCTCGTATTCTGAATTGATGCACATCAAGTTGGGATATTTGGAAGGAGGATGATTGTAAGCATAAAATCATCTAGGCGTGTAAGCTATCGATTGGCTTCCTCGATACCAAATAGGCCATCTACATAACCGTCCAAGATAGAGGATGGGCCAATCTTGTAAGCTCCTGGAATCGTGCCTTGCTAATCCTTATTCTCTCCTCAAGCTCCCGAATATGCTGCCTCATTTACTCTAGCTGGATGTGACTTCCTAGTTAGGTGGCCCTCTTGACCTAGATCCACTTAATTTGAGAAGATAACTCTGCCACAGCAGCATCGTGGGCAGCTTTCTATCTTATGCACGATGAACCCTGATAGAAGGCACAGTCACAAGAATGAGCTAAGTCCTTAATATGATATCGAAGAGTCCTCAAACATCTCCTCCGCTCAGCTAAAAGGTCCTTCTGACTAATCATTCCATCAATGTTAGCAAATGCCTCAGTCATAGCCGCCTCATCTATAGCATCAATCAATGGTAGTCCTATAAACATTTGAACTCGATCAAAAGTAGTCGTAACATCAAAAAATGTGAAAGAACTCTCCAGATGAGCGGATGGTAGGGTAGCATATAAGTTGTCTGCCATCTCCAGGAAAACCAAAGCAAAATCCTCAATTTCCATATCGTCAAACAATGGAGTCAAAGGATCGACGGTCACCTACATGAAAGAGAAATAAGCTGATAAGTTATTAAGCCTTAAAACAGTGCTTTATAAAGAAACTTACCTCTATAGTTTTCTGCTCCTCGGCCCTCTGTACTACTTCAATGAAAGATCTTTCCCCACCTAAGTAGACCGAGACTTATGTTCTGATCATCTATTGGTGGCTCATCTTACTCCAGCTAGTCGATATTGTCAAAGATAGAGTCTATGGAAAAAGATGAATCATTGGTGAAATACTACCATCTCCTCCTTTTGGCCTCTATCACAATGGAATTTCCCTAGGAGACATAATCGCATCTCCCCCTCTTGACCTCTGCTAAGTAAAATGAAAAAAAAACATAAAATTCTTACCCTAGAAACCGGTTTATAGGCTAATCGGGACTTGATGAGTGTTTGACCTCATGACCCGTCATTAGAGGAAATAGTCATGCTTCCTAAATACATGACGGCCTTAGCTTTTAAGGCAAATTATTAGTCTGCAATCCTACAGGATTTCATAGCTGTTAAAAGACCAAATTTTAGTCAAATAGCCAAAAATCAAAAGTGAAAAGTCAGAAGCTTTACTTTGAAGCTTTGGTCGAAGGACCAATGAGTATCCCGTTCACTACTGTTCTCGAGATAATATAAGCCACCAGGATGCAAACATCAATGTTGTCAATTCCCAACCGTCCAGTAGTTAGGAAATCATAGTCTTCACAACACCCTCAACATCAATAACTTGGGTGAATCTCCGACACTCCAAAAGGTTAACACTGAAGATGAAGATCAACATCAAGGGAATGTGCCGAAAAAGCCTAATTGCTTGGCAGCAATAGCAGGAATATACAACTCCAACCCACATTTATAGTTTTGGCCGATCGAACATATCGAGCCAATTGGAATTTATCTGCTGATTGTAATAAAGGCCCAGCACTACTCTAAAAGATCCCCGAATGTAAACCACTCTAGCCTAGGGATGTAGCTCAAGAATGTCAATGGAGGACTTTCCCGATTCATGTCATGGAAGAACCGAAAGCAGGATTGTAGTGAAAGGCACCTGAACCACTATACGTGGAAAACTCTATCTCATAAGTCAAGAGGACCCCCAACAGTTCTTGGTTTACCCAAACATAATGCGACCACGAGGAAAATGGTCACCATCATAGAGCTGTGTGGGAACATGAAGCAATTATAGGAAATCGACAAAAACCTGATCGTCGCTAATAGGATGGTCGAATCGTAAACAAATAAATGGCATGTCAACTCAATAAACCTACTTAGGCTGAACGAATCACCACGTATCCTCACAAGTCGACCAAAGTTTGTCAACCCATCTAACCCCCCCATTGGTCTTGTTGACCTAGCCAACTTCATGGCAGCCACCGACTTGACATTCTAGACGATTTGCTCTTTCTTGAACGGAAGTTGGTCGTGAAACTAATAGATCTCCTATTCCAGCAGACTTCTCCTTTCTGAGATACCATTCAACTTTGGCATTCTTGGAGGAGTCCAATGAGAGAATCCCATTCTCTTTTATATACGCAAGAAATACTTGATGTAAGTATTCTCCATCTCAATCAGATTGATGTATCTTGATACTTTTGTCAAGATGTTTGTCTATTTCATTCTTATACTCTTTGAATTTCTCAAAAGATTCAGATTTGTATTTCGTAATATACAGATATCTGTATCTAGAGAGTTTATCAGTAAAAGTGATAAAGTAGGGATAACAACCTCGGGCATTTATAGACATTAGGTTGTATACATCAATATGTATAATGTCCAATAACTCGGTTGATTTTTCTCTAGTTTCCGAGAAAGAGTTTTTGTCAATTTTTCAAATAAACAAGATTCAAAAGTTGATATGACATATTCAAATTTTTGCCTAAAGTATATTTGGAAGAGTTCAAAGAAGGAAACAACTGCAAACTCCACCACCGAGGCAGAATACAATGCAACATCTAAAGTAGCTAAAGAATCTATTTGGATGAAGAAGTTCATAATCGAACTTGGTGTGGTCCTTAACATCGCTAATCCGGGGAAGTACTGCAATAACAATGGTGTGATTACAGAAGCAAATGAACCAAGGCATCATAAAAAATCCAAACACATGTTGCGACTGTTCCATCTCATCCAAGAATAGGCAGAAGAGGAAACGTGGATATCAAGCGGGTTGATACATATAATTACATTACTGGTCCATTGACTAAGTTCTTTCCCATCAAAAGTTTGATTTCCATCTTGAAAAAATGAGAATTAGATTTAGAAGTGATCGGTTTTAGTGCAAGTAGGAGATTAAAAGTTATATACCCGTTAAACTACTAAATTAGACCCAATGGGGCATGTAGACTTTATAGATATAGTATTTTTTTTTTATATAAAATACTAACAAAATATTAATATATCCTCTATGTTCATCATCTTTATTTATCATATATATTATAATATTTAAAAAATAATATTATGTGTGCCTAATAAACATATTATCATAAGGTGTAGAGCTTTAGGTTATACTCTTAAACCATTATGGTAATCATGCTTGTTGAGATTCAAGATGCTTAAATCCTAAGGATCTGAACAATTCATAGTCACAGAATTATCAAGATAGGATATTGACAAATCGGTAAGATTATTACATGTGTTATCTTATTAATTGTTAAGAGTAGTTGATTTAATGACCATTGATATTACAGAACATAAGGATAAATACATAGGTGTTTAGTGCAAGACTAAGTTCATTGGACAAGACAATAAGATAACGTCAATGGTAATTATAGTAATTTATTAATGAGTGTTATCTAGTGACTATATATGTTACTTATTCTCAAATCTGAGATCACCATAAAATCTCATACTTGGGGTTCTATACTCTGATAATATCTAAAAACATCCTTGCCAAGGATCGAAGTAGGATAAAATCTTTAGGTATAAAGTATCTAGTATGAAGGTTGCTCTGGTATAAAGGAGAGATATATCCTTTGGCATAATATGCTTGTCTTGTAAGGTAGTATGGTATGGTTTACTACTAAATCCTAATAGATAAATCATATAAATAATCTCTTTCTATGCAATGTAGTCAAGGGCTTTATAGAAAACTCCATATGGTAAGATTGAAGAATTTATTAATATAGTATTATTCATACAAATTATTTTAGAAAAAATTATACACTTCTCAGCTCATATGTAATCTTAACAATTTGCTATAAGCCAATTTTGCTTCGGAAGATTTAAGTTAAATTAATTATAATATTATTAAATGTAATATAAAATTAATTTATTAATTTATCAACTCGATATCATAGGACAACTAGCACAATTAAGTGTGTTATATTAATTTATTATAAATTAATTATTTACTATAAGAAGTTAAAGGGTAATTTGATTAATTATATTTTATCAATTATTTGAAAATTAAGTAAAAGTAAAACTTTGTCACAGCTCCATACCATTACTAGCCATAGCATGTGTTGAGGAGGTTATCATTTACTTCTTGATTAATTGAATGATAATCATGAATAATTATCAGGATACATAATTTGATTTATGTAATTAGAGTCTTACTTGAAGTAGAAATCCATTTTTTCCTTTCATATGGCCGGGCTACATGTGATGGGCATGTTTATTTACTTCTTTTTTAATTGAATGATAATCATGAATAATTAAACTAATTATCCTAAACCATTATTTGATTAAACGCATTAGAGTTTTATTAGAAGAAGAAATTTGTATTCCCACTATACATGTCCAGTCAAGTAACGTGTGCTAAGGATGAGATTTCCTTCTTGATTTAGTTAAGTAATAGGAATTTGACAAGAAGAAAGAACCTTATGTCTTCACTATGAATACAACCCTAGAGGGCGTGCCATTTTCATTCTAGAAACATTGAGTGGCCAAATTCTTAAAGAAGAATAGCCTCTCCTCCTCGAGAGTTTAGACTATAGTTCATTAATTGAATGACCAAACTAGAAATCTCCTTAGAGAAATAAGACTTTAGTGGATCAAGATTAGAGATCAAACAATTGCTTGGCTTTGTAGTTCTTCCTATAGGGCTCTTTAATTTTTGCCAAACAACATTTTGAGGAGAAGAAGTTTTGATGGATCCGTTCTTTAAACTATACAGAATGTAAGTCACGTTTTTATTCAGTTCTTTAATAGTTTCCTACTTTAATCCATATATTATTTTAAATAGTATAACTCATTTATGGATGCATGGAGTTCGTGCATCATTAACATAAATTTTAAATTACTATTTCTTCTGCTAATTCAATGCAAACTGACATGTTTTACGTGTGATATTATTGACCTCATCAAAGCATGCATGGAAGAAAGCAAGACAACTAATTCATAAGAAAAATTTTGAGAAGCCTTATCTTGGATTAATCATGAAAAAACTTGACAAATAAGGTTTAAAAGACATTTCAAGGCATTAGATTTGAAATCTCATACATTTGGACTCAATACGTCGGTAATATAGAACTCAACTTATTTGAGGTTAAAACATGTCATTACCTATTATAACAAAATTTCAAATTTCTAATTCTAGTGTTTCTTCTAATGCATTGACTGGTAATGTGTTGGGATGCAATAATGGGGAATAGGAGACCCGATTCTAGATATCTTTCATATATTCACCATATCTTTAGTATCATTAGTGATCTAGTTTTATTAATTTACGAGTATTAGGATTCTATGGTTATAAATAGTAGCATATGTAGAAGAAACAATTATGAATGAATGAATTGAGTAATTATTGAATTATTGTTAGTTATTCACTATAAAGATGTAGTTTTAGGTTCAAGGGTTCAATTATTGGTATTAGAGCCAAGTTACTTGATATGTTCTATCATGTGTGATGGCTAGATCTATTTGTGATCGAATTAAAGCGAAGGATTTCAGTAGGACGTGGTTTCAACACTGAAGAATTCCAATGAAAGAATGAAAGATTGAAAAAATTCCTTGATTGAATTAATGAATAAATCAAGTAATCGGGATGTTAATAAGCAACATCATTATAAGGACAATCGAAGCCAATCAAGCCATTCTAGTCACTCTACCACCAGGTGGTTGAGATCATCATAAGTTTCAACAATAGTAGTGAATCATCCATCATCCAATTCAAGTAGTAGTGATAACACCGGCAATTCTGGACGTCAAAATAAGGTTACTCCCCAAAGAGCAAAGATGACATTTCCCAAGTTCAATGGAAAAGATATCTTCTCATGAATAAGGAAAGCAAAAGAGTTCTTTGCTTTTCTGAAGATTCGCCACCATGAACGGTTATCACGTGCATCATCTCACTGGGACAAAGATTTCAATTGACAAGATGAAGAAATTGGTGATTTAGTTTAGTTGAAGTTGCAACTATATCCTCAAAACTCAAAATTTCGTCAGGTCCATCATAAGATGATTAACAAGTTCTTTGGTCAATATCATCAAGTGATGGCTAAAATTAGAGCAGTAGCAAATCTCCTCGCTATTCCTGAAGATGCATGAGTACATACAGTTTTCTATGTCTCACTCTATGTTGATGGAGACACATTAGCGCTCCAACAAATCCATTTAGTAAATTACAAATGGGTCAAAGAAAAAGGAAAAAGAATTCAAGAAGTGTTGGCCTATTCGGAACACTTACAAAGGGAAGAAATCATCACGGGAATCAATTGATTTTCGACTTAAACTTGGGGATAAGGTTTCTTTTTCACGGGACAACAATATTAGGATGTGATTGAGAGGATAAGAGGACCCGACTCTAGATATCTTTAGTATATTTATCATATATCTTTATCTTTTAGTTATCTCTTTGTATTCTTAGTTATCTATAGTGATCTTCTAGTTTGATTAGTTTATGAGTATAATGTACTCTATGGTTATAAATTGTAGTATACATAGAATGAACTATTATGAATGAATGAATTAAGTAATTGTTAAATTATTGTTAGTTGTTGGCAACTTCGATTTCAATCTTCCACCATGAATAAGTATTTTTCGGGTTAGGTTTTCTACATAATGAATTTGTTGTTTGATAGGTATAAAAATGATAACATGTTTAAGCTTATCGGAGACAATATGTTGGTAAAATATAAAAATTATTGGAAAGATGTTCCATTTTTTCATTGTTTAGTTTTTATTTTAGATCCAAGAATTAAACTCTATGATCTCACAACTAGTCTTACTTTTATGGGTCATCATATCTATGTTTATTATTATGTATAATGTACTAATATAGAAAAGAAGTTATTTGAAGTATTTAGTATCTATGAAAATAAGTAGAATCACTTGCAAACTCAACAAGAAACACAAGAGGAGAATCGATGTATACTGAGGAGTAAGACTTAAGGTTTGATTTATGAAAGCAAGAGTTCTTCCATTTTTAGCTTATAAGCCACAAACACTCGTAGAGGTCAAACAATACCTCAATACTAATTTTTCTTTCTTTATTCCGTAAGGAAACATGACACAAGTTTTAGATCTTTTGCTTTGGTGAAAGACAAACACTTCAAGATTTCCTATACCATCTCAATTACACATGATATCTTAATTATTCTCGTCCCAACATTTTCTTTTGAATTAACATTTAGTATTGGTGGGAGAATCATTGATGATAAAAAAGTTTGATTAAACCTGAAATTATTGAGGTATTATATTAGGAATTGGGAACATGCATCTATATGAAGTTAACATACAACGAATGATGGATTCAATTTAGTACTTATAAAAACTTACGATGACGACAAACAAGCACTAAAAGTAGTTTAATATACAACGAAGGATGAATGATTTGGATTTTGGCTTCTTTGTGTTTCCATATTTTCCTCCTTATAGCCGGGAGATATTCTTAATGAAATGGCTCCATTTGGAAAATGGCAATGAAGTCCTCATTTTAACCAAAAACTTATATACGAGTAACTTATACTTATATAGTTATATTTTTCAATTTCCTAAGTAGATTAATTAATTACTCAAGCAATTTCTTACATAATTTTTAATTTATTGACAATTTTTATAATTTAATAAGTATTGAATACACATTATCCAATATATACACAACACAATTTTTTAAAACAATGTTTTCTTTTATTTTTATATTTAAGTTAGGCCAATCTTCCCCACTAGCATAGGCACGACATGTTGTAGGCCCTCTAGGCTTAAGGGTCGTGCCCAACTGGCGTTTCCTATTTTAGGCATGGCCCAAGTCCGACACCTGAAGGAAAATATCATGCCGTGTTTGGCCGATTTCAATAGGGCCGAATTGGGTTATGTTGGGCTTGTGCCAGACGGCATATTTTGACATCACTATTGTGTCGTGCCTTGTGATTGCTTTTAATTTATAGTTTGCACTATATACTTTGAAGGTAAATTTTACTTAGTAAGTTGACATTTTCAGATGTCAATTATGTCCTAAATTATAGTATATACATAATTACACACAATTAGAGTAGTAGACTTTATATCAAATTACACACAAATGTCACAAATTGTAAAAGTTAATAAAATTAGTCCATGACAATTCCAATAATTATTAAATCCTAGTTATTAAACCCTTAATCCAAAATAAAATTTTGAAAACCCATTTTGTAACTTAACTAATTAAATATAAAAATGAAAAAAAATGATTTCATTATTGTTCAAAGTTTGAGGATAATCTTTCTTATAAATTATTCTACGAAAGGTATGAGATACCATATGTGATTTCATATATGTATATGATGAATCTCAAAAGTAATACAATTTTAAGAAAGACGAAAAATACCTAAAAGCAACAAATGAACAAAGACCTGCCAGATTAGGTTTGGTATTTTCGGTTTCATCCTAGCCTTTTGGCATAAATTCAGAAATCAATGAGTTAATATAGTATACTTGCTTTTACCTAAGGTGTTGTCCATCTTTTTGACACGGAAGGTTTATCTTCAAAGTCAAAGAACAATACTTTAAGCATCTCATTAGACTATATCTTTTATTCTAATAGTTAGAAGTATATATTCTAAATTTTAATAGGAGAAACCTTATTTCAATATTGAACAGACTAAGAAAAGTAAATTTTGATGTGATTAAAACAAGTCTTGACATTATAGTTAAATCATACCAACGAAACAAGAATTTACAAAGTATCTTTTATGGGCATATTAGGTTCAATTGATTGTAAATCAATAACAACTTGTGAACTCTTATTTATTAGGCATGATAATCAAATTTCCTTTAATTGAAAAGAAAAATTATATTCTCTCTTAATGGACACTTACTAGAATGTCGAAGTAGAGGTATTGTATCTTATTAGATATGTTTCGATTAGTCATATTGATCTTCCATAATATATTCATAGGTTGTGCCTAATAATATGATTGCTACATAAATAGAATTCCGTCTAATTACTTTTCTTTTCTACTTCATATGAGATATGGAGTGGTAGAAGAATGTCATTGAACCATATTATGATAGGGAGATATAACTGTAGGCAAGATTTGAAATATATTAATTTGTGGGATATCCTAAAGGGATGTTAGTATATTATTTCCGTCATATTCTATAACAAAATATATTTGTTATGTAAGCCAATACCTTTTCATTGAGGGATTTTCATTTTAAAAGAACTAGTGGGAGTATGATAGAACTCAAAAAAAAATTCAAGAATCACAAAATGATTAAAAATTAAGAATTTTGTACTCACTTAACCGATGTCTGAGATGCTCTCAAAAGCGGCAACCATGAATTCTTAGAATGCACAACAAATTCATACATATATTTATTTTCGGGTGGGATCTAATGACACATACTTCTAGTAGAAAATCTTTGTAAAGTTCTAGTCATAGATTATAACTCTATGATACAATCTAAGGCTATTAGTATCTTGGATTTTGAAAAATAGATCCAAGTCATGGGTTTCTCATAGAATTACACAAAGAAGCTGTGTAAACTGCAAGAATCCATTCATGGATTAAAACAAGCATCTTGAAATTAGGACATCTATTTCGAAGAAACGATCAAATCATATAGTTTGATTGAAAATGAAGATGATCCTTGTATGCATACAAAGGTTAGTGGGAGTACAAAACTGTTTATAGCCTTACATAGATGGAATACTACTACTCATTAGAGAATGAGAAAGCTATGTTACAATAGATTAAACTATAGTTATCAAAATAAACTTATAAAAAATTTAGGTTGAGATCTAGAGAAATTACAGTCAAAGACCCTTAGTTTGGTTGAAGTAGCAGTGGAGGCTGATGGCTCAGAAAACGTTATCTTCAAGAAACTGTCCGGAAAAATGTTTGCTTATATCAAACACTTCTATATTAAAATCTATGTCGAAGAGATGCCAACAAGCCGAACGTTGGATAATACGTCCCTCAAAAATCAGTCAAGGGGCAAGCCTAGCCGCTTTCGTGGCAGATCATCCGTCTGAGTTCTTGTTGAACTACTGCAACAATATATTTAAGGTATTGGTCATCGACAAATCCACTTGAGACTTATATTTGAAGTACCAAAAATATAGCTAGAGCGGGGATTTCAATCAATTCTCCAAACAACAGTCGTAGTACATGGTTGTTCTTGATTAATTGTTCACTCATAAATAATCAAACCGGGTAAAAAGCCCTAATTATTAGCTTGAAAATTTTATTGGAGCTCAAAAATTCTTAGTTTGTGATTAGGCAATCATCTAGAGGTTACAACAACATGTTTGAAGTATTGGTCGCCGAAGAACCCATCTATGAATTACACTTCGATGGTTGTAGCACTAAAACCATGGCTGGCGTTAGACTCTCAATCAAGTCGCGAGACAGTGAGAAAGTACATAATCTTTCTAACTTAACTTTCCATGCACAAAATAATCAAGACGAGTATGAAGCTTTCATTCTTGGCCTAGAAATTCTTTTAGAGCTTGGTGCGACCCATGTATCAATTTTTGGTAGTTATCAACTAGCGATCAGGTAATTTTTCGAAGACTACAGTTGTGTCGATCCCAAATTGATTGGCTTCTTTTCCATTATCATTTAACTATTGGATGAGTTCAAAGAATGGCCATTAAATCATGTATCTAGGTCATTCAATGTAGAAGCCAATTACATTGCACAACTAGCTTCCGGTTTGAGTATACTAGAAGGATTTTCTAAGATATTGACTGACTACAAATAGAGCCATCATATTCCTACTTCTAGACAGGTTGAGTTTTCGATATTAAGTTTGTTAGATTACATAACTAATGATTAACAAACACCTCTCATCTAATATCTTCATAATCTAAATGGAATCTTTACTGTCAAAACTCATCGATTGGCCTTAAACTATAATAGGATAAGTAAGGAGTTGTTTCAGTGAGGTCACGATGATTTACTTATTAGGTTCCATCAATTTAGTAAGAGTATAGGGTGTTAGTCTACCAATAATCCATAGGCGAAAGGAGTAACTTAAATTTTTTTTGGATCTAAACGATCTTAATTCCAAACCAAACTAAACTGATCTCATTGCTTCTTCATCATGGTCAAGTTCAATAAGAAAAATGAGGTGCCTAGGTGTTCATTCTCTACTTGTAATCCACATAGTTCAATTTGCTTAGTTAATTTTTTACTCTAAGATTTATCACATGATTTGAAGAGCTCGTGAAAAGGAAAGGAAAAACTCACTTTTTTCTCAGTATAGGAATTTTGTCAAAGAGCCAAGAAAGGAATCTAAGCAGCCAGACTTATAAGAGTGCTTATATAATGCCCTCTTAGGTTTTAGATTACCAAAAATTAACCCACAACTTTGATCTAGTCAACTATGGACTTATTCAAAGGTTCACTTAATATAATTAAGTGAATAATGGGTCATTACCCATCACATATAGCAATCCATCAATTGGGCTTGTATCCTAATTTATTTAATCGGTACTTTAATTAATTTTATCTATGAAATCTATTAACAAATTAGCTCATTAACCCTTTACAGTTTAACTATTAATTACGAACGTTTGAGATACTTTTAGAATTAAATATATAGTTCCAATGTAAAATATTAATTTCTAATTAAACTTATATTATGCTTACTTGTGCGAGCAGAGTTACATGACATTATATATAATAAATTTATACTTTATCATTTTGCCCCTATTGTCATACTGTATGATAAATTACAATTTTGCTCCTAAAATAAAAAGTATGTTTTCTTTATTCTCATAGAAAACATAACTGAGTTACTTTTAAACTTGAATATCTGTAACTGATCAGGTTAGATACATTACGTTGGTAAGAGGATCTCATAACACATAATTTTATCTAATTCATAATTAGATTCGTTTAACTTTAAAAGATCTTTTAAACTAAATATTTAATTCAATTATCTCATAATTAGTTAACTTCAATCTCCAAGCCAAGACAACATTATTTAAGTGTCAAAGCTACCTGAGATATGAGAAGTAAGCATCTTCCAAAACAACCTGTTATGACTAATAACGGTACAATAAGGATCCTTCTATCTAGCTAATGTCCCAATTTGTCCTATGGCATGGCTTAACTATTAAACAATTGACAAATCATATGAACTGTTATACATTTAATGAACATAAGCAATTGATTTACTAAAATTGTTTTCATACCTTACTACCTTGCAAGGATTTTATTATTCAATAAAGTATACAACTAATATGGCTTATATCTCTTAATACAAGAGTGATTGATTCCATCTCAATCACTACCAACCTTCAAGTACAAGATTTTATACACAATAGCTCACTCCAATTAACCTTTCGCTAGGGTCTTTCGAAATGATATCAAAGTATAAAATCGGTACATAAGATACCATGGGGATTTCAGGTACGAGAATTATATGTACTTTAGTCACTAGATAATTCTCATTAACAATTAGTATTCTTACCATTGAGAATCATCTAAGTGATATGTTTAGTATACTTAGTCTCTACTAACTACCTAGATACTTATCTTGATGTTCCACTAACATTAATGGCCATGAAAACAACCATCCTACACATTTTAGGTGATAACTTATGTGATATTCTATCTGGATTATCTCCATCCCTCTTGATAATCCTTTGACTATAAACAATTGGTATCATAGGCTTTAAGCAACTTGCATTGGCATGATCTCTATTATGACCTTAAGTGCATAACCTAAGATACTCAACTTTATTATGATAGATAATAAGTGAACATATAATATTAATTCGAATATAATTAATAAATATGATAAATACATGAATGCCTTTACTATTATTGAATGAGTAATAAATAACAAATAATAATATTATTAATATTTACAAATAAGATTGTATCATATGAAATATATATATCCATCGGGTCTGATTTGATTGGCTTGATAGACATATATTTTAAATCTCTCACTCGCACTAATGCAAAAATTTCATAATCTAATTCCCATCTTGTCAAGATGGCAATCTAGCTTTTGTTAGAAAAGGCCTCTTAGTCTAGGGATGTGCTATGTTGTTATTTAGATCGAATTGCTCTAAATTCTAGTTCACATTATAGGTCACTATCGAATTAAGTGAAAATAAAGCAACACATGTTTGCATTTCTGATGAGACCTAGGTTCCTCTTGCTTGTACTATTGCATCATAATTATCCTAGTCAACTACCAAGAGATTATTAATGCTAAGAAACACATCAAGTCCATTTATGAACTTTTTACCCAAAACACCACTTTTACTACTTTCAAGTGCCCAATATATTTGGCTAGTGGAGGATTTCGCGATCATTTCTTGATTTAGAACTTTTCTACTTTACTGCTAATTCAATGTAGGTGAAAAACCAAAACAAAACTGATTTACTATCATGGATATTTGATTAAAAATTCTGTGAAATCTTAATCTTACATTTAGACACTCTAATAAATTAAGAATATATTATTGGTCCTTCTAAATCAATTAAGAACATTATTAACAGCATCACAATGCTTATTAACCTGATTGCATTAAACCTACTCACAACTCTCTAGAGCATAGGCTATATCTGGTTAAATACAGAGTATAGCATATATACCTATCACAGAAGCATTGGGTATTATACTCATGCTATACCTCTCCCTTCATGTCTTAGTTCACGTCTCATAAGAGAGAAAGATTCCTTGACTTGTTGACAAGAGTAATCTCTTGGAATCCTTAATGCTAAACATTCTTAGCAATTTTACTTATGTATATTGATTGGGTCAATCCAAATAGTCTTTTGAATGCATTCATTCATGGATGGCCACTCTGAATACCATCAAATATTTATCGCCAAAGAACATGCCCATAAGACTGCTTTCTGATGTCCGGGTGGGATAGGCATATTCGAATGGGATGTTATGCCCTACATACAAAAGAATGGTGGGGAAACATATCAAAGGTCTTGGAATGCAATATTCCATGATTTGATTAGCACCATCGTAGAATTTTACAATGACGAAGTAGTCATCGTAAAAAAATTCAAGGTAGCTGATCATCTGGCCGATCTGAAAAAGATATTGAATTGGATCTTCACAAGTTAAAGATGAATTTGTTAACATGTAGCTTTGGAATTTCAGTTGGAAATTTTCTCGGGTTTCTAATCCACTTAAGAGGAATAGAAGTCGATCAGTGGAAGACCAAATCCATCATTGAAGTCCATCCTCGGAAGAGTAAAGGAGAAATATAACATTTTCTTGATAAAATCAACTTCTAGAGAAGATTTCTATCTAATCTGGTCGAACACATTGAGGTCTTTAGTTCCTTGCTTAAGCTGGAGCAGGAAAACTAATTCATATGGGTACCACATTATCTAGAGGCACTCAATAACAATAAGCATTATCTAGCTAGTCTGCCAATCCTTGCTCCAGTAATGAGAGGTCGAGTTATGATATTGTACGTCTAGACCACCACCAAGTCATTAGGCTGCCTTTTGGCTCAAAAAATGATTCAAAAAATGAACATGATGTCTACTATCCTAGCAAGGTGTTAACTCATGTTGAGGTACAATATTCTCCAATCGAGAAACTATGTTTAGCTTTGTATTTTATAGTTGCAAAATTTAGATATTGTCTGCTCAACACTCAAGTACTAATTATCTCATATCTTGGCGAATCCCCAAGGGATGCTTGGGAAATAAGGCCCTAGCATCAGCTGAGTTCAGTCTACTATACGTCCCTCCGAAATTGGTCAAGGTGCAAGCCATAGTTGATTTTCTTGCAGATCAACCATCTTAGTTCCCATCGAACGACTACAACCACATCTTAGGGAACTTGTCAGTGAGAAACCCATACGAGAGTTATATTTAGATAGTTCAAGAACCGAAAATATGGCTAGAGCTAGGATTCTGATAAAGTTTCCAGACAGTTGTCACAGTACATGGTCGTTCAAGCTCAATTTTTCATGCATGAACAATCGTGCCAAGTACATGTGCAGTGCCGAAATCTTATTGAAGTTCAGCACTGTTAGAATTTCGAAGTTGAGAGCAAAAAACAGAATACACTTTGTTTTCTGATAAAATTTGCTTACTTGCTAAAATGCAAGTTTTTCATTTCATTAATACTTAATAAAGAGATGATTACAAATCAGAACAATTACTAAAGTTAAAGTAAACTAAGACATCTCTAATCAACTAGGATTAGAAGTTACAATACTAGATTGGACATTACAAAAGTGCTAAGTACAATCAAACACACAAAAACAGCAAAAAAGCTGTTCTGTAAAAATAGCAAAGGCAAAAAGCTGTTACTGTAAAAACAGTTTTTGGCTTTGTGCTAAAACACCAAAAGTGAGATGATGGACTTTGGCATGCTTGATCTCGAAGCTTGAGGTCCAACCAACTTAAACAAACTTGCTTGAGGTTAGAGCAGCTCCATTTGAGGTAAAAAATGCACTGAAACAGAAACTTCACAAGGCCAAAATCAATAAAACAGTAAAAGCAAGATTAGGCCTCAAGTTGAGTTTTAATGATCCGATCACCTTCAAACCAATTGCAACAAGTCATAAATGATGAGAGGAAGCTAATGGAATTTGAGTCAATGCATTTGGATTAGGGAGTCAAAAAGTCAACGTTTTTTGCTAATTTCCAATTGTGAAGTCACTAACCAAACAAGCAATCTTCAAACAGGCACTGCACATGTAGTAGTCTTCAACAATTTACAGTTGTTGATAAGGTAGTTGTCCGGAGATCAAAATTGTGCTATAGTCATTCAATTTTTGGACAAATTCAAACAAGAGCATTGAATTATGTGTCTAGATCTCTCTAACCATATTTGAAGCATTTTTCAGATTGGTGAGCATCTATAAATGAAGTCACCCTATCATTGCTTGGAGACAGGTCAAGTTTTCAATATTTATCCTGAAAATTAGAAAACAAGCGGTTGGCGGACATCCCTCATCTTCTACCTCAAGAATCCAAAGAGAATGCTCCCTGTCAAAACTCGTTGACTGTCCCTTAACTATACCAGAATAGGAAAGGAATTATTTCAGTGAGGGCATCATGATTTACTTATCAAATACGTCAAATTTATCGAGAGTATAAGATCATAAAGAAGGTTCATTATGGGATCTATTGATCGCACGAGGTTGGATGAAATAAGCATTGTGGATTATATGTTATAGCTTTTATTGGCCATCCATTGGAGAGACTATATTAGGTACCCCAAAAGGTGTAGAAGCTGCCAGAAATATGAGCTAATATAGAAGCATCCAACATTGAATATGTAGTTGATAGCCAAGCTTTAGCCTTTTCGAGGTTGGTCTATTGATACAATCAAGCAAATTCACTCAGAATCTAGTAAACATCACTCGGATACTGGTCACAATAGATTATTTCACCAAATGGTAGAAGTTGTACCATTGAAAAGGCTTATTGGATTAAAGTGTGGAAAATGCTAAATTCGATAGAGATAAATAAATGATGAAAGGTCAAACTATAATAAGGATTGGACTCTAGGACTACCCATAAAAAAAGAATAATCTATTAAAAGGATCGGTTCCTTGGTCGATCCAAAAATAAACAAAGTTATAAAATAACATTATCACAAAATAAATGATGCGAAAGAAAGGGACTAATCCCTAATAAGAGGAAGGCTCTGAAAGGATGACAACTCACCGTCCAAGTGTGCAACCTCCCACTCTGCCTCCTCATAGGTGGCTATCTAAGCTAGAACCTGGTCGGCTGTCTATGTGACTGTCTGAGATAAAGGACGGGCCAATCTCGTGAGCTATCAAAATCTACCTCACTAATTTATAGCCTCTCCTCCAGCTCCCGGACTCGCTGCCTCATCTGCTCCACCTCTGTCTTACATACAGACCGAGTGACCTTCTCAACCTATATTCTCTCAACTTATGAAAATAGCTCAGCTACTATTGCATCATGGGACACCTTCTGACTAAGGCATGTCAATAATCGAGAAAAGGCCATATCCCAAGATCGAGTTAAGTGGTGAATCTAGTACCTCAAAGTCCTCAAGCTGCTCCTCCGCTTAGTTGATAGGTCCTTCTGACCGAGTAGCTCGTTAACATCGGTAAGTCTCTTACTCTTGGCTGCCTCCATAACAATGTCTGCAAATTATAGCCTTATATATGATAAACTCAGCTAAGAGTAGCTGATGCATAAAAAGAAGAGAAAGAACCCTTAGGCTGTGCAGATGGATGAGTAGCAAAGATGTTGGTCGCCTTCTTAAGGGTGCCAGAGTATAGTCATCTATGTTCATGTGATTAGAGGTTTGTGTCAAAGGTCACCTATGCAAAAAAAGAAGTCAGAACAAAAATTATAGATAACTATTAACCTCTTAAAATAAGTTATATCTAGTGTTTTACTTCAATGATCGGTTGGGTCTCAGTTGGCATTAGTCTTAGAGCTAATTGTTGATCAGTGATCACAGAGGATTTTCTTGCTACAAGTCGTTAGTTAATAAAGAATGAACTTAGGGCAAAAGCCTAATTACAAGAAAGTTAGAAGGCATAAGTGGAAGCTTCTATTGATGTGGTGTAGTAGAAGGCTGATATGAATCTCAGCCACTATTGGTGTCTACTTAGTAATCGGTATGGCCTATACGCATGATCTTTCGCTACATTCATCTTTGGGTAAGAGAGAATCTCGGTTGAAAAAGAAAGGAAGTGACCCCTAGATAGTCCCAACCAACATGAGATAAACATTGATGTAGCTGATACTCTGAGGGTCCAACAATTCATCGAGTTGGATCATAGGATCTTTCATTCCCTTTTTTTTCATCAAGGTCATCCATAAACATAGTATCCTAGACTTAGTGATCATCGCCACACCCTCAACATCAATATTTTGGGTGAAATTTTAGCACTCATGAATTTAGACGTTGACCGTGAAAATCCATTTTAACGTTGTATGTTGAACGATGATTAGTTGTCTAGCCGCCATGGCTGAAAAATACAACTTGAATTCGCATTTATAGTTCTTACCGGATGAGCATGTCAAATAAGTAGAAGATCCTTACCGGATGAGCATGTCAAATACAACACTCCTCTAAGAGATCGATAGACGTGAACCAGCCTCATCCCCCTAAACAACTAGAGTCCTTTCAGGCGGTGGCCGTTTAGTCTATGGTCCATTAGATGGTCAGTGCAAGGCCACCACCGAAGGGTACTCCCGATTTGTACACCATCGAAGGCTACTCCCAATTCATGTCATAGAAGAACCAAAAGCAAGATTTTAATGAAATTCTAGAGCCAGGATATTCTACAAAGTTCATCCCATAACTAGACCGCCCTTTAAAGATTTTTGGCTTCACCGGACATTATGCAGGAAAATTAAAGTACAACCAGTACAACAATATAAAAAGGACCCCATTGGGAAGAGAAAATGGTTTCGCTACCATATCATCACAACCCCTATATATATAGTCTATAGCAAATGAAGCTAGAGAGAATCTAGTTTGTTGTGCAAGGGCGATGACAAGGGGAAGCGGCTTTTTAGTGGTGGCTCGAGCAAGAACTTGTACAATAGAATCACCATAAATGCCACGTGCTCATGGTCCATCACCATGTCCTTGTCATGCCAGAATGTCTCAATGAAATAGCTCAGTGAGAGAGTTCCCATCTTTGATAAGGGAACTCGTCAGCAAAAGAAAGGAAACTGACATGTTGCTCAATAACCTCCCTCGGCAACCTAGTGATAGCAGCAACATCAAAGATGTGACCATCATAGGCCTGCCAGGAAATGGAAAAGAGTTGTAGAACCTCGGCCAAAAACTCATAGCTGATAGTATGACGGCTGAGTCATAGATGAACAAATTCCATGTTAACTCTATGAATTTGGTCAACTCGGTTGAATCCCAAATGTCTATAGCCAAAGTCAGCTAAGCCATGCTATCCATCTCTTGTTGGGTTAACATGTCAACATTTCATGGCCACCATTGATTTTATGCCCCAATCTATTGACTTTTTTTTGAATGGATGTTGATCGTGGAACTAATATATTTCCCAACTTGGAACAGATCTGTCACTATGAATACAAGGACCTAGTGGAACGGATAGACCACAAATGGCTAAGGTACCATAATCACAATCGATTTGGGGGAGAAAAGTGATTAGGTGGGGCGGCACAGACGAGGAGAGTTTTCTTGGATTTTTTCTTGAATTGTAGAAGAGAGAAAGAGATGAAGAAGGCATTTTTAGAGGATTTTGGAGAGATTTTCGTATTCAAGTTAGCGGTTAGGAGAAAAGAGTTGAGTGGATTAGCCGACAGCTACTAACACATGGTCAGGATAAGAGTAGATCTAACGATTATGGCTATCTGAACATTGTTTGTCCAATGGATGAACTGACCGACTATTTGAGGGGAATGATCAGTCTTTTGAAGTGCTTACCGACCGTGTTTCCTTGCCATCCATTGGGAATACCAAACGGTCATATGATCCATCGACCATGTTGGTTTGGCCGATCGTGTTTCCTTTATGATAGATGTGTCTAATTTTCTTTGATTCATGTGATTTAGGAAAAATTAAAGCTCAGTGGAGATTTTTATGAACTTTAAATGCATGTTGAACTCACTATAAAAATTATAATAGCGATCTTATGAGTCTTTGATTAGGTTTCTCTTTCGATTTATTTCCCTTAGCTTTTGATTGTTGTTGGCTAAATAGCCCGCTGCTTCATCTCTGGCTTCTATTTGTTCTCTTTGCAGGTTAATTAGCCTAGTCATATCATTATGAATCCTTTTGAATTGAATCCTGACCTGATCAGTCACTTGGTCAGAATGGACAATTTTGTTGATTTAAATAGAATGTCTTCAGTAGCTAAGTCTAGTCGTGTGGGGTCCAAAGCGGGTGAAAGTCTTGAAGGAGTGGAAAATGATCCCAGGTTATTATCTCTAGAGGGAGTCTCTAGATTACTAGATGGTCTAAGATGGAAAAGGGGAAGCCCTTGCTCACCAAGGAATAAATATAGACTTATTAAAGCCGCAGTTGCCCAACTTTAAGGGTGAAAATCACCCTACAGAAGAAATAGAGCTACAAAGAAGGGAAGCAGGTCCCATTAGGGGAATTTTACCCACTAATCAATGAAAGTTACTTGGTCAATTTTGAAGCTTTCTACCCAAGTATTCTTCCTGATCAAGTAAAAACATTTTGCGGAAGCAATGTTAGATACTTGCCATTCAAGCAACTAGGAGCTCAAGATTGTCTATAAATAGTGACCTAGGGGTGAAGAAAAAATACACATCAATTCAAAACATTCGGCCTATGCCATATTTTTTTATCTTCAATGAATTTGTCATATCTTTCATTAAAGTATTTTTCATATCAAGTCCAACACTTGCAAATTTCTTTAATTTTTATGCAATTATTTATCTTCGTAGGCCAACGACTTATGTGATTTAAGTTGTAGATTATACATTGTCATTGTATATTCATTATTGAAGATTAGTGCAACCCTTTAACTTTCATTTCATTTAATCCCTTTCTTTACTTGAAGTCAATTTTTTTTTCCATACCTTTATCTACTTGTAAATTCATCCTTTACATTACAGCCTCGTTTCCATTAAGACTAGTTGTTTAGTGGTTTACTTTACATTTTCATATCGTTTATAAAAAGCATTCATAGGAGTATGATAATTTACAAATTTGAAGTACTCTTTACTTCTAGCACAATCGTATTTCACTACCGAAATAGAAGGATGCCACACAATTTATCTTCCAAGTTGGATTTGGGGTAAGCGTCCAACATTTTATTTCTTGTTTTGTCATTTATTAAACAATATTTCTCCGAACCATTCATCAAGAGAAATTTAGCATCAAAATCTAGTTTAAGTCGAGATTTTAGGAGTTGAAAGATTTATCATACCACGAGGTTATAAGCTAACATAGCTTGTAATCATTCATTAATATTGATTAATATTGAAGTCTATTGCATACTAATACCATTGTGAGTCAATGAATCTTCATTTACCCGGAATAGAATGCCACATTCGAAATATGGCTTTTAGATATCTCATTCAAGCAACTACCTCAAAATCACGGGAGTATGCAATGTTTGTCTAAACATTTGGAATCCGGTTTACAATTCCTAACTTAGTCCACTAAGTAGGAGTTTAATCAAGAGAAAGAGAAAGAATTTTATACCTTGCAACCACTCCACCAAGAATCGGAGGTTCTTTCCTCTTCTCCAAAAGTCGTCGTCGGTCACTACCTAAAGAAGTTATCGCCACCGATCAACCACCACATTTCTTGCCTCTGATTCCAAGCCGTCACCTAGCCTCTAGTACGTATCCACACGATAACAACTCTCAAGGTTTATCTTGGTTCATTCTCAATACTTTGAAAATGAACCTTAGAGAGGAAGAAAGATGGAGTTTGGAAAAGCTTGAGAGAAAATCTCTCATTTCTTTTTCTTCTTGAAGTGAGTAGAAAGAGTGTGTGGGAAACTTAGGGAAGTCTGTCCTTTTATATGGGATACACTCTCTCTTGGGGCTAAGCCCAAGTTAGATCTCCAAGGCCCGGCTCCCTTTAAACTAATGCTTATGTTTCCCAAGTACGTTTTATTTCTCGATTTCTAGAAATTAAAATAAATTTAATTATTTCAAACTAACATCCAATTTTATCCTATAAAATCCAAACTTTAATTTGGACATTTCCAGTTAAGCCTTGTTAGGTCCATCAAGACTTTAATGACTATCCAGACTTTCTTTTAATTTGAAAAATATTAGTTAACTTCAATTCATTAAATCTCCAGTGAATAAATTTATTTAGTCAACTTAATATTTTTCTAATGAATTATTTAATTTCATATTACATATAAATCATACTTTCGATATACTAGTAGTGCTGTGACTTAGACTTAATAAATTAAACTAATTAATTATTTAACTTTTTAAATGAAGTTCTTCATGAACAAGTAACAATTCTCAAATTTAGAATTCAGCCGAGATCTAATCATCCTTTATGTGTGACTAGATAGGTTATATATTATACCAGTAGGTGGCCTTACTAGTTAAAGTTTCATTGCAGACAAAGGGTAAAATATTTTAAGGGTAAAATAATAATTTAACTTGTAGTTTGACTATAAGGGAAAAAGGGTAATTATTAATTTGTTAATTTAATATCGTGCAACTCTACTTGCACAAATAAGTGTGGCATTAAATTAAGTAGAAATTAATAAATTATGTAGGAACTTTCATTTAATTATAAAAGGGTCTTAAAGGTTTGTAATTAATAATAGGATATTAAAAGATTAATGGGTCATATTATTAATTCTATTTTCATGTGCCAAAATTAATCAATGGGTTGATTAAATAAACCATAGGCATGACCCATGGGTGGCCGACTATGTGGAATG
The DNA here is from genome assembly GCA_027186245.1 of Coriaria nepalensis. Taxonomy (NCBI): domain Eukaryota; kingdom Viridiplantae; phylum Streptophyta; class Magnoliopsida; order Cucurbitales; family Coriariaceae; genus Coriaria; species Coriaria nepalensis. The sequence goes on along the minus strand of CP114484.1, from coordinate 7,664,536 downwards.
GGTTTGACCCATTTGTTTTTCTAATGTGATTAGAAAACCGAAGGTATAAGGAAACTTAAAGAGATTATGAAACGTTATACCTAATGATGCCTTATAAATAACACCCTTAGTGGCCGGAAATCAAATATCTCACATAAGCCTCTTAGTTGAAAATCAAATAGAGAAAAGTGAGTATTTTCCATTCATTTTCCCCGAACTTATTATCTCATGAGTTGAGATCTTAAGTAGAAACTTAACTGTACGAAACGAATAGTGTGGATAACGATTAGAGGATGAATATGTGGGCACCTCCCATTTATTCATGAGTTCTATAATTTAAAAGAGGTATTCTCTTTCCCTAAATCTTGATTTAACATTAATGGGATTTACTATGCTTTCTATAAAATATATTATATATATGATATAATTATTTTACGACCAATCTGGATTAGAAACATTGCATGATAGGATATGATCCGAATAAAATTTTAAATATTTATTACACTACATTCCTCTTTTACTTGCACGCATTTGTTTTCAAATAGTGGTATCAGAGCCTAGGTTGTACTTGTAAGTATAGTAGTTTTGCTTTTTGATACATTTAATGGTTTATTCATAAATTTATGAGTTGCCTAAAGCGAATGTACTTAAACGTGCTGCTATTCGTGATGTCCATTGACGTCACATGGGGTGGCGGTGGCACTGCTGCCAAATAGGACCTCGCGCAAGCAATTGCTGCTCCACCTAGCAAATACCTAGGTGAGAGTCAACGTGCGGCAGTGCTGCTGTCGGTGGCATGTAGTGCTACCGTGAGGTAGTTGGCAATACTCGGTCGTGCTGTTGAACAAAGTGGTGGCACTGGCGAGTTGTCATCGTGAAAAACCTTAATTTGATTAGGTTTCATTTTGGTTACTTTCCTAAAACCTAATATTTTAATATAATTGACTAAAATTTGATTTTAATTGGATAATTATGATTAGATATATGTTTGATGATAATGGATGATTACATGAATTGTTTATATATGTTTTTCTATTTATCAAACATGAAAAATTAAAATTACCTTAAACAGTTTCTTAGTAAATTTAATTGGAAAAATGTTTTAGAATGTTTCCTTAAGTTTAAAAGAGAATCTAAAATATTTTCCAAAATTATAAATATTGTTTTGGAAATAACCCGATTAGGAAACTTTCAAAAAATGGAAAGTTGACGTTTTTGGAAAGTATCCTTAAAGAAATAAGGAAAGGAAATTTTGATTATTTATTTGTGCTATTGAATGGTTAAAATGAACTAAACAAGAGTTGACTAGTTTGAATTTCATGAACATGCATCAAGAGATAGAACAAGAAGGAAGTTATAAATAATTAAAATTATGTTAGCATGTTCATGCATTAGATATATGTAAATTAAGATGTTAAAATGTATATTCATCATATATTTGTGTTTGGTTAGATATGTTATCATATCATATTTATAGACTATCAGATAGTGCATGATATGTATATATGTTTGTTGTGATGAGACTGTTTATTGAAATCCTTACCTTAATTATATTGAGCTGAAATTGGTTGTAAAAATTGTTTCATGTCTTACCTTCTAAATATTATAATATATTTGATATTTGCAAGGATATATGAAGGCCATGGACACATGGAGACTTATATTTGTGTGAGTATGCATGTATATTATTATTGCATGAGATACGTGACAGAGCAATGTCGTCATTCTAGGCGTGGACATGTACATATGCACGTTCTATTTAACACCTTACATTTCACAATAATATTTGGGTTAAGCTCAACTAAGCAAACATAATTGGTTGCCGACATGTGGGATTATATTTACTTAGAGGTAAGATAAAGAAATTACATGAGATGTAATTGCAAAGGTTGTTGCTACCTTTCATTTTATTATGATTGGTTAAGGACACGTAGGTATTATAATAAGGTGATTGGTTTTCTCGTCTTATATTAAGGAGGTGAATGTAATTCAAAATAAATAGTAGGAGATACCCGAACTCTTATGTGACTTGAAATTTATGGTAGCTAGTATTTTTTGCATGTTTGCTTATGTTGTATTTTATTTCATTGTGGTTTGTGGTTTATAGTGCTTGAAAAATTGAATTTGATTCTCGAGCAAAATAAATTGGTTGGAGCCAATTTTAGAGCCTGGTATTGAAACTTGAAAATTGTTCGCAGGTATGAACGTTTTTCTAATATGTTGAATCAATAAGTCACGGCGGTCCTACTTAAGGGATTGGATCCTGAAATAATGGTCGCATGAAACAAGTGGTTGAAGCAAGATAACAAGGTCCAATGCATTATACTTGTATCTATGAGTAACGAGCTTCAAAAGCATTATGAAAAGTTCCATGCTCATGAGATTATGGATAACCTTAAATATGTTTATGGTGAGGATACTCGAAACTAAAGCTATGAGATATCTAAGGCCTTGTTTCATAGCAAGATTGCTGAGTGCACCTCCATTAGTGAGCATGTGCTGAACATGATTACCTATATTGAACAACTTGAGAATCTCAGACTTGTTATGGATTCTATGTTGATCAATAACTTGGTGTTGCAATATCTTCCTGATTCAGTCTCACCATTTTTCTCAACTTCCACATGAATAAAATAGAACACGAGCTCCATGATTTGCATAAGATGCTGCAAACGGTTGAGAAATCCATCAAGAAGGATAAACATGTGTTACCTTATGGGAGGTCCTTCCGAAAGGAAGGACGGTGCCAAGCTTAAGAAATAAGGCAAGAAAGGGACTCTCAAAGCATGGAAGGGTGATGGAAAGACAAAGAAAGTTAAAGGTGGAAAGTCTTTCCACTGTGAAGAAACTAGATATTAGAAGCAAAATTGTAGGATCTATCTTGCAACTCTGAAAAAGAATGATGATGTTGCTTCAAGTATGTTCATGATTAAGGTTAACCTTTCTTGTAATGATTCATCTACTTAGTTATTCGATACCGGTTGTGGTTCTTATATTTGTAATAATGTGCAGAATCTAAAAGGTAGAAGAATTCGGGAGAAAGGTGAAGTAGACCTACGAGCTAGAAGTATAGCATGAATTGTTGCTTTTGCTGTGGGCAATTATCGTTTAGTTTTGCCTTCGGGCTTAATTTTAAATTTGAGATAGTTATTATGCACCATCTTTGATTTGGAATATTGTTTCTAAATTTGATGAAGAAGGATTTGTCTTCTCCATCATGAATAATATTTTTACTCTTTTTATTAATGGTTTATTTTATGGAAGCAGTTCCTTAAACAATGGTGTAAATGTCTTAAATTTAAAAAAATGAAACTTGCCTCAATATTTAATAAGCAAGAAAAGAAAGTTTGATGTGAATCAAATATACCTATGGCATTGTCGATTAGGTCATGCCAATAAAACAAGGATTCAAAAGGTGCATAAAGATGGATAAATAGATCCATTTGATTTGGAATCAATGTCAACTTGTAAATCTTATTTATTAGGCAAGATGATCAAATCTCCTTTTTGTGGAATTGGAGAGACAAAAATCGAGTTGATAGGACTAGTACATATATTGATGTATGTGGGCCTATGTTAACTCCTCCTAGAGGTTGTTTTTTGTACTTCATCACATTCACTGATGATCTCTCTCAATTCGATCACATTTATCTTATGAAGCATAAATCCGAATCATTTGAGAAATTCAAGGAATATAAGAGTGAAGTAGAAAAATAACTAGGAAAAAGTATTAAGACACTTCCATCAGATGAGGTGTACCTAAGCCACGAGTTTCTTGACTACCTGAAAAAGAATGGTATAATCTCACAATAGACACCCCTTTGATAACACCACAATTGAATGGTGTATGGGGCTTTAAACATATTCTTTGACACCATATGAGATATGGAAAGGCAGAAGGGCTAGCTTTAAACATATTCACGTATGGGACTGCCCTACTTATGTTAGGAAGCAAGAAATAGAAAATTTAGAGGCAAGATCCAAAAAAATTTATTTTGCAGGGTATTCAAAGGAAACTTTGGGATACTACTTTTATCATCCCACTCAGCAAAAGTGCTTGTTGCTAAAACATGTTGTCTTCTTAGAGAAGGGATTCCTTTCTTAAAGGAATAGTGGGAGCAAGATTAAATTTGATGAAGTTCAAGATACTTAAAATTACATTCAAATCAATATTCCTATTACCCTACTAGTTTAAGCTAAGGTACCTTCAAAATAGGATGTAGTGATACCTTAAAGTACAAAAACTGTTCGTAGATCTAGTAGAGCATCTAGTGGGCCAGAGCATCATGGATTTCTAGTAGAAAGTCTTATGACTTATTCTGAGGCTATTAGTAGCTCAGATTTCGAGAGATGGCTGGATGTCATGAGATCCGAGATGGATTCCATGTATGCCAATCAATATGGGACTTGGTGGATGCACCAGAAGGAATAGTTCCTATAGGATGCAAATGGGTTTTCACGAAGAAAGCTCAGGTAGATGGAAAGGTTGAAACCTATAAGGCTAAACTAGTTACAAAATGTTATAGACAAAGAGAAGGAATCGATTATGAAGAAGCCTTCTCGCCCATAGCAATGACTAAATACATTTGGTATTACTTGCCATCGCAACGTACAACAATTATGAGATCTAGAAAATGGACTTGAAAATAACCTTCCTGAATTGGTACCTCGATGAGGATGTGTATATGATACAACCCGAGGGCTTCGCAGACCAGACAAACATAAAAACGTTGTGTAAGTTGTAAAGGTCCATATATTGCCTTGATTAAGTATCTCAGAGTTAAAACATTCATTTTAATGAAACGATCAAATCCTTTGACTTCATTAAGAATGAATATTATTCTTTTATGTAGAAGAAACTTAATGGGAGCTCTATTACAGTCTATTAATTTATGGCTATCGAAGAAATTCTCCATGCTTTGGGTGAAGCAGCCAATATTTTAGGTATAAAGATCTATAGAGATAGATCGAGAAGGCTGCTAGGCTTGACCTAGTCGACATATATAGACAAAGTGCTAAAGAGGTTTAGCACGGAATATTCAAAAAGAGGACTTTTGGAATATACCTCTCCAAAAATATGTCTCCCAAGACATAATCGGAGAGGGATGAGATGAGTGGAATCCTTTATGTCGTGGCAATAGGATCCATCATGTATGGTATGTTATGTATGAGACCGGATGTTCCCTATGCTCTAAGTGTTATGAGTAGGTTTCAAGGAAATCTGAGTCAAAAGCATTTGACTATTGTCAAGAACATTCTCAAGTACTTAAAAAGGACTAAACACATTTTATTGGTTTATTGAGGATATGAGTTACAAATTGAGGTTAGACATACTCTAATTTCCAGTTAGATTTTGATGATAGTAAATAGATTTCAAGATTCGTCTTCACACTTAATGATAGAGAGGTCAGTTGGAAGAGTTCTAAATAGGAAACGACTGTGGATTCCACAACTGAAGTCACTTAAATTGCAGCTTCAGAGGAGCAAAGGAGGTTGTTTCGATGAAAAGGTTCATTACTCAACACGATTCGGTTCCGAGCTTCGTTGATCCTATAGTAGTGTACTAAGATAACAACAGTGCAATAGCACAAGCAAAAGAACCTATGTCTCATCATAAATCCAAACATATATTGTAACGTTATCACCTTATTAAGAAATAATTAGAAAAGGAGACGTCAACATAAAAAGGGTTGACACATATGACAACATAGCAGATTCATTCACTAAGTCACTTTCCCAATAGAAGTTCGATTGCCATCTTCACAATATGGGAATTAGACACATAAACGATTTTCTTTAGTGTAAGTGGGAGATTGAAACTGTATACCCATCAAGCAAATAGGATTTTGACCCGATGGGGCAAATACTTTATGTGGGGCAAATACTTTTTGTGAGACTATCTTTATGTAGATATTAGTAAGACATTATTTATTATCATCAATGAAAGTTAGTTACTATTTATCGTGTTTATTGATTTTGTGAGAATTAATATTATATGTTCTATATATGCATATCATGATAAAGTTTAGTATCTTAAGTTATGCAATCTAGAGATTGTGATAGAGATCATGCTAGTAGAGACTCGAGTTGCTAAAAGCTCTTAAGATATAAATGGTTCATTATCATAGGATCTCGATAATGGACATCGATTGATTCTGATAGACAATCATGTAGTTTGTCACTTAATTGTTAGGGTGGCCTATCTCACAGCCAGTGGTGTTAGTAGAATACCGTGATGATTGCATTGGCGCTTAGTATAGACTAAAGGTATTGAACATGTCACTTAGATAATTATTAATGGTAATTATTACTGACTCTTAATGAGAGTTATCTAGTGGCTATTATATATGTGATTCTCCAACCTAAGATACTGTGATTTTGTCGAGTACCATAATTCATAATTTGACATCATTCTTATAAGCCCAAGCTATGGTGAACACAGGATGAATTGTTGGGTATAAAGTGTTGTGCGAGGAGGATTATGAGTGGTCAAGAGGGAATCCAGCGCTTCTATATTTGGATTAAAGTCGTATTTATAATATATACTTCATTGATTAATGAATCATTGCAAAGTAGTATAGTTTGAAAGGAGTTTCCCTAAATCCGTTGTAAATGTTCAATAAAGGTATGATGGTTCATATGATTTATCTATTATGGTTTAACAGTTAAAACATGCTTTATGATGAATCGGGGTATTGAGGAGATGGAAGGATTGTTATTGTATGTATACAATGGTCACAAATAGATTCTTTCAAAAGATGGTACTTCTCATCTCTCAGTTAGTTTTGACACTTTGCTATAATCAATCTTAACTTGGGGGTTTAAAGTTATTTAATCATAAGATGATTAAGTTAATTGTTTAATTTAAAAAGTTATTTTTAAATTAAAATAATTTAATTTGGAATTAAATAAAATCATAAAGGTGTTTATGAAATCCGCTTACTGGTGTGATGTAGAACCTAATCGGCCATACACGTATGGTTTGTAGTAACTTAGTTAAAGATTTGTTAAATGGACCAAAATAATTTCAGGGCTAATATGGTAATTTGACTTATAGTTTGATTTTAAGGGCAAAATGGTAATTATTAATTAGTTAATTTAATGTCATGTAGCTCTGCTAGCATAATCAAGTGTGGCATCGAATTAATTGGAAATTAATAAATTACGTAAGAACTTTAATTTAATTATAAAGGGTCCTAAAGGTTCATAAGTAATAATCAGAAGAAAAAAAAAATGAGTTAATCGACTGGATTATTAATTAGATTTTTATGAGTCAAAATTAATCAAAGGATTGATTAAATAACTCATGGGTAGCAAGCCATATGCAATGGGTTTGACCCTTTTTTTTTCTAATGTGATTAGGAAACCTAAAGATATTAGAAAACCTTATACCTAATGGTACCTTATAAATACCATCGTTAGTGGCCAAAAATCAAAGTGCTCACATAAGCTTCTTGGATGAAAATCAAAAAGAGAAAAGAGACTATTTTCCATTTCTTTTCCCCGAGCTTATTATCTCATGAGTTGAGATCTTAAGAAGAATATTAATCATGCAAAACAAATCGTGTAGATAACTGTTAGAGAGAGAACATATTGGTGCCTCCCTATTTTATTCAAGAAGAGTTCTGTAAATCAAAAGAGATATTCTCTTTCCCTAAACCTTGATTTAATATTGATAGAATTTACCATGCGTTTTGTAAAATAAGTTATATGGGATATAATTATTGTATGATGAGTCTGGATAGAAACTGTGCATGCTATGATATAATTTGAATATAATTTTAAATATTTATTCCGTTGCATTTTTCTTTTATTTACGTGGATCTATTTCCTAACATAAGTATCAGAGCCTTGGTCTTACCAGAAAGTACTGTAGTTTTATATTTTGATGCGTTTCATGGTTTGTTCGTGGATTTCGGAGTTGCCTAAAGCAAATCAGGAAACGAATTTGGAAGCAATAGAAAATGAAAGGGATGATGTTCAAGACAACCCATGCTGTCACTTGGAGTAGCGGCGGTGTTGTGTGGTGGTGAAAGGGCCACGCACATGCAGCTGCTGCCACTGCATGCCCGCAGGCTGCTGTAGCACTAAGCTATGGCGGCGGCGAATTGATGTCATGAAAAACCTTAATTGGCTTAGGTTTCATTTTTGGTTAATTCATTAAATCTAATCTTTTAAATTAATTGATTAAAATTAGATTTTAATTCGACAATTATGACTAGATATTTGTTTGATGATAATGCATGATTATATAGATTATTTATATATGTTTTTGTATTTATAAGACTTGGAAAATTAAAATTACCTTAAGAAGTTTTTTTGATAAATATAATCGGAAAATTATTTTGGCATGTTTCCTTAAGTTTAGAAGAGAATCTAAAATAAGAAACTTTCTAAAATAATAAATATTATTTTGAAAATGACAAGATTAGGAGACTTTCCGAAAATTCAAATATGACATGTTTGGCAAGTATCCTTAATTGTTGAGGAAAAGAAATTTTGATCTTTTGCTTGTGTTGTTGAATGATTAAAATAAACTATACAAGATTGGACTAGTTTGAATTCCATGAACATGCATCAAGAGATAAAACAAGAAGTAATGTATGTATAGCGAAAATGTTTTGAACATTTATCTTTTATTTACGTGCATCCGTTTCCTAACATCTACTTTTAAGGCTCTACATATTAATTTAAATATGATTTCTATATTTGGTATCTCCAAAGTAGAAAATATTTTGCACACCCAAAATTTCTTCTTACTTCTTTAAAAGAGAAGCTAGATAAGTCTTGCAATTGTATTGCCAATGATCGGTCACACCACAATCTAAATATTTTCCATCATTACTCTTAATTTTCCTACTTATGACCTTCTTTGCTTTAGGATAGCAACTCTTGCTTCATTTCTTAAAATTAGCTTTGCCTTTATTGGCTTGTGGCTTCCCATGAGAAACACGATTTGTAGATCCCTCGACGAGCAACTCATGAAAAGTAAATGTTATCATATTCATGTTGTAGCTCAAAACAAACAACCTAAAGGAATCAAGAAGCGATTGGATGATCTAATCATTTAATAGGTCATTCATTCCCAAACCTAGACCTTTTAGTTTCTGTATGAGCCCATCATCTTAAGGACATGCTCCCCAACGGGTGTTCCCTCGGTCGTCTTCATATGAAATAGTGCATTTGAGGTAGTGCATTTGAGGTGCCATACCTTGGCTTAACTATCTTCACCCTAGATCACATCTAGGTTATCGCTAATATTTATGGCATGCATCTTTTCATATTTCCTTTGAAGCTTGTTTGACATAGACATAAGTATAATGCATTGCGCCTTGTCATATTGAATTAACCAATTATCTCATGCGGCTTTCTCATCATCACTTTCCCATTCCAAGGGAGCAATCATGACACCTTGAGTAAGAACTTCATAAAGTTTTTCATGCTTCAGAACTATTCACAATTGCCTATACCAATCTCTACAATTAAGTGCAACTAACTTAATGTTTGTTTGAAGATTGAACACAACTAACTATTCCTCATGTTTGTTTTAATGAGAATAAATGCAAACCATAATATAAGTAATTGAAGATCTATCAACTGCTAAATTAAGAGATTATTTCATCTTATTTAGGCTCCCACTACTTTATTACAATGCATCCTTAGCCTTTTAAGTGCAATGGGAAAAACTTCTTTTTCTTGTGGGTAAAAGATCTCTATATCAAGTATTATGATATACAAGGAAGCAAAATAACTTGCGCAATTGCCTCACATGCAACTTCTTTAATTCGCGTCTAGTAGGCCATAGACCCACGTGTCCCTAGCTAACTATGTCTACTAGTTAAGCATTCTTGTGATGTAACAACTACTCAAACTATTATTCCCTTTGCGGCCATAGCCGAATATAATTGAAATATTGCAGTCACATGCATCTTATTCATTTATATATAAATGAACTCACAAATTAATTAATCATTCACTGAATGTGTCCATAGACAATTAAATAATTGGTTAATACTTAATTAATTTGGAAGGCACCATGGAAGACAATCCTACATAGCTTACAAGCTTAATATTATCAAGAATGAATTCATTACTATATGGTATCATCCTGATATCTTTATGCATGCACAATTTTTATAACTTTTTAATATAATGTAAATCTATATTGAAAATCTTATGTATGCATCATATAAACTATGCATGTTTACTATAAAACAATTCAATCAAACATGCATTTTACCCATCAAAAACTTTCAATGTCACATTATGCTCATTGTGTTTATCAAAACAATTTTAGATCTAATTTGTATGATTAACTCGTTAATCAAACAAAACTATTGATGAAAATAGAATAACAATCAAATTAGATACTCCTTAACGCTTTAAGGAAATCTTGAAAGTTACTAAGCCCTTTTAAGTTTTGAACTACTTCAAAACAAGAAAGTATTTAGTTATTGGAAAAACTTCCCTCAATATTAGAACTCTTTCTAATTCAGTAGAATTGAACTCATAAGAACTTTTAATTCGAAGAACTCTTTTTTCAATTGAAAATTCTAATTTTCCATTAATTTGTATTCCCTCCAAATATTTCAAAATATTTCAATTTCATGAAGAATCAACACTTAACAAACCTTTTTTTACATTTAATATTTCAAGTTGAGTACTTTAAATATCCTTGAATTAGGCTCAATGTTAATTGACATGAAATTTAACACTTCAAACCATTTAAAGTCTTATGTCAATCAATTTGTATGTAATTACTTTTAGTTTATTTTAATAATCTTATAATGAGCCTAAAAAAATTAAATTCTATTAATTAAAGTTTTGGAAAATTTGGGTTTCCAGAATTTAATATTCCCACAAAATAAACCACCCTAAACAAGCCAAATTCAATGTGTCAAACACATTGGGCCCGATCCAAGCTCTTCTAAATCAAGCAGGAAAGCCCACAATCGTTTTCAGGTAAAGAAGACCCACCACGATCCATATGGAAGCCACGCCAACCATAACGCCACTGCTGCCAATGTGTCGTAGCGGTTGCCATGCATGCGCTACAAGGCGACTACTGTGATGGCAACTATGTCCCGTAAATCAAGCAACGGGTTTTTCCTTTTCCAAGTCATGATTCCAAGATCAAATCCTTCGGTCGCTTTTGGGTTTGTTAGTACAAAATTCGAGCAACATATTAACTTCACAAATCCATGGGAAAACACCAAAATGACAATCAAAATGGACATAAAAGATTAATTGGTTTCAATGGAAAAATCTGACATATAACCTGAGGCTTTTATACAATTGTAAGTTGATGAATTTTCACTGACTCGAAGCGGAATGCCAAATTCCAAACGTAGCTTTCGGGTATCTGATTTAGGCGACTACCTCAAGATCATGGGAGGGTGCAATGTTTCTCTAAACATCTAGAATCCAATTTCCAATTTCCTAACTTAATCCACTAACTAGAAATTCTAATCAAGAGAAAAGGAAGGAATCTTATCCCTAGCAATCATATTCTCCAAGAACTGGACGATTCTTTACTCATTTCTCAAAAAGCTGCTAATTTAGCACCATAAGCCGTCGTTGTCGCAGGTTCACCAATTCCAAGCCGTCACTTGCACACACATACAATACTCTTAAGGGTTTTATAGCTTCGATCTTAGCTTGGAGAAGGGGAAATGATAGAGTCTTAATCTAGTTTGGGAGAAACTATTTTCTCAAAAAGTTTATCTCTCTTCCTCTCTCTATGTGGCCGGCTATAAATAAATAAATGTACCTTTAGGGTTTGCTTATGTTTCATTTATAAGGGACACAGTCTCTTGGAGAAAAACTAAATTGGGCCTCTAAGGTTCGATTCCCTTTTTAGCGAATGCTCGAGTTTCTTGGGTATGTTTAAATTTCCTATTTCTAAAAAATTAAAAAACTTTATTATTTCAAATTAATGTCTAATTTTAACTAGTAATGTCAAGACTTTAATTTTGAATATTCCACACAAACTCGTTAGGCCCATTAATACTTTATTGACCAAACCAAATTTTCTTTTGAATCAAAAAATATTGTTTTGACTTTAAATTCTTTAAATATCCGTTGAATAAATTTATATAGTCAACTTAATATTTTTCTAATTAATTATTTAATTTCAAATCAAATCTAAATTACATTTTCAATATGCTAGTAGTCCAGGTGTGATCTAGACTTACAACTCAACCAAGTCAAATTAATTTCTCCAAAAATGAGTCAAAATTGTCCAATTTACAATTCAACCGAGATCCAATCGTCTTTTGTGTTTTGAACCGGATAAGTTCTACACTACGCTAGTAAGTAGGCCTCACAATAACTCTTGGATTTTATCAATTCTAGTGAATGAACCCTTTAGACCTTAAAAATACTTTTAAGCAAAATATTTAATGTGATCATCTTCTATGATTAATTACTTAAACTACTAGACTAGTATTGGCCTTTAGCAAGTGATATGATATGGACACTCATGTAATGAGACATCTAAGAATCTCAACAAGAATCATAGATGACTATTACTGTACCAGATTGATCCTTCCATCTTTTCATGGTCCCAGATAGTCCTATGGTTTAGTTTAACTGTTAAACCATACTTGTAACTAACCTTATAAATTGTATGATCTTTTATGCAACTAGATAATGGATTCATAGAAACTCTTTTCATACCACCACTACTTTGTGTAAATATTTTCAGCATTGCATAATGTATGTCATGCATAGAACATTTCCTCTAATATAGAAGTGACTAATCTCATCTTATCACTTTACAGATTGTACGTACTTCATCATTTTAATGATTCTTGACGAAAATCACGTTGAATGATATCAAAGTATGATATCTCATACGCCAGTACTCTGGTAGTCTTAGGTATAAGAATCACAAGTACCATAGTCAAGAGATAAATTATGGAAATCGAGCTTTCAAATTCGCAGCGGAGGCAATTATTGGTCATAGTATATAACAAAATTTTTTAACAACTCTTAGCAATCCTTAGCACATGCTAGACGAAGAAATCATACTTTAGCCTACCTAAATCGATCGTTGAGACTCACCTCACGATCTTCCAAATCAATCCTCAACACACTAGGACGTATATGATCACGTAAAGATGATAAGTTTTTTTCTCCTTAAGGTAATCTCTTCTCATTATTCTTAAAAAAATTATTATAGTATGTATTTATAGAGTCCTATTAGCCTTTTTATTTTCTATTATTTTGAACTTAAACACTTTAAATTAATTCAATTAATAATTCCAATATAATATTATATGATAACAAAATCATGAGATATATTTTATGATATCTTTGATTTGGTCAAATATTTTCAAATCTAATGAAATCTAATTTAAAATAGAATTTTATCTATTTTAAACCAAATTATATTTTATTTGAATCCTAAATTAGATTTTTAAACCAATTTAGATTTAACTTGCCTAATCTTAATATTAAATTGATATCTCATACCAACTTAATATTAGATAAGATATTTAATTCAAAATTAAATATATTATTATTTTATAAAATGAATTTCAAAATTCACCACAATATTTAAACATATCTTTTAATTAATTAATTATCTAATTAACTAATTAATACCAAATATCTCATATTTACATATTTGTCCCAAAAAAATATTTTCTTCGCAAATAAACCATTTCTCTACTTTTGTCTATCTTATCCTATACAGGATTTTATAAAAACGACATGAGAACCATGAACCTATAATTTCAAACTCCAATAAATTAGATTATTAATTAAACTCTTTAATCTAATAAATCTTATTTATTAATCTCAATATTATTCAGCAAAAAATATAGGATTGCACTATTGCAATTATAGAACAAATTATTGAGGAATCTCTAGTAGTCCATTGACATTATCGTTACATGCAATTTAATCCTTCAGTAATTGATTCATAATTAAGCTAGTTAAAATTATCATTTCACCCCTCTAATTTTCTCTTTATCCTTAAGTACCATTAATCCACGGTCAATTTATAACTTAATTATAAATTTGAGCTCAAAACCATTTAGTTCCAGAGGTAACCTTAAAGGAAACCACTATACAATCTTCTATAAAGAATGTTTGGATTCTATATCTGTAAATCATATTCATATCTGCTTATCCCAATAAACCTCCAAAACAAAAGTCTTTAGCCTATTTTATAAACAAACCATGACTAGTGAATCAAAAGATCCAGTTGACATAAACAGGAGTTCATGACTACTCAGGATTTAGATTGACCTGCATATGATCATCTATTGATATGAATAAAAAATGTTATGGCAAATGGTACATTGATAAAGAATCAATTCATATCAGGTCACGTCCTATATAATCCAATTATATAAAGTACTTCCACTAAGATGTCTATCTATATCAGTGATCTAGATCTATATCATTTGCATTTATAATGCTAGTTGACCATACTAGCAACCATTAATTAAAGATTTCATACTTTAATATGTTGCGGCCAATATAAATCATTATCTATAATCTTAATCCTCTCGTAGTAATAAAATATTATAGTTACATAAATGAATTTGGAATTTTGTTTATATTTATGCACATTATTCAATAATAATACATTCAAACAATTATATTGAAAAATATCATTTTTATCAATTTTACAAAATTGTACTTATTACATATTTTTAGTGCATCATGCCCAACAATAAATCTCTTTAATAGCTAATACAATTATCAATAAGATTTGTCACATGACCACATTCATGGATTAAGTCTCTGCTGATAACCTACATGAATATCCTGATATTCTCTAATACCGATGATCGTAAGAACATCATTTTTCTTTCGAAGATGATAGCACATGTAGTGGTCTCACTAATTGTCATTATCCCATCATGGCAATTCTATAACTATGAACAATTTGGATCTCATTGACCATGATATCTTATATTACTATAATTTCATGTCTAAGAGCTATGAATCTATCAAGTGTGCCATGCAATTAACCTTGCATGCATTTTTTTATTTCCAACATACTAACATCATGATAGATAATTATATGCTCTATTGAATATTATGCAATTAATTATATTAATAACTTATACAATTCAAGATTGATTCTCATAAGTATTTGACCCTATCAAGTTATACCTAATTGGCTTGATGGACATTATACTCACATTGTACTTTTGGCACGCCAGCATTTCAATACCAGAATAGAATGAGGCCGCATGATCGGATCCTTAACTCACATTTGGGTAAGCTTCTAATGTTTCATTTCTTGTTTTGTCATTTATCAAACAATATTTCTCTCTACCGTCAATTACGAAAAAGCTAGCATCAACAGTTTCTAAACACGTAAACCTTAAATTTTCAAAAATTCTCATTTTTGTGAAAAATAAACACTTTACAAACACTTTGCAATATTTATTTTTTCAAATCAAATGATTCTAATCCCATAAAAAATTAACAATTTTCAATATTTAATTTTCCTTGTCACATCATTATAATTTTAAACTTTTTAATCTCAAAAAAATTTCAAAATTAATCCGCCAATTAAAATAACACAAACTATATTAACCAATGACAGCTTTAATTCTATAACATAAGTGGAGCTTATCAAAACGTTAGAGAAAATTTGCAGCAATTAGAATAAGACATCATTGTTGAGTTAATCTTATGTCGTAGTATTAGTTAATGTATAAATAAATTAATTAATTTTAAAAAATATATATATATATATATATATGTATATTAATCTATTACAAGGGCCTTAAAATATGTTAGAGAAAAGAGTAAGTTGACTACTGATGGGAAAGAATAACAATTTTTTTGTGTTGCAAAGAGAGTGAGTTAGTGAGTTGAATATAGAAGTTACCAGTTGAGTGCTACGACATCACGATGAATACATTTAAAACTTCCTACAATAAACTAATCACTTCCTTGTAATTACACTTCTTATTATATAAGCAAAATTTGTCGTTTATCAAGGTTTGTATGTCACTTTTATTTATTGTCAACTGTATTAGGAAATTTAGGCTGATTAAAAGTAGGCCTGAGTAATTAAGGACTTTAATATGAACTTAACCTACTATAATATAGTAGAGAGACTCTCTATGATTACAATAAATGATTCAAGAAGTTATGTATAAGTTGTCCTCATCATCAAATTATAGAGTACTTCTTACTTTAGTATTGTTAGGAAGGTCTTTCACAAATGGAAAAAAGTATGATTGATGCTACGAGCGGAGGTGCTTTAGTGAACAAAACTCCTACAGATGCATGAGCTTTGTTAGCAAATATGGCAGCTAATTCTCAACAGTTCATTAATCGATGAAAGCCACCACCTATGAAAGTTAATGAGGTTGATGTAACTAGCATTCAACAACTCTCCTAACTCACTTCAATGGTTCAAAAAATGGTTGCTGGCAATATTCAACAAATAAAGGTGTGTGGAGTATGCTATATGGTAGGTCATATAGCTTATATATATGCCTACATGTACAAGAGAATAACTTTAAATAAGCCAATACATTGGGAGGATTTCAAGGGTAATAACGACCAAAGTATGACCCATTTGGATGGAAGAATCATCCAAATTTTAGTTATGCAGGAAATTTTCAACAAGTTGCCCCTAATGCACTTTAATCGTCCACTTGGATTTCATCAACCAAACATTCAACCTTCATACCTATCTTAGTGTCAATCCATGCCTCAAAATCCAAGTATCTCTCTTTAGGATATAGTAAAATCTTTGGCTACTAACAGTTTACATTTTCAACAGGAAACTAGGACGACTATAAAGAATTTGGAGACACGAATGAGTCAATTGGCTCATACCGTTGGTAGATTTGAAGCACAAAGATCTAAAAAACAACCATCTCAAACTATCATTAATTCGAGAGAGAATGCAAGTGTTGTAACTATTAAACAGGAAACACATTGCGAGGAAGCTCTAAGAGCACTATAAATGTTGAACCACCTAAAGTGAAGCTGAATCAATAAAGTGATCATATCTTTGAGATGGAGAAAGCTACGGAAGAGGCAGTTGTGTTAAGTAAGATAATTTCTAAAATTCCAATTTCTACTAATGTATCTTATTTGCCTAGTTGGTTAGCAAAATCAAAGGAGGAGCATGAAAAAGAGATTTTAAAAACCTTTAACAAAGTATACGTAAACATACGTCTTTTGGATGTCATTTAACAAATGTCACCTTATGCAAAATTCCTCATGGAATTATGAATCTCCAAACGCAAGCTAAAAGGTAATGAAGTGGTAAGTGTGGGGGAAAATGTGTCGGCCGTGTTACAAAGGAAGCTTTCTTCAAAGTGCAAAGATCCAAGTAGTTTTACTATCCCATGCACAATTGGGAGTACTAGATTTGACAAAGCTATGTTAGATTTAGAAGCATCTTTTAATGTTATGCCTTACGATATTTATGCTTCTTTAAATCTTTGTCTACTTAAGGAAACTGATGTTATTATTCAACTTGCTAATCAGTATAATGCTTGTCCAAAAGGTGTTGAAAGATGTTTTAGTACAAGTCAATGAGCTAATTTTTCATGTCGACTTCTATGTCCTTGATATGAAGGATGAGTCAACATCTATGTCGATGCCACTCTTACTTGGGAGACCATTCATGAAGACTACCCGAACTAAGATAGATGTTCATGATAGGACTTTAACCATGAAATTTGATAGAGAAATTCTACATTTCAATATCTTTGAAGCATTGAAATATCCTAGTGACTCACAATCTTGTTTTCAATTGATGTGATGGATTCATTGATGTAGGAAATGTTTAAGCTTAATCGTGTAGATTCATTGGGAGTCACTATAAGTAAGAGTATTGAGTTAGAAAATCCAAAGACTCTAAAAAGGGATGTCCAATTATGCAAAGAAATTGAAAAAGTTGTGGTCTATATTGAGTTGTTGCCAAAAACTTTAGCAAGGTATGATCTATCTTTTATTTCTTTACCTTTCACTAATGAGAAACGTTTACCTTCTGAGATGCAAGCCTCGGTTTTAGAGCTTAAATCCCTTCCTAAGCATTTAAAATATGTTTATTTGGGAGAGAAAGACATGTTGCCTATAATCATTGCAAGAAATCTCACAAAATTGGAAGAGGAGAAGCTCATTCGTGTATTGAAAGATCATAAAATACCTATTGGTTGGACAATAGCCGATAGAAAAGGAATCAACCCATCTATATGTGTATGCATCGAATTTTGCTCGAGGAGGGAGCAAAACCAACAAGAGATGCTCAACGTTGATTGAACCCCCCTATGATGGAAGTTGTGAAGAAGGAAATTTTCAAATTGTTAGATGTTCGGGTGATTTATCCGATTCCAGATAGCAAGTGGGTGAGCCGAATCCGAGCCGAATCCAAGCCGTTCCAATGTGACCATCTGATTAGAGCCATCCATTCAAGTTAATGTGTGATGTAAGCAATTATGTCGTAGGGGCTGTATTGGGACCACGAGTTAGGAAGATTCCTTATGCCATTTATTATGCATCACAAACCTTGAATAATTCACAACTTAATTACTCCATAATTTGGAAAGAGTTATTGGCGTTTATTTTTGCTTTAGGAAAATTTTGTTCTTATCTAATTGGCACTAAAGTAATTATATTTTCTTATCATGCAGCTCTTAGGTACTTTCTCACTAAGAATTATGCTAAACCGAGACTTATAAGATGGATACTTCTATTGCAAGAATTTGATCTAGAAATCAAAGGTGAAAAGGGGAGCAAAAACGTAGTTACAGACCACCTTAGTCATCTTATTCATTATCAAGATGTTCTTTCTTTAAAAGAAACTTTTTCAGATGAGCAATTACTCTCTTTCATAACTTCAATTTCTTGGTATGCTGACATCGTAAAGTACTTAGTTTCCAAGAAAATGCCTGATGATCTAACTCGTGCTCGAAAGAATGAGTTGAAGAACACCGTGAAGCAATATGTATGGGATGAACCATATTTATTGAAATATTGTGACTATTAATTAATTAGAAGGTCTGTGCTTGATGAGCCATGTATGGGATGAACCATACTTGCTCACTAAGAATGATGCTAAACCAAGACTTATAAGATGGATACTTCTATTACAAGAATTTGATTTAGAAATAAAAGGTGAAAAGCGGAGCAAAAACGTAGTTATAGACTACCTTAGTCGTCTTATTCATGATCAAGATGCCCTTCCTTTACAAGAAAAGTTTTTCAGATGAGCAATTACTCTCTTTGATAACTTTAATTCCTTGGTATGCTGACATCATAAATTACTTAGTTTCCAAGAAAATGCCAAATGATCTAACTCGTGCTCGAAAGAATGAGTTGAAGAACACCGTGAAGCAATATATATGGGATGAGCCATATTTGTGGAAATATTGTGACTATCAATTGATTAGAAGGTGTGTGCCTAATTTTGAATTTACATCCATACTAACTTTTTGTCAAAAGTTAGAGCAGGTGGTGGACATTTTAGAGCAAAATGGACTGCCTTCAAAGTACTTGAGAGTGGATTTTATTGGTTAACGTTATTTAAGGATGCATTCCTCTATTGTAAGTCATGTGACCATTGTTAAAGAACAAGGAACTTAGGTCCACGAAATCAAATGCCTCAAACACCCATACTTGTAGTTGGAATTTTTTAAGTTTGGGGTATAGATTTTATGGGATATTTTCCTTCTTCATATGGTAATATGTACATACTTCTTGCTATTGATTATGTGTCGAAATGGATGGAAGCAAAAGCCACTCTAACTAATTATTCTAAAGTGGTTGTAGATTTTGTGAAAGCTTTTATCCTTACATGGTTTAGAATGTCGAGAGTTATAATTAGCGATGGAGGTACTCATTTTAATAACATGTTATTTGAAGCTTTATTGAGGAAATACAATATTACACACAAGGTCTCCATGCCATATCATCCATAAACCATTGAATAGGTTGAAGTCTCAAATCGGGAAGTCAAATCCATTTTAGAAAAGACTGTGAATTAGGCATATAGGACAACATTTAAAACACCAATTAGAATGTCACCATTTTGTCTTGTGTATGGGAAGCCATGTCACCTACCGGTTGAGTTAGAGGACAAGGCATTTTGAGCAGTAAAGCAATATAACATAAAGATGGACGCCAAGGGTGAAGAAAGGAATCTTCAATTGAATGAATAGGAGGAGATTAGAAATGATGCCTATGAGAGTTCACGAATCTACCAGGATAAAACTAAGGCCTTCCATGATAAGATGATTCAATGGAGGAATTTTATAGTTGGACAAAAAGTTCTTCTATTCCATTCCTGCTTTAAGTTATTTCCAGGTAAGTTACGTTCTCGTTGGATTGGGCCTTTTGTTGTTACTAATGTTCTTCCTCATGGTGCAATCGAAATCAAAGCCTAGATATAATGAAAGAGTTCAATGTGAATGGCCATAGACAGAAACCATATTGACTCATCTGAGATGGAAAATGTGGAAGCGATACTTCTTCATGTTCGCACAACTCTTATCAGATGAAAGAGGCTGAAAGTCGGGCTGAGGATTGTAAATCAAGCGCTAAATGGGGGCAACCCATCCATATTTTTTTTTCTTTCCCTTTACTCTTTTAATATTTGGATATACTTGTCGGGATGAGTAAAATGCTTTTACTTCCTTACTTTGAATGTTATTTGAGTTTAACATGCATGGTTAAATAGTAGAACTATAATGGAGGACCATCAAAGCGAATGGCTGATCGAGCACCACTTGAAAGATGATAAAGGCACTAGAATTACCAACATTTCCAAATCAACCAGTGCCTCTCTTTGATGTTCGTACGAGAACATCCCCCAAGTAAGCCAATTTGAGTCTACGTTTGAACTTTTTCTTTATTAACCGCATCTCTGTACCTTTTAGCCATAATATAGTTATATCATCACCCTTATTTTAAAGATGAACCGAAGTTAAGACTAAAGACACTTATTTCTCGCATGAGGGATTTTTTATCTCTAAAAATAAATTGAAATTGGTTAGTAAAAAGAATCTCCAAAGCATTTGAATTACTTCTAGTTTTGAAAATAATAATAATAATAAGTAGTGAATATGAAGAAAAGGACCCAACAAAATGACATTTGGTCCATATTAGATGTTTTGAGTCTGAGAAAGTTTCCCCTGATGATCTTAACAATATCTAGTATAATCTTACTCCATAAGTCTTTAGAATCTTTATTACATTTTATCCATCATTTCATTTTGCCAATACCCTTAGCCCCATTATTATAAACGAAATAAAGGACATTTTGATTTTGGGTGGTGCCTTCAACTAGTGGAGATTTGTTCCAAAGGGAGAGTTTATGGTATTTAATTTGTTTCTACAAAATTTGATTAATATTCCTTATAATGTTTGGTGAGTTTTTACTTGTTCGAAGCATGGATACCTTGATATATCATTGACATGTGCTATTTCATACACACACTTGAGTATGGTTGTTATAGAGATCTCTTAACTTTTGAATAATGGTGGGTTTATATTAATGTTTGTTTGATTTCATTACTATAATCATTTATTGCTCTGAGATAAATTGTTGGAAGGTTATAGTTAGTTTTCTTAGTCTTGCTCGAGGACTAGCAAAAGGTGAGTATGGGGGAATTTGATAAGTGTTAATTTTCTTTTATTTTTATACTATTTTCCCTCTTTATTTTACTAATTTGTGGACTTCTTTACTATTTATTAACTTATTTTATGTTTTGTACGAGTTTTGGGGAGAATATATAAAAAGAAGTTCAAAGGGGAAAAAATTGGTGCAAATGAATAAGTGGAGAGCTTAAAGGCAATTAAAAGAAAGTTAAAGGGTTAAAAATATTTTTTGATAAATTGAAAAAAAAACAATAAATAAATATTTATGCAACATAAGGTTGCGTGAAGAAGAAAATTTTGGAGAAGGAAGCAACTTCCTTCTTCTGCCATAGGAGAGGAAATAAAAAGAAAAAAATAAAAAAAAGAGAGGGGTTTGTGCAAGAGAGCAATGAGAGGAAAAAAGAAGAAAATAAAATATAACGACGGTGAGTAAAGGCAGAAGAAAGAAAGAGAGTAGATGTGAGAGAGTGGCGGCAAGAACAAAGTGGGAGAGAGCAACAGCTTCAGAAGAAAAGCGAAGAGAAGAAAAAGCTTCATCTTTTCTCAGGCATCAATCACAATAGACGTTTTCTCTACTCTTTTCTTTTCTTTATTTATTTTCTTTCACGAATTCAATTTTTTCTATTATTTTAATTACTATGAGTAGTTAATTTTTATTTTTTTGTTGAGGATG
The DNA here is from genome assembly GCA_027186245.1 of Coriaria nepalensis. Lineage (NCBI taxonomy): Eukaryota > Viridiplantae > Streptophyta > Magnoliopsida > Cucurbitales > Coriariaceae > Coriaria > Coriaria nepalensis. Next base: position 7,642,290 of record CP114484.1, on the reverse strand, counting down.
ATTTCAAAGTCCTAAATATGATTTTTTATTATTTAATTTAGAATAATTTTTCATCTCTTTTAAATTTGTTATATTCTTCTATCTATAGTGATTACGAATTGTTACCATATTTATTTAAGGTGCGCAACTAGATCAATAAGATAGTGATTCAATTGCTAGTACTACAGGTGTGATAACTTAATAAATTAAACTAATTAATGATTTAACTTTTAAATAAAGTTATCGAAGGACGAGTTAAAATTCTCTCATTTAGATTTCAACCAAGATCTAATCTTCCTTTATATGTGTGTCCAAATAGGTTTTATACTAAGTCATTAGCGGGGCCCCACAAGAACTTGTGGATTTATCCACTTGAATGAATGAACCATTTGGACCTTCAAAATACTTTCAAGCCAAATAGTTAATTTGATCATATTCCATGATCAATTAACTTTAAACCACTAGACCCACATTGGCCTCTAGTAAGGCATACAAGCCACCCATGGAATGAGACGTATGAGGAACCTCTATAAGAAACACTAATGACTATTATTGTACCAGATTGATGCTTCCATCTATTCATACTCCTAGATAGTCCCAGGGCTTGGTTTAATTAGTAAACCATACTAGACTAACCTTACGAATCATATAATTCCTTATGCACTTAGATAATAGATTTATAGAAACTCTTTTCATACCATATTGATTTGCACAAAAATTACTTCATTGCATAAGCTATATAATTCATAAAACCTTTCCTATAATATAGAGGTAATGGATCTCATCTTATCACCCTCTAATATAGGGCATAAGAACACATGCCTAATGGTTCATCTTTAGTAACCCTTAGCTTATGTCACGTTGAATGATATTAAAGCATGATATCTTATGCGTAAGTACTGTGGTGAGCACGAGTCTATAAACCACAAGTACCATAGTCACCAGACAAATCTTATTAATAATCAATATACATACCAATGAGATTTGTCAAGTGATCAAATTATGTTGATATTCTAAATAAAGTTCCATACAAATCTTTATGTACTATACAATTTGAGATATGAGAGGGTAAAAGGGTGTCATTCAATCATATTCTGATTTGGGAATGTCTAGCTTATGTAAAGAAGTAAGATGCAGAAACATTGGAGGCAAGATTTGATAAGTGTTGTTTTGTGGGATTTTCTAAGGAGACTTTAGGATATTATTTCAATCACATCGATAAGAAAAATGTGTTTATTGCTAAACATACTACCTTCTTAAAGAGGGAGTTTCTTTCCGAAAGAAATAGTGGGAGTAAGATAGAAATTGAAAAACTTTAGTATCCAAAAATGACAATTGGATCAGAGATTCTATTACCACATACCAGGAACCTTTGAAAGAATAAACTGTGATTAATTAGAGTACACTACATGTTCATAGATCTACTAGAATTTCTAGTGGACCCAATCGATATGGATTTCTAGTTAAAAAAATCCTAGTGATAGTTTGGTCATAGATAATTACCCTATGAATTATTATGAAGCTATGAGTAGCTTGAATTATAAGAAACGGCTTGAGCCCATGAAATCATAAATGGATTCCATGTACACCAACAAAGTATTAACTTTGGAAGATGCACCTAAAGGAATAGTTCTTATAAGTTGCAAATGGGTCATCGAAAGGAAGACCAGGGAGGATAGAGAAGTCGAAACTTATAAGGCTCAACTTGTGGTCTAAGGCTACAAGCAAAAGAAGGAATCGATTATGAAAAAACATTTTTACCTATAACTATGATCAAATCCATTTATATTTTTCTTGTCATTGCAGTATACCCTGATTATGAAATCTGATAAATGGATGTGAAATCTGATTCCTAAATAGGAACATAGAGGAAGAAATGTATATGATACAGCTGGAAGGTTTCATAGATAAGAAATACGTAAAAAAGTTGTGCAACATAAATAGGTCAATCTATGAATTGAAACAAGCATCTCGGAGTCAAAACATCCATTTCTATGAAACAATCAAATCATTCCAATTCATTAAGAATGAGGATGATCTATGCGTGTACAAGAAGGTTAGTGTAAGTGTAGTTATGTTTATGATTTCATATGTTGATGACATACTACTCATAGGGAATGATGTAGGTATGCTATACAATTAGTCAAATTATAGTTGTAGATACATTTCTCCAATAAATATTTACATGAAGCATCTTTTATTTAGACAGTAGAATCTATAGAGATAGATGCAAAAGATTTCTTAGCTTGACACAATCCATGCACATAAATAAAATACTAGAGAGGTTTAGTATGAAAGATTTCAAGAGACAACTCTTGCCAATGAGTCATAGATCTTTCTCGCCAAGAATATATTGCATAAGACACAAGAGAAGAGATATAACATGAGTAAGATTTCCTATGCTTTGGCTATAAGATCTATAATGTCTGCTACGTTATGTACGAGGCTAGTTGTTGCCTATGTTGTAAGTGTAACGAGCATGTTCCAAGGCAATCCGGATGAAAAGTATTAAATTCCTTTTAAGAATATCCTTAAGTACTTAAGAAGAACTAAGGACGCGTTCTTAATTTATAGAGGTACCAAATTGAAAATAGAGGGTTTCAGAGACTCGAGTTTTCAATCAGGTATCGATGATAGTAAATCATTTTCGAGAATCATTTTTGTACTTAATTATGGAGCAGTTAGTTGGAAGAATTCGAAATAGGAAAGAATGGCAGATTCCACCCATTGAGGCCAAGTACATTACAGCTAATGAAGTAGTTTGGATTAAGAAGTTCATAACTAAACTTCGAGTGTTCCCTAGGATAATTGATCCTGTAGTAGTATATTGCAATAACAATGGTGTGATTGCATAAGAAAATGAACCGATGTCTGATCAGAAATTCAAACACATGTGGCACTAGTTTCACTTCATCTGAGAGTCAGAAAAAGAGATGTAAATATAGAGAAAGTAGACATAAATGACAATATAGCAGATCAATTCATTGACGCACTTCCCAACACAAGTTTTATCTCCATCTTGACAAAATGGGAATTTTATTAAGAAATGATTGGATTTATGCAAGTAGGAGATTAAAAGTGATATGTCCATCATGTCAATCAATTATATCCGATTAGGGTATATTATTTGTGTGAACAATCTTTTTCTCACGAATATCAATGATATATGATTTATTCATTTAATAAAGACATTATATTTATCATGTTTATTGTATTTGTTGGAAACAAATTTTTTTTTAAAATTAATTTTTACATTGTTAGTTAGATCTTAGATTATGCACTTCAAACCGTAATAGATAATTACACTTGATGAGAATCAAGTAGATAAACACCTAAGATCTAAATGTTCGTGGTTATATAATTATTAAGGCATGACATTAATAACCAATAAATAGTATTTATTATATTATTATCTCCTTATTATGCAGAATGGTTGTTCTCATGACTATCAATATTGAAAATATCGAGATAACTATACAAGTAATTAGTATAGATTAAATTCATTGAACATGATCAAGATAAATCTCAATAATAATAATATTAATTATTAATAAGATATTATCTTATGAGTATAGAACAAGTGATTCTTAAACCTGAGACACCATAAAATCTTATACCTATATATCATGAAAATATAATATCCGTCAAGCTAATTAGGTATAGATCAGATTGAGCTAAGTACTTATGAGAATCAATTTTGAATTGAGTAAATTCTCAACGCAATTAAATGTATAGTATTTAATAAACCATATAATAATATGTTATGATGTTATTAAGTTAAAAATAATAATTTATATATATGATTAATTATATTAAATACTTAATAAATTATGGGCCAGCCTGTCCATTAAGTGAGCTGGGCCTTTACCTGAGGGCCCCTAATGGATGAGGCCCCAATTTTTTATTATTTTTTTCTTCTAGAAAATCTAAGAGTTAAATGTTAAATTAGGCCCCTAACTTCATCGCCGCAGCGGTCCAAGTAGAGATCCACGTTCGACATTTGAAAAAACAAAAAAAATAAAAAATAAAAAGTACTAAAGAGTTTTGAAGTGCAGAAGAGGTCCCGGCGGAGGTCCACGTTGGGCTTAAAAAAAGAGCAAAAGAAAATTAAAATGAAGAGATTAAAATAAACAAATAAACACATGAGGCCCCACTTATGTTTATTAGATTATAAAAAGAAACCAAAAAAATGAGGCCACGCCCCATCCCCCACTTTTCCACTCACAGAACCTTTCTTTCGTTTTTCTTCGTGTCTTCTTGCATGCGACTATGCAACAGACAAATTCTCACTTCCTTTTTCACCTTAATTTATCATCCACCTACTTTATTTCTACAATTCCTTTCCTCTCACTCTAATTCTAATATTACCAAAAAAAAACCCCTAAATCTCCATTAATCCCAAATCGAAGTAGCATTGAGGGTAAGTTTAGTATTATTTATGATGTTATCATGTTATTGACTTATTATGGACCTATATTTATTGTTTCTTAATGTTGTTGATTATTTTTGATGAATTCAAAGTTTTGGGTTTAATGAAATTTATAGATTTTTATATTATGTTGTTTCTAACATTGAATTTGCACTTATTACTGAATATAAGTTTATTGAGGACTACTCCGATCCATTTGAGTTGGTCTCGTTTGCTTTAAAAATTCAGCTTCTATTATTCTAGTATTTTATTCTAATATAATTTTAGATTATATAAGGTGTTATTGTTCTTTAAAATTATTTATATTATAATATCAATTAGGAAATATGCATCTATGGGTATTTAAAAAGAGATCTCTAGATATATATAATCATAATTCTATGGGTATTTACAATCCGGGTAAGAGGGAAACAATTAAAATAAAACTAAGACATTTATTAGTATATAAAGGTCCAGAGACAATGACATAAACTTTCCTAAAAATAATGACTCTTTCCATTACACATTATATTTGAAAACTATCAAACGGGAACATGATATAAAATAGTTACTTTATTCCAAAAAGTTAGATTGAGTTTTTTTATTTTTGTTGCAAGTTATTTAATTCAAAACCTAGTACAGGTCAATTAGCTAACAAAGGAAGTAACAATTGGAAAAATCTTAGTGCTCAACTTAAAAGACATGAAACAACTTATGAATACATTACTAGCGGGTTGATCAAGAAATGAGATTACTAAAAAGTCAAACAGTTCATCAAACTGTCCAAGAGCAAATTAACAAAGAGAAAGATCAATGGAAAAAAGTAATACCAAGAATTATTGTTGTAGTAAAGAATCTCGATAAAAATAATTTCAGGAATAAATGAAAAAATATGAATAATGTAAATATTTTAAATTCGATTCAAATAATTACATAATTTGATCCAGTAAAGTAAGAGCATATACATCATATTAAATATAGCAAAATCCACTCTCATTATCTTAGACATAATATACAAAATTAACTTATAGATTTGTTAGCCACTGAAATAAAAAGTGAAATTATTAAAAATATTAAAGGAGCAAAAATATTTTCAATTATAGTTGATTGTACTTCATATACAAGTCATCAAGAACAAATGTATCTTATACTACGAGGTGTTGATATTAGAGTAACTTCAATAAAAAAATAGATGATACTACCGGAAAATGTATTTTTACGAAAGTTACAAATGCATAAAAAATTTTGAACTTGATGTTAACAATATTAGATGACAAAGATATGATAATGGCCATGTCTAATATGAAAGAAAACTAGTAAGGCGTAGAAAAATGACTTTTGATAAATAATACTAAGAGCATTTTACGCATCATATGAGTGTCATAGTGTTAACCTTGTATTATGTGATATAGAAACTTCTTGCAATAAAATTATTTCTTTTTTGGGATTTGTTCAATGAAAATATTGTTTATTCTCTTCATCGGTAAATTGATGGAAAATTTTATTAGATAATATGTCGGGTTTAACTCTTAAATCATTATTACAAACGTATTGAGAAAGTCATATTAAAAGTGTTAAAAGTAATAAAATTTCAAGTTTCACAAATTAGAGATGCTTTGTTTTTCAACTAGAAAAATTGAGTAAAGACCCCAAAATATTTACTGAAGTTGGTTGTTTAGCAACTAATGACATTGGAAAGTTTGAGTTTGTACTAGGTATAACTATATGGAATGATATATTATTTTCTATTAACTCTGTAAGTAAATATTTACAATCAAAATACAAGTATATTGATGATGCAATTGATCAACTAAAAGGTCTTATGTCATATTTTTAAGACTATAGAGAAAATGGATTTACATTGCTATTATTTTTGGCTAAAGAGATGACAAATGAAATAGAAATAGATGTTGAATTTTGTGAAAAACATTTATAGAATAAAATATTTTGATGAGAATGGCTATGAAAATGATAGATCACAATCTCTTGAAGAATCTTATAGAGTTAAATATTTATTATACATATAGATCAAGCTATTTCTTCAATCCAAAATAGATTTGAACAATTTTACATTTATGAAAATAGTTTTGGTTTCTTATTTAGTGCTAAGAAATTAAAATCATTAAATTATGATAATTTACAAAACAAGTTTGTTAATCTTGAAAGTTTTCTTAAACATGATATATCTTTTGATATTGATGGTCTAGCTTTATTTTCCGAACTACAATATCTAAAAGAAATTTTGCAAATAGAAGAAAGTACACTTGACACATTGTATTATATAAAGAGATTATATTATTTTCCAAATGCGTGTAGTTTATATAAGTTTATTAACAATATATATTACAGTTGTTTCTGCAGAACGAAATCTTTCAAAACTAAAATTAATAAGATCTTGTCTAAGATCAACAATGTCACAAGAAAGATTAATTGGATTAGCCATGTTATCAATCAAAAAACAAATATTAGACACCTTTGAATATAACATTTAATTAGTAATTTTGTATTAAAAAAATCTAGAAGAGTAATTTTTAAATAAAGTACTAATACAAATTCTAAAAGCATTATTAATATATATAAATATAAGAGAAGTGGTTGTTCCAATAATGAACACCATCACTTAGTTTTGTTATATTTTGAGTTCGATTCACCACCACGGGGAAGTATGGGATCATACATTGATCCTTATTAAAAAAAAAAAAAATCTTTTAATAATGTCATTTTTTTTTTCGCCTAAGGCCAAAACTATTGAGCCAACCCTGATAGGTTGTTGGGTCTTAGACATGCACTTGGAACTATGATGGATATCATGTTCAGTGAGATCTAAGTGAGCTTAAATTTAAGATCCAAATTGTGCATATTTATATGATTATCATGATGGGATAATAATAATCATAAGAGACTATTACATACACTATAATATGTATTGGCAAATACTAAGATAGGTCTGTAGGTAATTAATATAGACTTAATCACTCAACGTGATCAGTTGACAAAATCTTATTAGTAATTATATTAATTGTTAATGAGTTTTGGTTGGGGACTATAGTACTTGTAATTTTCAGACTTGAGATCACCATAATACTTACATGTGTGATATCATGCTTTGATATCATCCAATATGACCCTAGCTAAGGGTTACTAAAGGGTGAACTGTTGGGTACATGTTTTTACACGTGAAGTCTATAGGGTGGTAAGATAGAATCCATCATATCTATATTAGAGAATGTGGTTCCATGAATAATATAACTTATGCAATGAAAAACCCTTTACACAAAGTAATATAGTATGAAAAGAGTCTATAAATCGATTGTCTAATTGCATAAGAGTTTATGTAATTTAGAAAGAAAATCTAATATGGTTAAACAGTTAAACGACAGCTTAGGATTTTTTGGAACCATGAGTAGATGAGAGTATCAATGTGGTACGATAATTGATATCTATGGTTCTTATTGACCTTTCTCATACTTCACATTATACAGGCGGCTTATATGCCTTGCTATAGGCTAATGCGTTTAGTGGTTTGAGTAAATATATCATAGAAGATCATCATATTAACTATTTTACTTAAAGTATTTTTAAGGTTCACATCGTCTATTTATTAGAATAGATAAAACTCACAAATTGATGTGGGGCATTACAAGCGAAATGTAGGATTGGATCTTAGTTGAATTTTAAATTGAAGAATTTTGACTTGTTTGTAATGAACTTGATTTAAAGAGTTAAATTATTAATTAGTTTTATTTTTGAAGTCTAAATCACACCCGCATTACTAACATATCTAAAGTGTGATTTAGATTTAATTTTAAATTAAATAATTAGTTAGAAAAAATAAAACTAACAAGTTTATGAAATGGGGATTTAATAAATTTATTCAAGTCAAAATGAAGTCTTATTGGTCATTAAAGTGTTAATGGGTCTAACCGGGCCCACGTGAAAAGCCCAAATTAAAGCATATTTTTATCGGGTAAAATTGGATATTAATTTGGAATTATAATATTTTAATTTTTGTAAACTAGGAATTAAAAAGGACTGTTGGGACTCAAATATGAATAAAGTTAATCTGGCCTTAGAATTCAAGGCTCGGCTAAAAAAGAATGTACCCCATATATAAGGGACACACATCTCTAGGGTTCCTACAACCTACTTGTGTCGCCCACATCAATAGGAGAGAGAAAAAGAATAATTTTCTCATCATCTTTTTTTCTTTTTTCTTCCTCTCTAAGTTTCATTCTCAAAGAATTGAGATCAAGCCTACAAATCCAAAAGGGGAGTTGTCAACCTTGTGGACTAAAGGTGGAGGCTAGGTGACCGCTTGGAACTGGTAGAAAGGCGATGATGGTGTTTTGTGGCCAGCAGCAGGGAAAATAAGAAGAGTGAAGCAATGCAGAAGCAGTGCAGAAGGTAAGCAATTGAGGAGATAAATGACTGCTTCAAATGTGTAGGGCCAAAAGGTCACCGGTAGATAGGCTTGGTGAAGAAGGATGCGGCTCGTTTGAACGATGGTTCAGTGACAATGCTCAGCCGTGCTATTTTTTTTTTTGCAGAGTATAGGGTTGTAGTGTACCAACTAATCCCGTAAGTTGTGAGATAAGGTTTGAACTTCAGAAATTTACTGCCATTATCACTATATAAATTTGTCGAAACTTATAGATAACCTCATAAGTGATTTAAATTTAAATTTGCAGCCAAACTTATTTTTCACAAGTGATTTAAATTTTTCGAAAATATTGATAACCTCATACTTCTCTTACAGTGGAAAGAACCATTTGTACATTGAGAAAAGGTCAATAAGGATGATGTCGTGGCGATGACCATAGAGAGTAAGGATACAAGTGGGACCCCAAATGTTGGTGTAAATAAAATATAATGGATGTTGACTTTCAAGGGATGTATCACCAAATTGAAGTTGAGTAATTTTATTAGAATTCCATGAAATACAATCACTTGAATCAAAATTTTTGTTCTAAATAATCAGTGAATTAAAGCAATAAATAATATGAGAAATCATCTTAGAAAGGCCATGACCCAACTGGTGGTGCCAACCACGAGTGTCCATACATCCACCGAGAAAAGCAATAGGTGGAGATGATGGTGGTGTTGGAAAATGGTAGATTCCCTTCTCACATGGCCCGCGCATTAGTGTCACCTCCGTTGCTCGATCCTTCACAAGAAACAAATTTCGATGAAATTCAACGAAGACATTATTTCTTTGGGTAAAATTAATGAACATATAAAAGATTGCGATGAATTTGTGGAACACGTAAAACATTAAATAAGTGAACACATGTTGTATGGATGATGAAGATTTGTGGCACCAATATGGGTGATTTTTTAACCTAAACCATCTCCAACGTTAATTTCATTGGTATCATCATATTCCAAATGAATGGAGAGATTGGAAAGATCGGTCATCATAGAGTGAGAGGTTCCGGCCAAGAAGCCATCCATTGGCCGATGGCGGATTGATGGGAACCATTGGTAATTGCTTAGAGTTTGTGGCAGACGTTGGCTAGGTAACTGAGAATTCCACAAGATTGGCAACTGGGTCTGTTACTGTGATTGGATAAAGAGGTCTGTGTATTGGGTAGATGTTTACCATTTTTGGGCCTTGAGAAATGAGCCTCGGAAGTTGGAAAATGTGTTAGGGAGTTTTGGCATGAATTACTTTCAATGAATTAGGTGACGCCACTATTTTCATGGAATGTGTGATCATATGCCAGGGAACGACGATAGGCATTATTCACAGTAGCGACATAAGGGTCGGTAGCCATCTCGAGGCAGCAGAGATACGGTTCATGAGAAACCAAGAGGTCATGGAGCTCTTCAAATTAGAGAGCAGATTTACGGATTCGAATCAGTGCAATAATTTCTCGGAACTCAGCACCAAGCCTGGTCAAGATGTAGAGAGTGAGATCATCGATGAGGATAGGCTTGTTGATGATGTCCAACTCATCTGCCTTTGCCTTGATAACTCGTAAAAAGTCAAAAACAAATTAGGTACCCTTTTGAGCAAGGGAGAGATCATCCTTCAGTTATAGCACTCAGGTGCACAAATGATTCGAGTAAAGGTGGAGAGAAGCAATTTGTCTTAGCGGAACCAGTGGATGTAATCGGCGGTTCCTTTGCCAGGGAAAGACTCAGCTCCATCAAGATAGTCGAGCAAATCATATCCCATGAGGAGGGATTCAACTTAAGTGCGCTAGGAGGGATAGTTGCTCGAGTTAAATTAGAGAGGAAGTTGATGATGAGCGTTGGTGGCAACAATGGGGATGTCGGTGGGACCAACTAATGGGTTGGCTGAAGTGGTGTTATGTTTAGTAATGGTAGAGACAGATGATGGAGTTAACGTGGCGGCCATGGTAGGGTTAAGTTGGATAATAAAAAAAGCTCGTTGAAGCATAATAAACTCTATTACCATATAATGGAAAATCCTCTAAATCTTATTGATGGTAAAAACATGTACATAGAGTAGTTTATAGAGAGATTTTAGGAATAAGCAGTTATGGAAATAAACAAGAATAAACAAGTATGGAAAGGAATTGATTACAAATACTAAAAAGGAAATAAACATTGATGTATAGTGGCCCACTTGCATGATTCACGTAGAGCGCTATCATGTATGAGTGACTTTTGTGATTTTCATATTAGAAAGAAGACAAAATCGAATAAAGCTTTTAATTCAGTTGAAATCGATTAACACCTTTAATTCAGTTAAAATCGATTAACAGATATAGATAGATAAAAGTTAAGAGAGCAAATGAGATTAGACACTCCGGTAGTCCTTGCCATAAATAATAGATACTATGCACTATGTGTATGGACCTGTGCAATGTTGTAGCTAATGTGTTAAGTATCCCACCTTGGGAGTACATTCACAATAATAAAACTCAAAGGATTGATGGGAGGCTGCATAAGCAGTGGAGCATGTGATTTAATTCGATGCAAAGTAAAGAACCTTACCAAGGCTTAGACCTGTCGTAAATCATTTTGAAAAAGAGGAGTCCCTTCGGAAATGTGGACACAAGTGTATATGACTATCGTTAACTTGTTTTGCAGATTTCAAAAAAAAAAAAAAAAAACTCTACATCCCAAAAATTGGTTACATGCTTGGGATCTAAGAGAAAGAGAGATTAGAGGCATATGAAATTCATAAAAATGATGAGTCAGAACATGAACCTAAAGATTTGACGATAAAAATCCTCAAAATAAAATCAGGAACATGAATGAGATAGATAAAGAATCAAGATGCAGATTCACTCAATTGAATTTGCATCCTGATTCTCTGTAATAGAAACCCTATTATTTTGACCTAACACAAATCCCAACATAAAAAATAAAATGAAATGAATGAAATATTGCTCATTGATGAACAAAAATAGAAGTCAAACCTTACATCATTGGCAAACCTTATTTCCTTACTTTGGCTTCCATGTAAGGTTAGACTTGTGTGAGAAGGATTTGATGGTGATGAGAAAGGGTAATCAATTCAAGAAGGGAGGTGTGATGGTACTGGAAATGGAGTGGCGATGGAGTCCAACTCCGCCATGGAAGCAAAGAAAAAGAACTAAAAATAGGAGGTCAGAGGCATTAGCCTTATTAGCTTTGCTACTAACTCAAAGAGATGAATATATAAAAGGTAACTTTTAATTATTTCGGGAGTGATTTCTACTTAATTTGAGAGATTTTATGACCTTAGTGTGTTTTAATTACTTCTTAGGAGATTTTCCAGCTAGGGTAAATTGAGTTCTCGTAAGCTGATTAGCTCGTGATACTTGGTCTTCTATATTCATGTAACAAAACCGTTAAAATCTGGATGGAAAAATTAACTTACGAGTTAACTTGCACATTTTTTTTAATTTTTTTAAGACATGGATAGGGTAATTATTGTAAACTTATATAGATACAATGAGTTAAGTTGCTCAAACCCTAAAATATGGGATGAGATTGCATCTTACCCTTGTAATAAATATACAATATAGGTTCCAATTTCTTAGCATCTTATTTTAAAAAATTCAAAAAAAAGAAAAACATAAAGAATATTTATGAAGAGGAAGTGGGAATTCAAAGGAATCTGCAGGTCATGCATGTGTTCAATATTCTACATATTTTATCGCTTTCTTCTTTTAAGCTTTTAAGTTCCTCGGAAAGAAAGACCGGTGGGAAGGCCACTAGTTCAATATAGTTTATATGGATTCCATGCATATCAACATGCATTGACCTAATAATACAATCTTTAGCCTCTCTCTCATTCTAATAACTTTCTCTCACTAATTCATTATATAAAGTTCTTAAAAAAAAGTCTCACTTTACCTTATCATAGGCTAATCATGCTATGGATATATACATTTTTTTTTTCATTACTTTCTCTCTCTCTCTCTTCTCTTCTAAAAAATTATCCTACTTTAGTCTTTTGGTTTGGTGGAGATGTCACTAAGACTACAATAATTAGACAGAAAAAAAAATTGCTGAAATTTAGATTATTAGGTAATTAAATTAATTGTTTGGATAAATATACATATAAAAATATTAACGCTTTCTTATACACGCATGTATATAGATATTGCATGCAATATTCATAGATTAATACATAAAATTAATTTGCAATAAAATAATAATAATACATTTGTTGGGGTATGAGCGAAAAAAAAAGTGACAATATATATGTCCTGCCTCCCTAGGGATTGGATCCCACTTTGCACCCTCATCAGCTGTCAAACAGCATCTCTCCTCCTTTTGTCGTTGTAAGAAAACAGCAATATGGAAATCTAGCTAACACATACACATCCATCCATCCACATTTTAAGATTCCCTAAACCTGTCTCCTTTTAAACATTTCTAGAGTATCCTATGCTTTTAATTGGTACTGCATCAGCTTTATAGTAATTCTATCTTCTTTATATTCGCATATTGAAACTTGATCTTTTCTTTTACGTATATATATACTAATCTCATCTCCAGTTTTTTCGCTAATTATAGTAGAGTTTAAATGTTTCTTAATCATCGAGTGATTCACACTTCTTTAATAATCATTATGATACCTAAAAAATGAATTTTTTGAATTTATGTAACAGTTAAACAACGTTAGATATTATTTTAAAATCATATATTATGTTTTAAGTCACATTATTACAGCAGCAGAGATTCAAAATCAGAACTAAGGCAATATCACAGTAACCATAGGTCGGGACATAGATCATTTCTCATTAGACAATAACAAATACATGGAAGCATAGTACAGTCCAAACAATTATGAATCTAAATAAATATGGATCGATCTAAACAACCAGTCAAATATAAAAGCAGTAAACGATTTGAATTTTTATTTCTGCGAGGTTGTTTCCTTTGAGAAAGACTAGCTACAAACATAAATAGTAAGAAAAAAAAAGGTCTATTCAAGTAATTAAATTATAACGTCTATACTGTTTAAATAACAAGACAAAAATTTCATGCAATCTAACCTTGCCATGGTCTTTGTGTTTGATTTTGATGACTAGTTTGAGAAGTAGTACTAGTAGTACTGTTCATGCAATTACCAAAATCAGCCATGTTGAGAATATCACTATGTGACAAAGCTCTCAATCCCAAGAAATCCCTAGTCAAACCCTCAGTTAAACTGCCGCCTACACCATAGCCGCCACCACCAATGCTGCTACCACCTCTGCCGCTGCCATTTTCATTGGTGCTACTATTACTTAATTGGCCAGTATTTTCACTTTTGAAATTCATCAAAATCCCACCAAATGCTTCCTCAAAAGAAGATATCCCTTCAAGCCCAGATGCCGAATTATTCAAAGAATTCATTAAATCAGTAAAAAGTGCTGAATTGGAAGGATTTGTACTATCAAGCCCTGCAGAAATTGTTGCAGATGCTTTATGGGAAAACCCACTTGTGGTGGCCATTTTTTCTTCACGTGAGGCCAAATTAAGTCCAAAATTACTACAACTCGTAGCAGTAATATTAGTATTATTGTTATTATTGCCTGCAGGCGTAGCAGAAGAATCTGCAGACACGTGACATGATGTTTGGGTACTGCTCATTGTTGCACCCATTTGAGCTGCTTTTTGCAGCAATGCAGTGGCTGACATGTTTGGTGAAGATGTTGTTTGGTAGCTAAGAAAATTAGTAGGGCCAAGATTAGGGTTAGGGCTTGGATATTGATGATCATGGTGGAGTTGAGTGAATTGATGATCTTGATTAACTAGGATTGATTGTGGGCCAAGAGGAGAAGACAACCATGTTGGAAAATTGGTAGTACTAGTTCTGAAGTTGTCTTGCTCTTTTTCTAAAGAAAATTGATGAGGTGAGAGATCATGAAAATTGAATTGGGATTGAAGGTTGAAATGTGAGATTGATGAAGAGGAGAGAAGTGGGTTTGTTGTGATTAAATTATTGGCTCGTGCACTCTCCTCTGCCAAAGCATCACAGAAAGCTCTGTGAGTGATGAAACTGTCCCTCCTACAAAATCATTGTGAACAAAACAAAAGTGTATAAATATATATATATATATATATACACATAAGAAGAAGAAATGTCATAATATTAGAGCTAAGCACACGTATAGAAGAAAACAAAAGTAAAATGTCATGACTAATTTAGATAAGGACTCTTGATATTGTTAATTAAATTTGAGATAAGAATTTAAATTTTTATATAATAGTAGAATTCAACACATAATTTCTTTTAATCACACAAATATTTCACATCACTTATAATTAAAAGCGAAAAAAAAAATCTGTATATAAATTTAAAATAATATTATATATAAAAAGACTTATTGAAAATATATTACACATTTTAAATAAAAATCTTAGGAACTTAGAAAATTAAAAAAAAATTAAATCAATTGACTCCCTACCAATAAGTTTAAGATAAATTCTCAAAATTTATACCAAGTAGTGCATATTTTCTTACCAAAATATATACCTAACGCACCATATATAATAACCAAATTATAGTTTAATAGAAACAATCAAATAATTAGCCTCATCATCTTATCTCTCTAATTTTTATTTATGAAATCTAGTATTGCAATTTCTGTTCATTGCAACATCTTAGAGATTATAGTGTTTGATTTTTTACATCAATTTTTTCCAGCCGTCACACTTGTAATTCATTTCTTATTTGGGGTCACGAGATTACTTTAAGCGGTTCCAGAACTGGATCGCGAAGACTTAATTTTAGAGTAATGTTATATTTAAAATATATTGATGCAATGTATTTATTTAAGAGTTTAAATTTAGGAATGTTTCCCTAGGTGTTGAAAATTGAACAACTCTACTAGCTAGCTTGCTATATCAATAGATGAATTTTGATGAAATTTCCGATGCGATGGACACAATCGGGTAAAGTTAAGATCAAATTAGAAGAAATCAACATATAATTAGATACCTTGAGAAAAGAGTTCCACAGTCACATCTGTACTCTTTAGTGCCACAGGTCTTAGAATGAGCTTTCCAATCGGATTGAACTGCATATTTCTTTGAGCACTTTTCACATTTCCACTTCTTCTCACCGTGCTTCCTGCTAAAGTGCTTCTTGATACCTGTCAAGTCACCTAGAGCCCTAGAAGGGTCGTTATGAACACACCCAGCTTCTGGACAAACATACACCTTCTTCCTTATCTCTTTGCTTGTCCTTTGCTTCAGCTTCCATGGCAGATTATGCCCTCTTCTATGAAGCTGAAGGTTCTGATCTCTTTGAAACCCTTTGTTGCATATCTCACATATGAATCTGTTTGTTGCCATTAGCGTTTTGGGTGATAGAGCTATCACTTCTGCTTCTGGTGCTAATCCATTCCAAAAATTAAGAACCAAAAGAAAAAATTAAATAAATAAACAAAAAAAAACCATAATCAAGATTATATTAATAGTAATAATGGGAAACAAAAAAAAAAGAATTCAAACATTAATTATGATCAGAGAATTCTCACAAAAATAATTGAAGCTTTTCTTCTTATTATTATTATTTTTTTTTTAATAAAGATTTTTGCATGAGATTTAAATTAACCTGGATTGCCTGGAATGTTTCTTTTCTTCTTGGGGGGTTGAGTTTGAGGAGGTTGATCTGGATCAGTAGAAAAGATATAGTGTTGTTGATGATGATGATCGATATTCATATAGCTACTGCTGCTGCTGCTGATTCCTATTATCTGATCACGAGCAGTAGTACTACTACTTCTATTACGATTGCCTGAAGAAAGACTTGTTTGATCATTTGAAGCTGAAGTCAGATTGAACATGTTCTCCTCCAAATTACCTACTTGTTGTTGAAATATCAAAGTAGTACCTTGATCTTTCCTCATCATTAGCTTACAAAAAAATAAAAAGAAAATCTGGGATTTTAAGAAATTTCTCAAATCTTAAATTCCTAGCTGCATCATGAGAGAGAGGAGAAATAGAGAGCTAGAGAGATGTAGATGAGAGAGAGAATACCACAAAACCAGGCAGAGAAAATTAAAAAGGGGAGGAGGGTAGTGTATACGGCTGAGTGGTAAACCTGACGTTGCACTTTCTGTCTTTTCTTTTGTTTCTCTTTGATTGATCACAGCCCCAGAAAAATCTTGTATTTTTTTTTTTTTTTAAGCATCTAAATTATTATTATTTTCTCTTCTAACAATTAACCTTTGTTTAACATAGTAGATCTCTCACTACGCCCATCAAAAGTTTAGTAGGAAAAAGTAAAGCTACCTAGCTACCTAGCTACCTAGCTACCAGGTAAAAAGAGAAACCATTACGTATATAAGAATATATATATACATGTAAATAATACATATAGATATAATAATATATATATACATATAGATATAATAATATATATATACATATAGATATAATAATATATATATACATATAGATATAATAATATATATGTATATGAGAGAGAGAAAGAGGGAGGAGAGATTATTTAGAAATAAGACGATAACATCATGGGCAGACAGGTTTGTACGATTACAGTGGCATGGTAATTGTTACATTCAGTAGAAGTACATTCAGGCAGGGATGCAGATGGAGCTTAATGGTTGTTTAATTTATTTAGTTTTCTACTAATAATTAAATCAGTTTGTAATTAAAAATAATGGTCGCATCGAATGCAAATAAGTAACTTTTGTGAGATAATAAGATGGAATGTATTATATTTAGTAAGAATGTATAATAAATTCAGTTAGAAAATAGAATAATTACTTATAATTTATGAGTTTTAATTTATTTAATTTGATTATAAATCTTATTTATTTAAACTCAGAAAATATATCATGATAGAATTTGCTTCCATCCATTTACTACGGAGTTAAATTTTTTTGAAATTATAAATATTTAAAAAATATATATTATCTGATGATTATAATTTTTATAATATAAATATTTGATTAAAATTAAGTAAAATATACTGAAGTTATATAACTTTTAAGAAATATAATACTTTATGACTTTTATGTGAGCGTTTTAATATAATATTTTATCATAAACTTGAAAGATATAATTATAAACAATAAAGAGAACATCATACTATTTAGATTATGGCGCCTTGTAATTATAATATTAACCTTATCTTAATATTTTATTTATCGATATAAGTCATATGATACTATTTGATTATTATATAACTTAATTTCCACAATAATTCTCATTTATGTATATATGTTATTTATAGAAATAAAAATATTTATGTTGATTATTTACTCAAAAGCTATTACTTAAAAATTATAAGTAGATTATAAAATTTAAATATCGATGATACAACTCATTCACTCAGTATGTGAAATTTAATTTCACCTAGTGGTTTGGTCGGGATTTAGCCAATGTGCAAGGAAGGTGCTTGGTTTGGCCACAAGTGAAAATTCTTCACCCAATCACTATAGGATGACTCACGATTTTGACCAAACCTAGCCCCAAATGCCAGTGCTCACCCCTATTACATGCATCATAACAAGCTCAAAAAATATTTTGAATATTTTCATACTATTAATATTAAAACTGTTTATAATAAAGATAGTCACAATAATATCCTTAATATAATAATTTAGGGATGAGGAAAAAATCTGAATTAGATCCGTCTGATCAGATTGGATACATATTAGATAATGGATGTGAGAAAATCGATCGGATGAGATATTCAATCCGATAATAATTCAGATATCCGTATTTGATGAGATCGGATTGGATAGATCATCAAAAAAAAAAATTAATAATTATTTCATAATTTTTCGTTATGGGAATTGAATTAGATAATTTAATAGAAATATGAATGAAATTGGATACGAAAATAAATTTTTTTATCATATTGGATAATCAATTTCATTGAACATCCACACATTTTATAATAAAAATTTCATAATAAAAATTATAAGTATGTTAATTATAATAAGATCACATCATAACATTATATATTGTCATCAAACACATCACTCTATTACTTATTGTCATTAAAAGGACTATATGAATCACTGTCCTAAATGACATGATCTGTATTATTCATGCATGACAAGTCTACTAACTGAGGGTGGAATAAATCCAAAAAAAAAAAAAAAAATCAGGGTGGAACAATTACAGGTTGTAACTCAAATCCATGCAAGACTAGATAAGGAGACTTCAGTTGACTCTACCTACATGTTAGGCTATCTCAAGAACGTAGGAAGAATAATATCTTCTCTTTTACAGATCAGTTTGACCCCATCTACCTTCGCAGGCCCAGCTATGGTAAACAATAGTGTTCTTGACTTTTATGCTCTCATTGACTCACCAGTCACGACAACCCTCTTTTCACCTTGATGGCTTGATAGGATTGGCCGACTGGGCAAAAGCCAATAAAAAATGCTATAGAAATAGCAAATTTATTTTGTGACTTTATATAGGAGGTTTAGGTAAATATATATTTTTTTAAATTTTCTTTACTTTTTACTATTTTTTAATACATATTTTTATCATTTATTTATTTAAAAATTACTATTAATCATCTATTTTTTTTATTTATTTATTTCTTCTTTCTTTTTTCTTTCTTTGTCAACTATAGCGTATATCTAATCTTGTATTTGTTATTAAAATTATTTGAAATATAGTGATTGAAATTCACTAAGTTACTTGAATCTTGAAATTTAATGACATTTATTTTGTTGCTCCAAATGTATCAAGTTTTAATTTTTTTTTTTTTAAAGATGATATCGTCCAATTTTTATTAGACTGATATCATTCGATAGAAATTTCATTACAAAAAATAAATGATGATAGAATTAAGTTGTATATATATAAGATGTATATTGACTCATATAGACACGTGTGGATGTATGATACAAAATATGTGTTTATATTATATTTTTTTGTATAATATAAGAATAATATTTTTTTCTATTCAATTCATATAAATTTTATTTTAGAAATATCGAATTTTATCCATGCTCTTCTTTTCTCTCAGGCTCTCTTTCTCTTCTCCTTCACTCAGTCAGTTCATTTTCATCTCATTCTGCCATAGAGGATAATAGCATAACTACGGGTCGGAAGCTCCATCGACCGACATGTGAGATGTATAAACCGACATATGAGATCTCGATTGATGGGGCTTTCGATCCGTAAAGTAAACTAGCAGTTATGAGTATACTAGCATAAGTTATGCTAGCAGTTATGGGTCGAAAGGTCTTAGAGTCTTAAGATCAAATGATCGAAAGATCGAAGGATCGAATGGTCAAAAGATTGAGACTTTGAGATGCACATACCAACATCTCTTATATTTGTCTATGATCGAAAGGACGAAAAGTATCTCACTATGCCCATCAAAAGTTTAGTAGGAAAAAGTAAAGCTACCTAGCTACCTACCAGGTAAAAAGAGAAACCATTACGTATATAAGAATATATATATACATGTAAATAATACATATAGATATAATAATATATATATACATATAGATATAATAATATATATGTATATGAGAGAGAGAAAGAGGGAGGAGAGATTATTTAGAAATAAGACGATAACATCATGGGCAGACAGTTTTGTACAATTACAGTGGCATGGTAATTGGTATATTCATTAAAAGTATATTCACGCAGGGATGCAGATGGAGCTTAATGGTTGTTTAATTTATTTAGTTTTCTACTAATAATTAAATCAGTTTATAATTAAAAATAATGGTCGAATCGAATGCAAATAAGTAGTTTGTGTGAGATACCAAGATGCAATGTATTATATTTAGTAAGAATAAATAATAAAATCAGTTAGAAAATAGATTAATTACTCATAATTTATGAGTTTTAATTTATTTAATTTAATTATGGGTCTTATTTATTCAAATTTAGAAAATTTACTGGGATGATTAGATTTGTTTTCATCACAATCCACGACGTAGCTAAATTTGTTTAGCATTATAAATATTTAAAAAATATATATTATCTTATAATTATACCTTTTATAATATGAATATTGGGTTGAAAATAAGTAAAATATGCTGAGCTTATATAGCTTTTAAGAAATATAATATTTTATGATTTTTATGTGAGCGCTTTAATGTAATGTTTTATTATAAACTTAAAAGATATAATTATAAATAATAAAGAGAACATCATACTCTTTAGATTATGTCTTACTATGGCACATTGTAATCATGATATCAACCTTATCTTAATATTCTATTTATCAATACAAGTTACATGATATTATTTGATGGTTATATAACTTAATTTTCACGATAATCATTATCTATGTGTATATATTATTTATAGAAGTACAAATTTTTTCATTGATTATTTACTCAAAAACTATTACTTATAAATTATAAGCGAATTGTAAAATTTAAATATCCATAATACAACTTATTCACCCAGTATGTAAAATTTAATTTCACCTAGTAATTTGGTCGGGTTTTAGCCAATGTGCAAGGCACTTGGTTTGGCCATGAGTGAAAATTCTTCACCCAATCACTATAGGATGACTCACAGTTTTGACCAAATCTAGCCCCAAATGCCAGTGCTCACCCTTATTCCTTATATCGATGAATAACAAGCTTCAAAAATATTATGAAAATTTTCATACTATTGAAATTATCGATAATATTAAAACTGTTTATGATAGAGATAGTCATAATGATATCGCTAATATAATAATTTAGGGATGAGGAAACAATCTGAATTATATCCGTTTGATCGAATTGGATACAAATTGGATAATGGATGTGAGAAAATCAATCAAATAAGGTATTCGGTCCGATAATAATTCAAACATTCGTACTAGATGAGATCGGATTGGACCGATCTTCCACACAAAAAAAATTAATAATTATTTCATAATTTTTCGTTATGCGTATTGAATCAAATAATTTAAAGAAAGAAATTTATATAAATCAGATCGAATACAAAAACAAATTTTTTAATCATATTAAATAATCGATCCAATTAAATTGAACATTAACAAATTTCATAATAAAAATTATAAGTATGTTATTAATTATAATAAGATCACATCATAACATTATATTTTGTAATCAAAACACATCATACTATTACTTATTTTCATTAAAAGGACTATATGTTTCACTGTCCTAAATGACATGATCTGTATTATTCATGCATGACAAGTCTACTAACTACTGAGGGTGGAATAAAACCAAAAAAATTAAAAAAATCAGGGTGGAATTATTACAGGTTGTAACTCAAATCCATGCAAGACTAGATAAGGAGACTTCAGTTGACTCTACCTACTGTTTGGCTATCTCAAGAACGCAGGAAGAATAATATCTTCTCTTTTACAGATCAGTGTGACCCCTATCTACCTTTGCAGCCCAGCTATAGTAAACAATAGTGTTCTTGACTTTTATGCTCTCATTGACTCACCAGTCACGACAACCCTCTTTTCACCTTGATGGCTTGATAGGATTGGCCGACTGGGCAAAAGTCAATAAAAAATGCTATATAAATAGCAATTTTATTTTATTTTTATTTTTATTTTTCTCTTAAAACTGCTGCATTTGGTATTGTTCACTTCCATTATAGAGGAGTTTAGGTAAATATATTTTCTTTTAATTTTTTTTTTAATTTTGTAATAAAATTTTCTTATCATTTATTTATTAAAAATTACTACTTAATCCTCTTTTTTTTTTTCTTTTTTTTTTTTCTTCTTTTTTTTTTTTTTCATTCTTTGTCGACTACAGACGTATATCTAATCTCGTATTTGTTACTAAAATTGTTTGAAATACAGCGATTGAAACCTACTAAGTTACTTAAAACCTTAAATCTAATGGCATTTATTTTGTTGCTCCGAATCTATTGAGTTTTAATTTTTTTTTTTAAGATGATATCGTCCAATTTTCATTATACTGATATCATTCTATAGGAGTTTCATTACAATAAATAAATGATAATAGAATTAAATTGTATAAGTACAAGATGTATACTAACTCGTATAGACACGTGTGGATGTATGATACAAAATGTGTGTCTATATTATATTTTCTATAATAGAAGAATAACATTTTTTTCTATTCAATTCATATAAATTTTATTTTAGAAATATCAAATTTTATCCATGCTCTCTTCTCTTCCATTAAAATTAGATATAGAATCATAAATGTTTTACCTTTTATTATTGGACTTAAAAGTTGAATATTTCTATCATATCCTAATATTTTAGCATTCGACTCAGAATCATAAAAGTTAAATGTTTGGTCATTGTACCTAAAAGTTAAACCCTTCTATTATAACATAATGTTTAAACTTTATAATTAAAACTATAAAAGTTAACACTTTCATCATTCTACCTAAATGTCAAACTTTTCTATCATAACTCAATGATTAAATATTAGACTTAGAACCATAAAAGTTGAAATTTTCATCAGTAGACCTATATGTTAGACTTGTATATCATAACCAAATGTTTAAATATTAGACTATGGACAAAAAAGATTTAACCTTTCATCATTATGGTTGAGCTTATAGTTGTGGATCTGAGATCTCACTTTGAGACCACATATCGACATGTCACGTCTGTGGTCTTTGACCGAGATTTCACATATCAGTCTATGGTCTTAGATCGATATCTCATATCTCGGTCTATACTAGAGATGGCAATATGGGCCGGCCCGGCCCTACCCAGATTGGCCTTACCTGGCCCAGCCCGTATTAGACCCGAACCTGTTTAGGTTGGGCCGGGCTTGGCCGGTTTTGATTTAGGCCAGGGCGGGCCTCAAAAGTCTAGGCTCGGCCCGAGCCCGGTTAAAAACGGTTTTTTTGTGTGGATAAAAACAGCTTTATGCACCAGGATGGTACTGTTCACGATGGGTACTGTTTACTACGGGTAGCCCATATACCCGTGGGCTGAATTTGACCTGTTTTAAAAATGGATATATAATCCATGCCCGACCCGTGTACGGACCGAGCTAAGCCCGTACCCGCATATTGCGGGTGCGGTACGGGTGCGGGTCGGGATTTAACGGGTCGGGCTGAACGGATTCGGGTAGGCCCGGCCCAAATTGCCATCTCTAGTCTATACATCTCAAATATGTTAGTGTACTCATAACTGCTGGTTTATTCTACGGGTTAAAGGCCTCATCGATCTATAGACTAAACTAGCAGTTATGCTTAGGAATGTGCAACGGGTATGAGATATCATTCGACTCTTCGGCCTTTCGACCCTTCGACTTTAAGACCCTTTGGCCACAGACCGACATGTGAGACATCGATCTATGCATATCAAGGCCTCGAGGCCTTTGACCCTTTAACCCTTTGACCTTAATTTATGTGAGATTTCTTTCGACTCTTCGACCCATAACTACTAACATAACTTATGCTAGTATATTCATAACTGCTAGTTTACTCTAGGGGTTGAAAGCCCCATCAACCAAGATCTTACATGTTAGTCTATGCATCTCACATGTCGGTTGATGGGGCATTTGACCCGTAGTTATGCTATTATTGTCCATGGTCGAGTGAGATGAGAATGATGGCCGAGTGAGTGAGAAGAGAATGAGAGCGTGAGAGAAGAGGAGAGCATAAATAAAAATTGATATTTCTAAAATAACATTTATATGAATTAAATAGAAAAAAATGTTATTCTTATATTATAGAAAAAATATAATATATATAACACACATTTTGTATCATACATCTCACGTATGTCTATACGAGTCAGTATACATCTTACACCTATACAACTTAATCCTATAATCATTTATTTCTTGCAGTGAAATTCCTATCGATTGATATCGGTCTAATTTTCATTGAACCGATATTTTTCATTAGACCGACATGTTGATGTTGGTTCAATAAAAATTGGACCGACATATTGATATCAGTCTAATGAAAATTGGACTAATATAATCTTAAAAAAATATTTAAAAAAAATTAAAATTTGATACATTCGGAGCAATAGAACAAATATAGTTAGGTTTCAAGTTTCAAGCAATTTCATAAGTTTCAATCACTGTATTTCAAGAAATTTTTGTAGCAAATGCGAGATTAGATGTGCGAGAAAGAAAAAGAAGAAAATAGAGGATGAAATAGTAATTTATTTTTTATTTAATTTTTATTTTAAAAGGGTAAAAAGTACAAAAAAAAAAAGGAGATGGAGAATATTTAGCCAAAAAAAAAAAATATTTAAAGAAGGTAATTTTTAACATGATCTCTTTTATATATATCCATCTTACTAATTATTATTTATTTCTTAATTCCAAATATATATTTTTCCTTTCTTATTTTGTTACCAAATTTTAGTAATTTCACAATTTAAACTCTTGTTTAAAAAAATTTAGACAGTTAAATCCAATGGATTTTTACTTTAACCCTCCCCTTAAACTAACTATGGTAAAGACCCAAAAGTTAAATGATAACTAAGATTTACCTTCTTAATGGACTAGATATTGAACCGGCCCATCATGTGATCTAAATATAGTGCTTAATCATTTAAATAAAAATTAAGTCCGTACGTTTTATCATTATTAAAAATATTCAAAAGAATTTATAATTTCACCTATTTATTTACTTATATTCTCTTACTTTTTTTTCTTGCTCATGTATTCATTTTTCTCTACTCAGGCCGGCTTTTGACCTTTAGGCAGCTAACTATCGCCTAGAGTCCTAACCGAATATAATGTATTTTTCGGGAAATATAATATTATATATTTATAGTGTTATCGTATGTGATATAGATCTTATTTTAATGTTATTTTTTAGGAATCGATGATTATTTATAATTATTATTTTGACACTAAATAAGGAGTCAGCTTAATGTTTTATTTCTATCTTTTAGTTGAACCTGATTCAATATTAAAAGTATATTAATTTTTTACTAATAAATGAAATATTTTTATTTGTAAATATTACATATTTTTGGCATACATCTAATAGGAATTGAACTTACAAATTCCCTAAATCGGGTGATTTAACCATTTAGTTATTGATGCTTGTGGGGATCCTCCTATAAAGAAATAACTAAATTTCAATTGAGAATAAAATTTTTAAGATAAATCAATACAATTTAAGAGAATTCAATTGAAAAGATATTAATTCAAAGCTTAGATTTTCAAATTGAGAGAAATAAATTTTTTTCACTATTTCTTAAATTGATGGACTCAAGTCAATTCATTAGAAGTTTTCATTCCCATTTGTATCTATCAAGATCGTTCTATAAAACTTTTAGACTAGGAGTATCATACTGTTATTGTTGAACCCGTCTAATTAAATATATAAATTAAGAAAATTTTCAAATTTAATAAATCTTCAATTTATCTTTTTAAAATAATATATTCATATTTTCGTTAAAATATTCCTTTTATATTTTATGTTTGTTTTTTTAATATAATAATTCAAGTACTTTTAACAAATTTTGAATTTTTTTAATATATATAGATATAAATAT
The DNA here is from genome assembly GCA_027186245.1 of Coriaria nepalensis. Lineage (NCBI taxonomy): Eukaryota > Viridiplantae > Streptophyta > Magnoliopsida > Cucurbitales > Coriariaceae > Coriaria > Coriaria nepalensis. The sequence goes on along the minus strand of CP114484.1, from coordinate 7,616,065 downwards.
AATTTTTTAAAATTGCTTTAAATTTTAATTTTATCTAAAGCCGATCTTTTATATACTATCGCCACCAAATCCGCACTATCACCACGCAATCCTAGCACCACGTTTGGGGTTGGAAGAAGTTATTAATAGGTTATCTTACCTCGGTTCGAACCCCTCAAGTGAAAAACAAGTTAATACTATGAATATGCTTAATCAAACACAAGATTTATTGACGTATGATACCATCCTATTGTTGGATCTGAACATTTCCACAATTTTCTCTCATTATCTAAGACTCATAAAGGAGTTGAAGTCGATATGGTATATTCAGGTGAAACAAATCAATATGCCTGTTCGATTATATGGGCAGTTGTTTTCAGACATATTGCCTAAGATTTTCACAATACATTCGAGTCATTTGACAAGATAATATTAATTACTTTTCCTAATTGAGAAATATTGAGATAATATTAGTAAATTGTCTTTGTATCTTCCACTCTTAACAAAAGTCGTAGAATTATCTAATATCAAGATTAATTATAGTAAACATTTAATTAATTAATTAATTAATTAATTAATCCCTTAAAGCAAACATTCATAAGACATAAAATATATAAATACAAATATATTAGATTGTAGCCCATCCGTTGCACATATTTATCTAAAATGTACATTTATCATCAATTTTGATTTTTTAGATGAAAATTAAGCCAGCATTATTTTATTTTATTTTATTTTATAGGAGAAATGAGTAAAATTATAAAATTATATTTAATATTGATTTTATTATGAAATTATGTAATTTAGAAAGTCTTGTTTATATAACACGCATTAAAGAAAGTTTAAAATAGATACATGACATAGTATTTATACATATATAATATAAGTTCAATTTTTATTATATAATATATATATAATATGTATTTATACAATAATACCTGCATGGGCCGATTGGTCCCATTATATATAATATGTATTTATCATGTTCACTCATCTTTCTAGTATGCTTTCGTTGTTTAAAGAAATCATCACTCTTTTACATGCAAAATGGGCATACAGAATGTGTTATGCTTTTGTCACTTTGTTGTTTTATTCTTCTTCAATTATTTGATTTGCTTTTTGAATTGGGATCTTTGCCGACCACTAGAGTCTCACTATGCACTCCCAACTCATTTACACAATTTAAACCATAATGTTTTGTGAAATGAAAACATTAACTTTTCTAATTATGCAAGTCAATCATAATTTAACCTTCATCTTCTGATGGATCGATCTACCTTGAAAGGGATAATTTTAACACTAGCTTTTTTCCTGATTGATATACATCAACATTCTTTTTATTTTTTGTTTTTATTTTTTTATTACTATTTTTTCAATATATGTCAACAATGATGAATTGTTGATATATTCTATAAAAAAAAAAAAAAATCAACTATTAATCTTGATAAATTCTGTGAATAAATTTATTAATTTAATAAAATATTAAATTATCGAAAAAACATAATATAATATATTTAAGTTGAGATTAAATAAATTATTATTTAAAAAAAATTATTAATTTATTAATATTCTATTATATATAAATATATACAATAAACTGACTAGGACTTGGGAACCAAAAGATTCCAATGCTAAATTAATATAATGCCAAAATTTTCATTCTTAAATTAGAGAGGTTGCCGAATCGACATTATACAATTCCGCAAACGTTAACCATTTGTTGGTTTGAAAAGTAACAAATGAATACTAAATCAGTTTAAAAAGAGAGTGCTTAAGTAATTAGATCTATGTTGAAACAATAGAAACTTCGAATATTCGATTATTATAATTAAACTGCATAAGATTTGGCCAAAAAAAAAAAAAAAAACTGTATAAGAGGTGATCTTTTTTTTTTATAGAAAGAGGAGGCACCTATAAATAATAACATAGTAAATTCGTAATAAGTACACGTAATCAATCACTTAAGGTTAATAGTATAAAGAGATCACATTTTTGTATATATATGATTAAATGATATATTAATTTCTACGCAATTATAAATATAACTTTCTTACATCAAATTACTCATAGCATGATAAAGACATTTATAGTTGTAATAAGATTTTGTGTGCCAAATAATCATACACCATATACATATAAGAAATTTTCTACCATAAAATTCTTAATCATAGAATATTAGGAAAAATAATCTTAATATATTCTAACACGTCTTTTTAAACTCAAGAGAGGAACGAATATGTCATCTTGAGTTTGCAACCCAAATCACAATGATGACCAAGAAGATATATGGCCTTGATGAAGATTTTGGCAACCTAGTCAATAGAAGCAATATGATGCAATCAGAGAGTGTCATGCCAAATATGGTGTTGAATGTAATGATAATCAATCTCAATATATTTTGTAAGCTCATGAAAGACATTATTAAGTGCAATCTGAATGACAATGGTTTTGTCATAATGAATAGGAGAACTATTGACAAGAGAAACACTCATTTCATAATAACCACCAAAGTCACAAGTGTTCGGAGATAGTAGGTAATGAATATTCAACCTTTGTGCTAAAATGGACGGCAATTGTATGCTTCTTACTTCTTTAAGCGATAAGAGATATACCGAGCAAGAAACGATATTTAGTGGTGGAATGACGGTTTATAGGATCGCCTATCCAATCAACATCAGAAATATGCATGAAGGTTGAAAGATGGGTGAGAGGAAAAGTGAATTCCATGAAATAAAAGTACCCGTTACATATCAAAGAATATGGAGAACAACATCATAATGAGTAAAGCAATGGAAATGCATAAATTGACTGACCAAGGTGACAGCTTAAGAAATTTTAGGATGAGTCACAGTTAGATAAATGAGACAACTAATTGTCCATAGAGAGCGACATAGCTTAATATTTTTCTCTAAAGGGATAGCATCAGTCTTACACTTAGACAAGAGTTCAAAGGCATACTTAGCTTGAGAAATATAATACTCATCTGAATAGTATGGTACCTCGAGACCTAAAAAGTAACTTAGAGAACCCGGATCATTCGTCAAACTGCTAAAGTGCATGAATGATAGAAAGATCATCACTCATAATAATCATATTAGCATTATACAATTGAAGAAGAACAATAAACCACATATTAACGGATAAACAAAGCAAAATCATATGCACTGGGAGTGAAATCCTGTTAAGCCAACACAAAAGTGAACTTGAAAAATAAAGCAATAGGTGACTACTTGAGAGCGTAAAGAGTTTTTCGAAGGTCAAAAACCTAATTAGGTAGGTGCTCAAATATTGGAGGAGGTTTTAGGTAGACTTCTTCCTCTATATCACCATTGAGAAATACATTCTTTACATCCATTTGGGACACAATCCACTTTTGAATGGCTGCAATTGCAAGTCAAGGGTGAAAATAAGTAAGACGAGCAAGAGACACAAAAGTCTCCTCATAGTCAATTCAATACTATTGAGTAAATCCCTATGCCACAAGACGAGTTTTGTACGTAGTCCTCTTGCAATATTACATATAAGCAAGTTAACGAAGTCCCATGTACTAGTTTGAGAACGGCCTGAAGTTGGTTAGAGATAGCTTGCTACCAAAGTGAATTAGAACTAGATTTGTGATAACTACGAGGCTCATAAAGAGTGGCAATAACAAAAAAAAAAGATAATCATTCAAATGTGGTTGAGGACTTAGATGTGATGGCGAGATTAAGCAATGGTCCAAACTTGGAAGAAACAGGCAGTGAGTGGTTGCTTAATGAGATTTTAGTACCTACACCATAATCTAACGAGAAATTTATACCGAGGTGTTAACATCAAAATTAACATTTTGACATGTGTCATTGATCAGAAGACATGTGGAAGGAAATGGCATAACTTGGAATCATTTTGGGTTATTTCAACTAAGTTTTCCCTAAATTAAGTCACATTGGCCGCACAAAAGACCGATCGACCACAGACTAGTTGCACATCAGAAAGGCCGACCACATATAGGTCAACCATAAACCGGCCGACCTTATACTAGCCACACAACAAACTGGCCGCATGATAGGTTGGCTTCCCAGCAGATTTTAGATTGGTAGATTTTCGAGTATTCTAGATTGCTTATGTGGCAAGTTCAACAATCAATATTGAGAGACTTGAAGTGCAAGTTGATAACCACTAAAATAAGATTGAATGGTTCAAAGAATGATATTTGACCTCTTAAATGACTCATTGAAATTAAGAACATGGGTAGCACAAAAGAATGAATCTAACCAAGTAAATAGGCTTAGGGCATAAGTTAAGGAAGAAGTGGGATAATTGGCATATATTTGGCCAGATTATGGAGAAAGTTAAGCATGCATGCTGACAATTTAGGAAGTGGTTACTTGATGAATAAGTAATGAATGGGAAACTGATTGCTTGTTTTTTCAATAAATAGGGCTTAAAGTCTTCATGACGAAGGGTCTCAACACCACCAACAAAAATATCTCCAGACTACATCAACCCCACCCTAGGATTTTATCTGCTTATATTTTAACAACTTTACATCAAATTCATTCAGCGTTTTACGCTTGTAAATCTTATCTTTTTTCCTTATGTCATTTATCTTTATGTTAAATTCATCTAATCCTCTGCGCTTGTGAATCTTTTCTATGCTTATTGCGCATTAGTATTTTCTAGTCATTTCATTTCGCACTTAATTCTTGCTGTCCTTTATCATTATTAAATTCGCACTAGTCATTATCTTTCACACCTAATTCTCGTCAAGTAGATCCAAGATCGAATAAGATTGGACCCTCGAGCCTCTAGCCAGCTTCAATTGCTTTTGATTCATACAAATTAGATTTCTTATCTTTCACGGTTGTCTATCCTTTGCTTGAGTTCCTACAAATATCTCCATTCAAAATACCATAAGTATTTCTGGCACGCCTGCACTTACCAAGACACTCTACTACGGAGCATGTCCACTAAAGGCCAAGTTGGCCGACATATTTTTCTAGCATTAACACAGGGTCGATGAATAGGGAAAAGGTGATAAAGGACGTGACAGAGGTGATGAATCAAAGGATAACAGTGAAAAGCTTGTGCTCCCAAATATGAATATGACTAGAGATGCAAATATGATTGGTGATGGGGTCATAACATCAATAACCCTTATGTTCAATATCACAACCAAGAAAAAAACAAACAAGAGAATGATGTTTGAGTTTGGTATGCTCATGGGATGGAAGTATGAGATGAAAGTAAGACACAAATAATATAATCAAACACTTTCAAGAGAGAATAATTTTGCACTTAGCCATAAAATGTGCTAGTAGGGAGATTGATTGGAAATGGTAGCGAAAAGGATCCTGTTAATTGTATAAATAATTGTAAGAGAATCTTCTCCCTAAAAAGATTCAAGAAGAGAAGGTGAGAGGAGAATACACATGTCGGTGTCATGAATATGGAGATGTTAACGTTCTACACATTTGTTCTGTTGTAAAGTATATAGACAAGGTCGATGAGAGAGAGAGTCATCTCCTTTAAGGGAGTCAAGGAAAGAGACAAGCACATAGTCGAAGGCATATTATTTTTATCAAAATGAAATATTTTAATGGTGCGATCAACTTGTGTTTTTATCATCTATTTAAAATCATGAAATATTTTAGTAGCTCAGATCGATTATGTAAAAGGTAAAGTCATGCGTAACGAGAATAATCATTTTTAAGGATAACAAAATAACGAGTACTAGGAGTAGGAACAAGTCCCCACACATTAAGAATGGACAAGATTAAAAGGTGTAGAAGATAAAAAGTCACTGTTTTGAAAAGTTAAAGCCTTCTTTTTCTCAATTAACCTGACATATAATTAAGAAAAAAACACTTGAATTTAACATATGCCAAGTAACCATAAGAAGCTAAACATTTAACTTGACACAAAGAAGGATGATCGAGACGCGCATGCCAAATACTAGAAGAAATACTAGTTCTTATATGTTTAATCAAGCATGAACTAGGAACATGCAAAAAGGAAAGTTCAAAAAGTCAACCAACTTTACGACCTGTCCCAACTATCTGAACCATCATATAATCCTACATATCAAACCATTTCTAAGAAAAAGTTAAAACAAGACTTACCTCAAGAAGTTGACAAATAGAAAGTATTAGTCTACGAGTAATACAAAAGAGAAAGTGGTAATTTATTTATTTTCTCGGATCTAATCCAATTAATGGATTAAACTCATAAATAGATACAAAATCGGTCAAAACAAATATACATCATATACATATTGTTAACAAAAAAGTAGAAAAATTTCTCAGGAAACTTAAAAGATTAAGATCTACGAAAGTTGACCGATCTTAATACATAACCGAACCAATCTTCTTTTTCAAACTCGAAATCCAAGAGGAAGATGAGTTTTACAATTGTTCACCCTCTACTCGTAATCCACATGTTTCAATTTGTTGGCTTTATTTTATACTTTAAGATTCAACACATAAATCAAAGAACTCGGGAAAAGAAAAAGAAAAAGTCTCACTTTTCTCTATGAAGAATTCGGCCAAAAAGATGGTGAAGAGTATAAAATTCGGCCAACCTAAGAGGGGTATTTATAATGCTCTCTTAGATTTAAGGTCACATTAAAATTGCCCACAACTTTGACTTAATCAACTATTAACTTAGTCAAAGTTTCACTTAATCAAATTGAGTAATTGGTTATTACCATCATTGTTTCGCTGGTCACCTAAAGTAGTTTTTAGCCAAAATTATTTAATTAATACTTAATAAATTTGGCCTATGAATTATCGTTAACAGTTTAGCCCATTAACACTTTAATTTACTAATATTTTATATAAAAAAAGATTGACAGACATATAACTTTCATTTTTAGTGTTTGTCTTGAATTTTAGATTCTCAATAATAACCTCTTTACTTTCAACTCCTTGAAGATACTTCATCTCAAAACTTTAGGTATGTTAATGGTGGGTCCGAAATGCTATTAAGAAGATGAATAATCAAAGATTTATAATACTTTTGTTTGATTCTTTTATTTGGTGTTATTAGATTGGATATTGATATTGAATCTTATGAATTTTGTTAATAAGGTATGATATATGAATTATGTAGAAATTTTCTACAGTTTATTTCTCGAGTTAATGCTCTTGATGCTATTTTCTTTAACAAATCTATTAACTCTTGATGCTATTTTCTTTAACAAATCTCATGTTTTAAGTGACATTATCTTAAATAGGTGGATGTATATACTCTCTATCTGTTTTAAATTTATTGAAGAATTAATGGTATCATAATTAGTTTTGTCTCGACAATTGCTACCACTGTCGAGCCGATAACTTCTCCAACATTATAACCATCATTATCATCATTTCCAATAATACCTCTATCATTGCACTATCCTTATCATTATCAATGTTATTGTTATCATTCTAATTATGGTGGGGCATATTTACCCGATAAGATCGAACCACCTGATATCTGATCGGGTGAATCGTATATATCTTGGATGTTATACAAAATTGTATTTTTGGTCGGTGGGTACCCTACCGAAATGGAAATAGAATATGATCGGGGCGGTTAGCTATGATTGGAATAGTCACATATTACTTTATAACCATCTAATTTTTACTAATTATTAATTAGTATAAAATTTGATATCAAAAGTTATGTTTAGCTAAGTGGTAGAGCACATTTGTTTTTCTTTACAAGGTCAGTGTTCGATCTATATAATCTAAAAAACATTTTATGTCCTCAGAAAGAAAATCCCCAGACACTCCTTCGACATATCTAACTGGATTGAATAAGTCGGATATAGCACATCCCACCTGAATTGTATTCCAATGAATGCATCAAATCTATGTATCCAACCTACTGTTCATATCTAAGTCCGACCACCATAATCTCCACTGATCACCCTTTTTAATTTTTAACATATTTTGTATGTCACCCAAATTCCAGTTTGAGGCCAATCACAGACCTCTATGTAAGACAAGTAAAAGTGAGTATGATTTGAAATATTCAGAGGTCTACCATAAACTGATCAACCACAACTATAGATGTAAGTGAAATTGTAATACCCGTCAAGCCAATCGAGTGTGATCCGATCGAGTCAAACACTTATGAGAATCAATCTTAAAGTATATAAGCCATCAATATAATTGAATGCATATAATTTAATTAGAGCATATCATAATTTATCATGTTGTTATAGGTTAGAAATAGCAATTTGCATGCATATACAATTGCTTGCATACTTGACAAATTTCAGAATCTGTTAGTTGCCTTTGGAATCATGATGGAGATCATGATTAGTGAAATCCAAAATGGCTTAAGACTAAGATCCACATTGTTCATAGTCATAAGATTTTCATGATGGGATAATGACAATCGAGAGAAATTATTACATGCGCTATCCTCTTACGAAGAAGAGTGATGATCTCATACTCATCGGTATTATAGAATATCGGGATAGAGACTTAATAGAGACTTAATCACTGAACATGATCATTCAACAAAACTCATTGGTAATTATATTGACTGTTAATGAGTCTTGTCGGTGACTATTATACTTATGATACTCAGACCTGATATCACCGTAGTACTGTCATATAAGATATCATGCTTTGATATCGCTCCACATGGTCCTACTCAAAGGCCACTTAAGGGTGAACTATTGGGATGTGTTCAATTATGTGTGATCTATAGGGTGATCAGATGAGATCCATCACCTCTATATTAAAGGATGTGGTTTTATGAGTCGTATAGCTTATGTAACGAAGCAAATCTTTGTGCAAAGTAGTATGGTTTGAAAATAATTTTCTGTAAATTCATTGTCTAGTTGCATAATAATTTATGACATTCATAGAAAGTCTAATAGAGTTTAACAGTTAAACTATGTTTTAAGATTTTATAGAACTATAAGTAGATGGAAGGATCAGTCTGGTATAGTAATAGTCATCTACGGTTCTTGTTGAAGTTCCTCATATTTCTTGCTGCATTGGTAGCCCACACTCCTTACTAGAGACTAATGTGAGTCTAGTGGTTTAAGTTAATATGATCATAGAAGATGATTATATTAAATTATTTAACTTGAAAGTATTTTCAAGATCAATGGTCAGTTCGAAAAAATAGATAAAATTCACAAGTTGTTGTAGGGTCCACCTATTGGCGTAAATTAGAACCTATCCGGTTACATACACAAAGGTTGACTGGACCTTGGTTTGATTCTAAATTGGAGAATTTTGACTTGTTCATAATTAACATGATTAAATCATTAATTAGTTTAATTTGTTAAGTCTAAGTCATACCCGTACTACTACCATATTCAAAGTATAATTTAGATTTAGTTAAAAATTAAATAATTAATTTGAAAAATAATAATTTGACAAAGATAAATTTATTAAGTCCAGATTTAATGAATTATGTCAAAGAATAATTTTTAAATAAATAAGAAGACTCGTGGCCATTAAAGTATTAATGGGGCTAATCGAGTCCATGTGCGAGGCTCAATTTAAAATATGTATTTTATCTGGTAAAATTAGACATTAATTTGGAAAAATAAAATAAATATATATTTAGAAAAGAGAATTAAAATAAGTTTCCAAAAACCGGAACACGATTAAAGAGTTAATCGGGGCTTCGAGATCAATTAAGGTTAGGCTCAAAAGGAAGTGTGTCCCTATTTAAAGGGACACAAGTCCTTAGGGTTTCCAACCAACTCCTTGTGCCACACATTCCATAAGAAGATATAGAAAGAGCTCATATTTTCTCTCGAGAAAGAGTTACCTTTCTTTTCTATTTTCTTGGCTTCTCCTCCAAGAAAACACTCAAGAATTGAGTTAGTAGCCTTGCAACCCAAACCAAGAGTTGTTAAACTGTGTGGATCAAGGTTAGAGGCCGGGTAACAATAAAATAAGGCGACAACATATGACGGTCGGTGGTGATAAAGAGTCTTTTGGGTGGAGAATCCTCCATTCTTGGAGGAGTGGTTGTTATGTATACCCCCCTCTACCCTTTTAGTTTTGGATACCATCTAAGTTATTAGATAGGATGTTTTGAGAATGTTGGGATTTTGGATGTGTTACACACATAGCATATAACCTAGGATCCTTGGTGCTATTCACTGGTTTAGATGTCTGAGTTTATTTTTCAAAAATGGATTTTACCCCAGATAGGCCAAGATTCGATTACTTACAATGATATTAGAGGTTTGGGTTGCATGTCAGAATTCCAGATAGAATCTGTGAAATGCATATATGTGAAATTTATGATTTTTGGATGGGTTTATGTGCTTTTGTGTGTTAATATGATTGCTAAAAAATTGGGATTTTAACTTAAAAGTTTTTCCTGGAGACGAGATCTCACATTTTTAAACCCGTAAACATAAAGGAACACTACCTAAACCATGTGGGTGATTTCGGCCTGCCACCATCGCCACCATAGGCTGTGGCCGGCTGCCATGCTCCACCGCTTGCTGGCAGATGCATTACAGTGGCGGTTGTCTGTGATGAGGCGGCGGTGTTGAGGGGAGGCTGAATCCCTTATTAGGTGGTAATGGGTCCTAATTTCCCATCAAGTTAATAGGTAAATTCTAATTTTAAGAAGTAGTCTTAAATTAGGCATGATTGGGGTCGTTCAGTCATTAGGACATTAAATTTCGAAAAATTTGAAATGTCTGGAATCTTTTTGGGAGTTTGAAGTTTTGAGTTCAATGAATGAATGATAATTGATATGAATTTAATATGTTACAAGAATTGTAAAACATTATATTTCAAGTTAATTAATCATTAGACCCAATTCATTGGCATTTAAGAGTTCAGTTTGAAAAATTAAATGTGATAATGAATGTTGTTAAGTTGTAATTTATATGAAAATTGAAATGCTTTTAATGCTTGGAATTGAAGTCTAATTAATGCAATACATGCATGTTTAATTTGATGAAAAAGTTCTTCAAATTAATAGTTATTATAATTTTTCCGTTAACTTGAATTAGAAAGAATTCTAATTTTAAGAGGAAGATTTTCCAACCATCGATTAACCTTTCATTTTGAAAGAGTTCTAATGCAAGAAATTAATAAATTTGTTGACATCCTTAAAGTATTAAAAAAGTTAAGTCTAACTTGAAAGTTATTTAATCTTAAGAGTGTTGGTGACTTTATTGATAAGCTTAAAGGGTTTAAGACAATATCAAAAATAAAGGTCACGCTCTCTTAAGAAAAACTAGTATAAGGATATCCTTAAGGAGTTAAGGAAATATCTAATTTGATAGTTATACGAGTTTAACTAAATAATCCATAAATATAATTTGTTTGATTAAGAGTAAATCATACAAATCAACATTGAATTTTAATTTGTGTATGCCGAAAATTGAATATAACACATTGGAAGCATTTGATGGATTAACATGCATGTTTAATCAAATATTAAAAATAAAATAAATTAAAATAAACATGTATGAATGATATGATGTATGCATGATTGTTTCACATGTAGTTTCTCATTACATTGAAAAGTGATTGGGATCATATGAGAGCATATAAATCTAAATCCATTCTATGATAAGATTAAGCTTGTAAGCCATGTAAGAAAGTCTCACATGGTGCCTTCTAAAATATTACAATAAATTCAATATTAAACATTTACTTAATTGACTATGGACACATAGGGGCTAGTGATTAATTAATATGTGAGTTCATTTGTTAATTAAATGTATTAGATCCATGTGCTTGCAATATTCCAACTATATTCAGCTACGGACATATATGGGATATAAGTTCGAGTAGTTGCTATATCACACAAATATTTTGAGTTAAGCTTAACTAGAATATATGGTTGGCTACGAATATGTGGGACCATGTTCTTCTAGATATAAGAAAGGAGTTATATGAAATATAACTACAAAAGTTGTTTTGTTACTTTGCATGAGTATTATGATTGGCTATGGACATGTGAAACCATAATGTAGATGTAGGGATCTTTACCTACTAGGAACAATGAGTTTTTCCAGGTCCAACTAAATGGGTAAAGTTATTGCAATAAAATAATAGAGGACTGACTAAGGTTAAATAGTCTCTCGATTTTAGTGCTCAATATAAATTTCTTAATTACTTATGTTATTTTGTTTATTCTTTTTTATAATAGTCATGAAGAATAGTTTGTTACGTTCAATCTTGGAACAAAACAAGTTAGTTTGAGCTAATTATAGAGATTGGCATAGGCAATTGAGAGTAGTTCTCAGCCATGAATATTTTTTTTAGTCTTAACCAAGGTGTCATGACTGCTCCCTTCACTAGTATCAATGAGAAATCTGCATGAGACAAGTGGTTGGCCTAGGATGATGAGGTGCAATGCATTATATTTGCAACCATGTCAAACAACCTTCAGAGGCAATATGAAAAGTTTCACGCTATCGAGATTATCAATAACCTAGATGTGATATGGAGTGAAGATAGTTGTACTGAAAAGTATGCACCTTGAAGGAGCTTTTCCGTATGAAGATGGCTGAGGGAACTTCCGTTAAAGTACATGTCCTTAAGATGATTGGACTTTTAGAAAAACTAGATGGTTTAGGTTTCAGGAGGCACTGTGAGTTATTAAATGAATTGATCATTCAATCACTACTAGACTCTATTCATTTCTTCATTTTGAATTGCTACATGAATAGGTTATAACACTCACTCTTCATGATTTGCTCAAAATATTGCAAATGGTTGACGAATCTCTGTATTCTAAGGACTAGACCATGTTGCTTATGGGAAGTCATCATGCTAAAAAAAGTAAAGCCAATTTTAAGAATTGAGACAATGATGCACATCTCAAAACAAATAAGGTCATAACTAAGAACCAAAATAAGAAAGGAAAATGTTTCCCATTGTGGTGAGACTAGCCATTGGAAGTGCAACTGTAAGACTTTTCTAGCTTCTCTTTCGAAGACGAAGCAAAATGAGACTTCAGGTATGTTCTAAGCTATAGATTCTCTTATGCAAGTTTTTAATTGTGTATGTGATACCAATTAAGAGGTACTCATATTTTAATTAATATGCAGAGCCTAAGGAGTAAAATGCAACATTAGCTATAGATTTTTCACTAAATTTTGTCTTATTATTTTTGTCGAACAAAAAGGAATTTTATTTGATTATGCTACCATAAAAATTGTTGTAAGTTTTGTTGAGAAGATTTTATAACTTCTCTTCCTTAAGGTAATGTTTAAAATATTACCTCATGGTTTATATTTTGGGAAATGGCTCTCTTTTGAATGGTTGAGCATATGTCTTGGGGTTACTAATACAATGCGAGCTTAGAATAAATTTAAGAAACTATAAGTTTTGATATTGAACAAATAACCATTTAACATAAGTTGATTAAATCATACCAAATAAATGAGTGCATACTTGTAGTAAATATGGATATCTCAATCCATATGATTATGAATCAACAAATAAGAAAAACTTGTCCAATTGGAGTGATCAATCTCTATTAAATTGTTTAAAAGAGAAATCGAATTTGTGGTTGAACCTAATACACCATGATGCACACAATTGACAATAATAAAAGCTAAATGAGATTTTGTATTTCCTTCTAATAATTTCCATAATCAAAGTTCTTATAAATTTCAAATTCAAAGCCTTCAGAAGATATGTGAAAACAAATTATAAGAAAAGGAATAAGGAATTGAAAAGTTAGAAAAAAAAAAGAGACATAAATATCACACTTTGATGAGATCATGTATATAGATTGAAAACAATAAAAGCTAAATGAGATTTTGTGTTTTCTTCTGATAATTTCCATATTCAAAGTTCTCTATAAATTTCAAATTCAAACTCTTGAGAAGACATATGAAAACGAATTATAAGAAAAAGAATAAGGAATTGGAAGGTTGGAAAACAAATGAGACATAAGCATTACTCTTTGATGAGATCATGGACATAAATACTTATGTATCGTGTTTCTTTAATAAAATCAGTGAAATCCTCCTAGAAAAATCATTTTGGGATGATGTGTCGGCACGGAGAAATCTATGAATATGAGATATTGCTCTATATGATTTACACACCGAACACACTATAATCAAATTAGGTCATAGCATAGTAAATATGATTCTTATTAAATCTATATCGAATAATTTACATGAGATATGGATAGAAAGAATAAAATCATTACACCATATGTGATATGGAGATGATTAGGTCTAGCTAAAAGCATGATACGGTCAATTAGAAATAAAGTCTAATAAATATAATTTATGGATACTTCTAGTAGAGACTAGATATTTTCAATAAATTCCATAAGGCTAAGAAGACCCCTTCTTAGCCGAAAACTTTTTCTCTAGGAAAGAATGTTATTTTCTAAAAAGACAGTGGGAGTAAGAGAATATTTGAAAGAGTTTCAAGTACTATAAAGTTATTAATTAGACTAAGAATCTTATCTTACTAAAATGCACTAAGTAGGAACCTTTGAGAGAAGGGATTTTGATTCCTATGTATGCTCTAACAATCGATGCAATTAAATATGGATAATTTTATCTCCTTATTTAAAATAAGAACTATAGTTAATATTAGAGCACAAGGAAGTAATGTTAAAAGTTTAAATCTAAAGATTAAAATCAAGCATCATATATAAGGAAATCTAAATGATGAATCAAAGTTGTTTGACTTATGAATGTAGATTACCTAAAAGTGTTTGCAAGATTTAGTGGGAGTAACTTTATTGCCTAAAATAACTACTCATTTAAAATGAACTAGTTATATTTCAAATCATCTAAATGTGGTTGTCGAAAACCTCTCCATGAAAAATATGGGTAAAGCACCTTTTGAGAAATCTATGGTGATAAATTTAAAATGATTGCTTAGGCTTAACCAAATAATGTAGATTAGTGAATTACTAAAAGGTTTAGTACGAGAGATTTGGAAAAATGAGAATATGAGGAATGTCATAAAATCTACTCTTCAAAGCATGTTCTCCAAGATATGTAAGAAGAGAAAACACATGGACTAAAATGACATATATGTGATTATAAGTTATGTTGTGTGTTCTATTTACAAAATCGGCTATTCACGATGCTCTAAGTGTAAAGAGCATGAATTAAGGAGTCCCATTTGATGGCGTTAAGATGTGGTTAAGAACATTATATCTTTCTTGAAAAGAACCAATAATATGTTTTAATCCATGTGGACTCTAGATTGAAATTAAAATTTTCACAAAACTCTAATTTTCAATTATAGAAAATGAAACCAAAACATGTTCCATATAATGTTGATTAATGAAATTGGTTGACGGGAATAGTTTCAAACTTTGCATCAATCAATAAATTAATTAACAATATAATTGAATGTATTATTATTTTTTAGGAAAAAAGTGTTTTGGATGAAAAGTTCATGAATGAACTTATAAGGGTTCTGAGTATCTTTAATTATGTACTATAGTACTACGATAATAAATGGCATATAGCACAAGCAAAAGAACCAAGGTCTCACCAATAGTCCAAATACGAGTTACCTCATAGTCGCTTATTCTGAAAGACTTCCCAAAAGGTGAACAAAAGAGTGTAAATAATAAACAACATAATGGATCCACATGTTAAGGGATTTCTCCAACAAATATTTTTATTGCCATCCTGACAATATGTGAATGAGATTCAAGAAGCGATTGCCTTTAGTACAAGTGAGAGATTGAGATTGTAATGCCTGTCAAGCAAATCAGGTGTGACCTGATCAGGTCAAACACTTATGAGAATCAATTTTGAACTGTATAAATCATCAACATAATTGAATGCATATCTTTAATTAGAGCATATAATAATCTGTCATGTTGTTATTAGATTGGAGATAGAAAATTGGATGCATATACAATTGCTTTCATGCTTGACAGATTCCCAAATCTTAGACATGTACTTGAAATTAGGATTGAAATCATGATTAGTGAGATCTACATTGGCTTAAGTCTAAGAGAGACTATTACTTGCTCTATCCTCTTTGGAAGAAGAGTGATGATCTCATAATCATTAGTATTGGAGAATACCAGGGTAATCATGTATGTGATTAATAAAGACTTGATCACTGAACACGATCACTCGACAAACTCAATGGTAATTATATTAACTGTTAACGAGTCTTGTGCGTGACTATTGTACTTGTGAAGCTCAGGCTTGAGATCACCATAATACTGGCATATAAAGTATCGTGCTTTGATATTGTTTCACGTGGTCCTAGTTAAAGGCTACCCAAGGGTAAACCATTGGGTATGTGTTTGAGTATGTGCGGTATGTAGAGTGATTAGATGAGATTTATCATCTCTATATTAGAGGATATGGCTTTTTTGAGTCATATAACTTATGTAATGAAAACAATCTTTGTGCAAAATAGTATGGTTTGAAAATAGATTTTTTTTTTTGTTTTTGTAATTGTCTAGTTGCATAAGAGTTTATGACATTCATAAAGAAAATCCAGTAGAGTTTAGGAGTTAAATCATGTCCTGCGATTATTTGGAACTATAAGTAGATGGAAGGATCAGTCTGGTACGATAATAATCATTTACAGTTATTTTTTAAGTTCCTCATACTTCTCATTGCATAGGCAGCCCATACACCTTATTAGAGGCCAATGTTAGTTTGGCGGTTTAAGTTAATTTGATCACAAAAGATGATTATATTAATTTTTTTGACTTGGAAGTGTTTTCTAGATCAAATGGTTTATTTGAAAGAATTGATAAAACTCACAAGTTATTATGGAGCTCACCTACCGGCGTAATGTAGAACCTGTTCGGTCACACATGCAAAGGTTGACTAGATCTCGGTTGGATTTTAAATTGGAAAAGTTTGACTTGTTCATAATGAACTTGATTTAATAGTTAAATTATAATTAGTTTAATTTGTTAAGTTTAAGCACACCTGCACTACTAGTATATCCAAAGTGTTGATTTATATTTAAATAAAAATTAATAATTAATCAGAAAAATATTATTTTGACAAAGAAAAATTTATCAAAACAAGATTTAATGAATTGTAGTCAAGGAATATTTTTCGAGTAAAAAAAAAAGTCTTGTTACTCATTTAAGTGTTAATAGGCATAACTAGGCCCATATGCGATACCTAAAGTAAAGTCTATATTTTACCGTGTAAATTGGATATTAATTTAGGAAAATTAATGTATTTTATTTTCGGAAACAAAAATTAAGATAAGTTTCCAAAAATCCGAATACAATTAAAGAGTTAATCTAGCCTTAGAAGTCAACTAAGGTTAGGCCCAAA
This sequence comes from Coriaria nepalensis, assembly GCA_027186245.1. NCBI lineage: Eukaryota > Viridiplantae > Streptophyta > Magnoliopsida > Cucurbitales > Coriariaceae > Coriaria > Coriaria nepalensis. Next base: position 7,598,865 of record CP114484.1, on the reverse strand, counting down.
AAGGAGTGTGTCCCTATTTAAAGGGACATAAGTCCCTAGGGTTTCCCACTAACCCCTTATGCCGCACACTCCATAGGAAGAGAGAGAAATAGCTCATATTATCTCTCAAGAAAGATTCACCTTTCTTAAGTTTTTCTCCAAGCAAACACTCAAAAGTTGAGTTAGTAGCCTTGCAACCCAAACCAAGAGTTGTTAACCCTTATAGATCAAGGATAGAGGTTGGGTAATGGCTTGGAAAAAAATGAGGCAGTGGCAAACAATGGTCAGCGGGGCTCATGGTGGTCGTGGCGGTAAGGAATCTTTTAGGTGGAGAATCTTTTGATTCTCAGAGGAGTGGTTGTGCTATGTATACTTCCTCTACCTTTTTAGTTTTGGATACCATCTAAGTTGTTAGACATGAAATTTTGAGAATGCCAGAATTCAAGAGGTGTTACACACACAACCGAGGATTCTTGGTAGTATTCATTGGTTCAGATGTACGGGTCTATTTTTTAAAAATGAATTCCACCTTGGGTGGGTGAAGAATTGGTGACTTACAGTCAGTTCCATATATCATATCATCAAATTAAAAAAAAAAAATTCTTAATGCTTATCGATACAATCTAGGCTATGATACCTCTATTACTCTATAAATATATAGTAAGCGAAAGCAGTAATTTAATTCTTTTTTTTTTTATCTAATCGATCTTAATTCTGAACCAAATCGATCTCCTTGCTTTTATCATGGCCGAGTTTAATATGAAGAATAAGGGCTCAAGTATTCACCGTCTAATTATAATCCACTCAATTCAGTTCGCTTAGTTAAAATTCTACTTTAAGATTCATTATATGATTTGAATAGTTCGTGGAAAGGAAATGAAAAATCTCATTTTTCCCACTATAGGAATTTCGGCCAAGAGGTAAGAAAAGCATCTAAGTGGCCAGCCCTATAAGAGTGTTTGTATAGTGCTCTCTTAGCATTTTTAGGTTACCAAAATTAACCTATAACTTTGACTCAGTCAATTATGGACATAGTCAAAGGTTCTTTTAATCTAATTAAGTAAATAATGGGACATTACCCATCACCTATGGCCATTCATCCATTGGGCTTGTAGCCTAATTTATTTAATCAATAGTTTGATTAATTTTGCCTATAAAATCCTGTTAACAAATTAGTTTATTAATCATTTAATGTCTAATTACTAATTAAGGAACTTCGAGACACTTTTATAATTAAATATATAGTTCCAATGTAAATTAATAATTTTTAATTAAACTAATATCAGATTAGTTGTGCTAGCAGAGTTACACATCATTAGATTTAATAAATTAATAATTTACCATTTTATCCTTATAGTCATACTATAAGACATTATAATTTTTCTCTTAAAATCAAAATGGTGTGTTTTCATTATCCTCGTAGAAAATTTAACTGAGTTACTTTTGACTTTTAATGTGTGTGACTGATTAGGTTCTACATCAAGCAAACAAGAAGATCTCGTAACACCTTATAATTTTTTGTAATTCATAATTAGATTTGTTTAATTTTAAAACTTATTTTAAACTAAATAGTTAATTTAATCATCTCATGATTAATTAACTTAAATCTCCAAATCAAGATTGACATCTACGAAAATGCCAAGGCTACCGGAGAGATGAGAAGTAAGTATCTTCCAAAAGAATATTATGACTAATAACTCTACAATAATGATCATTCCATCTAGCCAATATCTTGATTTGTCATAGGGCATGATTTAACTATTAAACTTTAATAAACAAATCATTTGGACTGTTATATTTTTAATGAACACATACAATTGATTTATTGAAAATATTTTCATACCATACTACCTTATAAAAATTTCATTGTTCAATAAAGTATATAACTCATATGACTTATTTATCTTAATACAAGAGTGATGGATTCCATCTCGATCACTCACAACCTTTATGTACAAGATTTTATACCTAATGGTTCACTCTACTTAACCCTTGGATAGGGTCTTTTGGAACGATGTCGATGTATAAAATCAGGTACATAAGATACCATGGTGACCTTAAGTCTAAGAATCACATGTACCTTATTGACTAGAAAAATCTCATTAAGAGTTAGTATTCTTATCATTGAGAATTATTTAAGTATTAAGTTCAGTACTTTTAGTCTCTATTAACCACCTACATACTTATCCTGATGTTCCACTAACATCAATGATTATGAGAACAACCATTCTAATCATTTTAGGAGAAACCCTATGTGATAGTCTATCCAGATTATCAATGCTTCTCTTGGTAATCCTATGAAGAATTTGCATCTTAACTAGCATGATTTCTATCATGGCCTCAAGCGCATAACCTAAGATACTGGACTTTCTCATGATAAGTAATAAATAAACATATAATATCAATTCCATCATTAATAATAAACATAATAAATATATGAATGCCTTTCCTATTATTGAATGAGTAATAAATAATAAATAATTACATCGTTAATATTTACAAATAAAATTGTATCATACGAAATATATATACCTATTGGGTCTAAGTCGATTGTCTTGACGGGCATAACCGTCTAAGATAGAAGATGAGACGATCTCGTAAGCTCTTGGAATCGGGCATCATTGATCCTCAGTCTCTCCTCCAGCTCTCGGGTCTATTGCCTCATCTACTCTAGCTCACTTTGACACCCTATTTGGATGGCCTTCTCCAGTAGCATCCACTCTACATAAGAAGACAACTTTGCCACACTAGCATCATGGGCGTCCTTCTATCCCAAGCACGATGAACACTGTGAGAAGGCTCGACTATGAGAACGAGCTAAGTGTTCAATTTGATATCGAAGAGTCCTCAAACTGCTCATTTGCTCGGCCGAATGGTCCTCTGACCGAGTAGTCCATTAATGTCAGCAAGATCCTATAAGTCAGAGAGTCTTCTCTTATCTATAGTTGAATTCCATTTTTGAAAAATGGCTCCCAGTTATCCAACTCATTTCGAAAAACTCAAGATCACGGATTATGCCTTTTAAAGAGTTTTTCTTCAAACTTGGAAACTTCGGTCATTTCTATCTTAGAAGTAAGAATAAAAATTAAAGACAAGGTAAGGGAGGAGAGAATTCATATCAAGCCGTAATTCCTTCAATGACCCTGATCGGCCATGACACCCATGCATCCGCCAATGCCGGACTATCCCTGTTGTCGCCACCCTGAATTCCTTCCCGGTTTCAAGAGCCGGATCACCCCCGTTGTCGCCACCATGCATCCACTTGGCCTCTAATCTTAATCCACACGAACTAGGCATTTTGGTTTAATTTCTAACTCCCATTCTCAACTCATGAGCTAGGGAATCTTACTTGGAGAAGAGGGAAAAGATGAAAGAAGATAATTTTATCTCTCATCAAATGGGATGGGTGGCTAGGGTTAGGAAAAAGGAAGGGTTCCTCTTCCTCTTATAGGAAAATGGATATTGGGCCATTTCTTATGGGCTTTAAGAGCCTGATCCATTTGATGAATGCTTGGGAAATAAAATTGGGCTCAATAATTATTTCAATTTTTCATGGATCCATAATATTTAATATTCCAAATTTTTCTTTCGATTTACCCGCTAACATTCTGACACAATTTGGGTCTTAGTCTTGTAGCCCAATTAGGCCCATTAACTCTTTAATGAACAAAATTTTTTTTCCTTTGACCCGAAAAATATTGTTTAACTTTAAATTTATTAAATTTTCATTTAATAAACTAATTTAATCAATTTAATATTTCTCTAATTAATTATTTAATGTAAAATTAAATTTAAATCACACTTTGGATATGCTAGTAGTGCGAGTGTGATATAAACTTAATAAATTAAACTAAATAATGATTTAACTCTTAAATGAAGTTCTCCAAAAACATGTAAAATTTCTCTAAATATGATTTAAACCGAAATCCATCAATCTTATGTGTGTGATAGACGAGCCGACGACTGTGTAGCAAATAAGTTGGTCACCTTCTCTAAGGCAGCCAAAGCAAAACCCTAAATGTCCATATCTTTAGACTTGGGAGTCTAAGGATCGACGGTCATAATCTAATAAGTTATTAAGCCTTAGAAGAGTGCTTTATCATGACACTTAACTCTACAATAGGTTGTTCCTTGGTCATTTGGACTATTGCATAGGAAGCTCTGACGCCACCTAAGCTGACCAAAACTATGCTCTAATTGCCCACTACTAGATTATCCTGCTCTGGTTGGTCAATATCGTCAAAGATAGAATTCGTGGAAGAAGTTGAGTCCTACATACTGGCATCATGTTCAGACAAGAAATAGTTAGAATAAGTGGAAACTAATAAGCTATTTAAAACAAAAGAAAATATAAAAGCATTTCCCCAAAAGCCTCTTTTCTTGCCGATCAAGACTTGGTGGCTATTTGACCTTATGACCCGTTGTCAAAGAAAACAATCATGCTCCTTAAATAAGTGATGACCTTGGCTTTAGAACCAAGTTGCCTGTATACTATCCTCGAGGATTTCCTAGCTGTAAGATAAGTATCAATGTTTGTTAAAAGACCAGATTATCGTCAATGGCCAAGAATTAGAAGAGGAAATTTGGAAGGTTTACCTTGAAGCTTTAGTAAAAAAGGAGTAAGCGAAGGACCAATACAAATCCCATTCACTGCTGATCTCGACGGATGAGTTTATTTAGATCGAGTTTGGTCATCCTCTATTGCCATCTTCGATTGAGAGAGAATTTTGATCGAATTACAAAAAAATCAATCTTATGACAATCGAAGCCACTAAGATGCGAACACCGATATTTCCAATACCCCAATTTTTCCGACAGTTAGGAATCCTCTAGAATACCCTAGTTCAAGTTTCTGCAGTCCTCATAAGGTTGACATTGACGGTGAAGACCGGCGGTAAGGGAATGCGCTGAAGAAAGCCTAACAACTTGGTTGCCACAGCTAGAAAATACAACTTGAATATGCATTAATTGTTTTGGTGGCTGAAAATATCATCAAGCCAATGGGAAGGTCTCTGCTTATTGTGATAAGAGCCATCACTCATTTAAAAGATCCCCGACGGTAAACTACTCTAGCTTGGAGATGCGGCTCGAGAACGGGTTGTAAATAGTGAAGGGATTTCCCAATTTATATCATGAAAGAACCAAAAGCAAGACTGAAATGAAAGATTGAAACCACCATATATGGCAAATGTTGTCCCATAACTCACTCGGCCCCCAACATATCTCGATTTACCTGGACATAATGCAAGGAAATGAAAATAAATACAATACAAAACTACAAACAAAGCCCTTCTAGTAATAGAAAAAGGTCTAACCACCATGTCATCGCAACCCCTATAGATATACTACAGTGCATCAGGATGATGGTAATAGGAAGCATCTCTTTGGTGGTAGCTTAGGTATGGATGCATAATAGGAACCTACACACCAAGATCAATACAAAGGCTACATGCTTATGATCCATGACAACATCCTCATAATCGCGAAGTGTGTCTATGAAAGCCCAATAAGAGAGTTCTGGTCTCAGATTGGGAAAGTCGTCTACAGAAGCAAGTAGTTCGTCCCGTATCTCGAGCTCTCAACTGGCAACTCGGTGATGGGAACAATGTTAAAAAAGGTTAGCTTCATAGGTCCATGTGGGAGTGTAAAGTAATTATAGGACCTTGAAAAAAAACTCATCGCTGCTAGTAGGATGGCTAAACCATATACATTAACTAAATAAAACCACTCAAGCCGGCTAACTCCCATGTATCCCCACAAATCGGCCAAAAATGGTCATCCTAACTGACCTACCAGTTCAACAGTCCAGTTGATATACTCTTTCTCGAATGGAAGTTGGCTATGAGATGGCTAGATCTTCCCATCTGAAACCAGCCATTCACCAAGAATGCAATGACGTAAGGTAGCCTTCAAACCACTAGATACCAAGGTAGATTAACTACAGTCGGTCAAAGGAGGATTCTTAGATAAGGGGAAGGAAACACTAGAAGGGGCGGCTATGATGATAGGTAAGGGTCCTTGAAATTTTCTTAATGTTTTGAAGTTTTCTTGGAAGAATTAAGAAGTAGAAGATAAAAGGATTTATGGTAGGATTTTGGAGAAAAAAAGAAGAGATTTTAAGAGACAAAAGGATCAATTTTTAGATTAGAAGATAAGCGAGGAGAAATAGAAGTAAAAGGAGTATTTATAGGAGATTTGGGCATGGCCGACCATTGCTCTCGCATGTTCAGATCTGGTCGGCATTATTGCATCATACAGTCAAGACTGTTAGGTTGAGGCAATCTAACCGTTGGAAATCTGACAGTTGATGTTGGTCGACCGTTGTAAGGGAATGACGTGATGACCAACTGTGTCCCTTGTTGACCGAGGGTTCCAATTCTCCTTAGTTCACAGAATTTTAGGCAAAATTATAGCTAATTGGGGATTTTTATGGGCTTTAAATATGAATTAAATCTTATGATAAGATTTAAAGGATTTAATGCAAGGCAGTTTATCATGTTAGTTTTGTTTAAGATAACCTGAATATCAATGATTTTAATGCAAATTAAATCCTATTTGAAGGGGTTTGATGAGGAATTTTAGGAAAATTAAATGAAGTTTGGTTCGGTTTAGGCTCCGGCCGAACAGTTCATTTGAATTTCCTTGGCCGAATTTGCTACAACTTTTGTTCAAAGTAGAAGATATTCGTAAAAGTATAATGTTCATCAAGCCGATCAGGTATGACCTAATAAGGTCAAATACTTATCACTATCAATCTAAATTGTCTAAGTTATCAACATAATTGAATGCATAATATTCAATAGAGCATATAATGAACTATCATGATATTATAAAATTATAAATAGCAATTTACGTGCATATTTAATTATATTGTATATTGTATATTGTATATTGTTGATATTATCATGTATATTGTATATTTAAATTATGATAGAGATCATGCTCATTGAGATCCAAGGTTACTTAAGGTCTAAGATCTAAATTATTCATAGTCATAGGATTGTCATGATGAGATAATGACAATCTAGATAAACTATTACATTTGCTACAATCTTTGAGAGGACAATGATGTTCTCATAATCGTCGGTATTAGAGAATACCCGGATAGGTAGGTAGGTGATCAGTAGAGACTTAATCACTGAATGTGATTACCTGAAAAATCTCATTGGTAATAATATTGACTGTTAATGAGATTATTTAGTGATTATGGTACTTGTGATTCTTAGACTTGAGATCACTACATAACTAGCATATTAGAGATCATGCTTTGATATCATTCTATGTGATCTTAGTCAAGGGTCAACAAATAGACGAACCGTTGGGCATGTGTTCAAGTACGTGAAGTCTATAGGGTGATAATATGGAATCTATCACCTCTATATAAGAGGACAGGTTCTATGAATGATCTACCTTATGCAATGTGAAAACTCTTTGTGCAAAATAGTATGGTATGGAAAGTGTTTCTATAAATCCATTGTGTGGTTGCATACGCAATCATAAAATTCATAAGGTTAGTCTATTAGACTTTGACAATTAAACCAAGCCATAAGACTATCTGGAACCAAGATAGATGGAAGGAACATTTATGGTTCCTTTTAAGGTAACTCATACTTTTCGTTACATGGGTCACCCATAGGCCTTGCTAGAGGGGCTAGAGGGCAATGCGGGTTCGGTGGCTTAAGTTTATTGATCATGAAAGATGATCATATTAACTATTTGACTTAAAAGTTATTTTAATGTCCAAAGGGACCATTCATTAGAATAGATAAAATCTACAAATTATTATGGGGCCCATCTACCGGCACATGGTAGAACCTATCCGGCTAACTCGTTCATGGAAAGCTTGATTTAAAGATTTAAATAATTAATTTGTTTAATTTGTTAAGTTTATCACATTCACACTACTAGCAAGTGTGATTTAGAGTTTATTTGAAATTAAATAATAAGAAGAATATTTAATTGACTAAATAATATATTTAAATGAGATTTAATGAATTTAAAGTCAAATAATATTTTTCGGATCAAATAGGGAAAAATTTGGTTGGTTATTTAAGTGTTAATAGGCCGAACCAAACCTATGTGGAAAGCACAAAATAAAGTCCCAACTTTACGTTTTAAAGTTAGGCAGTAATTTATTCGAACTTTACCAGTTAAAGTTGGACAGCAATTTGGTATGGTAAAAATTTCTCAGGCCACGGTAAAAATAACCGAGTGGGTCTGCGGTAATTACCCACTTGGTAACTCGGTGAGTGGAGTGACATAAATCATTTGTACCCACTTGGTGAACATATTATTCATGTGAATACCCTCCTTGAAATTGGAGCGGCATGAAAAAAAAAAAAAGAAAAATAGATTTTCTATCATGGTTTGGGTTTTCAATTAATTTAGTTTTCCGTAATGCATCAGTTTGAATAGAATTTGTTCTCTATCAAACAAGTTGGCCAGCCACAATGGTGAGAAAGAGAAAAAGAGAGTTTTTTGGGGAAAATTATTTTTCCTCTCAAGCTTTCAAGATTAAACCTATCCCCTTCTCTAAGGTTTTTTCTCATGTGGTGAGATCAAAACTAGATATTATCTCGAGAATTTTTGTTTGTGTGGATTAAGGTTAGAGGTTGAGTAACGACTTGGAACTAGAGAACCAATCGTGACTCATGGCGGTGCAAGGAGGAGGATGGCGACGACAATCGGAGAACTGTGAAAAATCGTCCAATTTTTGGTGGAGTGGAAAGCAAGGTATAAATATTATCTCTACTAGCTTGGATCTTGTAGATCTACTCCTTGTTAAAACTCAATTCGCACATATCTCCATTATTTCGATTCATATCAAAGAAAGAAGATGAAAACAGTGGTTGAGGCTTGGACAAGAGAATTTGAGACTTCTAGCAGTGGGTATTCGACTCTTGGGTAACTTGAGAGCTAGCTTTAGACAGGTCACTCTCATAACTTTGAGAATAGTTGGCCATTTTTGTTTAAGATGGCCGAAAGAGGGAGAGTGGACCAAATTTATAGAGAGGATAAGAAATTACTATGTCATTTATCCCTCAAATTTTAAAAAATATTCAATAAGAAGGGAAAACGGGTGCATTTGTTGATGCCATAATTATCATTATACCACATGGCACATAGTCGTTAGGAATTTAAAATGTGATGAGGATATTACTCATGTAAAACAACTTAGCTGTCCAGGAGTGGTGGATTATGTTGAATTTTGGCCAAGAAGATATGTGTGGGCTGCCCACCCTCTAAACCACATTCAAGTTGGATGGTAATCATATTCTTAGAAAATTGGTTACCAATGAATAAGCCTTATATTAAAGAAGAAGTTGCATGAAAATAAAAAGCTTTGATCACACAAAGGTATAATTCGGCAAAGTTGGAGGGAATTCGGCTAACTTAAAAAGAGCCTTAAAATGAGAAGTTGGCTTTTTAAAAGTAGGATACTTTGACTAAGTAAAAAGAGATGAAATGGGTCACTATTCAAGCCACATTCGGCCAACTCCAAGAGGGAAAATCAACAACTACGAAGAAAGAGAGCTACAAAGTGTTAGTCTACGAGTAATCTATAAGCGAAAGTGGTAATTTAAAATGTTTATGATCTAATACTAAACATGGATTAAACGCATAGATATATACTAAGATTGATTATACAAATATTCATCAAATATATATTTAATGGAAAGAACTTAAAAGTTTAAGGAAACAAAAAGATTAAGATCTAAGAAAACTTACCGATCTTAATATAAAATCGAACGAATCTTCTTACTCCTTCATTATGACTGAATTCAGTAGGAAGATTAAGGTGCTTAAGTATTTACCCTCTAATCACAATCCACATAGTTCAGTTCATTTGGTTGATTTTCTACTCTAAGATTCATAACATGATTCAAATAACTCATGAAAATGAAAGGAAAAGTCTCACTTTATCACACAAGGGTTTTTGGCCAAGGGCAAGTAATAACCTTATCATTTTCTGCCACTATAATGGGGTATTTATAATATATCCCATTAAGTCTTAGGTTTCCTTATAACATTAAGTTTCCTTAAAACAATTAAGGAAATAGTGGGTAAAACCCACCTAATGGTATGGTCGGCCTAGTCGGCCTTGTGCTAGCAGAAGTGCACAACGTTAGATTTAATCAATTAATAATTTACCATTTTTTCCTTATAGTTCATACTATAAGATAAATTATAATTTTACCTCTAAAATCAAAACTATATGTTTTCCTCATTCTCGTAGAAAACTTAACTGAGTTATATTTGAACTTTAATGCGTATGACCGATTAGGTTATACAGCACACCAATAGGAGGATCTTATAACACTTATGATTTTATCTAATTCCTAATTAAATTCTTTTAGGTTTAAAACACTTTTTGAACTAATATTTAATTCAATCATCTCATGATTAAGTAACTTAAACCTTCGAGGCAAGATTAACTTCTAACAAACCATCTGTTGTGATGTAAGCATTATACCATACTACTATATCTCACTAATCCTTCATACGTCTCGAGGCAAAATCCATTTACAAAAAATGAACCTGAGAAATTCGGACTAACAAAAAACTACTCTGAATCATGGTTTAATTCAATACAACACTTGCATCCAGAATCACCAATTCAATTTCAAAATCTAAACTATAATAAAATCTAAAAAAACAAAAGTAAAAGATAAGAGATTGATACTGAGCTACCCATTCCCTGAAGAACTAGATGGTTCTTCAATCATCTTCAAAAACCATCGCCGACTGCCGCCTAGCTCTACTGCCATCGCTGCCATCTTCCTGCCATTGCAAGCCATTACCTGGTCTCTAACAGTATCCACACTATCAATAAGTCTCATGGAGAAGGAAATAAAGGAAAAAGGTGAATTAGAGATAAACTCATTTTCTCTCCCTCTTTCAATATGTGTGGCCAGACCTGATGGGATACAAACTTGTTACCGTATTATGTTCCTTTTATGTTCCTTTTACAAGGATACAAACCTTTTCACCAAGCCCAATTAGGCCTTCAAGGCCCGATTAACTTTTAAACCATTTTTTAGCTCTTGAAAGTCCGTTTTAATTCCTATTTTGGGAAAATTAAAACAAAATTTTATTATTCTAAATCAATGTCCAATTTTATCTAGTAAAATACAAACTTTAATTTAGGCCTTTCACATGGGCTCGGTTAGGCTCGTTAACACTTTAATATCCAAGTCATACTTTCTAATAAATTTATCTTGTCAATTTAATATTTTTCTAAATAATTATTTAATTTCAAATTAAATCCAAGTCATACTTTGGATATGCTAGTAGTGTGGATGTGATATACACTTAAAAAATTAAACTAATTAATGATTTTAACTCTTAAGTCAAGTTCATAATGAACAAGTCAAAGTTTCTCTAATTAGAATCTCAATAAGATCCTATCATCTTTTATGTGTGTGATTAGATATGTTCTATATTACGCCGGTAGGTGGGCACCACAAAAACTTATGAGTTTTTTCATTATTCCAGTATATGAAATGGACCTTTGACCTTGAAAAACTTTCAAGTCAAATAGTTAATATGATAATCTTCTATGATCAAATTAACTTAAACCACTACACCTAGATCAGCCTCTAACAAGGCGTATAGGCCACCTGTGTAATGAGAAGTATGAGGAACTTCAATGAAAACTAGAGATGACTATTACTGTATCAGACTGATCTTTCCATCTATTCATGGTTCCAGAAAATCGGCATAGTTTAACTATTGAACCTATTAGATTTTCTTTATGAATGATATAAAATCTTATGCAACTAGGTAATAGATTTACAGAAAAATCTTTTCATACCATACTACTTTGACTAAAGATTTTATCATTGCATAAGTTTATATTTATTAATAAAACCAGATCCTACAATATAGCGGTGATGGATCCCATCATATATCACCCAACAGACTATACATTCTCAAACACATGCCCAACAGATCGCCATATTAGTGGCCTTTAGTGAAGAGCACATATAGATGTCAAACTATAATATCTTGTATGCGAGTGTTATAGTGATCTCGGGTCTGAGCATCACAAATACCATAATCATCAACAAAACTCATTAATAGTCAATATTATTACCAAGGAGATTTCTTCAAGTGATCAGGTTTAGTGATTAAGTCTCTACTAATCACCTATATGCCTATCCCAGTATCTAAAAATACCGATAAATATGAGAACATCACTCTTTTTACAAAGATGATATCACATGCAATAGTCTCATTATCTCATCACAAAAAATCATATGAATTCTCATTATCTCATCACAAAAATCCTATGAATATGAACAATTTGGATCTTAGACTTAAGCCAACTTGGATGTCATCGATCATTATCTATATCATGATTCCAAGTGCATGTCTAGGACCCAAAAATCTGTCAAGTATGCATGCGATTTGCTATTTCCAACCTGATAATATCACGATATACTATATGATTTGCTGCAGTTAAATGTTATATATTTAATTATGTTGATGATTTATACAACTCATGATTAATTCTCATAAATATATGCCTTGATCGAGTTATACCCGATTGGCTTGACTGGTATATTACTTTATACAATTCACAAAACTCATTTTTAAATACGAAAGTGATGGATTCCTTCTTGATCACTCACAACCCTAATGTACAACATTTCAAACCCAATCGTTCACCCCGTGTTCACCCTTGGTTAGGGCTAATTGGAATGATGTCAAAATATGAAACCTACCACATAAGACACCATAGTGATCTAAAGTCTAAGGACCACCTGTAATACATTAATGTACTATATAATTCTCATTAATAGTCAATATTAATTACCGTTGAGAATTATCTAAGTGTCATGTTCAATACCTTTAGTCTTTACTAAGCACTCACATAATCATGATGATGTTCCACTAAGACCAATGGCCATGAGATCCGCCACCCCAAACACTTTAGGTGATGAACTATATGATTGTTTATCTGAATCATCAATGTCCATTCTTGAGATCCTATGACAATAAACAATTCATGTCTTTAAGGTTTTTAAGCAACTTAAGTCTCAATAGCATGATCTCCGTTGTGATCTACAAAGCGCATAACTCAAGATACTATATTTTATCATGATATATATTTATAAAATACAAGATATTAATTCCAACATAATTAATAATATGATAAATGGATGAATGTCTTTACTATTATTGAAAAAGTTAATAATATTGTTAATATATAGAAATAATATTGTATCTTATAAAATGTATACCCATCGAGTCTAATCTAATTGGTTTGATGGGTATACACTTTCAATCTCCCACTTGCACTAAAGATAATTATTTTAGAATCTAATTCTCATCTTGTTAGGAGGGTGATCTAAATTTTGTTGAAAATTCCCTTTAGATAGTTGATCCTCTATGTTGTTATTTGTATTGAATTTCTCTATATTCATGTTCACATTCCGAGTCACTATTGAATTAAGTGAAAAAAGTAGTAACATGTGTTTGAACCTTGTGGAGACCTAGATTCCTCTTGCATGTACTGTTGCATCATAATTATTGTAGTAAACTATTATGATATTATCAATATTAGGAATTGCATCAAGTCTATTTATGAATATTTCATCAAAAACACCACTTTTACTACATCCAAGGCTGTAATATATTCGGTCTTCATGGAGGATTTCAAGATCGTTTCTTGATTTGAAAATTTTCGCTCCTCCAATTTAGGTGAAACTAACCAAAAGCAAAACAAATGTACTATCATTGATATCCGATTAAAAATTACAATATCTGAGCTAAGCACTCACATAATCATCATATTATTCCACTAAGACCAATGGCCATGAGATCCGCCACCCCAAACACTTTAGGTGATGAACTATGTAATTGTCTATCCGGATCATCAATGTCCATTCTTGAAATCCTATGACAATGACCAATTCGTGTCTTTAAGCTTTAAGCAACTCGAGTCTCAATAAGCATGATCTCCATCGTGATCTACAAAGTGCATAACTCCAAAATACTAGATTTTATCATGATATGGATTTATAAAATAAAAGATATCAATTCCAACATAATTAATAATATGATAAATGGATGAATGTCTTTACTATTATTGAAAAATAATAATAATATCATTTATACTTACAAATAAGACTCTATCTTATAAAATATATACTCATTGATTCTAACCTGATTGGCTTGATGGGTATACACTTTCAATCTCCCACTTGCACTAAAGTTAATCATTTCATAATCTAATTCTTATCTTGACATGATGGTGATCTAACTTTTGCTTGAAAATCCCTTTCGATAGTTGATCCTCTATGTTGTAATTTATATCGGTTTTCTCTAAATTTATGTTCCTATTCCAAGTCACTATTGAATTAAAAGAAAAAAGCAGTAACCATGTTTGGACCTTGATGAGACTTAGGTTCCTCTTGCCTGTACTGTTGCATCATAATTATTGTAGTCGACTATTATGAGATTATTAATGTTAGGAATCGCATCAAGTCCAGTTATGAACATTTCATCCAAAACACCACTTTTACTATATCCAAGGCTGCAATATATTTGGCCTTCATGGAAAATTTCACGATCCTTTCTTAATTTAGAACTTTCCACCTCCAATATAGACAAAACTAACAAAGAACAAAACGGATTGCCTTTATCAACTAAGGACATTCTTTATAACATATCAATACTTTATCAACCTAATTGCCTTAAATCAGCTCGTGACTCTTTAGAGCATATGTTGTATCGGGTCGCATACATAGTATATAGCATATTTATGTAATATCTCTCCTTTCATATCTTAGTTAACATCTCCTAAAAGAGGCAGATATCTTGACTCATTGGCGAAAGTCATCTCTTGGAATCCTTAATGCTAAAGATCTTTAGCAATTTTACCTAGATATGTTGATTGGGTTAAGCCAAGCAATTTTTTGAATCTATCTCTATAGATCTCAGAAAACATTTTTTGACCAAATATTATGGAGGATTATTTTGACAATTACAGTTTAATAGATTGCATCATAGCTATCTCATTCTCTAATGAGTAGTATGTTATCTAGGAAAGGAATTTGTTATTATTTTTGTACTCCTACTAACCTTCATATGCACACAAGTATCACCTTCATTTTTAATAAAATCAAACAATTTGATAATTTCATTGAAACAGATGTCCCAATTATGAGATGTTTATATCAATTCATAAATGGATCCTTGCAACTTACACAACTTCTTTATGTATTTCTATGTGACAACCTCTGGTTGTATCATCAATACTTTTACTCATGGTCACCATTTGTATTAATGGTTTTTCATATTCTCTTGTCATATTTGGTAATCACAGGCAGTTGCAAGCATAATCAATATATGTATATCCTTTAGGAACAATTCCTTTAGATGCATATATTTCTCGGAGTCCGAGCTACTTATAGGCTTAAAATGTATTGTATGGCCATCATCATCTATGACCGGCCCCTTACTAGGATTTTCTACAAGAAATCTGTGTCATTTACCCTGCTAGAAAAATATGAAATCTACGAATTCATTGTGCACTCTGAGCTACTTACAGTTGTTTCTTTCGAGGATGTCTCAAATATATCAGTTCATTGAGTATAGAATTCTTAGTTTGTAATTATTTTGTAGTTCTTGAATTTCTTCAAGTTCTATCATACTCCCACTAGTTATTTCAAAAAAGAAAATTCATCTATGAGAAGGTAGTGGTTCTCATAACAAACATCTTTTGTTATAGAGTATGATGGAAACAATATCCTAACATCCCTTTAGGATATCCCACAAAATAAACTATTTCAAGCCTTGCTTCCAATCATATCTTCATATCATAACAATGACATTATTTTACCACTCCATATTTTATATGAAGTAGAAAAGAAAAGTAATTGGAGGAAATTCCTTTTCGTTCGTAGCAATAATATTCTTATGCATAACCTTGAATATATTATGGAAGATTGATCTGACTAATCAAACCAAATCTAAATAAGGTACAATACCTCCATTCGACATTCTAGGAGGTGACCATTAAGAGAGATTCTAATTCTTCTTTTAACTAAGAGAAAATTGATTATCATGTCTAAAAAACAATAGTTCACAAGTTGTTATTACTTCAGAATAAATTGGACCTAATATGTCATAAAAACAACTTTGTGAATTCTTATTTCATTAACATGATTTAAGCAATAGTGCCAAGACTTGTTTGAATCACATCAAACTTTCCTTATCTTAATATTTCAATATTGAGTAATTTTTATCTTATTAAAATTTAGAATATACACTTTAACTATTACAATAAAAGATCTCATCTAATGAGATGCTAAAAGTCTTGTTTTTTGACTTTGAAGATAAACCTTCATTGTCAAAAATATAAACAACACTTTAGGTAAAAGCAAGTATATACAATATCAACTCATTGATTTCTAAATTTATGCCAAATAGCTAGGATGAAACCGAAAATACCTAGGCTTATGTAATAACTCTTTGTTTATTTGTTGCCTTTAGGTGGATTTTGTTTTTGTTAAAGTTGTACTACTTTTGAGATCAACCATATATCACACGTATATGAAACCATATCCGGTATCTCATACCTTTCGTAGAATAATTTAGAAAAAATATTATTCTCTAACTTTGAATAATAATAAAACATCATTATGCTTCATAAGTGAGACTCGGTTAGCTTTTTCTTTTTCTCTTTCAATTCCATTGCTACTATGATGGAAACTCCTTTCCAATTTCTTTATCCCTTGCATCTTTAATGGAAATTTCAAGCTTTGTAAATACTTTACAAATCATAAAATCGAATTGAATAATTCTTAGATTACTAAGTCAAACTTAGAGATTTAATAATTTTGAAAATAAGTAATTATTAATTAACTAAGTCCCTACTTAAAATTATAACAATTGTAAAACTTGTTCCTTTCACTTTACTTCTAAATGTCAAAATATTTTTCGGCGCTTATTCTCTAATAAAGGTTTCTTTCGAACATCATTAAATGAAATGAAGTTTTAGAGATTTCGTACATGTTGATTTTAATATTTATATGATTATAAGATCTAAGGTTATCAATAATGTCAATGACATATAACTTCTCATAATACTTTTGAAGTTAGTTATTCATTAATGCAAGTACAATACATTGTATCTCATCAATTCGCTTCAATCACTTCAACCAACCGATCCTTGTTCTGTCAAGTACTTTATAGGAGTAACCAAAATATCCTAAGTGTTCAATTTTAGATAACAATAATATGTTCATCTCTGAGAATGATTCTTAGATTCCTTATGCCATTCTTCTTGAAAATTTGTTCTAACCAATTTATTCAACTTATGAATGGACTAAAACATGGTTTGTTATTGCACATTACTTGAATATAAATAAATAAACAACATATATAAATTTGTATATACTATTAACTACCAAAATTCCACTATTTTCTTATGAATTTATATTACCCTCTTATCTAAAATGAGAAAAATTTAATTTTTCTTAGTGGGAAAATAATCCAATCATTAAATATTATCACACATGTCCAAAACCAATTATAATAAGCATGAAAGGTAGCAAAGGCCTTTGCAATCATATCTCATATAATTCCTTTATTTTGCCTCTAAGAAAATGTAATCCCACGTGTCTGTAACCAATTATATTATCTTAATTAAGGTTAACCCAAAAATTATTATGAAACATAATGTATTAAACTAACTCGTGCATATGTCCATGTCCAGGTCTAGGATGATAGCACTACTCAGTCACATATCATATGCTAAGATAATAAATGCATATAATTACACCAATTATAATCCCACGTGTCTGTAGTCAACTCATAAATAATATAGGCATCACATTTATTATAATATTTGTAAGACAAGCCATAAAACAATTTTATGACCAATTTTAGCTTAATCTTATCAAAGTCAGGATTTGAAATAAGCATGGTCTCACTAATAAATACATATAAATATGTTATGCATGTACCATGTCATAGTTTTTTTATACATGGTATTTATTTGAAACATGGTGCATGTAAATTTAAACATCTAATGCATGAACATGTTAAATAATTTAACTTTCATACATTATATTATTTTATCTTTTAGTGCATGATAATCTAATTTTCAATGAAATCTTAATAAGTTTTAGACTTAATTAGATTAGATACTTAGTTATCTAATCTAATCACATTCATTGAGTATATTTTTATTAATGAAAAACACAACAAATAATTAAAACATTTTCATAAACTCTTTAAGGAAAATTTTCAAAAATATTAACTTTCTAAATTTGGAAAGTTTTCTTATTAAGAAAGTTTCCTAAAAAGGAAAGGTGCTATCTTCATAAATTTACCTAACTTAGAATTCTTTCTAAAATAGGAAAATCTTCTAAAACCGGAAATATTTCTAATTTACAAATCTTTCTAATTTATATTAGTTACACTTTGGGTAAGAACATCATCAAGTTTTTCATGTTTGGGAGTTATTCTCAATTTCCTATGAAAGTCTATAGTTAGTTAAACTAACTTGTTTTGTTCCAAGATTGAATGCGACGAAGTAGTTGTCACTTTTTTTTTAATGAGAATAAACAAAAACATTACATAAGTAACTTAGTAAATTTTATCAACTAGCAAAATAAACAATCTATTTACTTTTAGTTAAGCTCCCACTATTTTATTATAAGATATCTTTACCATTTTAAGTGAACAAGAAAAAAAACGTTTTTCTCCTAGTGAGTAAAGGACCCCCACATCGAGGATTATGGCACCACGTGTCTATAGCCAACCACAATACACATGGAAGGTAGCGAAAACATTTTCACAATTATATCACGTGTAACTTCTTTAAATGCCTCTCGAAGAATATCGTCTCATGTGTCTATAGCCAACCGTATCTTTTCGTTAAACATAACCCAAAATATATGTTGTGACATAACAACTACTCGAACTAATATTCATTATGTGTCAATAGCCAAATATAATCGGAATATTGTGATCATATGCATCTTATGTAATTAAATAACAAATAAACTCACAACTTAATTAACCATTAACAATTATATGTTTATAGCCGATTAAATGATTGATTAATATTGAAATCATTATAACTTTTGGAAGACACCATGCAATACATTCTTACATAGCTTACAAGCTTAATATTATTAAGAAAGGATTATTATTTTATGGTCTCATCATGATATCCCTCTACATACATAATCCTAATTGACTTTTCAATACAATGAGAATCTACATTGAAACACATATGCATGCATCATATCAACCATGCATGTTTACTATTGAACATTTGATCAAGCATACATGTTTATCCATCAAATACAATCAATGTCCTATTATGCTTATCATGCGTTCATCTAAACAATTTAGATTTAACCTATATCATTAACTTTTTAATCAAACAAATCATGTGTTCATATAATGATTTAGATTTAACTTGTGAACTCTTTAATCAAATAATTTATTTCCATGGATTATTGATCAAACTACCAATTCAAATACTACATTAACACTTAAAGAATATTTTTAGAGTTATAAACTTGTTCAAGTTTTGAACTCTTTCAAAATAAGAAAATTATAGTTGTTAGAAAAACTTATTCTGAATTTAAAACTCTTTCTAATCCAAGAGAATTCATTTCATAAGAACTTTTAATTCCAAGAACTCTTTCTTGAAACTGAAATCTCAATCATCATTTATTGGCATATAATTAAACATTTCACAAATATAAATTCTCTTAAAAAATTAATACTTTACAAACACTTCGTAATATTAATTTCTTAAGTCAAAAAGATTAAACTTTAAGGAGTTAATCTCATAACAATTACAAAATTAATTCGAAAAATCTGATCTCATTAATCCTAAACATTTTGGATTTATGCATATGTATGGAACATATAATATTAATTTCAACAAAATCAATAAATATAATAAATTGTAATTGACTTTCATTAATGATAGTAAATATTGTGTTGCTAATATCCTCATAGTGATAATATCACATAAGGTATTTGCCCCATCGGGTCAAATCCAATTAACTTGATGGACATACACTTTCATGATCTAGTTTGAGAGAAAACTATTTTCTCTCAAGACTTTCACTCCCTTCCTCTCTAATGTGGCCAACCAAGTATTAAGAAAACCTCAGGGTTTTCTTATGTTCCTATTATAAGGGACACACCCTCTTGGGCCAAGCCCAAGCTAAGGTTTGGTTCCCTTTTGAGCGAATGCTCGTGTTTCCCAAGTCATTTTATTTTCTAATTTTTTAAAAAATTAAAACAAGCTTTATTATTCTAAATTAATATTCAATTTAATCAGATAAAGTCTAAACTTTGATTTGGGTCTTTCCACATAGGACTGATTTATCCCGTTAACTCTTTAATGACCATCCAAACTTTCTTTTAATCCGAAAAATATTATTTTCACTTTAAATTCAATAAATCTCTATTTAATAAATTATCTAGTAAATTTAAAATTTATCAAACTAATTATTTAATTTCAATTTAAATCTAAATCATACTTTGGATGTGCTAGCTCTCCAAAAATGATTTAACTCTTTAAATTCTCTGAGAATGGGTCAAAATTTTCAAATTTAGAACTCAACCGAGACTAATCATTTGTGTGTTTGACCTACCGAATATATTCTACATTATGCCGGTAGGTGGGCCCTATAATAACTTATGGATTTTATCTATTCTAAATGACTGGACAATTTGGACCTTAAAACACCTTTAAGTTAAATAGTTAATATGATCATCTTTTGTGATCAATTAACTTAAACCACCAGACTCACATTGGCCTCTAGCAAGGCATATGGATCACTTGTGTAATAAGAAGTCTTAGGAACCTTTATAAGAACCGTATATGACTATTACTGTATCAGATTGATCTTCCATCAATTAATGGTCAAGATAGTCCTAAACCTTGATTTAACTGTTAAAACATAATATACTAACCTTATGAATTAAAAGGAATGGTAAGCATTACTCATTTTAAAGTATATAATTGTTCAATGACGTGAGTATCTAATAATCATCTACATATCTATCCCAGAATACTCTAATATTGATGCTCATGGGAACATCATTGTTCTTTCAGAGATTATATCGCATGTAATAGTCTCCCTATATTGTTATTATTACATCATGATCATTCTATGAATATGAACAATTTGAGTCATAGACTTAAGCTAACTTGAATCTAATTAAGCATGATCTCAATCATGATTCCCAGTACATGTCTATGACTCCAGAATCTGTCAAGTATGACATGCAATTAATCGAGCATGCAATTTACTATTTCCAACCTAATAACATCATAACAAATTACAAATCATAGTAAAGTTATTTTTTTGGTTAACTCTTTGTTATTTGTAAATAATATACTAAATTATAAGTCTTCACAAATAATAAAATTGGAAAAGAAATCACAAGGTTTTAGGGTAATACTACTTTAGGTTCATCTGTTTTACCAGAACGTAATTAATTATGAGTTATTAAATAAACGCATAAATGTGCTACTTTCGTATTATAAAACTTTCTTATTATGTCATAAAACTATTTTATTGAACTATAAAACTTATTTATTCTATCACGGGATTTGTTTTGCCCAAAAATGAAAAAAATCATTTTTAATCGGGCTCAGGCCAAGCCAGGAGTTTTGAGGCCCGGCTCGAATAAAAATGGGCCAAGTCCGACCGACCTAAACAGGCTCGAGGCAAATCCAGGCCGGGTCGAATTGCCACCACTAAAAAGCAACAATTTAAGATAAATGTTCTCAAGGCAATTAAATAAATATATTTTACTCTAAGAAGTAGAAGACAAATAAAAAACAAAAGGGAGAGGGCTCGAACTCGAGCCTCAACGCTTAAAAGATCTTTGGGGAAGTGTCTTGGCCCGAGGTGCCGAGTTGTTTTATTTAACCAAGGTTTTCACCAAATTAATATATATCCTATAATATATATACATTTTTTTTTAGTACTTTCATTTAAGGCTACCCAACCAAGGGGTTGCCTAGACTGGGCTAGGCTGGGGATGGTTCCACCATTGCACATTGGCAACACAACAAAACAATATTATCTCTATAACGAGCTTAATGAAAGTATATGTCCATCAAGTCAATCGGATTTTGATCAAATAGAGCAAATAATTTATATAATATTATTTTTATGCAGATATTAGCAAGACATTACTTATTATTATTAATGAAAGTCAGTTACTATTTATTATGTTTATTAATTTTGTTGGAATTAATATTATATGTTGTATATATGCATATCATGATAAAGTCTAGTATATTGAGTTATGCAGTCTAGAGACTATGATATATATTATGTTAATAGAGACTCGAGTCGCTAAAAACTCTAAAGATACAAATGGTTCATTTTCATAGGATTTTGAGAATGAACATCATTGATCCAGATAGATAATCATTTAGTTCATCAATTATTATTAGGGTGGTCGATCTTACAACTAGTGGTGTTAGTATAACACCATGATGATTGCGTGAATGCTTAGTAGGGATTAAACGTGCTTAATGTGATATGTAGATAATTCTCAATGGTAATTAATATTGATTGTTTATGAGAATTATCTAGTAACTATTTTACATGTGATCCTCCGACCTGAGACACCATGGTTTTCTTGAGTACGAGACTTCATACTTTGACATCATTCCTATTAGCCCTAACCATGGGTAAACTGTCGAGTATGAAGTATTGTGCGAGAATGATTATGAGTGGTTAAGAAGGAATTCATCACTTTTGTATTTGGAATCAGGTTCTATGGATTATATATTTTATTGAATAAGAAATCTTTGCAAAAGATTATGATTTGAAAGGAATTTCTATAAATTCATTGTCCATATGATTTGTCTATTAGAGTTTAATAGTTTAATCATGCCTTAGGATAAATCAGAACGTTAGCGCAATAGAAAGATTGTTATATATGATGGTCACAAATAGGTTCATTCAAGAGTTGGTACTTTTTATTTGTTGAGTAGTTTTACATTTTACTATAAATCAATCTTGATTTAGAGGTTTTAAAGTTATTTAATCATGAGATAATTAAGTTAATTATTTAATTTAAAATATTATTTTAAATTAAACGAATTTAATTTGGAATTAAATAAAATCATGAAGGTGTTTATGAAATCCTTCAGCCGACACGATGTAGAACCTAATCGGTCACGTAGCTAAGGTTCATTGTAGTTAATATTTAAAGTTTCATCTGAGAAAAAAGAAAATCGAGCAAAACTATTTTAGGGGTAAAATGATAATTTGACTATAAGAGTAAAATAGTAATTATTAATTTGTTAATTTAATATCATAAAATTCTACTAACATAATTAAGTATGATATTAATTTAATTAGAAATTAATGAGTTATGTAGAAACTTTTATTTATTGAGTTAATGAGCATAATTATTAATTAGATTTTTGTATGCCAAATGAATCTTTTGATTAATTAAGTATCTATGGTTTATATTAATTATAGTGGTCGACAAGATGAGTTTGATCAAATTTTATTTTTTAGATATTTGCCAACTGAACTTGGATAAAATTACGAGGCTATGAGATGATATTAAATATAGAATGGACCCAAAGTCTCATACCGTTTCGAACAACAGTTCAAGGACAAAACTTTGAGATCCACACATGCCAATAATTGGATCAGAAACCAAAACCCCAAGGCCCAACCTTGACCAAATTAACAATACGCCATGTCGGTTTTAAATTGGCGAGATGTCGACCAGAGTTCTGCGTCTATTCAACGGAAAATGATAACGATTACGACATAACTTCTATATATCTATAAACGCTGACACCCAAATTCCAAACTTGGAAGATTCATAGCTTTTTCCAATCTGTCAGCTCTGCTAATGGGCAAGAGGCGAAGCACAACACCACTCCTCTTCTTCCTACTTGCTCTTTTATTTTCTGGGATCGTTGCTTCTGTCTTCGCTAATCAACCTTCTTTTTCCTCTGCCTCCCACCATCATCATCATAACCGTTCTTACTCTAATGAGGTACTTTTACAATGGACTTTCTGGGCTTTTGATTCTGGTTTATATACTTTCTGTGTTCTTGATTTGTCGACAGTTTAGTTCATTCCAATTGTCAGTACTAATTAGCTGGGTATACTTTTCTGGGATTTTGATTGAACTGAATAACTCAGAGAATTATGATCTGCTTGGTTTATGAGAAAGTTCAGGATCAAGGAAGTAATATGTTTCCAACTAACATACTCTTTTTTATTATTTTTATTTGCTGATTTAGGTTAGGTTTCATGTAGTTATGAGCAGAAAAGCTATGTAAATCTCATGTCAGCAGATTCACAATTGAGTTCTATAATTCTCTAGTGATATAACATTTTCTAGTCATCAGGTCAATGCAAGAAAGTTTGAGATTGCCCATGATTTGTTTTGGAAAGATGGTCAACCTTTCCAGATTATTGGAGGCGATTTGCATTATTTCCGAATTCTTCCTCAGGTATATCTTCCCGAATCTTTCTCCTATGTAATTCTGCTAATATTTTGATTTTACTCTTGTTTCTTAGATTTTCTTATTAATGCTCAAAGTAAAAATCAAATTTAGGAGTCAATTTCTTAATGAAATTTTGAATATGAAAATCAGTTTATGTGGTATTTTTACAACTGCAGTATTGGGAAGATAGACTGCTCAGAGCAAAGGCATTGGGTTTAAACACCATTCAGACTTATGTTCCATGGAATCTACATGAACCGAAACCTGGAAATTTTGTCTTTAGTGGTATTGCAGATGTAGTATCGTTTCTTAAACTCAGCCAGAAGCTTGGTTTCCTTGTCATGCTCCGAGCTGGGCCTTATATTTGTGCCGGCAAGTTTGCAAGTTCTTAATCGCTCAATGTCTAAACTTTGTTAGTTATCCATCTTCGCTGAATTTGATTTATTTACTATTTCATCGTTTCAATTTACTTGCTTTTTTATAATTGGGATTTTTTTCATCATTATCTAATCTGATTAAATATTTATATGGTTCATAATATGATGTGATCATATTGCCTTTCTTTGACTCTTGACCCTTTTAAATATATATATATATTTTTTTTTTTCCTTATGACGTGAGCTTTTTATACACAAAATGTTCTTGGGTCTTGCCTTTTACCAGCATATATTTCCCATGCTTCAAAGATATATATAATTACGATGATCATTTACTGCAAGTGTTGACAAGATCTTTTTTCGAGCAGAGTGGGATTTGGGTGGTTTTCCTGCTTGGCTACTTGCTAAAGAGCCAGCTCTCAGACTAAGATCATCAGACCCAGCTTACCTTCAATTGGTAAGTGTTTAAGTCATAGTGGATCAAATTGTGAGCATAACATTTTGTATACTAGTCTTGTGGATGCAATATATAACTAATTTCCATTCATTTATTCAATAGCTAAGGATGAAAGTCTTAATGAGGATTAAACTAGCAAGTTCATCTTTTTCTGGATGCTTCTTGTCTCTTTTTTTTTCCTTTTCTTTTGCCCCCCCCAAGCTGTTTTACTTGCATTTATCTTTGAATTGTGTTGATTTTTTTTTTCTTGGACCTACTTTTCTGTCCTTATGAACATGACCTGGTAAAAGAAAAAGTTTAAAGCAGTTTTAGATGCTTTATTACACTCTACATTTAAACTTAGGCCCATTGTTTTCAGTGGTACTAGACTGCTAAAAGAAAGATTGCAAAAATTTGTATTCGATATTGTATGCTTCCATAATGGTTCTTCGTACCTTTTTTTCCGCTCTAAAGGTTGAGGTAGAATATTAATTTTAAGCATTCTCTTCTCTAACTAATTCATTTTCTCTAAAGCTTGTTCAGTCTAGTATCTTTAGTGTTCTTTCTATAACTTCATTTTTTGTGACTTTGAATGTATCAGCTCTTGAATCAATATATTGTAGAATATTCGGATTAACTTAGGAATTTTCTTTTCTTTTCTTTTTCTTTTTTTGGTAAATTGTTTCAAGGTTGAAAGATGGTGGGGAACATTACTTCCACTCATAGCTCCCCTTCTTTATAGCAATGGAGGTCCTATTATAATGGTTCAGGTACATTAAGTTGTAATCTTTTGCATAAAGCTTCTCCAGAAAAGTGCTGTGTAGAAAATGTAACCGGGAATTATTATTTCTACACTCTCCTATGTGATAGTTCAGTGGATCTCATACAAATTACTAGTTCTTTCAATTTGTAATTGTCTTATCATTTTGTTGTCAGGCTATGTGGAGGAAAAGAAGAGAAAATTGTTTATTAACCCATGATATAGAAGTCACTTTTTGCACTAAGAAACACAGTTATTTCAAGTACTTAATCTTCATTTCATTTGCACTATTTTGATGACTCACTCTTGATTGTTAACCCATGATATAGAAGTGTCACTTTTTGAGGGGATGAGGTCATATTTTGATCATTCTAATTCGGAACTTTTCCTCCATGAATGCAAATATTTCTTAACTTAAATACCCAATTTTATTTTTGAATTCAGGTTATCAGTTCTAGTAAAACTTAACTAAGAGAAGATTGTCTTGACAGGTTGAAAATGAATTCGGTTCATATGGAGATGACCAAGCTTATCTTCATCACTTAGTCAAGTTGGCAAGAGGTCATCTTGGCAATGCTGTAACTTTGTAAGAGTTCCAACTCCTCACGCATATTTTTATTATTCATATGAAGCTGCTTTGCTGCCCCTCTTGTATTGGCAAATAGCATCTATGGTGTAAAAAAAATTTTGGGCCAAAACGGTAAATAATCATTTGCTTTTTTCCTTTCTTCCTTTCTTCCTAATTTCCAATTGAAACTCCAGTTTCATGAATACCCATCCAAATTGTCTCTCAATCATTCTAAACAGATGCTTTTACCAAAAGCACATTCAGCATAATCATGACTCTTACCTTAAATATTAATCCTTATCTTGGGCTTGGTTTCAATGCTTTTCCCAGATATACTACAGATGGAGGTCTTAGGGAAACTCTTGAGAAAGGAACTATTCGTGGAGATTCTGTTTTTTCAGGTTAATTTTCATATCACTTTCATATAATAACTTTTCAAGTAATTGAAAAAGAAAAAATTTGGTCCTATACTTGTTTGTTGCTTCTGGTTTACCCCATTACTAGCTTCTGGTTTAGCCAACTACCCATAATTAGATCAGTCCAACATGTAGCCGTTGGTGTATAATCCACGTTTATTTTCAATATATGTAGCTGTTGACTTTTCCACGGGAGATAATCCTTTGCCCATCTTTAAGTTACAAAAGGAGTTCAATGCACCTGGAAAATCACCCCCTCTTTCTGCGTAAGTGCCTTATTATCTGTATTAATCATGGATTAGCTTCTAATTAAGGATATTCTTTTGGTACAGGGAGTTTTACACTGGTTGGCTTACACACTGGAGAGAGAGAGCTGCAAAAACTGATGCTGATCTTACAGCAACTGCATTGAGAGACATTTTGTCAAGGAATTGGTCTGCTGTGCTTTATGTATGGTTCTGAATACTTTTTATTGTTCAGAGTTTTCTTTTGGGAACTACATTAAACTAGATTATTTTATTATTTTCTTAAGATGGCACATGGTGGCACAAACTTTGGATTTTACAGTGGAGCTAATACTGGTTCTACTGAGTCCGATTACAAGCCTGATCTTACTTCATATGATTATGTAAGGAAGATGTTTTTACTATTTATTCTGCTAACCTTCATTTTTAATTTGTCGTCGTACCATTTATAAACAATTAAATGACCTCTATGATCAGGATGCACCGATAAAAGAATCTGGTGATACTGATAATGCAAAATTCAAAGGTATCATTTTTCACTTTTCTCTGTTATGTGGATGCCCCAACGTTCACTCTGTTCTGGGTTTATAATTCTCTTAATGTTTATGGTTTTCTTTGTCTTTTATGTGAATGCCAACTTCTTGTCCTCTTTCAGGAATTCGAGGAGTTATACAGCAGCACAAGGGAGAGTCCCTTGTTTCAGTTCCACCTAACAATGAGAAGATTGGATATGGACCTATTCACTTGCAAAATACTGCGTCTTTGTTTGATTCGCTCCATTTGTTAGATTCAGTTGATGTGTCTGAATCTGAAAATCCAATGTCAATGGAATCTATAGGTCAGGTGTGTAAGGGATCTTTATTCTTATAATTTCCACTTGACATGAACTACTCAAGATATTTGAATGATATATATATTTGAATGATATATATATATATACATATATAGGGATAGATTCTATAGACAATTTCTTACACACTTTATTTAATTGGATTAAAACTAATATAATGGTCAATATTTACTTGTAATTATTGAATGTTGAAATATTGACCATTAGATCAATTTTAATCCAACGGAATAAAAAATATGTAAAATAGTATGTAAAATGTGTGTCCATAGAAGAACCCATCCCATATATATATATTTATATATAGTTAGTCATAGTTGAATGTCTTCTTTGTCAGATGTTTGGCTTCTTGTTATATGAGTCCAAGTATGCAGCTAAGGATGGAAAAGATGGAAGCATTCTTTCCGTATCAAAGGTGTGACTCCTTTTCATATGGGCTAGCGTTAGGCATTTACATCTCTGCTAATATATTATATTCATAGACGTATACAGTATAACGAAATCTAGCATAAATCAGGATATCCACATCATATTCGCTCTTTTACAATTGATATTGTGATAGGCTCAACACCTTTTCGGGTCGGGCAGTTTCAAAAGTTCCCGACCAAGCACCGGCTAGTTATTGTCCTAGGCAATAACAGCCCGACACCAAGAGCTTAACTGCCCAACCTGAATCACTATCTTTCGTTCAGGTCGGGCGGTCGCGTTTTAAATCCTTTTTCCTACCTTTGTTTTTTTTTTGGAAATTCCAAATGCAGTTTGTTATCTAGGTAATTAACGAACCAACAAAACTACTTGTTACAAATAACATCTTGTTGTTGCATCGAAACATAGAAATGATCACACCTACCAAGAAAAAATATTTTGTTTTGGAAACATGTTTGAAATTAATTCCATAATTAATTAGTTATGTAATTAAGCAGTGACTTTACTAACCATAATTCCTTGATATTCTAAAATAATTGATTGGATAGTTAATTGACTAATTGGAAATTGGCTATGAAATTAATTTCATAATTAGTTTTTTTTGTCTTGACCAAAATAATTAGTTGACTAATTGGAAATTGGCTATGAAATTAATTCCATAATCGGCTAGATACTAAACGGAATTTCCAAACAAAAGAAAAAAAAAAGGGAAGAGAAAAAACGGTTTAAAGGGATTGCCTGGCAGTAACTGCCTGGTGTTGTGTTGGACTGTTTTGAAACCTCCTCTAAACCGCCCTTCATGAACCTGTGTTCGGCCCTAGTTTTCTCCTTTATATTGAGATATTCCCTCACTTTTCCAGCTAAGACAATGTGTGTGCTGCATCTTATATCAGCATTGGTATAACCATATACGTTTTTCTGAACAATTACTGGTCTAAACTGAAAAAGCTTTATGTAAAAATCTCACGAGTTGCAGGTGCATGACAGAGCTCAAGTGTTCATATCATGTTCCTCTGAAGATGATGGCACAAGACCAAATTATGTCGGTACAATTGAAAGACAGTCAAATCAGCCTATTCGTCTGCCTCATACATGTCCCTCAAACATCAGTTTATACATTTTGGTACTTATATTTTACTCAACTTTTAATTTTGGGATTATTATAATTATTGTTGTTGTTATTATAATAATTATCATTATTATTCTCTTTTTTGTCGTTTTTTGTTAGGTTGAGAATATGGGTCGTGTGAATTACGGGCCCTACATGTTTGACAGAAAGGTAAATTTACTCCCAATCATTTGTCTTTCCGTAGTTCATACCAACTATAAGAACCTATTACTCCAAATTTCTGTAGGGTATCCTTTCACAAGTTTATCTAGATGGAAGAATTCTGAAAGGATGGAAAATGATCTCACTTCCCTTTGACAATCTGAGCAAGATGCTAAAAGCCAATCCCATTGTTCAAGTTGCATATCCTGGATCGATCAATATATCTGCCCGCAAAATATTATACAAGTCAGGTAAGCTAGAGGAAATTGTGGGCCCATTTTCAACTCTCTCACTTCGGTTACACACACCTAATGGAGAAGATACTTTCTCTGGTTCTCTATTATCAATTTCCTGTTTCATTTACAGAATCACTAACAGTTTTTATTCTTTTTTTTCCTTTTTTTTTAATCATGGAGAAAATGGATCCTCCAAAGAACCAACCTTCTACATGGGTCGGTTTTTTGTTGAAGATGCGAACTGCTTGAAGGACACGTTCTTATCGTTTGTTGGTTGGAGTAAAGGGATTGCTTTTGTTAATGAATTTAATCTTGGAAGGTTTTGGCCGGTAATCATCAGTTTAAAGGAAAAAAAAATTATTTATGCTACTTAATTAAAATATCTCTGAGATAACTGTATGCTTCTTTTTATTTTATTTTATTTAACTTTGCAGTCGGTTGGACCGCAATGCACCCTTTATGTCCCTGCTCCTATACTGAAGCATGGAGAAAACAGAGTGGTATGGCATGCCAAGCTCTCTCACTTACTCTAATATATAGTGTTTGAGACTGGGGTTTCGGTTAAGTTCAGTATGAAAACTGGGGGTTCAAGCCTTGAAACAAATAGACTTGTTCATTAGTGTTAAACAAAACGGACATAAGCGGAAGAAGAAATATCTCATGTAATGAAAAAATCACCACGCAACTTAACAAGTCAATGCATGATTAAACTTTTATGAAACAATTCTATATGCCTTAGTAGAATGTGTTTAAAACGATTTGACTATACAGGTAATACTTGAGTTGGAATCTCCGAACTCCAAGCTTGTGGTAAACTCTGTCGATCAGCCGGACTTCTCTTGTGGTTCCAGCCTATCTAACTCATAAGCTCTAGGCTCACCATTTTACGTGGAAGGAGGATTTTGCATTTCCTTTGGAGCTTAACTTCATCTCTGATTTTCAAAATTATCTAGAGATATTTCCGTGCATGGTCTTCGATGGAGATGGAGCATATGCTAGCAGAAGAAGATAAAAAGCAGACTTTGTACTTTGTATCATTTTGTTGTTGTCTGTGTATTAATAATAGCAAGAGCCTTGATGTGCATATTAAAGACATTTGAAAATATAGTTGTATATTATTGTATTATATCTTCTGTTCATCTGAAGGGATCCACCACCACTATTGTATTCCAAGACCGAATGTGTCTGCACAAATCAAACAAGGAATCATCAATGTGACGGCCGGCGTACCTTCTCTAATAATCAAGTTAATTAGAGTTCTTTTAGGAGATTTGGAGAGGCGGGGTTAAGAATTGTGTACATGTTTCTTAGGTTTAGCTCTCCTTTTCTAGGTAATATTTTTGGACAAAACCCTAGTTACTCTTTATCTACTGGGTTATGATCGGGCTTCACCCGTTGGTCACATGGGGCACATCCAATTTGGCGTCATAGCCTTAGCAAGGGAGTAAGCTCTCGAGGACGATGACTAAGATCTTTGTCAGTTCTATCCATTCTTTGATTAACTATTTCTGAATGGTGCTCTATCATAGATCAACCAACTCATGGTGTTACTTTCCATAATTTGTCTAGTCTCAGAAACCATCCAGTGCATTTGCTTCATTGAAGTTGGCCTAGCCTCAAACCCTGTCAACACGGTCGACCTTAGATAGGCTCTCATGCACAAAATCCCCTCGAATGAGCTCAGCTCTAGACGAGGTTAAGGCTCGGGTTGCTCTCCACCTAGTAGTTAGCCCCTTGTCATCTGATATGAGATGATGAGCACTAGATGACACATGAATCGCCAATTGGCCCCTGCGAGCATCCGGAGGTTGACGCTAACTCCCCACCATAACCCCACCAATCATTAGGGTTCTCCTAAGGGCTAGTGCCCGAAAGCACACCCACGTCTTTTGACTAGCTATGACATTCCTCATGTCATGAACTTGCGGGTTCTGATGCTGAGAAGAGAATCCCACAGGTGGGGAAGAGCGATTCATCTGAAAATGTTATATATCTTAACTCCCCTTCATCCATTCCTTCATGCTCTCCTTTATTCTTGCAATTTCCACCAAGGCAACTGATGTTAAATGCTTGGAGGATGATACTGGGGTTGTACATATTCTTCTAGGAAGAGACCCAACATCAGCCTTCCATTTCATTTCCTTCTTTAGTCAGCCTCAACTGGGGTATCCATAGCTGGTACTATACCTCAACTCCCAAAAGGTGTTCTTTGGTGGGTTTTCCCAAGTTCAACAAGCACAGGAAAGAAATATGTTTTGTGTGACTTCTGCTTGGCAATGCCTTCTCTAGTCTTACAAGCTCCCCCTATCCTTTCAACAATCTTATAAGGACTTCCCTTCTATCTATATTTGTATCAAGTAGAAGATTTATCCCTTACAACTTGTTTCTCATAGGTTCCCCAAATCTCTTCTTTGACTTATCTGGTGAGGATGAACTCACTAAAAGGGCCATCATGGCAAGATCAGATGAGGACCGATATTGAGGGACTGTGCTTACTTGCTCCTGTCTTGTTGCTTGTAGGCTTATTAATAGGGAACCCCCTCTAGAGATTTGTTCCCTCAGAGGGCTCCCCAACACAGCTGAGGCTGTTGGTGGAACTGAGTGTTTTATGCACTAGCTAGTTTAAGACATTACGTTTTATAAGAATGTTTGGGTTAAGCTTAATTAAGACAACATAATTAGCTACGGACACGTGAGGTTATGTTTTCCTAGAGGCAAGATAAAGGAATTATATGAGATGTAATTACAAAGGCATTTGCTACCTTTCATACTTATTATTGGCTATAGACACGTGTGATTATAATATTTAATGATTGGATCCTCTTTCTACTAAGAAAAATTAAAATTTTATCATTTTATATAAGATGATAATATAAATTTGTAAGAAGATAGTGGGAAATACCAAAATCATTAAGACCTTTGATTTTGGTAGTTAAATTTGTAAGCAAATTTATGTATGTTATTTTTATCTTTATATTCATGTAATTCACATAAACGAACCATGTTTAAAGTCCATTCACAAGTAGAATAAATTGGTTAGACCAATTTTTCAAAAAGAATGATATTAGAAATCTAAGAATCATTCATAAAGATGAATATATTATTGTTATTCTGAATTGAACATTTAGGATGTTTTGGTTACTTCTAAAGAGTACTTGGTGTGAAAAGGATCACTTGGTTGAAGTGATTGAAGGTAATTGATGAGATACAATGCATTATACTTGTATTAATGAATAACTAGTTTCAAAATTATTATGAGAAGTTACATGTTGAGATTATTGATAACATTAAATTTGTTAATGGTATAAATATTCAAAAAGACATTAGGAAATCTTTTCATCTTTGTTTCACTTAATGATGTCTGAAATGCACATTTGTTAGAGAACAAGTGTTGAAAAGTATTTTGACATTAGAAGTGAAGTGAAAGGAAAAAGTTTTACAATTGTTAAATTCTAAGTAGTGATTTAGTTAATTAACAATTACTTATTTTTTAAATTATTAAATATCTAAGTTTGACTTAGTAATCTAATAATTATTCAATTCAATTTCATAATTTGTAAAATAGTTACAAAGCTTGAAAATTCCATTAAGATGGAAGGGATAAAGAAATTAGAAACTAGTTTCCACCATGGTAGCATAGGAAATTGGAAGACAAAAATAAAAAGGCTAACCAAGTCTCCCTTATGATACATATTGATGTTTCATTATTGTTCAAAGTGTAAAGGTAATCTTTCTCTTAAATTATTCTATGAAATGTATGAGATACTAGATGTTATTTCATATATGTATGATATATGATTAATCTTAAAATAAGTACAATGTTAAGAAAGACGAAATGCACCATAAGGTAACAAATAAACAAAGAGTTGCTATATTAGCCTTAGTAATTTCAATTTTATCCTAACTATTTGGCATAAATTTAGAGATCAGTGAGTTTATGTTTTTCATACTTACTTTTACTTAAGGTGTTGTTTCTATTTTGATAATGAAGTTTTATTTTCAAGGTCAAAAAATAATACTTTTAGCATCTCATTAGATTAGATTTTTTATGGTGAACTTTAAAAAGTATATTCTAAATTTTAATATGATAAAACTTATCTTAATATAAAATAAATTAAGAGAAGCAAAGTTTGATATTATTCAAATAAATCGTGGCACTGTCGATTAAATAATATCAGTAGAATAATAATTCACAAAGTTGCTTTCAATTAATAATAACCTGTGAACTATCATTTAATAGACATCGTAATCAATTTTCTTTCTATTGAAAATAAGAATCTGATTCTGTCTTAAGGCTTGAGAAGATGTTGCGAGTTTAAAGCCAAAGCATCTGCCTCGACATTCTCCTCCCGTGGGGTGTACAGTATTTCATAATTTCAACTTTTACTATTTATTTTACAATTATTAAGAAATTAAAGAACCCTATGCCAATAAAACCTAGGAAGGTTAATTTTTTTTTTTTTAAATGTCTTTGCGAGCTTTTTATCCAGAACATTCATATAATATTATATAATATTTAATAAGAATTAAAAACCATAAAAATACATCATATATATATATATATATATATATATATATATATATATTAACATAAAATATAAATTAATAATTATTATATATTTCTTAAAAAAAAATTGAACAATCGACTACGTATTAATTTTAAATTTCCTATAACATACCATACATACTCATATTTCACAACACTTACTAAAATGTCCTCTAACAAATTACCAAACCACTTGACGCATTAAAACACAAATCAAATAATTACTATTTAATTACTATTATATTGATAATATAATTATTTTTATATACTTCCGTGGGTTGAAAAACTAGTGTATATATATATATTTCCTTGATTCCTGGAATCTCCTCAAACTTGTGAACAAACTTAGTAGTGAAGATTATCACACCTAATTGAGTTCAATATAATGATAATCCAAAACAAATTAACATGTAAAAACGCCACTTTTTGCTTCATCATAAATAAGATAAATTTAGGTTTATCTACATTCTGTTACTATACATCATAATTTTAGAGAGAGAATGATGCAATAGTCAAAATGTACAATGATCTCTCAAAACTTGCCTAGCAAGATCAGTAGCTCCACTATTTCTATAGATCAGATGTAGATTGTAAGCTGCTTCTCTGCGAAGATCACAATAACCCAGATTCTTACCCGGTTGACTGTCTTCATTCTCACCAGCAAGCTTGGGGATTGGCTGATCCTTCTCGTAAATTGCAAGTGCCTTCTGATAATATGAAACTGCTAGAGTCACCATTCCAACA
Organism: Coriaria nepalensis; assembly: GCA_027186245.1. Taxonomy (NCBI): domain Eukaryota; kingdom Viridiplantae; phylum Streptophyta; class Magnoliopsida; order Cucurbitales; family Coriariaceae; genus Coriaria; species Coriaria nepalensis. The sequence continues at coordinate 7,563,528 of CP114484.1, read as the reverse complement.
TGATGATATGCCCGTGCCATGTTATATAAAGCTTCCTGTATATATGGTGCATTTGCTTCAGAGTTTTAAACAAGCATTTTGAAACTTCATTTTGATTTCTTGAAAGGTAAGACTGAATTTCATTTAGATGAGAGAATAAGGCCTCCATTTTCCGTTTCACCCAAATGACTATTCATAAAAAGTATTACTTTTTACTTGCACTTTTTAAAATCTACTCTTAATTTTCAGACTAACCTAAAAAAGCTATTTCTCCTGAACGCCATTTTAATACGTCCTTCCAAATGGACCCTAAAGCTAATTGAGGTTTTTCAAATGAAAAGACTTTTACGCCTTAACTTGCAAACCAATGAACCCTATAACCCATAAGCAAAATTACATCTACAATGGCTGGCATATGAACCAAGTGATCATTACTACTTTATCTTCGATTGATCCTATGAGCACACCACTAACTTCCAGAGGGAAAAAAGAACAAGAAATATATGTAACAAACCTGACTGTTATCACAAAGCCGCAAATTGTTGTAGAGGAATGCTAATCCTTGTGCAAGACACTGATGCTTGTTTTGAAGGCGGAATCCAAGTGCCAGGTTGATCAAGGCAGTTCCTGGGATAGATATTAAGAAAAAAGAAAAGATCAGCAGCAATGTTATACGCAATTTGGGTTTATATGCAAATGTCATAAGCAAAATTAGAAAGGAAAAAATGAAAAGATCATACCAACACACAGATTAATCAAGGGATTATTCGGGGAAAGTTTATAAGCTTCAAGATATTTCCTTGCAGCATCTTGATGGTGACTGATCGTGGTAAACTGATGACCAGCAATGACAACAGGTGGCACACATTCTTTGAAATTGGCCTGCATACTGTTTATTAGCTTACAATGCCTTGAATCACGGTTCTTCATTCTGAAATAGAGTTGAACATCAAAATTTGTTAACCAAGTTTTAAAAGATGCTTCATCTTTCCATCTTCAAAGTGTTTAGCTGGTCAGAGAAATGGTGTTGGAGTACACAAAAGTCCTTCAAGTACACATACAAAAATGAAGGTTTTTGATACCTTAAAGTTACTTTGTAATAGCAGTTCCAAGCAGCAAGGCTGTAGAGATGCTGCTTAACAATGTATTTGACATAGTTAAATCCGTGCTTAGTATCTGTTGTGGCAAATGCTAACTCTGTAACACCAGACGATAAAGGAAAATATTCTGATTCAGCAATGCAAACATCTACATATATTCCTTATTTTTAGTATAGCATACCATCTTATAATCAATGTCATTCTTCCATCGCGGAAAGGTGATGAGCACTTTTGCAAGAAGGTCTTGGGTTATTCTAACTTTATCCTTTATTACTGAGTGGAAATAAATAATACAGAATAAGGCAAGACTTACGAGCTCCAAGAAGTTGTAGTTCTTCCTTTTTCTCCAGGGAGAGCACCTTAAAAGCTGATCTCAAAGTGAGACTAATAAGCTCCAGAGCTTCGGGGTATCTTTTCAAAGAAGCCAATGCCTTGCACAGCTACAGAAACATAAGAAAAACATCACCTTTCTTTCTTTCTTTTTTCTTTTTTTTCATTTTTTAAGATCGAGGGAATAAGAGATAGATCTCTAGTCTTGCTTCTATTCGACTCTCCTAGGAAAGAATCCTCTCTTATGGTTAGTTTTTAAATTTTCAGTTATCACGACATTATAAATCATACATGGTAATCATATTTTACAATATGAATCCCAACATACATGTAGATGGGAATAGAATAAAATTTGTATTAAGCAAAAGAAATGGTACTAACATCTGCAATAAGAAGAAGATTCTCTTCGCCTTTAAGAAGATCAGGCAACGGAGGTTCTCTATATACTCGAGGCTGAAAATCACATTAACAGAAAACCTTAGAAAGAAATCTCAATTGATATCCAAGTTGACACACATGATACCAAAAGAAGAAAGAAAATGGAAAAATATAACATGCAGCTTACCCGAGTGTCGTTATCTGAATTATCATCATGCCAATCAACTCCGGCAGCTTTTCTTTCCTCATTTAGTTTTTCCCTTTTTTGCAGCAGCTTCAACGCTCTGGAAGCTCTCGACCTAATATTAATCAAAGGTTACTAATAGGTTGCATCTTACCAAGATTTAAATGGCTATTTATGAGAATAAATGTGCACATGGCGAATATGTAGAAATAATGAACAGAGTAATCTAGTAAGCATTGTCGAATCAGAAGTCTATACCAAAATACTGATGGAAAATTCAAATGAATCGGCGCAATGTAGAAAAAAGTTGGAGAAGCAGTTACATTTTCCTTTTATCTCGCATGCCATGACACTTGGTGATAGTGATTATATAGTGATTAAGAGACATTGATAAGAGCTAATAGAAAATTTAGTCATCTTGATAAGTAGACATCTGACAGTCAGCCACTGTTGAGCAATTGTAATCTTAAAAATGGTGAAGACAATATTTTACAAACATAACACATCAGAGAAAGGTCTAGACTACAAAGATATAACGCTTAAGATACATCATCGGTGCTTACCGTTCTGCTTTGGGAGCTAGAGGTCTCAATCCACGAAACAAATTTCCAGTTCCACGACCATCAAGAACTTTGACTCTTTCAAGCAGAACTCTTGTTGGGAGCTTCTTTTTTGCTTTGAACTAAATTCACAACCAGTTGTCAAAGAAACAAAAAAGCTATTAAATCAACATCGAAATTGGAAGGACTGTGCACTTTGAAATATCAAAAGGCGAAGGAGTAAACAAATCGCATTATAGGGAAATGGAGTCGAGAATATCTTCATCTAAATAGAGATATCAAAAGACAATATTAAAAGTAAATGACATGAATCAGTTATAGAACTTACATTTTAAATATGCTACTATTTTTGTTGATAGTGAAATGCATAATGTTGAACTGAGATTTGGCAAAATGAGAGATTTAACAACGAACATTGTGAGCACTGGATTGGTAATATAGTGCTTACCAATCCAGTGCTTGTTTTAGATACTTTACTTTAGTTTAAGTAGCATCATAGGCCTATCATACTACACAAGTGGATTTATTGGACCTCTTATGTATGTAGTATATTCCTGGAGTTATTACTTATTAGTTAGCAAATATCCTGTAATATTGTGTAGTGGGATTTTGGTAACTAATTACTCAATCTGATTAAACAACCTGATTTTATGGGATATTTTGCTCCTATAAATCAAGATTTTATCACGGTAATTTTTTCCTACTGCTTTCTAGGTTAAATACCAATGTATTTTATTGATCTGTGAAAAATAAGAAGTATTTAAGTGTTTTCCTCTCAAATTCATCATGGTACCAGGGAAGGATTATTCCTGAATCATGCCAAAAATCGGCCCAGCCACCGGAATGGCTACTGAAAAAATATCCACTTCTGAAGTCACCAATGTAAACAGTGTTGAAAGTATGGAAAGCTCTCATCTTCCCATTACAGGTCATTGATAGGACCCGATCTAAAAATATAGAACTAGGGCTAATCTTTATTATGCAATAAAGAAAATAACATAGGTTGGCCTATTATTCAAGAGGTAGACCGTCTCTCCCTAAGAGTTCTTACTCTCCAAGATTCCCAATGCCCCCAACCCTACCACTGCTTATTATCCTACTAGCAACCAATAACTAAAATAGCCCCATAATAATAATACCAATACTAATACTAATAATAATAATACTTATGACTATATTAGGTTTTATTTCGCCTAACATAGGTATTAATAACCGGGGGTCTAACATTACTCTCCTCCCAACGAGACACCTTGCCCTCAAGGTGAAAATCTAAAAACTGTTGTATGATGTTGATGGTCCGGAACCGAGGATCTAGATGGTGATGCACCAATTCCTCCTCTCTCTCCTCCTCCGGTTCCACCATATCATCATCTTCATCACCGACCGTTAACACTTGGAGCCTCCTATCCTTACAACGATGCCCGGGCGAAAATTTCTCGTCACAACGAAAACACAACCCTTTGGCTCTTTTGTTCGAGATCTCTGTCTCCGTCAACCTTTTGAAACTCTCTTCCGGGCGGTACTCTGCTCTCCTCTCTTCCAGCGCCTCCTTACCGACAGTAATGGTTTGAGTCCTAACGCTATGGTTCCCGGTATAACCTTTGTGAACAAAACTGTCATGTCTATTTTTTGCTATTTTTTGGCATTTTTCTTCTTCTCCACTTGTAATGCCAAGTCCATATACTCCCCAAGTCCTTGTGGCCATAGTAACCGCAATGCTGCCCAAATTTCCGGCTTCAACCCCTTTAAAAAATTTACCTCCAAGATTTCCGGAGAAACATCCATTAATGGGCCGGAAAGCAACTCAATTTCTCTTAGTACTCAAACATTGTCCCCTCTTGGCAAAGGGCCAAGAACTGTTCGTGTAAGTCCTCATCTTGTGAGGTGTGAAACCTTACCATTACCCGCTTGAACTCCGTCCTTGACCCAATGGGTTGACGATGCTCATACCATTGGAACCATGACAACGTCAGCCCTTCCAAACATAGACATGGTGCCTGCAACTTTTCCTCTTCAGAGAGCCCATTAATCACGAAGTATCTTTCCACCCTATAGACCCATCCTGTTGCATTCTCACCTTCAAAGATGGGCATTTTCAGTTTGTGAATCTTTGGGTCAGCCCAAGTTCTTCCCTGCACAGCTGCGTAATGCCCTTGCCCTGCCCATGGGGTTCTACCAGAACCCTAAAATCAGCCCTTGGCGCCCTTACCTCACTGCTAGCAGCAATTCCTGCCACATAACCGCCTACCGGACCTTGCTCCACCCCTTTTTCCCTTGGTCCAAATTGAACCCTTCCGACCGCCCCCCACAGCGACGCTGCCGTCCTTCAACCTACCCCCAATTTACCGCCAAACTCTTCCCTATCCTGGTCGTCAGCGCCTGCGCCCACCACTACGCCGCCCACTGCCAGTTCCCCCCCGCAGCTTGCTCGCCTCCACTGCGGCTGCCTTGGCTGGCGATATCCCCTGCTACCCGACCATGACCGCCCATAAGTTGGTCAAGGTTTGGTGGTTCCCTAATCTGCATCTCGGTCAGTTTCACCAACATGGCTTCCAATGACGAAAATTGTTGTGCAAATTGCTGCTATACTGTCGAGAAGTGTTCTTCGATCCTTGTTATGATCGTCATCACTTCACTCTCCAATTTCTCCTCGAGTGCCTCTACTTTCTTCGCAGCCAGCATTGATCGAGTGCTTTGATACTAATTTGATAGGACCCAATCTAGAAATATAGAACTAGGACTAATCTTTATTATGTGATAAAGAAAATAACATAGGTTGGCCTACTATTTGAAAGGTAGACTGTCTCTTCCTGAGAATTCTTACTCTCCAAAATTCTCAATGCCCCCAACCCTAACCCTACTCCTGCTTATTATCCTACTAGGAACCAATTACTAAAATAGCCCCATAATACTAATACTAATAATAATAATAATACTAATGACTATATTAGGTTTTATTTCGCCTAACATAAAAGTATTAATAACCGGAGGTCTAACGGTCATAAACTAAATAGGCAAAATTTCCTACAATGGTCCCAATCTGTCATATGAAGTTCCTATGTAGAAAAGGGAAGGATGACTACGTACTGCAGTTTTTCTGGTAAAAGGGGATTCCAAATTCAAAAAATATGGAAGGCAAAAAACAACATGGTCATATCTTGGTTAATCAACTTGATGAATGACAAAATCGGAGAAGAATTTTCTTCTCTATGAAACTGCAAAAAAAATTTGGGATGCGGCAAGAGATACATACCCAGACAATGATAATGCAATAGACCTATACAATATCGAAGGTATCCATCATGATTTGCACAGAGAAGATCTTCCATTAACTCAATATTTGAATCTCTCAATCGTTACCGGTGGAAATTGGATATGTTTGAGGCATGTGCAATATATGGAGAATCTCACAAAAAGATTGTTGAAAAAAAGCAAGTATACAAGTTCTTATTAGACATGAATAAGAACCTAGATGAGGTCTGTGGCAAAATCTTGGGGAAGAAACCTCTTCCCAATACTTGAGAGGCTTTCTCTTAATCGTGGAGAAAGTAGAAAGAAATTTATGGGATCTTAAAATCACCAATTAACTGCTGAAAGTTCAGCTGTGGCGGCACGAGGATCACATATCCAACCTACTAATAATCGACAAAGGAAGCAAGGAAGACATGGTATGATCCTTGCAAGAAATCAGGACATACCAAAGGAACTTGTTAGAAAATTCACGACAAGCCTACAGATGGAAAGCCATCACGCTGGAAGGATGATAGAGAAAGTAGTCTAGTCTTTAGTAAAGAACATGTAAAACTACTTCAAAAAATGGAAGGTCCACTTCTGTCATCTCAAACACAATCCTTTCAATATGGTTATTGGATCCAGAACATTAGCACAAGGGTAATTTTTTGAATGCTTTAAAAGTAAAAAAGGATAATTAGAGTCCATGGATTGTGGACGAGTTTTGAATGATATGACTGGAGATGCTTCAATCTTTCATAATTATAAACCTTTGTTCTGATAACCTTGCTATTGATATAGCTGATGGATCTCTCTCAATAGTTGCTGGTACAAGTTATGTTGTAATTTTAAAGAACCTAACTATTGACTTTGTCCTTCATGTTCCCAATTTGGATTGCAATTTTTCATTAGTGAATAAACTCATTGTGTTTAGCTAAATTTTTCCCTAAATTTCAAGATTTGGATTTGGGGAAGATGATTGTTAGTGTTAAGGTGTGTTCGGGACTCTATATTCTCAAATTAAATAGCTATCCTAGAAGACAACCTCAAAAGACAGTTTGAGAAAAACGTTCCCTTTCAATTTCTAGTTTCAATAATGATAGTGATATTATGTTGTGGCACTATCCAATAGGTCAGCCTAGTTTCTTGTATCTCAAAGAGCTTTTTCCTTCATTAACAAAGATTCTAAACTATTTCAATGTGAGATTTTCCAATTATCAAAACATGTTCCCAGTTCTCATCCTATTCAATCATATAAATCTTTTCATCCTTTTTCTATGATTCATAGTGATATTTGGGGTCCATCTTGAATAAAAAATTGACAGGTTCTAGATGGTTTGTTTCTTTTTGTGGATGTATCATGTCAAAAATACTTGGATGTTCCTAATAAAAGATAAATCTGAAGTGGGTCAAACCATCCAAAATTTTTGTACAATTTATGTACCATGATACAAACCCAATTTCACTGAAAATAGAGAATAGTTCAACTCTATTCTAGGAAATTTCCCTTAAAGGAATGATTCACCAAAGTTCTTGCATTGATACCCCTAAACAAAACATAATTGTCGAGGAAAAAAAAATACACTCATTAAAAGTTGCTATATGCATTATGTTCTCTACCAATTTTACAAAATTCTTCTAGGGAGAAGTTATACTTACTGCAGCATATCTCATCACTATATACCTTCTCATGTCCTCAAGTTTCTAACACCTAGTCAAATCCTCCTCAAATCTAATCCAGGTACTAGACTTTTATCCACAATTCCCCCAAAAATATTTGGTCGCTCCGTATTTGTCCACATTCATCACCAAAATAGAAGTAAACTTCATCCTCAAGCAATAAAATTTAATATTCATTGGATCTTCACCAAACCAGAAAGGCTACAAATGCTACTTCCCAATCACTCGAAAATTCCATCACTCTAGTAACATTCTTTGAAAATCAGCCCCAAAATCCAAACAACTTTAAGGAATCTCTTCAAATTCCTAAATAAAGAGCCATTGTTAGAAAAGAAATTCAAGTTCTAGAAAAGAATAGAACTTGGAAAATCATAGATCTACCAAAAGGGAAATATAAGACAGATAGGAGTGTGGAAAAATTCAAGGCTCGATTGGTAGCAAAAGGATTTGCTCAATCTTACAGAATTGACTACCAGGAACCATTTGCACCGGTTGGAAAATTGAATACTATTCGGGCTCTATTAACTTTGATTGTTAATCTAGATTAGAATCTTTGGCAACTAGATGGCAAAAATACTTTTGTAAATGGTGACTTCAAAGAGGAAGTGTATATGGACATCTATGTAGGCCTTGAGACAATCAAATATTAATAAAGTTTACAAGCTCAAGAAATCCTTGTATGGTCTCAAACAATCTCCTCGGGCGTGGTTTGATAGATTCACTAAAGTTGTAAAACAGTATGGATATTGTCGTTTCGATATGATCATACATAGTTTGTTAAATGCTCTCTTGAGGGAAAGATGGCCATCATTATTGTATACATTCTGAAAGGTGATCATGAGGAAGAACTATGGAAACTAAAAAATTTGCTTGCCAAAGAATTTGAACTTAAAGATCTTGGAAATCTCAAACACTTCCTTAGGTTGGAAATTGCTAGATCCAAGAAGGGTATTGATGCCTCTCAAATGGAAGTATGTCCTTGATCTACTAAAGGAGACATGAATGCTTGGTTACAAGCCTCCTGATACACCCATGGAATCAGATGACCAAACTATTAAGTTACCGATTGTCTTAAAAGTTTGAACCGGTAAAAAATAGGCCTAACTATATTATTTTTCATTGAGACTCTTAACACTCCCCTCACGGGCAAGCCCATCACAAAATGAGCCTTACACATGCAAACAAAGCCCAAGAAACATATCATATGTAGAAAAAACAAAGGGAGGAGCAACCGTGATTTGAACTCGAGATCTCAACTCTAATACCATGTTAAATTACCGATTGACCTAAAAATTCGAATTGGTAGGAAACGGACCCAACAATGTTATCTATCGTTTAAACTCTTAACACAAACTGGGAACAAAGGAAGGAAGTGTTCCTTTATACTCCCACAGGACTTCAGATTGAGGAGGGATCAATTAATCTGATTTATACTCCCACAGGACTTCAAATTGTTGATAATCTCACAAAGGCTCTTCCAAGATCCAATTTTGAAGAACTGAATAACAAGCTGGGTCTGATCAACCCAACTTGAGGGAGTGTGTAGAATCATATTCCTAGAGTTATTAGTTAGCAAATATCCTGTAATATTGCGTAGTGGGATTTGAGTAATTAATTACTCAATTTGATTATACAACCTGATTTTATCAGATATTTCCCTCCTATAAATCAAGAATTTTATCACATTAAAGTAGGTAGTTTTATTCCTACTACTTTATAGGTTAAATACCCATGTATTTTATTGATCTGTGAAGAATAAGTAATATTTTATTCTTCTGTGAAAAGTAAGAAATATTTAATATTTTCCTCTCAAATTCTACAATGTATCATGTACAAACCAAGTCTATGAACAAGTAAAAGACAAGTCCAAAAATATATGCAGACAACTAAACACAAAAAGATCCTTCCAAATTGAAAACCTTAGCTTCAATTTTGCTTGAAAATGCTCTATAGAAGATTAATTTTGTAATAAAAAAATCTAGTGAAAATATTTTTTTACCTTTATCAAAAAGCAATGATATTTGTTATAGAAAATCAATAGATGAACATCGTTTCTCCATATAGTATTTATTTATATAACTTTATGCTCCAACACCAATGTAAAGAATATGAGCTTATCTATGAAGTTCATTTGGAAATGAGAAGAAATTGAGCTAGGTGGTAACACTAGGACCTATATGTTGTGATTAGGCCTTTGGACTGAGAAGAAATTGAGCTAGGTGAAATTTATAACTTTGTTTATGATTGGACAGAAGGAAAAGACAACTCTAGAGGCAACGAAAAGTGCCACAATCACCATAATTACCTTTAGATTACTTGTCTCGATATATAAGGACTCACGAACCACTGGAAAAATTGAATCTGCAATGTTCCCAACCATCCCCTTGGCTCGGAATATGTGGGCAAGCTTTAGTTTTACTTTCTCATTATGCCACCACAGTTTGGATTTACCCAAATGTGGCTCAATTAGGTCTGCATATATGTGAGTTAAATTCATTAAGCCCAATTTGAAAAAGGAAGAACTTTAAAGGAAATCTAAGAATGTTTAAGACAAAGTTACCCATGTCTTTGGGAGGAGACAGCAATAAAATGGCTTCATCTCCCTTAGCTTCTTCAAGGAGGAGGGAAGCCAAAGTTAATCGGACATCAATGTTGTCCTCGAGAGATTGTAGAGCTGGAGTAAAATATTAGTTAATTGAGGATAATTTGGTGTAAGGTGTAATAGCTTCAAAAAAAATTTAAACAAATCGATGGTCATTTTAGAATAAGATAAACGTACATGCAGATAAATATGTTCATATTTACACACCCTTTTTAAGCTTCAATATGGTCCATATGGGGCAAGACAAGAACTTAAAAAGTAACCACGAGTCAAAGACAAAAGCTTTCGGATAGTTTCAACTCAAAAAGCATCAACTTTTGCCATTGGTTTACTACCACGTATATATTATTTTGAACATAGAAATTATTTATTCACTTGATCATAAAGCACTTGGCCTTAAAAGTTGATGCTTCTCAACTCTCATGGAGTATTCACATTGACATCAAAACAATCTGAAAGTTGGAAGGTTATGTAATAAATATGAAAGATCAAAGATAAAGGAATATGTTTCAAGCGAATTCTTTCCAAGATTGAGAATTTGGAAGTCAACTCCCTCGTAAATATAAAATACAGCAAAAGAAGTTCTTCACCTTTGTAGAAGAAGAGAATTGCTTTAACTCTGTCTTTTACTGATAAGTAACACTCAGCAATTTTCAGGTGTAACAGCCCCTGTCAAAAGGAAATGCAAGAGGCATTTAATCAATAGATGAAATCTATAAACAATAAGGAAATCAGACGGTAGGAAGAAAACCATCACCATGTAAAAGCATAAACCATGCATTTTAAATGCTGCAGAAGAGTTACCACTTACTATCTGGTAGATCTAAACTAGTCCTAAAAAGATACTCAATGTAAGAGAAGAAAACAACTTCATTATACAGCAGCCAAGGGTTTGCAACACCTCACACTTCAACACCTATAGTAAAGATGAAGATAACAATTAATTTCCAGCCACCAAGCCCATGTGCACCAGTTAATGGTTACACATAGATCTCTTGTATTGCCTACTGACTAGCGAGAACCAGCAATGCAAACACAAAAGACTTGAACACCCTCGAAATGACCTATGCAATCATAGTCTCATACTTGTCAGCGACACTGCCAACTCTATAATCAATTAATGCAAGAAACCGTTCACGAATTGTATGTGAAGGGAAAACTATAGATCACCTCAGGTACTGCATTCTTTTATTTTCTTAATTTTATTATAATTATTTTTCTTTCTCACTAGTTAAGTGCACACACAACATGGCCATGATTTGCTACAAACTCTCATATATCGATGTAGTATACAACAATGACAGTCATATATCGAGGCATCAGTTTGAAGATGAACACTTATACCAAATAAGCAAGGTCTAGCTTACATTATTTCCTTCACCTTTTCCATCCAACATCAGATAATACTTCAAAGCCAGGTGATATTCTTCCACACTCATAAATGAGTCAGCAACTTCATCTATGAAGTTGGGGTACTCAGAGGCATTCTCTTGTTTCAAAATCCCAATGAGAACCTACAACAAGTGATAATATTCAGCAATAAGCACTTGTTAGAAACGAAGGTATAACTACACACAAGAAAATAGGAGAGCATCTTTATCGAAAGACAAGTATGTCCCCAACAATAATACAACTTTGAGATCAAATCATAGAAAACTTTTATCACTCTACGTCCACAGAAGGGATAGTTGGAATTATAATAAAGAGATGCCTGAAAGTCGTACTTTTAGTGCGAGAATAGATCCCAATCAGTCCTATTGGACATGAAAGAGAAAAGCAAGGAATGGTAGAAGCAAGAAAATGTGACAAACTTATTGAACAAGATCAGAACTCTGATTCTCATTCTGTGAAAGACAGAAATAGAGTCAAAGATGCACGCAGGAAAGAATGATTGGCGATACAATTTAGTTTACATTTAAAGAAATTCTAGCTGGTCCTACAAAATATTGTAAACTCGAAGAATTCTAAAAAATGAACACAGTAATCAAAAGACAAGAAACCTCTCAAAATTAGCTGATGGACCCCGTCCAACTGACTTAACCAAAAAATAAAAAAATAACCAGATTCAACTAGTTATTCAAAGTAGTTTGTGCGGAAGTACAATAATCATTAGGAGTATATTTTCTTTATTATTATCATTAGTTATTTCCTTCTACAATTAGTCGGAATAAGGAAAACATAATTTTCCTATATTATCTCTAAACAAAGAGTATTTATATGATTCTTAGAATAATGATAAAACTGTAAATAATGCTTATAATGGAAAAACGGTAAATAATGCTAATTTATTAATTATGTTGTGTGCTAAGCTATATGTGATGCCTCGTCATTCACCCCTGCTTGCAAAGAACTTGCAAAGGATGAAAAAGCATTACGTCCACAATGTTGAAAGTCTTGGAAATCCCCATAAGATTTGGCAAGTCCACCACATGAGCATTATCATTAATCTTTTTGAGGATCTTGGAAGGTCTATACTTCTCTACTTGAGCTTGTCATGAGCACTTGCTGCAAATTTTTCTTTCCGAAGAAACACCATGATTTCATCTCCGACATCAAAGGCATGATATCCAATGTGCTAGTCCGCGGCTACTTTGTATTTCTCATTAGCCTTTTGCAGCTTCTTGACATCTTCTTAATCTGATTGAATATCTTCTCCTATGTTTCCTACTACAATGTTATGGCCAGGAACCTTCGGCAGCTTCACCAAATCTAACACATGATTGAGAACTTTCATGTACACAATGGAGAATGACGATCTACCGATAGAATTGTGAAGCACACTATTATCGGCAAACTCTACTTGAGCTATAGCAAAGTTCCATTGCTTTGGTCTATCGCTGCAAATACTCCAAATCAAATTCCCAAATGTTCTATTCACTACCTCAATTTAACCATCAGTTTGCGAATGAGTTGTACTGCTTAAGTTCAAAACCTACATTCCAAGCAAATCCGAGAGTCTGAACATGAGTCTTAAGACTTGTGAAACCTCCCAAGGTAATTCTACTAGTGAACCAAATGTTGTTGAAATTGAAGATCTTAACAAGCCGATTGCCTTGAGGTAAGGAGTAAATTCCTACAGACTTCACCCCATTGCTAACTTTGTTTCATATGATAGGTGATAGATTGTGTGTTTCGATTACCACTCTTGCAGATATACAGATTTCTAGAAACATTTTTGATGCTCTTGAACAGCCTAAGTAGAAGACAATAGTAATGGAAGAAATTAAGGTGCTTGAAAAGAATGTAACATAGGATAACATACAGACTAGAGGGAAACGACATGTTGGTTGCAACTGGATATTTTCTTAAACAGAAGACAAATGGTAGTGTGGATAGATACAAGGCACGGTTGGTAGCTAAGGGGTTCACTCAGTCCTATGATATTTGCTAAAGATTCTTAGTGATAGATAACATAGTCGAGCCTATTTTCTAACAATTCGAACTTTTTGGATAATCGATAAATTAACATGATATCAAAGTATATTATGAGCAAGACCCACATTGTTATGAGCTTACACGTGAGGGGGAGTGTTAAAGGTTCTTAGTGATAGAATATTGATGCCTAACAGTTGAGCTTGATGCCTAACAGTTCGAACTTTTAGAACAGTCGAAAAATAAGAATATTGACTGTGGGGAAACCTTTGCTCCTGTTTGAAAAGGAGTGGTCTGCGAGGTTGTGTGAAACAACATATTGTACCAATACTCGGCCCATGCCAACCATTGCACCCAAAGCTGAGGGGTATCCAACACGAAACACCGCAAATATGTCTACAAGCAGCGATTAACCACTTTCGTTCGGCCATCCGTTTAAGGGTGGTAAGCGGAACTCTTCTTCAATGCCGTCCCTTGTAGCCAAAACAATTCCTTCCAAAACTGGCTCAAAAAAACCTTGTCGCAGTCCGACACAGTAGACTCCGGCACACCGTGTAAGCGGAGGACTTTCCGCATGAAAGTTGTTGCTACGGTCAAAGCTGTATATAAGTGCCAAAGAGGCATAAAGTGTGCTTACTTGCTAAGGCGGTCAACCACCACCAAAATGACCATATGCCCTTCCGACCACGGTAACCCATCGATAAAATCCATACTCACCTCCTCCCAAACCTTTTGTGGCAACGGTAAGGGTTGGAGTAGCCCCGCCGGAGACATAGCCAAATACTTGTGTCGTTGGCAAACATCACAACTTGCCACGAACTTCTCCACATCTGTCTTCATCCCAACCCAATACAATTCGGCCGCCAATCGCTTATAAGTTTTCAACACCCCTAAATGGCCCCCCAATCGCACTCCCGTGAAACTCTTGTAACGGTCTCGGTATATGTACCGACAATTTTGGAATCACTACATGCCCTTTGTACAACAACCGACCCCCACAACCATGTACTCGAGGAACCCGTCACCACCCTTCTGAACATCCTCCCTAATTTTTCCCAACTCCGAGTTTGTCGCCGCTTCCAACTATAGCCCTGCGATATCTAATAGTTGCGGAAATGATATAGCGGCTAACTAGGGCCCCTCTACATGCCTAGACAGCACATCCGCAGCTCTATTCTCTGATCTCAGGCAATACTGGATTTCAAAATCATAGCCTCACATCTTGGACAGCCAATGATGATGATCCTCCGCGACCATACGTTGTTCCAACAAGTATTTCAAACTCCGATGATCCGTGCGGACGATAAACCGCCTACCCAACAAATACGGCCTCCATTTTTGTACCGCAAACACAATGGCCATGACCTCGCGTTCATAGACGGACTTAAGATGGGCTCGTGGCGTCGAAACCTGACTGAAATATGATATCAGGCAATCCGTAGCCCGAAGCATCGGTTTCCACTACAAAAGGCGTCGTGAAGTCCGACAAGGCGAGTACTGGAACACTAGCCATTGCACACTTTAATTCGTCGAAAGTTGTGGCCGCCCCTTCGCCCCAACGAAAGTTATCTTTTTTGAGTAGATTCGTTAAGGGTCCAGGGATGGTGCCATATTTGCGATAATACCCAATCAGCCCCTAGAATCCCCATAATTTCTTCAATGTTTTCGGTGTCGGCCAATCCAACAATGTTGCAACCTCTACCCGATCCGCCAAAACCCCCTCACTCGACACAATGTGGCCCAAATATTCAACACTAGGCTACCCAAAAGTAGACTTCTGATTTGCATATAATTGTTGACCCCGTAGTTCGGTCAACACGACCGTCATATGGTCCACGTGCTCCTCTATGGAGCGACTATAGATCAAGATGTCGTAAAATAATATGAGCACGAACTTTCTCAAGTATGGCGAAATACCCTATTCATGAGCGAATAAAATGTTGTCGGGGCGTTTGTGAGGCCAAAAGGCATCACTAGAAACTCATAATGGCCTGCATGGGTTCGGAACGCTGTCTTTGCGGCATCTTCCCTCCGCATCCAAATTTGGTGATAACCCGACTTCAAGTCAAGCTTGGAGAACACCCTATCTCCGTGTAACTCATCCAACAGCTCATCAATGACCGGAATAGGGAATTTATCCAGTACAGTCCCCTTGTTCAACGCGCAATAAGCCACACAGAACCGCCAACTTCCGTCTTTCTTCTTGACCAACAAAACCGGGCTAGAAAATGGACTCATAACGGGATGTATAATGCCGGCCTCTAACATCTCATTTACCAATCTTTCGATCTCATCTTTCTAGGCCTATGGGTAACAATACGGCCGCACACTGATTGGTGAAACCCCTTCCTTCAATACTATCGAATGCTCATGATCCCTTTGTGGGGGCAGCCCTTCGGGCATTCGAAACACATCACCAAATCGGTCCACGGCCTCTTGCAGGGCCGTCTCCACTGCGCGGCCCTTTTCCTATTCCACCCCCACGTGCGTGTTCACCTCGACCAAGAACCCTTGCCCGTCATGCTAAATAATCTACAGAATCATCTTCAAGGCCACTGGAGTCTTACACAGACTCGGATCCCCTTCGAGCACCACAATTTGCTCCCTACGCCGAAACTACATTCTCAACAGCTTTCAATTCACGGTCATCTCGCCCGTTGAAATAAGGCCTAGCATAACATAGTCATTATTATTATTAGTCTTATTATTAGTATTAGTAGTCTTATTATGTGGAGGTTATGATGGTAATTGAGAGTAGTAGGATAATAAACAGTACGAGGGTTAGGGTTTAGAATTATTGAAAATCTGAGAGAGTAAGAACTCTTAGGGAGAGACAATCTACCTCTCGAATCATAGGCCAACCTAGGTTACTTTGATTGTTTTGGTGATTGCGGAATAAAGTTTAGCCCTATTCGTATTTATTTAGATCGGGTCCTATCACCCAGCTTGAGGGGGAGACAGAACAATAATAAGTAGGAATATATTTTCTTTATTAATATCATTACTACAGTTAGTCAAACTAAGGAAAATCTTAATCATATTAGATTCTTGTATGTTATCTCTAATATTTTAGATAGATGTTAGTTCCCTTCTTCATATACCTAGTGTACAATAACCTTATGAATAAGACAAACAAGTTTCTTCTCAGTTTTCTTCTGTTTGGATAGATGTTATCTAGAATCAAATCCAACAAAAGTCCAACATGATTTAAGGTAATGTGAAAGTACCCAATAAACGACCCAATTTCCTAGTTATACTTGATTGATGAAATTGATACCCATGTGGTCATGAGCATATCCAATGGAACATTGCACCATTGAGATTGTGCTACTGAGTTGAGGTTAATGCATAGTGGCACAAATTCACATGCAACAAAAAACTTTCTAGGCCTATGAAAAACAGCATGAAGCCATGATGTAAACAGGTTTGCTGCATAATAGTCAATTCTCAAGGCTTATGAAAAACAACATGAAGCCATGATGTAAACA
Source organism: Coriaria nepalensis (assembly GCA_027186245.1). Lineage (NCBI taxonomy): Eukaryota > Viridiplantae > Streptophyta > Magnoliopsida > Cucurbitales > Coriariaceae > Coriaria > Coriaria nepalensis. The sequence continues at coordinate 7,546,624 of CP114484.1, read as the reverse complement.
AAAAACTGTAATAGAATAATATATTCAGGAAAATAAGATAAATTTGACTCAGATGACACAAGTCTAGAGAAAATAAATAAGTTTACAGTGCTAAAATTACATTAGCGTATGCATCAATGGAACCAACATAAGCAATTATAGATACTAAATTATTAAGGGAGCATACCTCTGCCTGCTCCATATTTCCGAGGTGCATATGGCAGATTCCAGCTTTAATTGTTAAGTTAAGAGACAATTCCTTTTGTGAGCTGTATATCTCAAGTGCATGCTCGATATGTTGAAGAGCTTTGCTATACTCTTTACTTTCCATATAAATAGAAGCTAGAAAATCAGTCACACTTGAATCAGCATCATTTGGATGACCTTTGATGTAGTTCTCAAGAATGTCGATTGAATGTTCAAGCTGACCACATTTTTGGTACAACTGGCACGGAAGGGAGGAAAAAGACACATTATAAAACAACTACAAAAGAGAACAAAACATAGATAAATCAAATCTCAACAAACTCTCATAGAAATAAATATTTGGCCATGAAATAGCACCAAGGACAAACATATCAACATAATGGCCAAATTTTATCATTTAACATGACAAGCAAAGATGAGACTTTCATTGAGGAGTTCTACATGGGAGTTTAATGAGAGCGAAAATTAAAAGGATACTATAAGGTTCAATATTCATCTAATGGTGAAGTGATAACTTGCTTATATGAGTTATATTTCTGATAGAAAAGGGAAAATGGCTATAAGCGCCTTGGATGCCCTCACCCACTGTTTACCACATTTTTGATCCCATGTTGCCTAGTTTATGAGCCATAACTTTGTGATTATATAACCAATGGATGAGATTTTACATCATGTGCATGATAGTATAACACACATAAGAATTTAATTAATATAGCAAGACCTTTGCCCCCATCTTGAGTGCCATGACATTTTCAACACATCGTTGATGTAACTGATAATAGGACTCAGCTGCTTTCTGGTAGTCTTTAAGCCTAACGTACAGTTTTGCACGGTACAACAATAATTCTGTATCTTTTGGATCAGCTGCAATTGCTTTAGAAAGACAATAGTTTACTTGATCAATATCTCCTCGTTCCCTGCAATCAATCAACATCTATTGATAATTTATGTCATGCATTAAAGCAATTACTCCTTTAGACATTTATGTATATCGACTTAATTTTATTTAGATATTTTGAGTCATCTAAATGTTGTTGGTGCTCTCTAGCATTCAGCCTAAGTTCTCTGTTATCTTAGGTTCAACCAATCAATCAAGAAGTAAAACCAAATATCTATTACTAATTACTCACACATAAGCAAGTGGATATTTTAGAGGACCACAAAAGATATAATAGGATTGAATACCGAGGAAAATTAGACCACATATAATTTGAGGTCAATATTCTCAACCATGACAAAATGCCAGTTGAATATTACAAAATTTATGTCTCAAGTATCTACACCTCAATATACAATTGTAAATCAAATTAAGAGCACAACAAGTAGACATACACACACACACACACACACACACACACATATTTATATACATGTATGTTTATATATATGTATAAGCAAACACACACACTTAAAGAGACAAAAGGGTCTGTTAGTGCCATATATAGATGTGATGTTGAATAGAAGATAACATCAGCAAAAGATAAGAAGAATTGCGCTGCTAGTTCTAATGGTGGTTCAACATCTATAATTTATTGAAGAATGTTGGGATGTCAATCATTAGAAATCCCTAACCAGAAGCAACAAATTGAGATGTCTTCCGGTGCAGCCAACTTCCCAACGTTCGAGTTCTTAATGGCTAATCATTTTCCCCCGTGAGATCCGGAGACATATGAAATGCAAAGCTTTTTCAAACCTCTAAATAATCTTATAGTGTAGAGAATGTCATTGCAAGCTAGGAATGCAATCAAGGCCTATATCCATATTTCAACAGCATATATCGGCAAACATAGACAAATGAAAGAGAAATACAAATTAGGTTTAAGTAGGTCTATGGGTAGGAGTTATATATGATGATACCATTCCAGGAGACCAACCTCTAATATAAAATTATATCAAAGAAGGAACCTTACTTGGACCAGCTAAATAGAAGTTTCCAAAGAGATGGCTCTTTTGGCCTCAAATGTGCAGCAAGCATGTAAAAGCCAAGGGCTTTACTTTCATCACCCATTGCTCTGTAGACAAGTCCAAGTATATGGTATGAATCAGGGAAATCTGGTGCTAGTAGAACAGCTCGACGCAATACAGCAATAGACTGCAAGCAAATATCCTAGGCATCAGCCAAGTGATGTTGATAAAAACATAGATCAGTACAGAATTTGTTTTCCCCGTATATGAACAAAACAGTCTAAACGTTCTCCATCATACCACCTAGCACCTAATATGTTGAATTTCATTATTTGAAACAGTGATTGTAGTTGAAGATCTAGGAGTTAAGCAAGAAAACGAAACAATAACTGAGTGGCAAAGATGCCATCTGTAAACCATCCGACCTCTTCATTACGGCCACGAGAATAAAGAGAATTAGCATGTCCGACCATTTGCTCAACTTCAAGGCTGACTCTATTCTTTGATCCTTTTCTTCTACCTCTTTTCTTGGACTGCATGTGTAGATAGCAAGTAAAATAGGAGCAGAGATTGCTTTTAACGAGGAAAAAAAAAGGATTCTATACTTTCCTAATGTGTTACATTGTTTAAACTTTGAATTTAAAATTTATCCAACAATGGAAAATATTCACAATGAAAACAGGATACACTTCAGAAAATAATAAGGAGGAACACCTACAACTTTTAGATATTCATATACCTTGTGGCTCAGAATCCTTTTTACTTTTGAATTTTAAAATTTTTGTTCTTTCCGTTTAATATCCATGAAGCCAACCCTATTTTCTCTCTACGTTTTGGCTCACAAGCATTTCAAGTACATGAATGATTTGCTATTGATAGATCCAAAAATTTCTGAAGGAGTTTAGCTCCTACAGAAACTTGAATATGGTGACTGAAAACTGCAAAGTTCACATGGCGTGCACAACTTTTTAGTTCCTTGAAAAGAAATAAATAGTTTTCAAATTGATTAGGGTGATAATTATGGATATTCGCTAATCACACAATCTGCTGTTGGTATATAGCACTATCAGATCAGCCCTATCAAAAGATATATGGAATAACAACAATACAAGAGTGTCGATAACAGCTAAACATACCTTTCTTGATTTTCTCCTTGCACCATAATTCATGGCTTCCATTATTTCCTCCATGGTTGCCCCAGTTATATCATCTTCTCTAGCTTTCTTTGCTCGCCTGACACAATTTAAAACTGGAGTAGGTAAAACCTAATGGACATAGATAATCTGCATAATCTCATATCTGATGAAAGTAAATAATCAATCTGTCGAAAATAAATCAATTGATCACTTCCACATATGAGCAAACTACTGAGTTATGAACCTGCAAAAGACATTTATTACTAGTAGTGCTAAGCAAGTAAAACCATGCTGATCTTGACTTACTCATTCACCCAAAAAGAGAGTTTCAATCAAAATTCTTAAGTAATTCTGAACCTAACAAAAGCCTCCTACAAACCACATGCACAGCAGTTGCATTACAAATTGTTGATATTTTGATTAAGGAATCACAAAAGCCCCTGATAAAGTATGACACAAAATAATCAAGAAGCATTAATTTGTGGAACTCTTTAACTCATCACTCATGATACTTACAGTGAGAAATTCTCTCAGAACAGTGCCGCAAATTCAATTCAACAAAACTATTAAACTCGAACAATTCGAAAAAATAAAAAAAAAAATGAAGGAACAGTTAGGGACTTACCCCTGGTTATCTGCAACTGTTTTACGCTTTTTCTCAGCAAGAGCTTCATATTCTAGGCGCTCAAATTTCTTGTACGGTTGAATGCTGAAAGCAGTCTCTTCTACGAAATCAAAAGGATTTTCCCCCTCTTTGAACCTGAAGGTATATGCTTCATCATCTTCATTGTCGCCTTCTTCTTCTCCTCCTTCTTCACCTCCTTCTTCTTCATCAACTCGCTGCCCAACTTCCTCTTCTCGTGCTTCTGCCTCGACACCGACCTCATCATCTCTTTCCATGTCTACGGCAACGTCGTGTTCTGTAATTCCAATGTCAGAGACTGCATTCCCTTTTCTCTCCATTGACGAGTTTTCTACAAATACCAGTAGACGAAAATAAAGAATCACTAACAAACAACTCTAGAGCACAACAAGAATTGCTTGCTAGCACACGCAGAAAGTAAAATATATTTTAGAAAGCTGATTCTGATTTATTATTTTCCAAAAGCGACATCTCCCTGGTCAATAAGTGAAGATAGTCGGAAAAAACGAGAACTAATTTAAGCTTCATACGCAAAGATGGAAAATTGGCCCCATTTATAAGTTTAAGGAGGAGAATAATAGACAAGATAAAACAGAGATAAATAAGAATTAATAAATTTAAGAAAAAAAAAAAAGCCTCAAGTCCATAGTTGAGCTTCTGTTATTGAAAACTATACCCTTGTAAGAAACCATATTGCAGAAGTTTGTAAAGAAGGTCAGTGAATCAGAAACATAATACAAACGAATTTCAAGCAACCAAAAACAGACCTTTTAAGTAAAAAGAAACAAATAAATAAATAAATAAGAAAAAAGAAGAGAAAGAAGAAAAAAATGCACAGCCAAAGCCAAGTTGTGTCTTATTTTCTAACACAAACCCACACAAATAAAAATTCAGCCATTAGAGCAAGGAAATGATCATCATTAGAGTAGAAGTTGTCCTATTTCTCAACAGAACAACCTCAGAAGAAACAATTAAGCAAAATCAAAGAACCAACACATACCCAATTCAAAAGAAATTAAAGTACCGATTTTTACCTACTGATTAGTATTGGGGCAGTAGAAACAGTTGCTTCATTCACTTCTCCACAAAATTTCCCGGTAAACAACCAAACATTTAAGACTCCTCACTAGATCTGCGCCTAATTTAGTAAGCTCTCTCTCTCTCTCTCTCTCTCTCTCTCTAAATGCAGAAGAAGAATAAGATTTGGAGGAAGAGAAGGGAAAGTGTTCGTGGAACAAACACTCGATCAAAAATAAATAACGAAGAGATTCAGCTAACCCTAATAAATTGATTAAGCAAACGGGAAGAAATTCATACGAGTGAAAGAAAATCATAAAATTAATATCTGAGACGAAGAAAATCAAACCAACCGAACGAGTTGCGTCGAGGAACTGGAAGAAGATTAGTGGAAGGAGGAAGAAATCTAGAATGCAGTCTGATTACTATTTGAATCGAGGAGACGACTGAAGGAAGAATTTGGAGGACATACTTGTTCTTTAGTTAATTTGAGTGGTAAAATATAAAAGCGCAAGATCGCATTTGTTCTAAAATTACTTAAAACTACAAATTTAACCGATAATTATTCTGTTCCGAAATATCAAGTCTGAATTTTTTAAATATATTTTTTTAATAAAAATATCAGTATAGTGAAAATTAAACAGGCATATTGACCTATCGTAGGATTGACATGTTGATATATCCGTCTGAGAATATATCGATCATGGCCAACATGTTAATATATCAATTAATGAAAATTAGACCGATATCTTATTTTTTTCAAATATTGATCTAAGAAAGTTGTTTATTTGTTTATTTTATAAGAATTGATTCATCTATATTTATAACCATATGTTTTGATGGCGAATGGATAAATAACAGTGGCAAGTCAAAAACTTGGGTATGAAAAGGGGTTGAAGTATAGAAAGCTATTTTAGTTGAGAGATGTATATCTTTTAATGATTTATTAGAAATCATCTACAATATTATTCATGTTGATCCTACTAAATTTAGTATGAAAATAATATATAAGCTGTTATCGATTAATCATCCAATATTTATAAATGATGAGACGAATATGTAACTATTTTTATATAATGCATGTTTAAGTAATTCATCTTCATTATATGTTACTTAAATTCTAAAATGTAGAAGTGGTGTTCGAGAGCAACCTCACGTTCCTAATCTTGGTACTAATGAAGCTAATTATAGTAATGATGAATATCAAAATCAATGTTTAAATATGGATGTGGACCGACATGTTGATTCTGAGATTGAGGTTGAGGAAGACGAAGAGAATGAGGATGAGATAAAGGATGAAGACGACAGGTTCAAAAGAACGAAAGAAGAATATGTTAATTGTCATAATACTAAAATGAATCTTAATTTTCATTTGTATGAGAGTGATTTTTGTTATAGAGCGGTATTTATCTCCAATATTTTATCTACTGTAGATAATAATATGGTTACTCCGAATTTTCCACTGCCTAATATTTAACAACCGGAAAATAAAGACAAGTGCAGTAATATACTTCTTATTACTTATTCTCAAGAGAGCAAAGATGAGTTTTATTGTGATCAGTTCTTTGATTCAAAGAATTATCTAAAAATGCAAATGCAGATGCATGCGATCCGATGGAATTTTGAATTTAAAATGAATAAGTCAGATAATACTACATATGTTGTTGGCTATGTAGATTCAAATTTAAGTGGATGCTTCGTGCTACTAGTAAGAAATATTGTTCACTTTTCCAAATTCATACTTATAATGACCAACATACATGTAGTTTGGACTCCTCATGTCACAAGCATAGGCAAGTATCGACATTGATAATTGGACGACATGTGATAAGTTGTTTCAGTACTAAGAAATGAGAGTCCTACTCTGGAAATAATTAAACATTTAGCCTAAAATATATGAGGATAAATATTACTTATTAGAAAGCATGGAAAGTAAGGTATATTGCACATTATCTTATTCGGGGTACGGCCGAAGATAGCTATGCAAGGTTACCAAATTACTCTACCGTGATGAAAATCGTGAATCCAGGTACTGTAACTACAATTCAGACGGATGGAGAATGAAGATTTCTTTATTTTTTTCATGGCTTTTGTGGCATCAAATAAGGGATTCTGTTTAATGTGAAAGGTTATTGGTATCGATGGGACCTTGTTGAAGGGTAAATACAAAGAAACATTTCTAACCCTAACCACACAAGATGGTAACAAGCAACTATATCTGTTAGCATGGGCTATAGTCAATTCAGAGAACGAGGCATCGTGGATTTGATTCTTGACTAAGCTTCGAGAAATAATGCCTTACACTCTCAATTTAATGATTATCTCAGATCAAGCATAGAGTATTAGAAATGCTATACAAATTGTTTACCTAAATTCTAAACATGATACATATATTTGGCACATTGGGTAAAATATCAAGTCAAAATTTAGGAGCAGTGGAATGACCTCTCTATTCAAAGCGTATACAATAGAAGATTTCAATAAATACTTCTTTGATATCAAAAGAGTGCATCTTAGTGTGGCATCGTATGTAGAGGATATTGGTTTCGAACACTAGTCAAGAACTTATTTCTAGGGACTTAGATACAACATCATGACAAATAATAATTCTGAATTAAATAATGTTGCATTGAAGGACGGGCATGAATATCCAATTATAGCATTGCTTGAGAGTATTAGAAAGATGATGATGACTTGGTTCAACACTAGAAGAAATGAAGTAAATCAACATACCAAGCGATGCACTCCTAAGGTAGTGAAACTACTTGGAAAAAGACAAGAAGAATATCGGACAATGAAAGTTAATAGTGTGGATGCTGATACTTTTGGAGTGACACAATATGATATTAGAGTTGTTGTCAACATACGGGAAAAGAGTTGCACATGTAAAGTATTTGACTTTGATAGAATTATGTGCACATATGTCATAGCAACTACGAAGTCAATAAGTGTAAGTATATATTTATTGTGTGATCCATTGTACTACACTAAATGTTGGAGGGCTACATATACATAATCAATTTATCATGTATCATTATCTAACAAGTGAGATATTCCATAAAGGATCGATCAATGATGGTTCTCCCTCCCATCATGCATAAATAGAGTGGAAGACTAAATAATAAACGTATACCATTAATCGGTGAATAAACACGTAGGAAAAGAAAATGTGATAATTGCGGATATTTAGGACACAATAGGAAAACTTGTCAGAATCTGATTCTACCATTACCTATTGAAAATATTCTGGAAAGGATTCGATCAATGGTGGTTCTCCCTCCTATCATGTGTAAATAGAGGGAAGACTAAAAAATAAACGTATACCATCAATAAGTGAATAAATACGGAGAAGAAGAAAATGTGGATATTTAGGACACAGTAGAAAGACTTGTCGGAATTCGATTCTACCATTAACTGTTGAAAATACTTCATTATATTTTCTTTATTATTTTATTTTGTAAGAATATTTTGTCTCTTTATTTTTATTTGATTTTTATTTTGTATGAATATTTGAGATGTTTATCTTGATTTTTAATAGTAAATGTTCTTTTTGAATGAAATCCTGACTTTGATTAGAAAGTATTTCATATTAGAGAGCCTTAATCTTTGTACTAAAATACTTTATGGGTCGATAGGTCTTTTGAACACCCATCGATGAGTAAAGAACTAAGATCAAAGAGTTTTAGTACATAGACTAAAACTCTCTATTTTGGAATTCTAGATCGAGTTTCCGGTCTGATATCTCAGACTAAGAATTCCATATTGAGATCTTGGTCTGAAATCTCAGACCGAGAACTTCATCTGTGTTCCCATTATGGGTTCCTAAAGAAGTCAGATGGTGATCAATTGGATCTCAGTTTCTGACCGACATCTCACATCTTAATCTCTATTTCAGACCGACATCTCACATGTCGGTCTCAGTTTCAGACCGACATCTAAGATGTCGGTCAGTGCATACATCTCACGTGTCGATAATTTCATATTTCGAATGATGAAACATTTATGTTTCTAAGTCTAATGTTTAATCACTAAAGCATTAGACTTCTTTCTATTTATCATGACCTAATGTTTAAATATTAAGCTTCGAATCCTAAAGGTCGAACCTTTCTATAATTACCTAATGTTTAAACATTAGATTTCTAACCTAAAGGTTGAATATTTAATCATTATACATCGAACCCTAAAGTTGAATCTTTCATCATTCGACCTAAATGTCGAACCTAATGTTTAAGCATTAGATATCGAACCCTAAAGTGGAACTTCACATCATTCAACCCTTATTGGTTGAACCTTTCATAGTTCGATCTCTAGGTCGAATTTTCTATCATGACCTAATATTTAAACAATTATACTTTGAACCCTAAAGGTCGAACCTTTCTATCATAAGCTAATGTTTAAATAATAGACTTTGAAACTAAAGGTTGAACCTTTCTATCATAACCTAATGTTTAAACATTTTGAACCCTAAAGATCGAACATTTCTATCATGACCTAATGTTTAAACATTAAACTTCGAAACTAAAGGTCGAACATTTCTATCATGACTTAATGTTTAAACATTAGACTTTGAATCCTAAAGGTTGAATCTTTTTATCATGACCTAATGTTTAAACATTAGACTTCTATCATGACCTAATGATTAAATATTAGACTTCGAACCTAAATATTGAACCTTTTGTCATTTGACATAAAGGTCGAACCTTTCTATTATGAACTAATATTTAAACATTAGACATTGAACCCTAAAGTTGAACCTTTCATAATTCGACCTAAATGTTAAACCTAATGTGCATTAGACATCGAACCCTAAAGTTGAACCTTTCATTATTCGACCCTAAAAGGTTGAACCTTTCATAGTTCCACCTCTAGGTCAAACTTTCTATCATGACTTAATGTTTAAACATTAGGCTTCGAAAATTTCTATCCTAACCGAATGTTTAGCTTAGAACCATAAATGTTAAATGTCCTTTCTATCATAACCTTTCTTCCCTAAATTATCAAAATCACAAACTGACATCTTACTTAAATTACCAAAATCTCAAACCGACATTACTCTTCTCTATTTTGTTTCACTTTTGTTTCTAGTTGAAATCTTATTCCCTTCTCTTCTGTCTCTAAATCACCAAAATCTAAATCGACATTACTCTTCTCTCATTCATTTCATTTCTAGCTAAAATCTTATTCCCTCCTCTTCTCTCCCTAAATCACCAAAATCCAAACAGACATCTACTATTTGTTTCACTCTTCTTCTCTCATTCTCTTCTCTTTCATTCTCTTCTCACTCAATCGGCGTCTCTCACAATCTCATTCTCTTCTAACTCACTCCACGGCTTTGGAGAAGGATAATTAGTCTGAAGAATATGAAAATGAGAAGATGTGTTTTCAATTTGAAGAAATTTTTATATGATTTGTAGTTTAAATTTAAGTTTGAGTTTGGTGTAGATCTAAAGATATCGGTTTGAAATTGTTACAGCCTAATGAGATGTCAGTTTATGCATCTGACTGTCTAAGGAGATGTTGGTCTGTGCATCTAACGGTCTTAGATGCATAGACTGACATTTCGCGGTCTAATGAGATATCGGTTTGTGCATCTCAGATCGACATCTCAGACTAACTATTTTTTTATTATAGAAATTCTATTGCTTTTTATCGTTTCTATAAATGAATTGAAATTGTTCATTTTGTTTGTTTTCAGAGTGTGGTTAAACTTTCTCGCATTCTCAAATCAGAGAAACATTTTCCATCGTCCATTATCGTTTGATGAAAATTGCGCAATGCTCTTGGTATGATCAAGAGAAAGTTTAATTACAGATAGTTTGAAATATTTAGAAAAATCATGTTTCGAACATTTCTTCAAAGTTGATGATTGGCTTACATTCTTTACCCAAATAGTTAATTATTTGATTATCTGCCAAACTCGCTCAAAAAAGTAATATGAGTCATGGAATATTATAAATGGACACCCTTTATAATATTCAATAATAGAAAACTAGTATTACCAAATTGAGTTGTCATAAAATACCAGCTTCTTTAGAACGATCGAAGTGAGGAAAAATGTTGAATTCTTGAAGTACTGGTTCAAAGAAAATGATATTATTACATATAGTCAACTAATAGAGCTTTTCGAAAATATTGAGAGTAGAACTAAGAAACGACATGATCGAGATGTTGATGAAACAATAAAGATGGATGATTTCCATATGAAGTTAAGGCTTCTTTACTTTTTGGTGGCTGCTCTCTTAGGTTTAAGAGGTCACATAAAATACCTCATCAATTTTGATATATAGTCTCGGATATGGAGTTATTCAATAATTATCTTTGGGCTAAAATAGTTCATGAGAAAACTATACAAAGCATAAGAGGGATGACCTCGTGGAGAACCCCTTATCCTTGGGGTAAAATAGTAAGTGGGACTTACTCGATTTTCCGCTCGCATTCTAGGTAATTAGTCTTAATTTTGATTTATAGTTAGATTTTATTACTTAATAATTTTTAATGATTTCTAATTATTGTAGATATGGGTGTTTGAAGCAATTTCAAGCGTCAGAGAGACTTTTGGGGAGCTTTTAGAAAAAACCCGTAAGCCATATATTTTAAATTGGATTATGCATTCAATATGGGCACCACTAATCCCGGAAGCGAGGAGGCGAATGGTGTTCGGGGTGTCGTTGGTTTACATTGTGAATTTAATTCAATTTTGTTTACTCTGCTTTATGATATTCTTCTTATTCTTACATATTTTTCCTTCTTGATTTGTACCTGCTGATGATTCTCCAGTTGACAATGTGGTCATGGGTGATCGCGTGAGCAAGGACGTTACTGATGTTGGGAACGCCATCGATCTAGAGAGTATGGTTATGGATGTTCATACAGGCGATGGGGTTAATACTATTAGGGACGCTATCAATGTACCTCATAAGAATGAGATTGCAAAGGATGCCTAGGTCGAAAGAGTAGATGATATGGTCAGATCTATAGCCGGACACGAATATGGTAAGTATAGGGAGATCTAGAGTTGGCAGGGTGCAGCCCATTAAGGTGGATGATGAGCCATGGAAGGAGAGGAAGAGGGGTCGACTTATTTCGTCTCCATATTAGGCTTAAACAAATATACATGCATCGAGGTCAACTTATTTTCCTTTAAACATTGAAAATACACAGTGTGTGGCATTAGTGATGGACTTCAACGTATGGAAGTTATGTTGTATGGATTTGAAATATGATTTCCCAAAAAAATGGAGTCACCACTAAAGGGTTATGTTTGCAATTTTTTTATTTTATGCCTAAGATAATGAAAAACAAACAACAACTCAAGAAAAAGTACAGCCATAATTTGTCAAAGAGCTTAGACTTTGAATATCTTGAAGGCCATTGGAATCAAAAGGGGAGACTGTAGGTTGTGAATTGTGAAATGCATCGAATTTCTTATGATAGTTGCAGTTATTATTATGATGACTTTCGAAGCAATTCAAACATTACAACTCATGCCATAGTCATATTCATATTAACCAATTAAATAATTCAAAATCACATATAGTCACATTATATCAATATCAAAATTCCACCTTCAACCCAAAAAAATCCAAATTATATTTCTAATTGCTTGTCTCATTAAATCCTAACTATTTAAACACAATTTAAAACAAAAATTTCCATGAAACAAACAATTTAAATCACTTATATCTAATAAGCAAATCATAAGCAACCATATATTCAAAATACATGAACACAATGGACCAATAACTATGTATATAAAAAGGGGAAAGTGGTTAATTTTGGGAATTTCTAATTTGACTCCTAAACCTTCCAATTATTATTATTTGGCCCCTTAACTTTTCAACTTATTGACTTTTTGACAAATAATTATTGGCTGTCACAAAAAGATATGATGCTTGTACTGTCAATGACGTTAGGTGATACATAAATGAGCATGAGCAAAATTACCACACTTAATATAGTGGTATTTTCTTAATCACTGAGAATGATGAAGAGTACATGGAAGATTATTGATTCAATGCATCTAATCCCTCTCCTTCCAAGTCTCCAAATCAATATGCATTGATTCAGAGTACTCAGGGAGAGTTAGATTATTTTGCAGGGCAATCCTAAGAGATTTTTGATTAATTTCCATAGGCATTAAAGCATCATGACCATATACTAAAGAATACGACATAGTACCAGTTTTATATGTCATTCTACAAGCCCATATAGTTGCTCTTAGGAGGTCGTGCAATGATCTTGGATTCTCATTAATCATCTTCTTAATCATGCTTATCACCACCTTATTAATTGCCTCGGCCTAGCCATTAAGCTCAAGCATGGTAAGGTGTCAAGTTGACTACTTTGAAGCCATGTTCTTTAGCGAATTCAGCCACTAGGCCACTGGTAGAATTATCAATAATAATGGTCTCCAGAACCCCGAACCAATAAATAATCATTTCTTTTAAGAACTCAATGACCTCTAGTTTGGTTAATCTTTGTAGGAGTACATCTTCGACCCACTTGGTAAGGTAATCCGTTACGACAAGGATCTGTGTATAATTCTTACTCGACTCGAGATATATTTGACCTATTGCATCAATAGCTCAGCCTCTAAATGACTAACTTTTTATGATTAGTTGCATTTCCAAGGCTAGCTAATTCTGGATTGGATTGGATCGTATCTCTGACAACTCCTACATCCCTTAGAGTATTTGATGCAGTCTTTAAAGACGGTCAACCAATAAAAGTTATGCCTCTTAACTAGTAACACATTTTTCATCCGATTTGATAGGATCCGTAGATTCTATTATGGACATCCCTCATGATCTCCATTGAGCGTACCTATTTGTTGATGTGTAGTTTATGTGAACTCATGACGAATAGGGAGTTAGTATTACAAAATGCAATCATTATATCCCAACAAAAAGTGTAAAGTTACATCAAATATTAAAGAATGGTAATTTAAATTGTAATAAAATAAAGAGAGGATAAATTAAAGGTAGAAACATAAAATATAATTAAATAAAGTGCACATAAATTAAATGTAAGATAAATGAAGATGCATTAATTTAAATGAGATAGTAAAATATATTCATTGTATTAAATTAATTACATGTTACCGTAACGAAAATTGATCTAACTTAATTACAAAGAGAAAGAACATGATAAAATGTTAATGAGTTACACTAATCTTAGATACCAAGTCTACTGAACAACTAATTAAAAATTGGATTGCAAATTTGTGTGGCGAGTTGATGGTTTGAGTATGAGGAATACTCGATGAATCTCGGGGCCTACAGAGCAATAAGAAAAGTTATCAGATGATTATTTTTTAGGTTTTAGGGCGAGAGAAATGAATTAGTTGGTTGGTATTGGTTGGGTTGTTATTCCATATCTTTTTCCCTTCAGTGGAAAGCTTTATTTATAGCCTTAAAATACTTGAGCGGCAAGTCACTTTGCTTGGCCATCAAGACTTCCTATTGCTAGAAAAGTATCTTCCAAAATATAGATTATCCCTTTTAGTCTTCAAAAATAGCTATTTGTTGGAAAGTCCTCCGAATAAGTCACAATGTCTCTCCCTTTTGCAATATGACCCTTGATTTGGCTGAAAACCTTCTTGAATTTGTTAAATCTCACTTCTTATTTCAGAGTAACCTTTCAATTTTTTATGATACGCCCTCAGGCTTGGTAAAAGTGTTTTCCTACTTTGTTAGAATGCTCTTGGATCCAACAAATTATCTTCCTCATTTACTGAAAACTTTTGAAAACGTCAAAACGGCTTGAAAAATAAGGGGAAAACATAGTCATATTTTGGTCTATTTCGTCTTTTTATTTACTTTCTTTTCAGGGTTTTCTACATGATTCAATATTTGCCAAAATGATAATTTTGGTATCCATAGAAACCAACACGTGTACCAATAAAAAACCGAAACGTGGGTCAATAAGAAACCAAAATGTCGACTAATGATAATTTGACACGTGAGATTGCATTTCCAATTAATGAATCACATCATTAACTCCACGTGAATGCTTTTTCAGCATATTATATTGTATTTACATGTGACACCACGTTAGCAGTATATATACCTCAATCACAGAAAAAATTATGCATATAACCTTTGGCGATGCAGCTAAAAGACAATAATGTTTGTTATATTTAACTTCAAATACGACACAAAACTAATCTTCGATGCCATTTATTATGTTTATATTTTTATTTTTCTTACTTTTAAAATGATATAGAATCTAACTAAAATACTTATTAAGACACATCAAAAATATACATTATCAACATTTTGAAATAATTTATAGTAATTATAATACTATTCACTAAGAGAGAAATTGGACTTTAGTTGATTATATTACACAATATTATAAAATTTCCAAAAAGAAAATGTAAATATATATGTACAGGACAAGTTCTATTGACACACTTTTTTGCATATTACTTTACACACTTTTTAGTTTGTTAGATTAAAACAACTAATAGTCAATATTTACTTATAATTATTGAATGCTAAAATCATTCAATAAATTATTGAATGCTGATATTGAATGAAATATTGATCATTAGATCAATGTTAATCCAATAGACTAAAAATAATGTAAAATAATGTGTAAAAAAATATGTTCATAGAACATATTCCTATATGTATATAGTTGTATTACAAATCATTAAACAAACTATCTAAGTATCATTGAGTTGCTTCTTTTAGTTAGGGAGAATATGAAGATTATCCTATATATACACATAATTTTTTTCTATACATACACTAAAAATAAGTAAAAATATTAGAAAAAAATATAACATTTTTGAAATTTTTTAAAATGATTTATCCGGACAAAAATGAATAAATAATAATTTACCTATATACTATCGTTTTGTTTTCACTCCAACTTTCTAGATTTGTATCCAGGCTTGCCTCGAACCGGAACAAACTCGACCCACGACAAAATTGCCATGATACTGATGTTGCTGAGGACCGACCTTTTTCCGTTAGGTACTTACTTCTTCAACCTCAGCCTCTCTGCCAGGATCGGCTACGATAGGATTTCCTGGCTGTAAATTCCAATAGAAGCTTTTCCCTATATAGCTGCTTATATTGTGGATGATTCCTCATACTAGCTGACTTATACTTACCTTACGATGGCTAAAATCTTCCTTATCAATTATTATTGGATTTTGCATCACCCTTCTCGTCCTTATCTTCACCATGGTCAATACTCTGTGGGTTGAACTGATTCAATCCGGCCCAGTTTACCAGAAAAATTTGCAATTGAAAATTACCGAGTCAATTTTGCATGGAATACAAAAATTGCACTTTTATTTTTAGATCAAATGAAATTGACTCGTAAGAAGATTAATCTCATGTTGAAGGCAAAGTAGCTTCACAAAAAATAGTAACAAGCTTGCTTTGCCAGTTTTGTAGAACCTAAAATGCTCACTATTTCATTATAGAGATGATAAATATACAACAGAAACAAAAATTAATCATCCATTTGGAGTTTTCACCTTAAAATTCAAGGTAAAATTGTTTTGAATTTTCGTTCGATCGAACCTTTATAACATAAGTTGAACAAAAATGATGTCGTGATGACATTTCAAACAAGGAAAAAATCCATCCACAGTTTCCATCTGATGATCACTTTGATAATAACTCAGACTGGACTTATAGTATCTCATAGTATCTGCATCCATCATCATTTTCTAATACCCTTCTTTCTTGCTGTTTTATGTTCCCTCAAATTCTCTCTCTTCTCTTCTCTGCAAGAGTAGATTACACTAATGCATTAAAAGATATAAGCCAGAATTTCCATTATGGATTCACAACATATATAGCACCTTACAAATTTATGGGTGCTAATTAGAAAGATACTAAATGGTAAAGTTGACAATGGCACGAAAGAGAAATTTTACCTGGCCCTCGAGATCTCTTCACGGGATGGGAATTTCCTTTTCACCCATTTTTTAGTATCCATTGGGGGTGTTACCTTGCCATTTTCAAGGTCACCATTCTTCTGCGTATCCCTCTTCCTTTTCACCTTGCCTTCTAGTGATACATGCTGTTGAAAAGTTTCACCATCTGCCTCATCAATAGTATCTTCCACCTTCTGACCTTGCTCTTCTTCTGTTTCTGTTGGGTCGGAAGATGCTGCAGCTGGTTTTGAATTGCTTATCTTTTTCAGCTGCATCAAGAGTAATCCAATTCATATACATGGGCCACAGGTTTTGAAGTCTCTGGATTTAAACACATACTACTACTAGATCCAACCCCCAGATCCAGACAATATTAGACGATTTTTCCCCTTTTTGCTCTAGATTATGACATGAAAACTAAGTTTCAAATTGCAACCTATCTCAAGGAATGTTCACTACATCTTCCATCTAAAGATCTTAAACCATCAACTCAATTAATTGGGAAAGGCAGAGCTCTATCCAGAACTTTGTCTCCAAGCTCTTACTGAATTTGGAGATTACAAATTTAGGATAATTGAAGATGCTTCTAGTGGACATGACTGCATGGAATCTAATAAGTCATTCACCACATATACAGAAAATTTAAGATTGTCTCAAAAAAAATGTAGAAAGCACTTTTCGCTCATTTTCCTACACCACCAAGAAAAAATGAAAAGACAATTTTAGCTGCAATTCAAATCAATTGGAGTTGGGGAATTTTGACAATTCTCACTCTTATGAGATTAAAATACCTTTGCAATTCTCACTCTTATGAGATTAAAATACCTTTGCAATTCTCACTCTTATGAGATTAAAATACCTTTGCAACAAAAAAGCCATCCATATTATGGACATGCGGGTAGAAACGCCTTGTCTTTTCCAAGGACGGGTGATACCTTTGTTCCCTAAACCGGACGAACCTGGCAAATAAGAACAGGACGTTATTCATGGAAATAAGCCAAGGTTCAAGGCAAGTGAAGGTGCTCAAAAAGTGAAAAAAATAATCACCCTGGACGGCCAAAGTCGAGACCACATGGCACAAGTTTAACATTCCGCTTTTTCAGGGCATAATCAATCACTGCCTCATTCTGCAATATATGAGTTGCTATAAGCAAACGCAGGCAACTGGGGGAGGGGTCATAGTAGGAACAATATCAACAAGATATAGGGACAAGTGAACGAACCTCGGCAACCATTATGGAGCAGGTCGAGTAAACAACATATCCCCCAGTTTTTGAACTCGCATCAACCATGTCAATCGCAGAAAGTATAAGTTGCTATATAAGACAAGGAGACAGACAAATAAAAGCTTCACATGACGTAACATTTTCAGATGATAAACATTGATGAGCAAACTATGTTTTTCATTTTTCTATTAAGAGAGCAAAATACATATATTTGGGTGCATTTCTGGAGCAAGGTTTTTCCAGGGGGAAAAGGACTATTCTCCCCTCAGCGCTCTCAGGTGAAATATTTTTATTAGGGTATAAAGCAAAGCCTATTTCTTTACCACTAAATAGATGTGTCAAAAGAGCAAAAACCATTATTACAACTCTCATCACTTTTATATCTTTAGATATATTATAGCATTCATAGCATCCAGAATAGATCTCTAAAGATGCTTACCTTTTGTAAATGAGCACATTTCTTGATATCTTCCAAGCTTTTAGAGGTCTTAACTGATTCATCCTTGGATATAACCTGGAAAAATAAAACAGAATCTTTGGCTTATGGAACATGGATGAGAGAAATGAAACTAATGGAGAAAACAGTGGAGTAACAATGCTAGGTACTTACCCCAGACCCACTGCATGGGGCATCCAATAGAACTCTATCCACAGTATTCATGCCCAAGACCTTGGGGAGCTGAAATAGGATAAATTTACACATAATCTTTTAAGGCCATAGAAACAATAAACCACTATACAACTAAGTACTAACATGTATTAGAAACAGAAAAGCAAACCTCATTTCCATCATAGTTGCAAACAACAGTATTTGTCACCCCCATACGATTCAAATTAGCAGTGAGAGACTTCAGCCTTGGCTCTTTCATCTCATTTGCAAAAACTATTCCTGGTGTAAGAGATTAGACAAGTTATAAATGAAGGACTATTAACCTATGAGCTACAAATCAACTCAACAATGAACAAGTTAAATGAAATAAATTGATACTACCACATACCACTGTTCTTCATGAGAGCAGCAATGTAAGTTGTTTTACCACCAGGTGCTGCGCTGCAATTGGTACAAATTGACATCAATAGTGAAAACATAATGATTCTTCTTCTAAAGACACTATTGAAGCTTGTACAACTCTTATCACAAGTCATCCACCATAACAAATCGTGCCTCCTTTTTTCTAATAGAGAATAAAAGGTGATAATTTAGAAAATACACAAATATAACCTTCTCAACTCTACCTCAAGGATATTTGGAGACAGAGAGAGGTATAGAAGTGTAAATATCTGAAGAGATTCGAGAGTAATATACATATTTTTCCAGAGGCACTTGACAAAAGGAGGGGTATTGCTCAACTTACAAGAATAAAGCAACTCCATTCTTCATAAAGATAAAATCATGACTTCTACTATAAGAAAACTTGTGAATAAATAGCTAGAATCTGTCATCACTTACGCCATATCAACGACCCTTTCCTTTTCTTGAGGAGCGAGGGCCATCACAGGAAGAAAAGAGCTTGCACTTTGGAGCTGTGAACAAGAAAACATCATCTTCTTAGGCAAGCATGAGTAAAGAATACGATAACTTAGTGCTTATATAATTAGTACAAATACAACACAGCAATAATAAGATGAAAATTATGAAACTGTTTACCATATAAAAACCAGCCATATATTCAGGAGTAGCCCCAATAGGTACTTGTGAGTCATACACAACAAGTCCAACCTGCGGTCACGAACATGGAAATTGCTTATTACCAACCATTATTAGAAAATAGAGCAAACGAGGATAGATTGAAAAATACAGCTTTACATACTTTTGACCACTTGCTCAAAGGATCCAAGTTTACTCCTCTATTTATCAAAACATCTGCCAGGTCTCGTCTCCGCGTCTACATGCACAGATAAGGTTAATAAAATCAGATTCAACAATCCAGTCTTCAACCAATAGTAGGAAGGAAGTAAATATATACACACATATATGTTAATTTACCTTTAGAGTATTAGTTCGCAAACATATTGGTCTAGGCTTTTCAAAAGCTTCAATAAGTTCCATAAGCTCAACAACTGGAAACATCTACTCAGACAGAAAATTGTTGACAAAAAAGTTATACCAAAAAGGCTTCACCTACAATAAAATAAATTTTTTAAAAATGATTAAACAAAAAACCTACGATGGATATACAAATCAACTTAATACCTCTACTAAGACCCCGATCAGAAAATCATTATAGCCATAGTATGATCCTATATCCTTCTTGAGTTGCTCCACATAATCCTTCCTTGCCACCCCCTCTTGCTTCAAAGCCTTAAAATTTGAGAGCACCCGGACAACTAAAAGTAGATATTCAAGTTTACATCTACAGAAATATATCTTGAACTAGGAAAAAAAAAAAAGAGCTCAAAGCATTAAAATCAATAGAAATGCACTGACTCTCTCTTATTCGCCTTTGAAGGTTTGAAAGATCAGGGGGACCAAGCGCCTCCTCTTCAAGTTCCTGAATAAAAACATTTAAAAAAGATAAAATGACAAAGGACAGTATCATATATGTGCTCAACACATAAAAGGGAAATAGGAATCAAAATTCGTGTAAAGTAAGAACACAACAAAATGCTGACTTAGAACCTCTTTAGTAGGCAATCTGAACTCATCAGATTCTTCTTTAATATTGAGCTGCATTTCAGCTCCTGCTTCTTCGGCTTCCCTCGCCTTTTCTTCATCGATAGCTCTCGACTTCTTTTCAATATCAGGATCATCCGAATCAGAGCCCGAATCAGAACCCGAATCAGACCCTAAGACTTCCTCTGTGAAGAAACAAAGTGACAGCGTCATGTCAGTCACATTCGAGGGACCAGAAGAAGAGAAGTACAGAAAACTAAAAAATCAAGATTACCTTCGTCGTCACTTCCTTGTAGGAAATCATCAGCAAGCGGGTCATCGCCATCAGAAGAAACCTCGGACTCAGATTCATGCTCTTCTTCATTCCAAGGAACAGCCTTTTGCTTGGTATCCAGCGCACCGGGGGAAATTTCGCCCTCTTTCAAAGCTTTTTTCATAGCTCTCATGGTGTAAGAGAGAAGAACGGCCTACCTTAATTTAATTTAGGGTTTTGAATTCACCACTCTCAATTTTAGGGTTTTGACTACGTTGCATTCCGGTTTTTTTTTTTTTCAAGCCGTTTAAGTTTTAAGAAAATACAATTTGACCCCACGTTACAACATATTAGCTACATGCGCCCAGCAACCCAAAACAAATTGGAAACTTGGGGCGAGTTTGGTTTCCATAAATGGATGGGAATAATAAGGGATGAACAGGTGGAAAAAGAGTATGGGTGCCTAATGTGCAATTATTTAATGTAAAAAAAAATGTACAGGCATAATCGATCATTAGTTTTATTTTTGATGATGAAATTAAAGGGAATACAAAATATATATATTTTTTTATTTAATTTTTTAAAGATAAATTTATCCTTAAAATCAATTCATCTCTTATACATCTTCTCTCTTCTTTTGGGCCCCACCAACAAAAGAAAATAGAGGAAGTAACAAAATGGTAGTTTCATGTCAGTATATTGTTAAGTAATAAAAACAAATGTTTTCACTGATATTAGTGAAAGAAGTTTGTTCTTCTTTTAATAGACAAAGTTCACTACTACGTATGCAATTTCATTAAGCCTTAAAATTCGGTCGCATATCTTGTCTCATCATGCAAAATGGAGGGTACCATTCTTATCAACATAAGTCAAGTATGATTTTTGGAGCATTAAAAGACTTAATTTATCCACATATTAGTAAGTTTTGCTCCTCAAACACTCCTATTAATAATACTAGTTAGCTGCCGTACGTGAAAGACTGGAGTTGGATCTTTAAGGTATCTGGATTGGTTTATTACATTTAGAGTCATTTTGAATTCTGAAACATTCTAGTTGCTACTCAATGTCTACTGGAAGGGTTCCTTCGACACCATCTTCATATTTAGACTTAAAATCAAGAATAGTCTTCATGCATTCATCTTGCATGTGCTCAACAAAAGCTCGTGTTGCATTGTGTGAAGATACTTCTTGAATCAGCTCGTTAAATCGATATTGTTGTTTACGGGCCCATTCATTACCTTCTTTGCTCATATTGATATGTAAATATAGTATAAGGTAACTTACCTCCATGTGCATTTGAAAATGTTTGGAATAACCGCTCAAACGAACTCTCTCTCATCAAAGAGTGATGTACCTCCAAAGATCACCATTTGCCTATCTATGTTGGTTCAAAGCGACAAAAACTCCAAGTGACATATGCTCCTTATTAGTCCAATATGTAGTTTCAAATGTGATTGCATCTCCACAAAGACTATAGTCAACAATCAATTCAGTTGTGGACCACAATACACTAGTAAGCTGGTTTTCCTTATCAATTGTAAAGAGTAATAGAAACCTTAATTTTTCAATTTTTGTTCTTCAAAGTACCTCATAATATCATCAACTTCACCATCCTTTAACCTCTTCGTCCTTTTGCGGCGCAAGTACGTTTTCTGATCTTCCTAAGTAAAACTGAGATTAGCTATGCATCCGGCGTGTATGATCGATCATCACTGAAAATGCCAAACCAAATGGAACCCCTGAGGCCATTATAGTGTCGATTGCCCTGCTTCAATATTGGTGATCTTTCATTGCGATCTGAAAAGGTGTCGGGTTGCAAGAGACTAGTTCATGATTATGTTGCACCCTATTCTTTCTTCTGTTTTAAGATGCCTTCTACTTGTACCTCATTTAAAATACAAATATACACTACATTCTTCACAATATTCGTGTTCCTACACCCATTAAAAATATAACTTCCTGACATTAAACCCACAAGAATATCCATAACTTCGCCAAAGCTCTACTGCCTAATCCAATGAATCAAATTTCATTCCAACCTGAGAAGTATTATTCAACTATGCGTCAAATCTAACAAAAAAAAAAAAAAAGGAAAATTAGAACAATTTTATTTCATAAAAAAGACAGAAAATTTATATTTTTGCATATGAAAGAGATGAAAAAAATATTTGGAAAGGATGAAAATGTTCTTATGTTCGTTATATATTATTATAGTCCAAAGAAAACATAATACTTTATATATAGTCGTATACAAAATGAAAATGTTCGTTTCTTGAATAACATGTTTCCTAAGTATCTTGATTTAGGTTATTGTAGTTATCATTTTGACTATTTTAGATTGGTGTGTGTTATTTTTTTGAGAATGAAAAATTCAATTTGAAGCCTAATAAAAGAAATAATAATGGGGTACTCTGCTTTACTTGACACAAAGGGGGAAAACCAAAAACCAAAAAAGAGAAGAAGACAAAGAAACATAGAATAGATAACTTACTCTTTTGTAGCATCCATTGAAATTTTTTCTAAATAAATAGAATCGTAAGTTTTGGGTTGATCTTGTGACATTCTCAATAGAAAATAGAAACCTAATTTGGAGAAGAAAGAAAAGAGGGACAAATGATAAAGGGTGTAGATGGGAATAGATAACGTTAATGGGAGAATAATTACCGTACAACGGCTGGCCGCTGTCCTGTACTCTCTCTCTCTTTCTCTCTCCATCCTACCTTCCAGCTTCTCTTTCTAGCTCATATTTGTTACTCGCTCAATAAAAAGGAAACACAAAATACGATCTTTGATTTGAATTAAAATTGTTACGTGAAATTCAGAACATGTGAGAGAGAAAAATTCAAAAAATAAAATACGTAGGAAGAAGAAGAGAGAGGGAGGGGGACCCAGAATTTCCTGGCATAATTGAATTCAGAGACTTCTTCATCTAGCCGGAGAGAGAGAGAGAGAGAGAGAGAGGCTTCTCTCAGATTTATTTCTCTTCTAGCCTAATTTGCAGAAAACCCCGTTGGCATTCTCGCCGCCTCCTAAACCTCGATTTTCTTTCGCTAAAAGACTCTCTGGGTCTTTTTTATTAGTCTTTCTAGTCTTTAGACTTCGTCTCCTTTCTCTCCCTTCTTGATCTGCAACTCCTTTTTCTTCTGGGATTTTTCAACGGGGCTGTTGATTACTTCAGGTACCACTTTTTCATTTTCTGAGTCTTTTTTGTTGATTATGAATTCTTTTTGGGTGTTTCTGCAATCAAATTTAGGTTCTTGTAACAGCAATCTGGCTCGTATTGAGAATGTTCTACTTTTTTAAGATGCTCCAATTCACTCCTTTGGTTTTATTCTTTTTTCTATGTGGGTAATTGCCCTTCTCTTCTACTTATAATTGATTTTTCCAGATTGTAATGTGTTTGTATTTCTTAACATGAAGCAGAAGTTGTATATTATCAGTTGCTTAGATTAATGGACATCATTTTGCTGCAATTATCTTGAAATTTGTCCAAATCTTTCTTTTTAAATTGCCAGACATTGAAAATTAGAGAAATGTGTATTAACTTCATCGTTTTTTTTTTAAAAAATTTATTAGGCCTTCAACTGAAGAATTCAGGCTAAGAGAGAAAGGATTACATCTTCTTATCATATGGGTTTTTGTTGAATAAAATTAATTCCCTTTTGAGCTCAAAGGAAATCAAAAAATATGACTAATAGAAGAAGGTCCGGTTTCGGGCCGAGCCGTTTCTACACTTTTTCATGCCTTAGACCACATACCAATGAATCAGAGGCTTCAAATCAAACCCATGGTCCTGGATTTTCCCGAACAGTTCATTGCAACCAACCAAATCTCCATCAGAAGAAGCCATTGAAATACTGCTCGAATTTCATTTCAACCACAAAGTACAATGTACTTACCTTCTTGCCCAAGGCTCTTTTCGAGCAATTCAGGCGAGTTGCTAACTTGTACTTCCTTTTAGCAGCAATTCTCTCTTTCACACCCGTCACACCCTTCTCCCCCATGAGCATGATGGCCCCTTTAGCCTTTGTGGTTGGACTAAGTATGGCCAAAGAAGCCTTAGAGGATTGGCGACGTTTTGTCCAAGATATGAAGGTGAATCTTAGGAAAGCGTATGTTCATAAAGGTGAAGGGATTTTTGGGCATAGACCGTGGCATAAGATTCGGGTTGGAGATGTTGTCAAAGTTGAAAAGGACCAATTCTTTCCGGCTGATTTGCTTCTCTTATCGTCTAGTTATGAAGATGGTATTTGTTATGTAGAGACTATGAATTTAGATGGGGAGACAAACTTGAAAGTGAAGAGATCATTAGAAGTGACATTGTCTTTAGATGATAATGAGTCTTTCAAGGATTTTTCAGGAAAGATCCAATGTGAAGATCCCAACCCAAATCTTTACACCTTTGTGGGTAATCTTGAATATGATTTTCAAGTTTATCCTCTTGACCCTAATCAGATTCTCTTAAGAGATTCAAAGCTTAGGAATACTAGTTATGCTTATGGGGTGGTGATATTTACAGGCCATGATAGCAAAGTGATGCAAAATGCAACCAAATCACCTTCTAAAAGAAGTGGGATAGAAAGAAAAATGGATAAAATCATTTACATCCTTTTCACCCTTCTTGTAATGATCTCATTGATAAGCTCTATTGGTTTTGCCATCAAAACAAAGTACCAAATGCCGGATTGGTGGTACTTAATGCCTGAAAATACCAATAATTTATACGATCCAAAAAGGCCAGCATTATCCGGCCTTTTCCATCTAATTACTGCTCTTATTCTCTACGGATATTTAATACCCATTTCACTCTATGTCTCAATAGAAGTTGTCAAGGTTTTACAAGCCATGTTCATTAACCAAGATATTCACATGTATGATGAAGAGAGTGGAAATACAGCTCAGGCAAGGACCTCAAATTTGAATGAGGAGTTGGGTCAAGTAGATACAATCCTTTCTGATAAAACTGGTACTTTGACTTGCAATCAGATGGATTTTCTCAAGTGTTCAATTTCCGGGATTGCTTATGGTGTTCGCTCTAGTGAAGTAGAACTTGCTGCTGCCAAGCAAATGGCTATTGACCATGAAGAGAATGAGCCAGACTTTTCGAATTATCCAATGCAATCTAAGAAGGGGAAAAGAGGATCTGAAATCGAATTGCAAGAAGTAATCACTTCTGAGGGTGGTAATGGAAAAGATCAGAAAGTTTCCATATAAGGGTTTTAGTTTTGAGGATAATCGGTTAATGGGCGGGAATTGGGTTAAAGAGGCGAATCCCAATTTCATCTTATTGTTTTTCCGAATATTAGCAATTTGTCACACTGCAATTCCTGAGCATAATGATGAGACAGGTGAGTTTACTTATGAAGCGGAATCACCAGATGAAGCTGCCTTTCTTGTTGCTGCTAGAGAATTTGATTTTGGGTTTTGTAAAAGGACTCAATCCACTTTGGTCGTCCGGGAAAAATATTCTCCATCAGGAGAAGCAGTTGAGAGGTAGTTTATTTCCTCTTGCATTCCTCTTGGTCACCTAACATTTACTTATTATGTTTATCTATTAATTTGTTATTGATTGAGATTTTTTATTTTTATTTCATATGTAGGGAATACAAAATTTTGAATCTCTTGGACTTTACTAGCAAAAGAAAGAGAATGTCAGTGATTGTTCGGGATGAAGATGGGCAAATCTTTCTTCTTTGCAAAGGAGCCGACAGGTAATTTATTTTCAAACATATTATGGAATTACAATATAATAATATAAATAATAATAAATCATCTGTTTTTTTTTTAATAATTCTCCTCCTCTTGGTATTGTAGCATTATTTTTGATCGGTTGGCAAAGAATGGAAGAATGTACGAAGAAGCCACAACCCGGCACTTGAATGAATATGGAGAGGCTGGTTTAAGGACATTAGCTCTTGCTTATAAGAAGCTTGAGGAATCTGAGTATGCCAGTTGGAATGATGAGTTTCAGAAAGCTAAAACGACAATAGGAGGTGATAGGGAGGGTATGCTTGAAAAAGTATCTGATATGATGGAAAGAGAGTTGATCCTTGTAGGTGCTACTGCTGTGGAGGACAGGTTGCAAAAAGGGGTAAACAAATCTATCTCTTCACCATTGTTATTACTAATAAACAAGTTTAAAATTACCTTTTTCATTTCCTAGTTTTAACTCGAGCAAGTTTTTCCCTTTTTTTTTCATTCATATTTTAGGTGCCACAATGCATAGATAAACTTGCTCAAGCTGGTCTCAAGATCTGGGTTTTGACTGGAGATAAGATGGAAACTGCTATCAACATAGGGTAATTGATTATGTAATTCAGTGAGTTTCATCTGGATTGAACTCTTATTGATTATAATCTCTTGTTCAGGTGATTTTTTTTTCTTTTTATGATACAGATTTGCATGTAGTCTACTACGACAGGGCATGAATCAGATTTGTATAACATCCAATATAGAGACAATAGCGCAAGATGGAAAATCGGTAATTCATTTTATTTGTGCCCTTTGTTTTTAAGAGAATAAAAATGAATTTTTTTTTTTTGGGGGTGAGAAATTAGCTTTCATTCAATGTATAAGATTTATTTTCCTTCTCTTTTATATGTTGCTACTCCACAGGACTTGAAAGAGAATATTTCAAATCAAATAACCAATGCCTCACAAATGATCAAATTAGAGAAGGACCCACATGCTGCATTTGCTTTAATTATTGACGGGAAAACTCTAACCTATGCTCTAGAGGATGATATGAAGCATCAGTTTCTCAGTTTAGCAGTTGATTGTGCTTCTGTTATTTGCTGCCGTGTCTCTCCCAAGCAGAAAGCTCTGGTAACACTTTTTTATCTTTCCAGGTCTTTAGTCAGTTAACATTAAGCTATTTGTTAAGCTCTGTTTTTATCTTACCTTTTTTCTTAATTTTTCTTTAAATCTTCTCTAGGTTACTAGATTAGTAAAAGAAGGAACAGGTAAAACTACTTTGGCAATAGGTGATGGTGCAAATGATGTTGGAATGATTCAAGAGGCTGATATTGGTGTCGGTATTAGTGGGGTTGAAGGCATGCAGGTTGGTATATACATCATTTCTTACCCAAACAATGTAGGAAAAGATTCTTTTTTTTATCTCTTCCTCACTAATTTTTTATAAAACTCTATACAGGCTGTGATGGCTAGTGATTTCTCTATTGCCCAATTCCGGTTCTTGGAGAGGCTTTTGGTAGTTCATGGACACTGGTGCTATAAGAGGATCGCCCAGATGGTACGATTAATAGATATGCTCCTTAAAAACTGTAATTTAGGTAAATTGGAGCTCTTTTAACTGTGTTCTAGTTGGAAATTGAACCCAAACTGAAGTTTCAACAATGAAAATTATTCAATTTGGAAATGGATTTTTCTGAATTTGGATTGTTTCGGATGCAGATTTGTTATTTCTTCTACAAGAACATAGCATTTGGTCTTACCCTCTTTTACTTTGAGGCATTTACGGGGTTCTCTGGACAATCGATTTATGATGACTACTACATGCTTTCATTTAATGTGATTCTTACTTCATTGCCTGTCATTTCGCTTGGTGTTTTCGAGCAAGATGTTTCGTCCGAGGTCTGCTTACAGGTTCGTATGTTGATCCATTACCTTAAAAATATATTTACACTAAAATGAAAAAAATAAAACTCCCCTTGTCAATCTAAATTTTTTCAAGGAAAAACTTTTCATAGTTACCTTCTATTTCGAAGGGGCTTGGTACATTAAGCATTTAAGTTTACATTGTTCTTATGATGGATAAAGTATACTCATTCGCCATGTCTTATTTATTTATTATATTTTCTTTTTCAGTTTCCCGCCTTATATCAACAAGGACCGAAAAACTTGTTCTTCGACTGGTACTGGATATTTGGGTGGATGGGGAACGGTCTCTACTCCTCCTTAATTACATTCTTCCTCAACATCATAATCTTCTACAACCAAGCCTTCCGAGCAGGGGGGCAGACTGCTGACATGGCTACCGTTGGGACCACCATGTTCACATGCATTATCTGGGCTGTCAATTGCCAGATCGCCCTCACCATGAGCCACTTCACTTGGATCCAACACCTCTTCGTCTGGGGCAGCATTGCTATGTGGTACCTTTTCATCCTCCTCTACGGCATGATCATCTCTTCTGGAAATGCCTACCACATTCTCATCGAGGCTTTGGGCCCTGCTCCTATTTATTGGGTAACCACCTTGTTGGTTACAGTTGTCTGTAATCTACCATATTTGGCGCACATTTCTTACCAAAGATGTTTCAATCCTATGGACCACCATATTATCCAAGAGATTAAATATTACAGGAAAGATGTGGAGGATCAGCATATGTGGACCCGTGAAAGGTCCAAAGCAAGGCAGAAGACCAAGATTGGGTTCACGGCTAGGGTCGATGCGAAGATCAGACATTTGAGAGGAAGGCTTCAGAAGAAGCATTCTTCCTTTGCTGAGCTTAATGTGGTCCCCTCTTCTTGATAGTATCAATGATATTGCTCAGGGGGTTTTTTTTTGGGGGGTGGCGGCTATATATTGTCAGAGTGGGGAATTTGGATCCATAATATTTGTATAATGTACATTAGATTTTGCATAGATTTGGAAAAAGGCTTGTAGAAATGGTACAAACTTGCATTCAAAACTGGAGAGTTGTGTCTATCATTTTACAGTGTAAAGATGGTCGTTTGCGTGGTAGACCTGCTTATGGTTCTCTGATCTCATATCGTTGCAACAATATTAAGAGTAGGCTCATCTGTTGATGTGATACACTTATCAGAAATTGAAAAGAGTAAGGATTGTTGTCCCTTTAAAATTAATGACGTGTATGATTGGATATGAAATGATACAATTGTTTAAACATGTTGATTCACTTTTAAACCAACAATAACTCTATATATATATATTTTATATATATTTGTTACAGGTCAACTAGAGTTCAGTAGTTTAAGTCAACATAATCATAAAAAATGATTATGTTGATTATTTGATTTAAAAATATTTCAAGGTCAAATAGTCTACTCAAAAAGATATCATGTGATTCACCTACTAGTATAATATAAAATCTATCTAGTCACACACAAAAGTCGATTGAATTTAAGTTGGATTCTAAATTGAAAAGTTTTGACTTATTCATAGTAAACTTGATTTAAAAAATTAAAAAATTAGTTAATTTAATTTGTTGAGTCTAGATCATACTCATACTGCTAGCAAAACCAAAATGTGATTTAAATTTAATTAAAAATTAAATAATTAATAAGAAAAATATTATTTTGATAACGATAATTATTAAATAAAGATTTAATGATTATTAAGTCATAAAATATTTTTCAGGTCAAATTAAGTTTGATTGATCATTAAAGACTTAATGGGTCTAACTAGGCTTAAATTAAAGTTTGTTATTTTACATAGTAAAATTGGATATTTATTTGAAATAATAAAATTTTATTTTAATTTTCAAAAAACGTAAATTAAGACGGACTTTTAGGTATTCAAACAAATTTAAATGTTAACCGGACCTTAGAAGTCCATTTGGGCTTGTCCCAAGGGCTCATGTCCCTTATAAAAAGGAACAAGTAGCAACCCTAGGGCATATTGAACACCCCATTGCAGCACATAGAGAGAGAGAGAGAGAGAGAGAAGAGACCGTTCTTCATCATCTTCTCTCCATCTTTCTTCTTCTCTAAGCCAAAACTCAAAGAGTTGAGTTTGTAACCATGTAATCCCTTCTCAAGTTGTTACCCGTGTGGATTAATGATAGAGGTTGGTGATAACTTGGAACTCTATAAGAAATGGTTTTGGGCAGCGACAGATAGCAGGAACGACATCGATCCAATAGCGACGGGCGACGATGGGTAGCGGTTTGGGTGGAGAACCGTCCAGTTCTCGACAGAGTGTTAGATTAGGTATATTCCTTCTTTTCTTTACTAGTTTAAGAGTTTGAAATTGGCCTAGAGTGTTGAGATGTGTTGAGAAATCACACATAGTATATAAATGTAGTATCTTGATAGTTAGTCAAAAGTCTAGATATTACAAGTCTATTTTTCGAAAACATATTCTAGACTTGATTTTTATGTTTATTGAACCTGAAAACATATAGGAAGTATAACCAATAGATCGGGTTGAGTTTAGATATATTCCACCACCACCATGGTTGTGACGCTGCCTATAGCCGCAGGTCACCGGTGACATATAGCGGAAGCCGATGCCCGTGATAAGGCGGTGGTGTTGAGTCAGTTCCGATGTCCCTCTTGGATGGTAGTGGGGTTGTTAATGGGTAAATTTTTTTATTTTGAGAAATGAGCCTTAAGGTTTTGAAAAGTTCAAAAATCATTAGAACTTGATGTTTGGGTATTAATAATGATTGGATTGAATTAAATATATTACAAGAGTTGTAAGATATTAAATTTAAAATCAATCAATGATGGGGTTCAATTAATATGCAGTTGAGTATTTAATTTTAATATGAGATATTGAATGAGAACATATGTCCAGTAAAATTCAAATTTTTATGAACTTTAAATTAACTTGAATGCATTAGAATTGAACTCATATATTGATGTATTATAAGATTTTATAATTTTTTGAAAGAGTTCGTCAAATTATAAACACTTATAATATTTTCCGGTGTTGAGATAGGCATTCGTTAAGCTAATTCGTCCTGTTTTAATCCCTTCTCTTCCCATCCTTCTGTCTTAGATAAATCTCTTCCCATCCTTTAAAGAAATATCTTCCCCCTTAAGCGCTTTGGCATTGATGCGTTAGGGACTTTCATTGAATCATCTTGTTAATTGGCCTTCTTTGAATCTTTGTTTCAGTGTGCAAGATACTGCTCCTTTAGTTCAAGAGTTCAGGACTTCTTCTCGTAGACCACAAAACTATGATCAACTCTCAATTTGTTGCTTGTTCTATGACCAGCCTTGATGTTGATGGCTCGAATTCATGTATATGTAACTCTACTTGAGGAGTTTCACTTAATAACAAAGCAAGTCCTTCTTGCAAGTCCTTCCCTCGAAAGAAGGGCGAGTAAGAGTCATCTTTAATTAAGTTTAAGCTCTATATCAAGAAAAGCTATACATATTTCTAATGAATTAGATAAATTCTCAAGGAATCCCATAATTAAGTATATTATTCATTAAATACACGTATCTTTCGTTTTAATCTTTTCATTCTCGAAAAGCTGGATGAGAAGAAAGTCTTATGTCCGGTTCTGTAGTAGAGATGGAATTGAGAAAGAACCATAAACTAGAACCCTAAAATAACCTTATTTCATAAACACCATAGAGGAAAAATTGTAGTTATATCTTCTTGAGATAATCAGATTTGGCAGATACGCTCTTCAGGCTCTTGAACTTGCTTAGATCACATTTAGACAAATGGAAGGGGGATAAAGAGCATGACACGAAATAAGGCAGTGTAAAAAATGCTTATACAAACTCGAGTCATTATTTCGAGATAGGAATGTAGAAGCAAAGCAAGAATTAAGGGTTCTGGTCACCCTCGCGAACCACCTGAAATCCAAGAGAGCAACAAAACCACTTCTCAGATGAAAACCAAGAGGTTTCATCTTGCAACATGATAACGGTGGGCCCTACTTCAGAAAAGAAAGAAGAAAGGCTAACTTCCCAGATTAATGTTCTAGAGACGAAACAAGACAATGCAGAAGACACTTTTCATTTGACGCAGATCCAGTTTTGCACCTTTTGTGATTTTGATAGGCACCACACCTTCACCTCTAGATCAAAGGGCACCAAAGAATGGAGAGTGCACCTTTTATTTTTTTTGAACATTTTTTCTTTGTTCGCTTTGCAAGTGATGGTTGTGCTCTTCTTCCTTCGTAGCTTTTGTAGACTAGGGGAAGATAAGGTAGGCTAAGCCGGAAAGAGAGAGAGCAGTTGGTTCTATGATAGAAATAATGGAAATGCTCTATTGTAGAGCTTTGCTAGCAGTGTCGAGATTTTGAACTAAAGACCCAAATGAAAGTTCAGAGCTCTCGCCTTGCTATCTAAAGAATGAAGAAACCGTTACTGAACAAGAGCAAGAGAAGTGAGTAAGTCCCATTAGAGATAGGGGTGAGCCAAAGAGAAGTTATAGCAATGAGCAACTAATATTAAGGAGTGATTGTGTTGAAGTTTCGAACGTAGGGCTCACGAAGGCTTCGAGCGAACCTAACCCCTTTGTGGTGACTACTACTGCTTTCTATGCTGAAGACACAATAGTCGATACAACTAGGGACTCCTTTTTAGCGCTATGATAGGATGGTGCAAAGCTAGTTCGATTACATATAATTATTATATGTAATTAGAATAAAGAAGAAATGAATCTCCTCAGATTACACAGAAAGCCTTATTCACCTATAAAAGATAAATCTTAATAATTCCTAATTAAGGGGACATAGTGAGGTTCGACATAGTTGACTGCACACCAACCGTTGTTTCGCTACCTTCTCATTTCAACGAGAGACCTATGGAAAGTCATCACGGCCACATAATGTTCTGCCGAAGGATTGGAGGAGGGGGGCCCTAGCCAGGTTCAGTTTTAGTAAGACTAGCCTTTCTTTCCTTATTTACAGAGAAATGTCATTTGCTAATTTTCAACTAGATCAACGATCGGAAGATCAAATATGCCCCATTGCATTAGTCGACTTGTTCCTGAGATGAGAAATCTTGACTCGTTTATTAGAGCCTGAAACACACCACACACTTAGAAGCCCTACTTCATTATGGTTACTTGCCTTCATAACAGTAAGTTCGGTCAACAAAGGGCTCTTCAGAGAGAGACTCATATTGCAAATCAAAGATCTTGTACTATGATAAGAGATACTATAAAAAAAGCCTCTATACCTATGCTTAGTCGTAGTTTCGGGGTTAGAGTTTGCTTGGATTATTTTGAAGTTTGATCCATTGTTGGCTTATCGAATAGTGATTCTTTTGGCACCATATTCCCTAGTACACCCCTGCTTTATACTAGGCGAGGGTTAGGGCTCTAGCTGCTCTGATGAACCACCTAATGGACAGAATGAAATAGGCTAGGTATGAGCGCCCTTTGATATACCGATTGAGCTCCCTTCCCTCTCTTCCATTCTATCTGATAGTCAGTCCTTATGCTTCTTCTAGCTTTAGTCAGTATGGTTGCTTCCTTGGTTCAACCACTCTTTCGATTAAAAAGATATGTATGCCCCTGGTGTTCCTATTGGTTCACCAACCCACCATTTAGTACCGTTCGCATCCGTTGTCACATGTTTTGAACCCTTAGATGAGTCACGCTTGGAGTGGTACTCTATACTCTCCACTAATTGTCATGTCCATTTACTATGATAATGCCTGCTTGCAGTAATGCCTGCATTAAACGCTAATTCTTCCCATGCGACATGCTCTCCTTATATGGGTCATTAGTTCGAGTGAAATTTTTGTAGTTAGTACCACTTCTTTCTATCTTGGATGACTCTTGCCTAGAAGCTTAGGCTGTACCACCACAAGTGTGTGCCTTTTATGTGTGAGTAGGGTCTCCTTAAGAAGACAAAGCCTATTCAGATTATAGAATCACAAAATCTACGACTTTCTCCTTCGGACCCTCGCAAACTACTCTGTCGGTTGTAGAACTAAGTATTCATTGTCTTCTTGATAATATCGAGCAATGCTATAATTGGATTGTCACGCACATCCTTCAATGAAGCGTTAAGAGACTTTGCAATATTATTAGTCATTATGTCGTACTGAACACTATTGAAATGAGCTCTTGACCAATGTTCAAAACCAGCAGTCTCAAGGTATGTTGCCATACCGGATTGTTGTAGCTTTATCTCATTGAAGTATGTATCAAATTCGTGAACCTTGTACGCTTTGGCTGCCTTATTAAATAGATCGATAATCCTACCACACTTGAATCTAGCCTTGATGTTTTGGTCGAGGTGTTATGTGTATGCACCATATTTCGCATTTGGGTAAACGTTCCATATAGAATTATTAATACTCTTTGCCCGATCAGATACGAAAACCAAATTGGCGGCATTGGGGATCAAGCCCTTCAGTTTGCTCAAGAACCAAGTCCATAATTTATCATTCTCTAAATCAACTATAGCCCAGGCTAATGGATATATATATTTGTTTACCCATCTTGGGCCGTTGCTGCCAAAGGAGTGCTTTTGTGTTTGCACTTCAAAAAGGTTCCATCGATACAAATAACCCTTCGAAGAAATTGAAACCCTTTGATAGATGCTCCAAAAGCCAAGAAAAAAAATACAAAAATCTGTTATTTCCATCTGTCTGGAGTGTAATCACAGTACCCAAATTAACCACTTTTACCATGCCTACCTAATATGCTAAATGTTTGTAATTATCCTCAACCGTACTCTGAATGAGGTCATGTGCAACTGATCTAGATTTCTATGCCTTCAAATATATAATATGTACACTGATATCATTTCAGACAATATTAATGATAGATGGCGTTTTAGGAGTCTTGTTACACCCTTTGTACTTGGCCATCATATGTCGTCCAATCATAGATGCAGATGTTTGCCGATGTTTACCTTGCTTGAATAAACGATAACATGTGTGCTCATCTTTAAACATTTGAATTAGGAAAAATAAAGAATTCTTATTTCCCATAGCACGAAGTCGCCACTTGCAATTTGGATTCATGCACACGACTACAAACATAGTCTTATTCGACTTCTTAACCTTGAACTCAAAATTTCGTTGCATAGCGAGCATATGTAGGCTAGCCTTTAATTCGTTCTTTGATATAAAATATTGTTTTAACATAAAACGCACTACACTAGATTGGGAAGAGATAATCAAAATTGAATTTCTTGAAACGCATATAGAGTCCTGGGTAGCAATGGGGAGACTAAAATCATCATCTCCAATATTATTTTCAGATTGTGATGAATGCTGTATACGCAGTGATGATGGAGACATCTTAGCAAGTGAACTTGGTACACGCGGTGATGGTAGAGCCATCTCATCAGATGAATGTGGTACACGCGATGATGAAGGCATCTCGTCAATTAAACACGGTACACGCTGTGATGGAGGCATCTCGTTAATTAAATGCGGTACATGCGGTGATGAAGACATCTCATTAATTAAACGTAGTGATCATGAAGGCATCTCGTCAGCTGTATGTGGTACACATGGCTGCATCTCATCTGGTGATGCATGGGCTGATGGTTGCAATAAAGTTTTGGTCAGTATTACTCTCGTGAAGAAGTCATCATCGTACCTCTGATTTGCAAGGTTGGCCTCATTGAAGTTATTAATACCACATTCTACCTGCATTCCCTCACACTCGTCGTGATCATATGCATTCTTAGTCTCTTCATCATCACTTTTTTTTGCATCCTTATCTCGATGTCATTTATGTCATTACCTTGACCATTCTAAAAAAATTCATCATGATTAGTAGCAGGAACCACATATATGTCACTCTTATAATCCTCATGAGGATTATCAATATGAGGCACATCACTCCTACAAAGACTATGATTATTACAAAGGTTATAAAATTGATGATGCTCTCCACCACATGAATCTCCTTCCACCTTCGGAAGCAACATACCATATAGTGAATATTTTTTCTCTTATACATTACAAGTGCCGGATAAACCCTTTCACATTTTAGTCATTTTTTATATATATCGGCGAAGGGCATAATGTACAAACAGATTTGTATGATATTTTCAATCTAAATTCATTCTGATTATTGTCGATAGAATCGTACATGATATCCAACAACTAACTATAAGTGATATTAAATTATACCAAAGCTCCAGTCGATCTCTCTTTGCAATTTGAATGCCAATACCATGAATTTTGATTCTCATTTTGGTTCATACTCTCATTCCATTCACCATTGAAGCATATTATGAAAAAACTCTCAATTTCTTTAAAAAATATAAATAAATAGAAATAAGTAATCTTGAATTAAGAGAATAAAAAATTAAGAAAATAAATAAGGACCCGATGGGCCCAATGTATCCGATGACTCGACGACTCGACGACTCGACGGGTACTCGACCCATAATACTACTCATATTTGAAGGCATTCAGTATGTCGATGTGTCGAGGCGTCGATCCCGTCGAGCCTTTCGAGCACTTCACCAATTGAAGGCGTCGAGTACGTCGAGCACTCCACTTATTGAAGGCGTTGAGTACGTCGAGCATTCACCTACTGAAGGTATCAAGTATGTCTAGTATTCACCTATTGAAGGCATCGAGTACGTCTCGATAACCCGATGACAGATCATGCCATGGAATACTAGATACAAATTCTTTTGTGTTCGTTGCAGAACAAGAATCACGTATAAATATAATACAAAGAATAATATATATTTTATTTCGATTATAATGATCAATCAACTATTCAAAGAGAAATCAATAACAAAAAACTTAAGCTTGCTGATTCAAATTGTGTTCGATTAAAAAACATGAAGCTTACTGATAAAATTAGTAAATAAATCAAAGTACGATCGATTCGAGTAAAGTCGGAAATGTGAAATATGAGTTTTTGATCAAACGATCTATTTAGAGGAATCAAAATTAGTTAGATATTTAGATTTTTTTATCTTAACGTTCTAACTATCTAAAGATAAAGATAAAAGACAATTTCATAATTTCATATGTTTTCATTAATTTTTTTTAAATATAAAATCTGAAAGCTAATTTATCAAAAAAAGTTTTTTAAATACCTTTTACTCAACAAGTTTTTTTCAAAAAGTCCATTAACCCGATAGCCAAAAAAAGAAAATCATTTGTAATTTTACCAAATTATTAACCTAAAGGCCCATTCGGTGGTCCTAACTCCAAACCAACGGGTCCCTTAACCGAAACGGCAAAAATGAAACGGTAAGGCAGCATTTGTCATTCCCAACGGCAGCGTATCGTTAATTAATCATTATAACTCATAATAATGAACAATAATTCTGCCTTTCACCGTCTACCTGCCTTCTTTTCCAATCCTTCTTCTCCATCTGCTTCCTCCTTTACTTCTTCTTCCTTCTCTGATTCTCTCTTTACTGCTACCCTAAAATTTCTTGAGCCAGAGAGAGGGGGAGAGAATCTTGAATACTTTTAGCTTTTTTTATTTTTATTTTAACCTTTCTTCGCATTCGTCTTCCTCTTATTTTCACTGCTTTCGAAATCTATCATGAGATGTAGTTGTCACTTCGAGGCGTTGATAGGCTTTCATATTGCTCCGTTTTACGCGTTTATAGTAGTTAGGGATAGGGTTTGGGTTGTGATTGTTGATTCTGAGATAGAGAGAGAGAGGTTTGGGTGTGTGTGATGGAGCCCCGAGTTGGGAACAAATTTCGACTCGGACGGAAGATCGGTAGTGGATCGTTTGGAGAGATCTATCTGGGTTTGTTGTTTTCTCGGATGGCTCTTGCTATTTTTTGTTCACTGATAATACTTTTCCTGTTGATTCGTTTAATTATGTTGTCTCAGGTTCTAATATCCAGACGCATGAGGAGGTTGCAATTAAGCTGGTGAGTTTTTTTTTTTCACTTTATACTGAACTGTCGTTTTCTCTTGTATTGATTCGTGGTCTTTGGAGTTCTACTGGAATAGTTGGGGATCTGCTTTTCATTTCCATATAAGAGACCAATTGTGTAATTTCAGTTTCTCTGTTTTTCGTCATTTATACTGTAAATAAAGTGGTAGAGAGTAGAAATAAATAATCTAATTGTCTTCAAGGATTAAGAAATAACGAAATGAAAAAAGGATGACTGATGCAATATATTATTATTATAGTCCATGAAATGGTCTTCATACACATACGCATTTAACTCTCCTTCAACTTACCATACTTCGAATGCCTAAGATGCTATTATTGGCTCATTTGAAACTCCTTAGGCCATTAGAAGTCATTTAATGAAACCGCGCCTTACTTGGTTTGTCCATCCATGTTTTCTTAGGTTGGAATTGTTAGAATAATTGATGTTAGTATTTGCATTTTTCTTCTTACAGAACACTTTTCTATATTGCATGATTTCTTATCTAGTTTCTTCATTTTAGGAAAATGTGAAAACAAAGCATCCTCAATTGCTCTATGAATCGAAGTTGTATAAAATACTACAGGGAGGAAGTAATGGCCTTTTCTTTTCCTTGTTGTTTTTCGAGTTTTATCAAGCTACTATAATTATCTATTTTTTATACATGATACTGGTTGGTAATTCTTTTGCAATTGGCAACGAGCAGCTGGAATTCCAAATGTGAGGTGGTTTGGTGTAGAGGGAGACTATAATGTCCTAGTGATGGATTTGCTGGGACCTAGTCTTGAAGATTTATTTAACTTCTGTAGCAGAAAATTGTCTCTTAAGACTGTTCTCATGCTTGCCGATCAAATGGTATTACCTCTGTTTCACTCATGCAGTCATTTATCATTTTTAGTTTCCTTTCAGTATTAAGGCTTAGGTGTGTTGTTCTTGTTTTAGATCAATCGAGTTGAATTTGCTCATTCCAAGTCATTTCTGCATCGAGATATCAAACCAGATAACTTCCTTATGGGCTTAGGGAGGCGTGCAAATCAGGTATTACTTTAGAACTATTTTTCTCCTTTAACCGTTGATATTGCATTCATCATCTGTGTTGATCTGTCGAATCAATGTTTACTTTCCTATAGGTTTACATCATTGACTTTGGTCTGGCTAAAAAGTATAGGGACAGTTCAACCCATCAGCATATTCCTTACAGGTGAGTTGAATTTTTATATTATTCTACAAGTCCACAACATGTTTACTCTTATCATTGAGGGTTTTGATATGTAGTTTGTGATCAGTTTGAACCTCTCAAAGATATTTCCCTAGCTTGGGCTCTTCATTACTATTTTTGGAAGAGATTGCCTGAGTCTTGTAGTTATGTATGGTTCTTAAACTCCAGTGGTAAAATCAAAATATATCCCCTTCAAAATTGTTATTTCTGATGGTGTTTCATGAAATTTTGTCAAATTTTTCTAAGGATATAGCTTATTTGCTTTAAAGGGTTTAGAGTTTTGATTCTTGCAGTCTTTTGCAAAATCAAGGCTTGTAATGACATCTCTTTCCCAGCTTACTCTAATTACGTGATGATACATGTTGCCATTGCCTTACACACGCACACTTATATAACCCTTTCTACTTTCAGATGTACATAATATTGTTGGTTCTTATTTCACTTCGCCCTTGGCTTTGGATTTTCTTATCATAAATTGTGTTCGGTTTTCAGGTTAATGATCCAAAACTATTTCTTTCATTTTAGGCCATCCAACATGATTTTGTTCATTGCAGGGAAAATAAGAATTTAACAGGAACTGCTAGATATGCTAGCATGAATACTCATCTTGGAATCGGTGTGTATCGCCTTTTATTTGTTATTTATTTTTGGGATAATTTATGACTTTTGCTTTCTCTCTCTTCATGTTTAATATCCAGTGGGAAAAGGGCAATCCCTCTGGCCTGCAAGTGTTAGATTTTCAGAAATAACAGGATATACTATGGTTCATGTATGTTCCAATAATTGAATAAAATGTTATGTAGTTTTGACCCACTACATTGGTTTTCTGATGTGTAGAACAAAGCTGCAGAGATGATTTAGAATCACTTGGATATGTTCTAATGTATTTTTTACGAGGAAGGTGAGTACTTTGTCCAACATTCATTTTTGTTTAATCAGTTGATCGCTCAATTTGTGCAGTTATGACCCTGCATCTTTAGTCTTCCTTGGCAGGGACTGAAAGCAGGTACTAAGAAGCAAAAGTATGAGAAGATTAGTGAAAAGAAAGTATCTACTTCTATCGAGGTAATTTAATCCTATAGATACAGCATTTGAAGCCATCATTTATAAACCTAACATTATGAAACTGAATGGGATCTTTCTGCCTCTTCGTTCTGCATTAGGTCCTGTGTCGTGGTTACCCTACAGAATTTGCTTCTTATTTCCATTATTGTCGATCACTAAGGTTTGATGATAAACCAGATTATGCTTATCTGAAAAGACTCTTCTGCGACCTTTTTATTCGTGAAGGTTTGAAAATGTTGTATGTCAATATCGTTATTAATCTTTGTGCTTGTTCTAGAATTTGAAGTATCTAGCTGTTTTAATTTTAAATTTAAGATTGATTTAACTCTTTCATCAGGTTTCCAGTTTGATTATGTGTTCGATTGGACCATTTTGAAGTACCAGCAGTCACAGATTATCAATCCACCTGCTCGTCCAATTGTAAGCTGCTAACATTATCTAGCTTCTAAAAATTTTGCTCTTAACAGTATGCCATAATATGCATAATTTTATCTAAATATATTTTTTCACAGGGTGGTGCTGGACCAAGCTCTGGCATGCCTCCTGTTATAGCAAACCCTGCACAATCAGGTAGTTCAGCTCATCTTTTTCTTCTGAATTAGTGGTTTTATTATTACAGATTGTCAGGAAGTTTGACATCATCAATATATCTTTGATGCAGGTGTGGAGGAAGGTCGACCTACTGGTTGGTCATCATCAGATCCTTTCCGTAGGAGAAATACGGTACCTGTGGTTAGTGCAGGAAGCTTATCCAAGCAAAAAAGTCCAGTTGCAAATGACACAGATTTAGCTAAAGATACTGCTGTAAGTACATTTTATAACATTAAGATTTGTTAAAATCCCCTGATT
This sequence comes from Coriaria nepalensis, assembly GCA_027186245.1. Classification (NCBI taxonomy): domain Eukaryota; kingdom Viridiplantae; phylum Streptophyta; class Magnoliopsida; order Cucurbitales; family Coriariaceae; genus Coriaria; species Coriaria nepalensis. The sequence continues at coordinate 7,505,109 of CP114484.1, read as the reverse complement.
CTCTGCCATTCATCCACTCCTAATTGGAAAGTATTAGGTTTATACTACTACATGGTAAAAAGAAAAGGACCGGGAAATAGGGCTTGCTCTGTCAAGTTTAAGTCAGATACTCATTGTTCTCTTTCACTACTGTACATGGTGAAGGATGGATCACCTTTACTCATATAAAGGAAAAGTTGGTGCGTTATGGAACAGTCCAAAGAGAGGGTTGAAGTTGAAGCATCTACACACACACACAGCTAAGGTTATGCAGAGTCTCATGGTCTTGGTGCATTTGATTCTGCACTTTAGTGAAGTTGACATTCATATATGGACTGAATCTTGAATTTCTTGGAACAATTCCTGATATATGCTTATATGTCAGTTGTTGAGCCTATTTCATAACAGCTGGGACAAGTAGTAACCTAAGATGGTAACATAGCATGACATCTCGTTCAAACATTCAGTGACTCCCCGTCCTACCATTTTTGTAGTACCATGGGTTTACATCTTCAGATCATATAACAAAAAGAACAAATTCTACAGCAATTCTATGTATAGATTGTTGGAGCCACCCATAATTAATATATACATAGATATATATATATATATATGTATGTATGTATATATATGTTTTATTTAACAATGAGTACAGTATATGAATTCTTCGCAGGTATCAAGTTCCCATTTTTTGCGATCTGGTGGTTCATCTAGGCGAGCTGCTATTCCTAGCAGCCGGGAAGCAGTTACAGGTCGAAGTGAATCTTACTCTTCTCGCCGTCAAACCTCAGATGCCAGCTTGGCAGCACTCTTCAAAACTTCTAGTGGGCAAAGAAGTCCACCTGTCGTGCCCTTGGAGCAAATCCGTTCATCTTCCAGCCGTAACACACCATCAAATATCAGAAATTATGAGACTGCCATTAGGGGTATTGAAAGCCTCAATTTTAGCAACGATGACAAGGTACAATATTAGCTGCTACCAACCACTCTTAGTCTATGCATTTTGTTTTTATAAACCTCAAAAAAAGATGTTACAAGTTCGAAATTGTCACTATTACAAGTATATGCAATAAGGAAGAGATCAAGGAGAAGTGGGTCTCGTACGAAATTCACCCATGGGTTCTTGTTGGTATAATTTGAGGAGTTATCATGTTTATGCGACATTTTCATATGCAAATTTCTGCCAGATTTTCCTCGTAGTGTTCTTTTCTTCCTTTATTGTTTTTTTTTTCATTTCATCTACTAATGCGGTGTTTTTTGAGTTGAAACCGTATGAAGAATGAAAACCGTGTTATCGAGTTGATTAGAGGGTTTTTTTTTTTGGTTCTTCTCTTTCCTGTTTTTTGCTTGCTGGTGAGAACTTTGGATTTATAAGTACGTGTTGTGCAGCGATGTTATCGGTTTTACTGAAAATTCGTTAAAACAGTTAAAGGGAATGCTTGGCAATGTTTTGAAAAACGTTTTTTTGTCTTTGTTTGGCAATAGTTTTTATGTCATAGAAAAGTAAAAAAATGTTTTTTGAAATGAATAAAAAATTTAGTCTAAAAACCAAAATACAGAAATCGGTTTTACTAGTTTTCACCGTTTTTAGCAACGATTTTTGTATTTTTCTGGTTGCTTTATCACTATAGCACACTCTCCTTTCTCTTTTTTTCATTTGCCAAACTGTTTTGGATCTCAAAAATTGAATTTTTTGTTCTCTGACATGAATTTTTATAATGATTATAAAAATTCAATTTTCAGTTACAAAATATAAAAATTATTACCAAATACACCCTTAATTTTCGGAGTTACTTCTACTAGATCTTACTCCCACATAATTTAACTAGGGGCTCATGTCTCAACGGTAGAGAGATTTTATTCTTCTTCCCTAATTTCCTACTCTGTAAAGTTAAACTTGGATTTTTCAGGAAAATAAGTCAAAACCTGATTTTGGTTAGACGTTTGTTTACGTTACACAGATGAGACTCCTTTCAATAGAAAGTTGACCTTTTTCACTATTTAATTAAATGCTAATTGTAGCATCTTAACACCTGCTACAGTAGAAAAAATAGATCATGAAGCCGAACAAAGATAAAGCAAAATAAACAAAAGCCCGCCTCAAGGACCCGCTTAATACAAAAGCAAAAGCAACAGTAGAACCAATCTAAAGACAAACGCCGAACAGAAAGCCCAGAACCACAAAAAGATAAAACAACACCTAAAATACCAAAAAAGATCAGAGATCACACTTTAACGCCCGAGAGAGTTGACCAAGAAAAAGCCGTAGAGAAACTCATCCGAAAAATCACCCAATACCAACCGCATCAAAAACCTTCCCACCAGAAAAAAACAGGAACGCCAAAAGCATCATCGGCAATATTTACCAATCCAGGTTTTTGCATCAGTTTCTAGAATCAAACGCAAAGAAGGGGGGGGGGGGGTGTTCAGTGACCCAACCATTATCTGGGCTCATCTCTCGCTTGAATCTAGCGGCCACCCAGTTGACAGCCTTATTTGCTGATCTTCGAATCAGTACGAGCTTCAAACCTTCAAAGGAGTTCTTTTTAATAAGAAAAGGTTTCAGCACATCATCAACCATCCGGTCAACACCACTCCTAGATCCATTCTCATTCTGACCATAAACTACCGAAGCATCGCCTTCCAAAATAACATTTTTGAAACCTTTTTCAAGAGTCAAGTTGTAACAGCCTTCAATTAAAGCCATAACTTCGGCAACAGGAGCAGAACAAGCATAGGAAGACATACCAGCATCCGCAACAACCTCACACCTCGCATTTCTGGCCACAATTCCCATACCAGCAATCCCACCACCCACATCAAGGGCCGCTTCGGAATTGAATTTCACCCAACCATCTTCTGGAGGAGTCCAATGGTCAGTCAGCCTACTATGCTCATAAGAAGAGTTTTTACAGACCATAGATGGAGAGATTCTGTTAAAAAATTCATCTACTGCTACATTCATTTTTGAAGTTGTTTTGGAATAGTTAATTGGAGCACCCTCCATCGTGGCCTCACATCTTGCTATCTAGATCTGCCAGCAAGAATACTCAAAGTACCCAAATCTTTATCTTTAAGAAAACCATAAATATTTAAACATTCAAGAATCCACTTATCAAAAGTAGTAATACTGTCCTTTCTGATTTTCAGGCTTAGAGAGCCACTAAACCAGACATAAGCAGCCCAATCACACAAGATTAACATATGTTCAACAGATTCCTCAGCTTTGTTACAATGGGGGCAGATTAGAGAAGGCAAACATTTTCTCTTCCACAGCAGGACTCTAGTAGCTTAGAATCACGGACTACCCGATGGCGCCCGGCTTAATAGATATGTGGGCAAAAGATGGAGAATGATGGAGGCTTATGGAATTCTAGACCTCTCTTGAATTCTTTAGAGTTTTCTAGATATTTAAAGAATTCTATAAAATATTGTACATTCTTTTAGTTTTTTGTAGAAGATTATATTTGTGTATAGAATTCTCTAAAAGGTAGATCTTAGCTATTAGATCGAATTGATTTTGGTCATCCTAGGGGTTCATAAGGAGGAATCCTCCTCATTCGTAAATTATCCAAGAATTAAGAAGAAATTAATTCTCTTAAACTCTCTAGCTTAAGCGTTCTTCTAAGTTCTTCTAGTAAGCCTCTTGGCAGGATTCGGGTTAGCCTAACTTGGTTACTTGGAGTAGTGTTAAGTGTCGTATGAAACGCCTAAGTTCGGGGTAAAATTTTATGCATGTGATAGTTGGTATTAAAGCCAATGTCGTACATGAGGGTGCAAACGGTTCAAGTTCTTGCCAAAGCTTTGTGTGGGAGAAGTTTTTGTAGGAGACATGACTAGCAGCGGTTCCAACATTGTCGATCCAAGTGAGAGAGAGGCAAGGCGAGAGAATATCAAAGGTGGAGGGAAGTAAAAACGAGTTCAATCTCAAGATGTCCTTGCATCATTGAAAGCCCGTGTTCTCAAGCTAGAGAATATCATGGTTAGGCAAGGCACTGCGGTAGAGAAGGTGGTTAAACAAGTGGGAGACTTGGAAACTACTGATCGAGGAGAAGGTCTTCGAGTAGACTTTTAAACAACCATGAATAGGATTGTTGCCACAACCCAAGAGGAGATGAGGGCTCTCAAAGCCAATATGGATACCTCTCTAGCAGAAGTGCATTAGAGGGTGGAAACAATCAAGGGAAGGATGTATATCGTCAAGGCGAATGTCTCGCTCTGCAAATTGGCGGTGACGAATGGCACGATCACCTCTAGCTTCACACCTAAGGTGGACATACCCTGACCCAAGGCTTGTGCGGGTGCTAGGAACGAGAAAGAAGTAGAGAATTTCCTATGGAACATAGAGGTTTATTTCAAGAACATGAAGATGGTAGATGATGTGGCGAAGCTAGACATTGTTCCTCTCTATCTAGCTGAAACCACATCATTATGGTGGCTAAGGTTGCACGCGACATAGAGAAGGGTCTTTATGAGATAACCGCATGGGATGAATTCAAAGAAGCCTTCAAAACACATTTCTGGCCTAAGAATCTCGAAGATGAAGCATGAGGTAAACTTTGTCACCTTACTCGCAAAACTACTATTTCGGATTATGTGAAAGAGTTTTTAGAAATTATGTTGGAGATTTCAGATCTACTTGAAAAGGAAGCAAAGTTCGCATTGCTATAAGGATTGTAACTTTGGGCAAAGTAAGAGTTGCAAATGAGGGGTGTCCAAACTTTGAAAGCTGCAATAAAGAAGGCAGAAAGCTTGATCGAGTTCAAGTGAGAATACAAGGCCAAGAGTAGTCACAAGCATGACAAGGGCAAAGGTGGAGGAGCCACCAATGGAAGCTTTAACAACTATCGTAAAGAGGGAGCAAGTAAACCCTTTGGAGGAAAGGGTAGTGGCAAAGGTGTTGGGGAGACATCTAACGCCAGAACGTTGAAGAGCTTCCTATGTGATGGCTTACACATGATGCGAGAGTGCTCGACTAAAGTTAAGCTTGTCGCACTCATAAGGGATGAGGATGGGAAAAAAGAAGAGATAAGAATGGGGTTGCTACGACTTCTTAGTGTACTCAAGGCTAAGGTCATCGAAGGATCTAAGGTACTAAAGAAGGGATCCATATATGTCGGTATAGACGTTGTAGAGAGACAACTCAAAACTTTAGTTGATTCTGTAGTATCCGACAATTTCAGAAAGGCCGATGCTGCGGAAAAACTTAGTCTCAAAGTAGTCAAGGCAAGTGGCTACATCAAAGTGGTCAACTTAAAAGAATTGCCAATCATGGGGCTAGCCAATGCTAAGACTTAGGTGGAATAATGGTTAGGAAACGTTAAATTCACAACCATTCCAATGGATGACTACAATGTGGTGCTCGGGCTAGGTTGACAAGATCATGTAAAAGCTTATCTTATGCCTTATGCTTATTCCATTATAATTATGAATTCTAGTTCTCTTTGCACGGTAGTAGACTTGAGAGAGATGCGGCTGAGGACCAAGGTGTTGTCAGCTATGAAACTTTGCAAGGGGTTGAAGCAAGAGGAAGAGACCTACCTTGTAGTCTTAAAGGTAGATGAAGGAAAACCATCTAAGGAAGAAGAGATTCCAATGTAAGGGGTGCTCGTGGACTTCCAAGACGTGATGCCACCAAAACTCCTAAAGAAGCTTTCACCTAGGATTGAGGTGGATCACAAGCTTGAATTGGTTGAAAGAGCAAAACCACCAGTCATGGTGCCTTACCGTATAGCACCACCCGAGTTAACATAATTATAGAAGCAACTCAATGAGATGCTTGAAGCAACTCAATGAGATGTATGGTGCACCCGTGTTACTCTAGAAGAAAGCAGATAGATCATTGAGGTTGTGCATTGACTGTCGAACACTCAATATGCTCACGGTGAAGAACAATTATCTGATTCAACTCATAGAGGACTTGTTCGTTCCACTTGGGAATGCTAGTTACTTCTCTAAGCTAGACTTGCGATCGGGGTGTTGGCAAGTCTGAATATTGGAAGGAGATGAGAAGAAGACCGCTTGCGTGACGCATTATGGCTCGTCTGAGTTCTTAATGATCCCTTTCAGAATCACTAATGCACCGACCACGTTTTGCACACAAATGAACAAGGTATTTGCTTCATTCATTGGAAAGATGGGGAAATATCCAATGCGAGATCATTAAGGAGTGTCGTGACTCAAAATGGGTGCGTCATCCGGGAATGCATCACACTATAGCGCTCATTGATGATGGATATTATTGGCCATATATGCGTGATGACATAGAAGCTTATGTGAAGACTTGTCTTGTGTGCCAACAAGACAAGGTGGATCTACACTAATCGGCGGAGTTATGCGAGCCACTTCCCATTTTGGAGCATACGTGGAAATGTGTCTCCATGGACTTCATTACTTGTGTCCCAAAGTCAAAAGGATGTGAGACAATCGTTGGGGTGGTGGATCGATTCTCCAAGTTTGTGGTGTTTATTCTGACCTCTTCCAATGTCACAACCTGTGAGACGGCTTATTTATTTTTGAAGCATGTGGTGAAGCTTTGGGGTGTACCCCAAATAATTGTAAGTGATCGGGATCCACGGTTCCCCGAGATTTTTTTGACTTGAGTTGTTCAAGTTGCTCGATTTAGACTTGAACTTCTCTACGTGTATCCATTCTCAAAACGACGGCTAAATGGAGAGGATGAACGAGTTATTAATACTTTACTTGTGGAACTATGTGAGTACCCACCAAAAGGATTGGGCCAAGTTTCTTGATATGGCACAATTCTCCTAGAACCTACATCAGAGCGAGTCGACGGGGAAGAGTCCATTTGAGCTTACCATTGGCCATCAACCGTTGACTCCAAACATGGTGGCATTGGGCTACATAGGGAAGAGTTTAATGACGCACACATTTTCCAAAGGACTCTAAGAAGAGATAGCTATGGCTTGTGCGCACTTGATGAAGGCAGAAGTAGGCCAATCTTAGGTGAAGGGTGGTAGAATTTTAAAAGGGAGATTGAGTTAGGTGAAGCTCTTACCTCAACAATTCAAGTCATTAAGGGTTGTTCATAAGGGGTTGATACGATGGTATGTGGAGCCGTTCAAGATCATACAACTAGTTGGTAAGGTCTCCTACAAGTTAGAGTTACTGTTAAAAATATGGATTCATCTGATTTTTCATGTGAGCCTCTTGAAGCCTTATCATGAAGACAAGGGTGAGCTTAGTCAATGAGTGTCAAACTAGGCACCAACAACGGTTTTCACTTCCTACGAAAAAGAAGTAGAAGAAATCCCCATGTATCTTCTCATCATTAGGAAGCGAGGCGTACCGAGTGATAAGAAGTATCTCATTCAATGAAAGGGTGTTCCAGATAGTAAGCCTCGATGGGAGCACGAAGACTTATTATGGCAGTTCAAAGATCGCGTCGAGCGATTCGAGTATGAGTGGACGATTAAGGCATTGCCCGAATAGGTGGGGGAGAGTGTTATAGACTACACGATCACGCCCGACTGAACAGATATATGGGCGAAAGATGGAGGATGATGGAGGCTTATAGAATATACTAGAAACTTATTGACCTCTCTTGACTTCTCTAGAGTTTCCTAGATACTTGAAGAACTTTCTAGAATATTATTTATTCTTCTAGCCTCTTGTAAAAGAGTAGATATTTGTATAGAATTTTATCGAAGGAAGATCTTCGCCATTAGATTGAATTGATCTTGACCGTTCATTCTAAAGTGAGGGTTTATATAAAGAGAAGCCCTCCTCACTTGTAAATCGCTCCTCACTTGTAAATCGTCAAAGAATTAAGAACCAATTCATTTTCTCAGACTCTCTAACTTAAGTGTTCTTTTAAGTTCTTCTAGTAAGCTTCTTGGCAAGGTTTGGGTTAGCTTGACTTGGTTATTTGGATTAGTGTCAAGTGTCGCATGAAGCGTCTAAGTACGGAGTAGAACTTTACGCATGTGACATAAGGCACCTATGCAAGCTTTCCAAAGAAATGATATTTTTTTTGGTGCAGCAAGTACATTCCAAACCCATTTCCAGATTTTTTTACTAGTTGAATAAGAGACTAAAGCTTATTATTGGAAATGACTGGCTTTTTCTGAGAAATGCTTCTACAACCCGATTTAACTGTGGAAGCTCTATTACCTCTCAAAGGCCATATAAGTTTGTCATCCTCCTTAGTAAAAGGAAAATGAATAGAGTAAATAGCTGCTTTAACTTCTGTAGGAACTAAATTGTTTAGATTATCTAACTTCCAACTCATGTTACCAAAGTTCATAATTTCACTCACCTTTGTAGGATCACCAACTTGCTTCTTAATTGAACATTCAAGAGGCTCAAAACTGTTAATAGGGATCCACCTATCACTACAAATATCCACTGATATCCCACACCCCACTTTCCAGACCAGGTCTCTTTTAATAACATCTCTTCCCACAAGCCCACCTGCCCACGCTCCAGATGCCTTAGCCCCCCCCTTCCCAACATCTTATAGATTAGAGAAAGGAAAGTATAAACCCTTTAACAATTTCAGCCAAAGAGTATTAGGTTGGTTATACAACCTTCAAATTGTTAAGTAAGAAGAGCTATATTAAAGTCTCCTAAGTCTCTAAAATCCAAACCTCCATCCCATTTTGATTTTGTCAACTTCTCCCACCTAACCAATGAATTTTCCTCTTTTCATTCACTTGCCCCACCAAAGTTTGGCCACACTCCCATTATTCTCATTACATAACTTCTTAGAAGAAAATTTAAAGCTTGACATAACACAAATATGAATTGCTAACATAACTGCTTTTATCAACACCTCTTGTCCTCCACAAGAAAGGAATTTATGCTTCCAAGATTTAAGCTTAGCTATGATTCTTTCTTTAAATAGGAAAAAGCTTCCATATAAGTACCAAAATTGTTCACTTGAAGAACTCACTCTAAACACTGCACTAGATTTTTCCAAATTTATCCCATAACCCGAAGCCAAACATTGATTTTGAATTAAGTCTAATAATCTTCTACAATTCTCTTCTCGAAATTCAACAAAAAATAGTGAATCGTCGGCAAAGAAAAAATGGGATAGAATAGGGCAATGTTTACCTAGCTTAAGTCCCTTGATTTCCCCATCTCGCACAATTTTCTCCATCCTTCTATACAACAAACGCATCTGCCATAAGTAGGAAGAGATAGGGGGAAAATGGATCCCCTTATCTAATCCCTCTAGAAGGGACAATAAAATAGAAATGTTTCCCATTTAAGACCAAGGAGTAAGAGACAGAAGAGACATATTCTAATATCCATAGAATCTATTTTTTTATTAAACCCCATTTTTAATAAGATAGCTTCTAAAGAATCTTACTTTACCCTATCATAATGCTTTAATCATATCCATCTTAAGAGTTACCCCAAATTTATTACCTTTCTTTTTTAATTTCATATGATGGAAAACCTCCCGGGCCATAATATTATTGTCCTGGATTTGCCTTTTTGGGATAAAGGCACCTTGGTTTTGAGAGATAAGGAACTCAACAAAGGGATTGAACCTATTCACTAAGATTTTGGAACAAATCTTGTAATTGTAGCTGCACAAGCTTATAGGTCTGAATTAAGAGACTAACTCAGACTCTTTAACCTTAGGAATAAGAATAATATCAACAACCTTATAGGTTTAATTCCCTTTGACATTTTTCCTCATTGAAAGAGGGCCTTACTTAATAGTACTCTGTTAGGTTTGATAAAAAAAGTCGTTGAACCCATCAGGACCCGTGGCTTTGAGAGGGCCCATTTGAAAGACCACCGTTTCAATCTCTTGCTCACTAACCCGAGCATCAAGTTTATCCTTCCCTACCAATTTAGGAACACAATCCAAAATGGAACCCCAATTTCTAACCCCACTTGTTTGACACAAATTCTCATTAAAATATTTAAATTCCTCTTTAATTTGACAAGTATTATCGAGCCAATCCCCTTAAAAATAATTTGTCTAAAAAATTTATTTCCTTGCCTATTATTCTGCAATGTTAGATGAAAAATTCTAGTGTTCTATCACCATATGCAAGCCAATTCACTCTAGCATTTTCAAAACCAATATTATTTTTCTCTAAGCCAAGCTTCATCAATCTTAGAAACCAAAGCTTTAATACTACATATATTTTCAAGAGTGGGAGAGTCATTTTGAAGGGTCACAAGTTCTCTCCCCAATTCCTCAATCAATTTCCTGTTATTTAGGAAGCACTCTTTACTCCATTTAATCAACTTTTTCCAATTTTTCAATTTCCCGACCACTTTGGCAAAAGAACTAAAGAAAACCTCCTGCCGACCATCTTTAATCACTCCCTCACATTGATCATAAGAATCCCACATGATTTCAAACTTAAAAAGCTTGGGGGGTTTTAGCATCTTTAAAATTCAAATCCACTACAATAGGAAAGTGGATTGAACGCGAGATAGGAAAATTAAACACTTGACACTTAGGAGGAAACATCTCCCTCCATTCCACATTTGTCAATACCACATCAATTCTCTTCCTTATCAAAGCACCATCCCTGTTGTTTTTCCATGTAAGATGCACCCCATTGAAAGGAAGATCCATAAAACACCAGTCATGTAACATGTTCTGAAAAGCTAGCATTTTCCAAATGGCCTAACATCCCTCCTAAGGGCCAATAATTCTATCTACTTCTTAAGTCATATAATCACACATTTATCTTCTTGCCTTATAATCCAGGTCCCCAAAAATCCAGAACCATCTCATACAATCAAAAGCAGCAGAGCATCTAATAATAGTATCAACAAGATTATTTTTAAAAGAACTCATAAACTCCACATACACCTCCTCATTCCACCGCAGGGCTAAACCTCCTAAGATTCCTAAAGGATCAACATACCAGTAACCACTAAATTTCAACTCTTTAGTTATCTTTTTCAATTTATAACGTTCATTTTTTGTTTACGTGAGAAACAAAATATTGGAGTTGTTGTTGGAAAATGAAAAACAAGATTTAAGACTTGCTCTCTACTTTCTCAAAAACAGCTTTGTCAATGAGCAAAAGGAAACAATGAACAACAATCCCTTTATGTAAAAATATCAATATGATTTCATTAGCAAAAAACAAGAGTCTAAATACATAAATAAAGATGAAACAAGGTACATGAATAGTTAACCATTAAATGGCCACATTCTAATTAGAAATAACACTTACAATCACTATACCTATACTACTTTTAATAAAAAAGCAGAAAGAGTAAAGAAAAACCAGAAAAACGAGAAATGGTCACCAACCAAGCTATTCTTGACCAAAAAAGGTATAAAAAAAAATGATTCCAAAACTTTCCAAACTTCATCAGCAGCATCAAAATCCTTCAACCAACATATCAAACTTGATTAAACACAAAAGTAGCCGTTGAAGCCGCCCAACTCCATTTTTCCTCCCACAACAACAGCCAAAAATAGAAAGCACAAGTTTGGATCGAACTTGAGTTACTTTGATCCGATCTAAGTGAAACTTGTTACCACAAGTTTCAATTTTTGTAGGGAAGCTAATGGAATAAGAGTCAATGCCAAAAAATCATGCCAACAAAAAGTCAACTTTGTATCTACCTCTATTGATGAGTGATGTATCATAACTTCAAACAATTGTGAACTCTGTTAAGCTCTCTAAGAGCTCTTCCTATCATACTTGACATTTCCAAGAGATTGTTCTTATGCTTCTACAACTGTTGGGCACCGCCATGCAATGATTGATTGAACACCACTAGCAAATCACTATGTTCCCTTACCATAGAATTCCTACTGGTCTGATCATCCATTCTCTCCATTAATTTCTCTTTATCAACTAATTCACACCCTAATTCAAAATTTGTATCATTTGGTTTCCCGTTTTCTTCAAAAAAAAAAAAACTCTCAATTGAGATGTCACCATAATTAATAGTGATTACAACCTTCTCATAAACTTTTACATTTGTTGTACCCTTCACTATTTTGCCTTTTCGAACTCCACACCTTTTCCCAGGTTTTCTACCCCTTCTTGGTTTCATATCAACTTTCATCTCATTCACCACTTTTACAGAACTAAATCTCTTCAATAGAATTGAATTTCTGAACCTGTAGCGTCTTTAAAATCTTTTTATTAATTAAATCTTCTATATCATCTTCAATTCTTTTCCTTTTTAAACTCAAATCACTAAACTCTCCAGCTAGAGTGACCACCTATAGACTATGTCTCTTTCATTCTCTCTATCTTCATTCGAGGGGAATTCTACAAAATATTGCTCATATTTTGCCACAACCATATCTTTCTTTTCCACTACCAACTCTACCCCTTCATCAATAATTTTGTCTGACACAAACTTACTTTCCCTTCCTTTGGTAACTAACAAGTTGCTCTTCTTATTCTTTAAAACTTCTAGGACGGCTAAAGGACTTCTACTCATATTATTCTCCCCACCGCTTCCCTCAACATTACACTTCTCCCCTAAAGATTCATGATCCAATATTCTACTTATTCTAGTAAAATAATGTTCATTGGTCTCCCTCCCAACACTTCTATCTATGGGCTCTTTTTCCCTATCTTCTATACTAATACCTTGTTTCCATTTATCCTCCCCAAAAGTTGATGGCACATTCTAATCAATATTTTCCTTATCCCCATTTTCTTCTTTTTCACTATAATCCCAACTAAAATTTGCCATTAAATGGGGGCTAATTTTAGGATGAGAAGGGAATTGGGGTCCATCAGTTTCTCCATTTTGCACATTAAAAATTTATTACCCTGTTTCTCGTAAGAATAACAAAAATTATATGGTGTAGTACTTATGTCTCATATACCCAATGTTTTTTCTGCTATAGATAACCAGAATTTATACCCCCCCCCCCTCATTTAGGACTTGACACAACCTGAAACTGAAATTGATGAAAAGAGTGATGGTGAATATGCCAATGTTTTTCTCTTTGCTACTCTGCCCGCTGCATCGTTGATCGAGCATTCTAGTGTTGGAAACAATACAGTCCCGATTGACTATTATGAAATACGCCTAAAGGAGTTTTGTCATGATCTGTTATTTCCCTTGAAGACTGATCTAAAAGTAAAAGTACATATGCATGTGATCTGAAACAATAAAGAGTTTAAGGTGAAGAAGTCGAATAAGACTACAAATGTTGTCATTTGTGTTGACCAAAACTGTCAATGGCGACTCTGTGCTACTAGAAGGAAATATTCTTCAGTTTTTCCAAATTTGATTTTATTATGATGAGCACACATGATCCTTTCTATTTAGGAACAATAGAAATCGACAAGCAACTTCATCGATAATTGAACGACATGTGTCCAATACTTTTAGGGGGTGTAATGAGGGTTATAGCCCAAAAATGATCAAAATAATGGCCCTTAATGATCACCATGTAGATATTACTTATTGGAAGACATGGAAAACAAAGACTATTGTGTGTGATTTTATTAAGGGTACGGTTGAGGAAATTACGATGGATGAAGATGATAGTTTTTTGTATTTTTCAGGGCTTTTAGAGCATCCATTAATGGATTTCAGTTCATGGGAAAGGTTATTGATATCAATGAGACCTTTTTAAAGTCCAAATACAAGGGCACACTTCTAACCATAATTGCAATGGATGGAAATAAATAGCTTTATTTGATAGCATGGTGTAAAGCCGACTCGGAGAACATAGCATCCTGAACTTGGTTCTTATATAGGCTACAGGAAAGAATCCCTGATGCCTCCGAATAGGTATTTGTATCAGATCAATCATAGAGCATTGAAAATGCATCATATAATGTTTATACTCATGCAAAACACAGTGCATGCATGTGGCACATTGAGAATAATATAAAAAAGAATTTCAAGTGTGGTGGAATTATCAGCATTCTATAGTGTAGCCATAACATATACGGTTGAGGAATTCAACCAATACTTCCATGAGATCATAACTCGGTATCCTGGTGTGGCAAGTTACTTGAAGAGGGCCAGTTTTAACAATTAGTCAAGATCTCATTTCAAGGATTGCAGATTCTACATCATGACAAATAACATTTTCGAGTCACAAAATGCCTCATTAAGAGATGCACATGAATATCCAACTATTTCCTTACTTGATAGTATTAGGAAGATGATGATGACTTTGGTCAACACTCGAAGAGAAGCAACTATTAAGCATAATAAGCAATGTACTCCTAAGGTAGAAGAAGTGCACAGGTTAAGACATAATGAAGCCTCTAGTATACGGGTTGAGAGAGCGAATAATGATACGTACGTAGTGACAGGTAACAACGATATTGCTTTGGTCGATTTAGGGAAGAGGAGTTACAAATGTCGAGAATTTGACTTGGATAAGATACCGTGCGCTTAAATGTAAAAATAAGATAAATTATAAGAACATAAAGTCATAAGGTATATACTTACTCTTCGAAGAGGGGATCTTTCAAATCAATAGTTTACCTATCCAACTCAATAGTTTACCTATACAAAACATACAGGCACCGACCGAATTGGTCTTCTAGGAGTGCCACCCGTTTGTGTGTAAGATAATGGCTTTTTTGTAATCGCTCGTATATACGGTACAATGCTTCGTTTTTATGCTGCCAAAATCAATTAAGCTATATCAACAACCATAATAGCATAATAACATAATACAAAGATAAATTTATAAATTTTAAAATTATTAACGGTAGATTGAAGCTAATGTCATTTCGTTATGCACTCGAACTAAAACTCTTGATTGGAAACATGCCCACTGTACTTCAAAGTACACTGCATTTTCCCCTTATGATTAGAAAAGAAAGATAAATACAAGAGCAAAATTATAACATAGGAAAAAAATAACATATAGGAAAAGATGGGAAATAACATAATTAAACATAGTAAGGGTGCTCACTCGTTATCTTTATTAAAGTTGTTGCGAGTCGACCACCTTATTATTTGCATAATATTTCCGGGTTGGGAGTACGAAAATATTATTTGCATAATATGTCAACCATGAACGGAGACATGTTTACTCCGCTTTTTTTCCCTCTTCTTAGTTATTATCTCTGGCCTCCTCTCAAACACGACCAGTTGTGGCATAGTGGCTCCCCCTACAAAATAATATATAAGAAATAAACTAAACATAGTAAGGTAATAAAATTATTTCTAACCCATTGATGTCAATGGTTTATAAATAAATGACTCGTGAACATAAACATTGCATAAATAATTGACTCATTGATATCAATGGGTCAGTAACAACTAACACGTTGATTTCAACAGTCCATTAATAACCGACTTGTTATAACATCAACGGTCCATAAATAATTGACTCGTTGATATCAGCAAGTTAGTAACAACTGAAGCATTGATGTCAACGGTCCATAAATAATAGACTCGTTAACATCAATGGTCCAATAACATTTGACTCGTTGATGTGAGCTAGTGACAGTTGTTACTGATCAGCTTACATCAATGAGTCAGATCTTATTGGACCATTGATGTTAACGAGTCCATTGTTTATGGACTAATAACATCTGACTCGTTGATGTGAGCTGGTCAGTAACAACTGATAAGTTGACATTAATTGTCTAGAAACAACCGGCCCATTGACATCAACAGTTCAGATAAAACTGACTTGTTGATGTCAATAGGTCAGAAACAATTGGAACGTTGGGATCAATGGGCCAAAATACTTTAAGTTTAATTTTTTTGAAGCAAATTACCTTCATCAATTTGGTGCTTCTCTTACACCTTGGGGTGATGCTAGGGAACATCTCTCTAAGTCTTGTCCTGGACTTGATCCTTGCTAACTTTCAGAAGATTCTTACCCACTATACTCTGGACCAGAAGATCTAAAAAATAAAACATATTAGTATTTATCTATTATAGCTCAACGGTACCAGAAATAATGCTTACCAAGTCCAGCAGTAACGTCCTAATCCTTAGATTGTACCCCAACCTCCTGCTCAACGGTATCATGATCCTTAAAATGGATCCCATCCACATGTTCTGCCTCCTTATAGCCATGGCCATCATCATCTTCCACTATAGTGTAAAATTAGTATTTAATCCAATTATACCTATCAATATACATAACAAAAATGAAATTGAATATTCTTACCATGCATATTTAGATGTACATGATCCACTCCATAGCCCTCAGGGATTAAGATGTTTAATTGATTAAAAGTTTCCTCAACCCACATTAATCTTCGATTGAATTCGTCAAACTCAGAAAGGGTATGCTCCATCCGCTCCAATCATTTCCCAAACCCGTTCATCGTCCTCCGTAAGCTAAGAATGAAGTCTAGCCTTGAGGAAGCTTGGGTCAGCTATTTCTTGAACTCTTAGTAGATGGATTTCTATTTTGGGTTGAGTAGTACCCACTCTTCTTCCCTGCTCACCCGCTTCATCAAAATAGTCACCATCTCCATACTATTGAGCAGTCGGCTGCTCAACGTATTTCTCACTTGACATATAGTCCTAGTCCTTTTTTTTTTCTTCACTTAATAGTTCTAAAGATGTATGTATATTTACCTGTATCATAAAATTGATGTTAGATTGGTGTTTATCTATTAATGATATACTAAGAGTAAAAGAGTAAAAAAGGAAAAAAAAAAAAAAGGTTTGAGCTCAAAACTAAATGTTGGATCATTAAAAGTGTCTTTGAATTTTTGAAATGACTACATTGGTTTATATGAAAAGGGTCATGCTTCATTCCCCAATTCAATATGTGAGCATCCTTATAGTTTCCAAACTCCTCCCAAATATCATTCCAAGGGCGAGAATTGCCTTGAGAGCCCATACCTGTAAAGTACCATTAACATAGACATATTACAATTATTAGGAAATTAATTAATACTAACTGAGAATATATAATTAATTTACCTAGATAGCTAACATAAATTCATTAATAGAATAAGTGTGTTTTCCCTTTCTTTCTACTTGCAGTTCCGGCCTATATCTAAAGGTCATCCTTCTTGAAGGATTTGATTGTTCTTCCATAGGCTAAACTACTCCAAAGGTGACTGTTGAAGTAATCAAGATTTGAGACCATTAATAGATGCTCGATCTCTATGTAGCTCTTCTTCTCTTTACCCAAGAGGACGGTCTCTAAAAAGTATACAATTGAAAACTTGATAATGTCCATACATCCGGAAAAGCACCATCCATAAAATATGATCTCTTGGAACGTAGACCATTAAGAACCTCACATAACACCCCACATGTAACTTTTTTTCCTTTGCCAATGAAATATTTCTTCCTCATAACCTTACTCCTCTTAATTTCAGGATAGATGTCATTTTGTAGTTTTTCACATTTCAGGCAAGTAATTAAAGCAAACTCTCGCCGAGAGAAACATAGAGGTTGCTCGTTAATGTAAAGCCAAAACTCTTTTTCTCTTTTACAATCAGCTCGGCGAATAAGAAGGGCAACAACTAACTTAGCAGAATATTGGAGACACCTATCTACGTCTATGAAGTGCCCAAAGCATGTTCCCCAAATACCTTTTCATTTCCCCCATCCAAATGAAAGATCTTGACTGTGACGTAACCATAGATTCAAAATATTGACCGGGCTTTAAAATCCTAGATATGACCTAAAAAAATACAAAAATATTGAATTATAAATCAACAATATGTAAGCATTGTTGTATATCGAGTTTGAGATAAAAAGCTCAGTTATAAAATCAAAAGGCTGTCAGTTTAGATCAATAGGTCATAAATAACTAATATATTGATATAAATGAGTTAGTTGTTTCTGACCCGTTGATATCAACATGTTAGTTATTTTTGACTCGTTAATATCAACGAGCAAGATAAAATAAATCCTATTTATATCAACGTGTTAGTTTTTCTCACCTGTTGATATCAACAAGGCATATAAAATATACCCATTGATATCAACATGTTAGTTTTTCTGTCTGATTAATATCAGCGAGCTAGATAAAGTATACCCGTTGATGTCAACAGAACGAAAATAATGGACTTGTTGATGTCAATGGGTCATAAATAACTGATTAATTGACTTCAATTGGTCAGACACAATTGATATGTTGAATCAATAGGTGAGAAATCAACTTCCCATTGATATAAACGTGTTTATTTTTTCTCACCCATTAACATCTACTTACCCCATATTTGGGTCTTATTTTATCATCAATCTCACTCTAACCATAATCCTTACTTTCACCTTCACCATAAACTTGCAAAACATCACTTTGGTTCTAGGTTGAGGACTTTGTTGTGCATCCTCATGCGTAGCGGCATTTTGTTGATCTTTAGGTGTAGAGGGACTTCGTTTAGTAATGGACTCCATATTCTCAATTCAAGTAATGGAGAAAAAGAACAGAGTTGCTATTCGGATTGATGGAACTCGATAGAAGAAGAAGAGTGAAGGTGATAAGAAGTGAGAGAAGGTGGTGGCAGCGAAGAAGACTAATGCAAAGAAGACGAGTGCGAAGAAGAAGAAGAATAAGAAGATGAAGAGTTCATTCGAAGAGGAAAAAGAGTCGAAGAAGAACAATAACATATTTAATGTTAGAATAAAAACCGCCCTTGTCAATAGTTTTTAAACAATACATAAATGTTTTAAATAGGATTTGATGGGTTAAATATTTTTAAATTTTAAACAGTATATGATTATTTTAATCTTTTCGAAAACACACCCACGATGCCCTAGAGTCAGGGAAAGGGATATCTGAGATTTGCTCAGGGAAACTATCATTCTTAGAGAGAAGCACCCATTTAGAGAAAGAAAAATATTGAGGTCAAAGTTTTTAGTAGCTATTTCAATAATAAAAAATATCCCTTAAAAAAAGTCATGAATATAAGTAGATATTAGGATTTTATTTTATTTATTTATTTATTTATTTTGTCAAAGTAAAAACTTCAATGCACATGGAAAGACTTTTATGTGTTAGGATTAATCTAAGACTCAAATCCTATAATCAACCCCTTTTTTTTTTCTTTCTTTTTTTTTCTCCAATAAATTTATAACTAATTTTAAAAGTGTCAATTATTAAAATTTAAATATGAAATTAAATACTCAACCTCAAAGCTCATCTTTCTTCCTCTTTAATCTCGGGAAATTTCTTCATATCCAACAAATAATTTATTATTTTTAAGAATTTTCTTTTGATGCAATGAAAAAAAGATGAAAAGATGTTGGAAAAAAAGATGCAATATTGCAAGTAAAAGAATAGGTCCTAAAGAAAGCAGAAGAACTGGATGAAGAAGTTTTTTTTGGACATTTCAAGCACTAAAGCAGATTTCATTTCAATAACGAAGTAGCTGGTAACATATATTATATATATAAATTTTTTGTTTTTTTTAAATGGAAATTTCACTTTGTTTTTGTCTTCTTCTCCCTGCATTTTAATCTCTCTGTTAAGGCAATTAACGTTTGATGCTGCCTAAAGAAGAAGCTAAGAAATAGCAAAACAATTGGGGAAAAAGGATCAGAACTTTGATGTGGATCCTTCCATTAAATTGATGCCATAAAAATACCCAAACTGACCATTCCACACAAAGAGCAGCAAATCATAATAAATTCACAAACTCAATTAATATTACAGTTAAAAATAATAATAATAAGTAATAAATTATCATATTACATCTTTCTGTCTGGTTAATGTTGCAGAACTAACATCATTATGGTTATTAACGCAACTTTGAAACCACCATATATATATATATATATATATTTGTATGTTAAAGAGAAGTAATAATATAAAAAAAAAAATAAAAAAGTTGTATATTTTACCACAATCCATAGACGACTTGATTGCATGTGTTCCTGATCCACCTCATGCTCTTCCTAAAGGACCCTTTCATCTTCCCTTCCATTGCATATACCTTATAACCTGCAACTCTCTTCTTCCTCTGCAACTCTGGATCAATCAAGCTCCAGCTTCTTGAATATTTATTTTCATTGCTTTTCCTTTTCTTGATCTCATCAACTTCCTTTCTTACAACAGTATTTGGCTGCCCGGAAAATGCATAATTCACACTGAAAGGTCTCAGATCGTGCATGCTTATCGTGTTCCCTCCTCTTCCTCCTCCTCCTCCTCCTCCATATTCAATTTCAATATTCTGGCTCCTCGCCGTCACATCTCTGCATGATTTGGATCTGAAATCCGCCATGGCAAACTGTATAGGAGCTCAAGGAGGAGATTTGTTTCCTTTTTTTTTTCTTCTTTGGTGCAGGAATGGATAAATACGATTTAGAATAATAATATTGCTAGAGGGTGCTGATTTTTTTTTTTTATTGACTAACTTTCCCTTTTATTTTTTCACACTCGTTGAATAGTCAAAAGTGTCAACTAAGACGCAAACAATAAAAATGATCATCGATATAAATAAATACATAATACATAATAAGTAAGGAAGATATTTTGCTTGGATAGAGAATCCAGAATCCAGATCGTTTTTTCTTTTTTTTTTTCCTTTTTTTTTTCTGCCGCTTTTGAAAAGTCTTGACGGAATAAATTAGCTTTATATTTTTAGAACAACTTGAACTAATTAGATATAATCTGATAAAATATCATCCTTTTAATATTTACTAAACTAAATGACTCTTTATAAGGAAAAAAAGGGAAAAAAAAAAGAAAAAAGAAAAAAGAAAAAAGATAATATCACCCTCATTTTGTCATTCAAATCCCCGATGACAAATAAATAAGTAAAACAACCATCTTCATTGTTTCCTCTTCTTTTTCCTTTTCTTCTTCCTCTTCTCACAAGTGCCGTGCGTGCGATTCCAAAATGTTTCGGACTTCACACCTGCGCGATTCCGGTCCATTTCAGGCTTTTCTCATTAGCGCAATTCTAGACCAAAGGTATGGTCTCTCTCTGTCTTTAATGGAAGATAATAAAGAACGCCAGTCATGGAAATATGAAAATTGCACTATATGCATTTATAATCAAAGTTGTGAATATGATTTTGATGAAATTGGTTAGATCATTATTAGGATTTTTGTGAAATCTAAGTTTTGAGTTTGATTTTTGTGAAATCTGAATTCGATTTTACTGAGTATGATTTCGTGTTTGAGTTTAATTCCATTATCTTAATAACAGATGAATGAGACGGCCTTTCTGCCTCGGTCTATTATCAAGATAACGGACTGGGGTAGATTGGCCTTTCTACCTCGGTTTGTTATCAAGATAACAGACTGAGATGGCTTATTATCTCAGTCCAAATTTTTGGTTAATATACTGTGTAACTGTCTACTTATATAAATAAATTGAACATTTGATTTTTGTTTGTTTTCAGGGAGAGAGATCATGTACCCTTATTTGGAAGAGGGATAACTTACTCTTACCTAACTCTTGAAGTCTAAAATATGTCCCAGTCTAAAATCGTGATTTCATACCATGATTTTGGACTAGAATAGTAGGGTGTGTTTTTTTTTTTTCTTTAAACTTAGACTTTAAACTTTATAATTAAAACCTAAACCTAAAACTTAAACTTAAAACCTTAAACTTTAAATCATAAACTAAACCCTAAACCTAAAAAATAAATAAACAAAAAACATGTTGACCAAGATTTCAAATTGGAACTGTATGGTGTATTTTTGTCTTTTTTCAGTGACCGTCTGAAATCAGTCTGAAATGATGGACCTCAAAATTCCAGATTGGGACAGTAGTAAAAAAAAGGAAAATTAAAGGTGGAGTGAAAGTGCTTGGAAAATACACAAAAATAAAATATAATAGTTTTATTACAATAATAAAACATCACAAAATAAATATTATAGTTATTACCGAAATAATAGTTCTTGTTACAATAAACATAATATAACATAGTAAAACATTGTAGAGTGTTTTCAATAGGTGCTGGTGGATCCAAGTTCTAACAATTCTTCATGTTGTGTTCCAACCTAAGTATTTTAAAGGGGTTTTCTAGGACAATGATCGTTTATAAGTGGAATCACCCGATTCTTGCTTCTAGGTAGGTCGAGTTCAGAGTCCTCAACTTTGAAAATCTAGAGGCAGGTGATTGGCGTTCATGTCTCATCTAGTATCTTCAAATCCAAATGGGATCTACTTGGTTAAATTCCGTCAATTAGCTCTCAATTATACTTTAATAAGTAAAGAGTTGCTTCGGTAAGGGCATGGCGACTTGGTTCGTAGATGCCTTGGATTCACCAAAGGTATGGAGGTCATGAGGAAGGTACATAATAGAATTTCCAGATCCTATCAGACCAGACGAACAAAGCATTGGCTGATAGGCGGCACAACGTTTATTGGGTAACTATCTTGAAAGACTACATCAGATACTCTAAAGGATGTAGGAGTTATTAGAGATGCAGACCAATCCAGAAGCAGTCAGCTTTGGAAGTGCAACCGATCGTGAACCTTGGTTAATTAGAGGCTGGGCTATTGATGTTTTCGGTCAAATAGATCCCGAGTCAAGTAAGCATCATATGCAGATCCTTGTCGCAATGGATTACTTTACCAAGTAGGGAGAATTTGTAGCACTAAAGAGATTAACTCAATTGGAGGTCATTGAGTTCTTGAAGGAAATGATTATTTATCGGTTCAGGGTCTCTAAGACCTTTACTACCGATAATGCCAATGTTTTCACCGGTGGCTTAGTGGCCAAATTCGCAAAAGAACACAACTTCATATTGGTCACTTCGACACCTTATTATGCTCAAGCTAATGACTAGATCAAGGCAACCAATAAGGTGATGATCTACTTGATCAGGAAAATGATTAAGGAGAATCCAAGAATCTGGAACGACCTCTTAGAACCGACGACATAGGCTTGTAGAATGACATATAATATTTTTATGTAATATTATCTTTGTGTGAATATTAGCAAGATAATAAATATTATTATTAATTATCATTATAAAAGTCAATTATTATTTATCATATTTATTAATATTATTGAAAATAATATCTTATATTATAAAATACATGCTATGATAAAGTCTAGTATCTTAAGTTATGCACTTGAAGCCATGATAGAGATCATGTTGATGATTCAGATAGACAATCACATAGTTCATCACTTAATGTGTTTAGCGTAGCATATCTCATGTCTACGAGAAATCAGTAAGAGGAAGCAGTAATTTAAAATTTTTTCAGATCTAATATGAAACATGAATTAAGCTCACAGACATACACCAAGATCGATCATACAAATATATATCAAATATATATTTAAAGAAAATCACATAAAAACTCCAAGAAACAAAAAGGATGAAGATCTAAGAAATTATCGATCTTAATACAAAACTGAACGGATCTCCTTGCTCCTTCATCATGGCCGAATTTAATGGAAAGAATGAGGTACGTAACTATTCACCCTCTAATTGTAACCCACACAGTACAATTCGCTCGATATAGTTTCTACTCTAAGATTCATCCTATGATTCAAAGAGCACGTGGAAAGGAAAGGGAAAAGTCTAACTTTTCTCACTATGGAGATTTCAGTAAAAAGGCAAGAAGAGAACCTCTATTTGACCAGCCCTATTAGAGTAGTGCTTATATAGTACTCTCTTTAAGCTTTAGGTTACCACAAATTAACGCACAAGTTTGACTAAGTTAATAGTGGACTTAGTCAAAATTTCTTTTACTCTGATTAAGCGAACAATGGTTCAATTACTCATCACTATGATCTGACATACATTAGGCTTGTAGCCCAAATTATTTAATCAATACTTTGATTAATTTAGCCTATGAAATATGAAATCGAATCGAAGAATTATCAAATTATTGAATAATATTTATATATTTAATAATTTTGAAAATAAGTAATTGTTAATTAACTAAGTCAGTATTTAGAATTTTAATAATTATAAAACTTGTTTCTTTCACTTCACTTCTAAATGTCAAAACATTTTTTGGAACTTAATTTATAATAAATGTGCCTTTTGGACATCATTAAATGAAACACGGCTTTAGAGAATTCATGCTTGCCATTCTGAATAGTTATATCATTAACAGATTTAAAGTTATCAATAATCTTAACAACATTTAACTTCGCATAATGCTTTTGAAACTAGTTATTTATTAATGCAAGTACACTACCTTGCAATTTACTAATTCTCTTCAATCACTTCAACTAAGTGATCCTTGTTCTTCCAAGTACTTTTTAGGAGTAACCAAAATATCTTATGTGTTCGATTTGATATAACAACAATATGCCCTAATAATGATTCTTAGATTCCTAATTCCATTCTTTTTGAAAATTTGGAAGTTATTCAACTTGTGAATAGACTTTAAAACATGGTTTGTTATTACACATAACATAAATGTAAAAACAACATACATAAATTTGTATATAATATTAACTATCAAAATCAAAGGTCCTAATAATTCCGGTATTTCCTACTATTTTCTTATGAATTTATATTACCCTCTTACATAAATAAGAAATATTAATTTTTCTTTGTGGAAAAAAGATCCAATCATCGAATATTATAACCTTACGTGTCCATAGCCATTTATAATAAGTATGAAAGGATCCAACACCTTTATAATTACATCTCATGTAATTTCTTTATTTTGCCACTAAGAAAACATAATCCCACATGTCATTTGCCAATTTTGTTGTCTTAGTTAAGCTTAACCCAAACAATCTTGTGAAACATAATGTATTAAAGTAACTTGTGCATGTGTACATGTCCATGTCCGCGTGTAGGATGATAGCACTAGTTAGTCACATATCTTATGCTAAGATAATAAATCCATATACTTACACCAATATAAGTCCCATGTATCCATATCAAACTCATAATTAAAATAAATATCACATATATTTTAATGTTTGGAAGGTAAACTATAAAATAATTTTATGATTAATTTCAGCTTAATCTTATAAAAAGAGTTATTTGAAACAAGCATGGTCTCATCAATCAATACACATATATATAAGTTATGCATGTACTATCTCATAGTTTTTAAATTGTATATATGTGAAACATAATACATATACATTTAACAACTTAAATCATATACATTTCAAGCATGAACATGTCAAGCAATTAATTTTCATATATTATCTTATTGTATCTTGTAATGCTTAATAATGTAATGTTCATGGAAATCTAAACATGTTTTTAGATCTAATTAGTTTAGATTCTTGGTTATCTAATCTAATTACTTTATTGAGTATGTTTAATTAATGAAAGCACAACAAACAATTAAAAGATTTTCTTTAACTCTTTAAGGAAAGTTTCCAAAAATGTTAACTTTCTAAATTTAGAAAGTTTCCAAAAAAATGTAATCTTTAGAAATTTTCCTGGTTAGAAATCTTTCTAAAATATGAAAGTCTTCTAAAATATGAAAGTCTTCTAAAATTAGAAAGGTTTTTTAATTTACAACACTTTCCAACTTAGATTAGTTATCTTACCAAAGTTTCCTAATTTGGAAGATTTCCATAGCTAGAATATAAATCTTTATTTTTTAACTCTTTCCAAAATTAGATAATTAAAATTTCATAGTTTGAAACTCATTTCAAACAGGTTAGTTACCCAAACAAATTTTTTTTTCTAATTTAGAACACTTCTAAAATAGGTTAGTCACCATATAAATAATGAGATCAATTCGCTTATGTAATATGATTGTAGAAATTCCATATAAATAATTTTACATTGTTAATTTTAGTAATCACACTACATCATACAAAAATTATTTTTTGTTTAATGGAAGCGATTATCATATTTGACACGATTGGAAAATGTTCATATAAATATTTTATATGAATTTTATCAATCATATCAAAACCTACCATAAATATTTAAGGTAATTAATTGATTCCATAAATTGATTTCTATTTTAATATGTTAATAAAATTCCATATAAATAATTTATACTAGTAACTTTACTTACCATATTAATACTTACCAACAAAACAATATGATTAGTAATTTACATACTAAAATCAAGTTTTAATTATCAAATTAAAATTTATATATTTTTATTTATTTATCTCCCCCCTAGAACCCTAGTCGAACAAGGATTACACTACGGTGCCACCGCCGTTGGGGTTATCTGCACGCATGCGGCTGAAGCATCGGCGCTCCTTTTGTTGAGATTCTGGGCAATTGTCTTATCTACTAGTTCTGAAAATTTCAAAACAATCCAACGGTTGAAACTCAAGATATATCAAATGTTGTGTCGTTGTGCATCAGGAATCTGCATGAGTGTGGTAGCAGCGACGACATAGCTAGCGTCACCCATCGTCACCGCCTAAGGTGTTTGACAGGCGATCCCTTTACTAGGTTTTTGGAAAATTGTCTTATCTACCGATTATAACTATTTCAAAACGATCAAATAATTGAAACTTTAGATATATAAAACATAGTGCTTATATAGATTATCGTAAATAAACTTACTATTTTGATCCACTCTACTAGAGACCTAGTCAAAAGTTCTTTTTATCTAATTAAGTAAACAATGGTTTAATTACCCATAATTATGACTTGCAATACTTTGGTCATGTAGCCCAAATTAATTAATCAACATTTTGATTAAGTTAGCCTATAAAATCCTATTAATAAATTATCTCATTTTAGCTCATTGACTTTTTAATATCTAATTGCTAATTACAGACATTCATAACAGTTTTATGATTAATTAATAGTCCCGATCTAAATTATTAGTTTATAATTAAACTAATATCATGCTCAATTGTACTGGTAGAGTTGTAAGATATTAGATTTAATAAATTAATAATTTAATATTTTTCCCATATAATTATATTATAAAATAAATTACAATTTTACCCCTAAGATTAGAACTTTCTGTTTTTCTTATACTCGTAGAAAATTTTAATTGAGTTACTTTTGAAATTTATGTTCGTGACCGATTGGGTTCTATATCACATCAGTGAGAGGATCTCATAAAACTATGATTTTATCTAATTCATAATTAGATTCATTTAACTTTAAAACACCTTTTAAACTAAACAATCAATTCAATCATCTTATGATTAATTAAGTTAAATCTCCAAGCCAAGACTACCCAAAGTGTCAAGACTACCCAAGAGATGAGAAGTAAGCATCTTCCAAAAGAACCTATTGTGACTAACAATTGTATAATAATGATTATTCCATCTAACCAATGTCTAGATTCATCGTAGGAAATTGTTTAACTGTTAAACCGTAATAGATAAATCATATAAACTGTTATATCTTTATTGAAAACAGACATTGGATTTACTGAAACTCTTTTCATGCATAGTACCTTGCAAGGATTTCAATGTTCAATAAAGTATACAACTCATAGGACTAATTTCAAAAATACGAAAATGATAGATTCCATCATAATCACTCAAACTTTCATGTACAATATTTTATACCTAACTCTTCACCCCGTTTCACCCTTGGCTAGGAGTTATTGGCATGATTTCAAAGTATAAAATATGTTACATAATATAATATAGTGATCTCAAGTCTAAGGACCACATGTAATATAGTAGAGATTAAGGATACCGAATGCGGCACTTAGATAATTCTCAATTGTAAAAATACTAACTGTTAATGAGAATTATTTAGTGATTTTATTACATGTGGTTCTTAGACTTGAGATCACATGGAATCTTATGAATTAGGTCTTATGCTTTGACATCATAAGGATTGTGAGTGATTAAGATGAAATCTATCACTTCTGTGTTTAGAAATAAGTACTAAGAATGATATTCTTTATTGAATAATGAATCTTGCAAAATAGTATGGTATGAAAGGAGTTTCAGTAGATCTATTATCGATGTTCATTTAAGATATAATGGTTCATATCATTTATCTATTAAGGCTTAATAGTTAAACAATGATCTAGGACAAATCAAAATATTGGCGAGATAGATGGATCGTTTATTGTAAATTTATTATAGTCATGATAGGTTCTTTTAGAAGATGATAACTTCTCATCTCCTAAGTAATCTTGACACTTTTGTAAAAATCAATCTTGGCTTAGACGTTAAGGTTACTTAATCATAAAATAATTAAACAAATCATTTAATTTAAAATGGGGTTTTAAATTAAATGAATTAAATTGTAAGTTAAATAAAATCATAAAGTGTTATAAGATCCTCCTACCGGTGTGATGTAGAACCTAATTGGTCACACACATAAGATTCGAAACTAACTCAGTTTAAATTCATTAGAGAAACAGAAAAATGGACCACTTCCATTTTAAGGCTAAAATGATAACTTAACTTGTAGTTTGACTATAAGGGAAAAATAGTAGTTATTGATTTGTTAAATCTAATATCATGCAGCTCTACTAGTATAACTGAGTGTGACATTAATTTAGTTGAAAATTAATAAATTATATAAGAACTTTTATTTAGTTATAAAAGACTCCTAAGATCCGTATTTAACAAATGGACAATAAAAGGTTAATGGCCAAATTTGTTAATTGGATTTTCTTAGGCCAAATTAATCAAAGAGTTTATGAAAATACATGGGCTTATAACCCATGGAGTGGCCGACCACACTAAGTGGGTTTTGACCCATTATTTCCTTAATTAGGTTAAAGAAACTTTTGACTTGGGTGTAGCATGTCATCAGGTCAAATAGTTAGGTTAACTATTAGGAAGTGCTTCTCCCTTCCCCTTGGTCAAAACTCGGAGTGAGAAAAAGAGGATTTTTCCCATCTTTCTCCCTGAGCTTTTTGATTCATGTGTTGAATCCTAAAATATAAATAAATTGAACGAACTGAATCCTATGGATTAAGATTTGAGGATGAACAAAAGGGCATCTATTCTTCCCTACAATTTGAATTACATAGAGGAAGCTTGAAATCGTTTGCTTATCAAGATTAGTAACCCTTCCCCAATCTTGAATTTTAAGTTATATAGGATTTACTTCACTCTCTGTGAATCGTTGTATATGAGATATATAATTATTGTATGATTGTTCTTTTTTTTTTTTTTTTTGGTTGTAATTCGGATTCGATGAGAAATTTTAAATTACTATTTCTGCTACTTGTACGGATAAATCTTAACTGTAGTATCAGACCTAGGTCATACCAAAAAATGCATGTGGCATTTGTTTTAATTTGATGTATTGATCTTGTTATTGGATGTTCTTTCTTGCCATGAACGTTTTTCTTGTCAAAATCTTAATTAGAAAAAGGAAAGAGCGAAATGGGCATTGCCGCCTTACTAGGCAAGGTGTCAGATTGCTGCTAGGGATAGTCGCTGCCGCTTCCGCCATGTAGCGGCATGAGCTGCTACTAGGCAGCAGCACACATGCACAGCTTCCGTGAAGCTGTAAGTGCACCGCTGCTGGGCATTAGCGTGCACTGGTCGGTGGAGGTAGTCGCGGGATGCAACCCTAAGGGGGGGTAGCGGCGGACCATTGTAGCAAAAAAATCATATTTTCTTTTTGGATGCTTTCCTAAAATAAAACAAAATCTAATTTTAATTTAAAATAATTAAAATATGATTTTGATTATGTAATTGATAATTAGATTAAGATTTGATAAATATATGGTACGTTAGTTAATGTAAATTTTTTATATGTATTTTACTATTATATCAAATATGAAACCAATTAAGTTGCCTTAGATAGTTTATGGTGAATTTAATGTGATTGGAGATTTTATTTTGGCATGTTTTATAATTCTAGAAATGGCTCTAAAATGGGAAACTTTCCAAAATAATATTTTTCATTTTGAAAACGACCCAATTAGGAAATTTTCTAATTATGAAAAGTTGATATTTTTGGCAAGTATTCTTAAAGAGTTAAGGAAGATTATTTTAATTATTTTGGTGTGCTTGAAATAATTAAAATATACTCCAAGAACTTCACAAGAATAGATTAGTTCTAAAGAATCATTTTGATTTCCCTGAACATAGCATTGTCATGCATCAAAAGATAAAACAACAACAAATGTATGATTGACTAAAATGGTTTAACATGTTCATTCATTATATCTATGTGATTTAAGTTGCTACATGTGCATGCATCATGAGATACATATATATGCTTTACTGAATATATTATCATATCATATTTAAAGTTTATGATATAGAACATGCCTAATTATATTGAGCTGACATTGGTCACAAAATTGTTTTATGACTTACCTTCCAAATATTATAATACATATGAATACGTATGACTTATAAATTGGTATAATTATTATATATATTATTTTTGTATGATATGTGTGATTGAGTATTGCTATCATCCTAGTTTAACACATTACAATTCACAATAATATTTGGGCTAACCCTAACTAAGATAACATAAATGGGTAGGGACACATGGATTATGTTCTCTTAGAGATAAGATAAAGGAATTACATGAGATATAATTGCAAAGAGTATGATACCTTTCATGTTTATTATGATTAGCTATGGACACGAGGGATTATAATACTTGATGGTTGGATCTTTTTTCTACTAAGAGAAATGATAAAATTTTATATTAAGAAAGTGAATATAACTTCATAAGAAAATAGTTGGATACCGAAAATCTTATGACTTCAAATTTTTGGTAGCTAATATTCTATGCATATTTGCTTATGTTATTATGTTTTGTTCTTATGTCTTTTGTAGTTTTCAATGTCTAAAAAATTGAAATTGATACGTGAGAAAAATAGGTTAGTTGGTACCAACTTTAGAGACTATTTTAGAAATGTGAGAATTGTTCTAAGATATGAATGTTTGGCCGACGTTCTGAATCATCCGTTCATGTAGATCACACCTGAGGGATCATATGCTAAAATAATGGGCGCATAGAATAATTGGCTTGAATGAGATAACGAGGTGTAATACATTATGCTTGCATCGATGAATAGTGAGCTCTAAAAACACTATGAGAAACTTTGTGCCATTGAGATTATCGATAATCTTAAAGCTGTTTATGGTAAATATACTCACAATGAGAGCTATGACATATCTAAGTTATTATTTCGTATGAAGATTACCGATGGCACCTCTGTTAGTGACCATGCGCATGAGATAATCGCTTATATCGATGAGCTAGAAAGTCTAGGCTTGGAAATAGAACTAAGATCATGGTTAACTTAGTGCTGCAATCACTTTCTGATTCATTCACTCCGTTTCTACACAACTACCGAATGATTAAAATGGATAAGAACTTGTAAGATTTGCATGAGTGCATATAAATAGTGAAAGATTTCATTGAGAAAGGCAAAGATGGAAATTATTTCCATAATGGAGAATCTGGATATTGGAAAAAAAAAGTGTAAGAAGTGTCTTACAAGTCTGAAAAAGCATAGTGATGTTGCTTTAGATGTGTTCATGATTAAGGTTAATCTTTCTTGCAATGATTATACTACTTGGCTATTGGATACTAGATATGGTTATCATATTTGTAATAATGTGCAGAACCTAAAAAATAGCCGAATCTTGAAGAAATGAGAAGTTAACCTAAGAGCTGGGAATGAAGCAAGAGTGGTTGTTTTAGCTGTAGGAACTTATAGTTGATCTTTGCCTTTGGGATTAATTTTAAATTTCAAAAACTGTTATTATGCATTTACTATGATAAGAAATATTGTTTCTATTTCTAAACTTGATGAAGAGGGTTTTATCTTTTCCATCAAGGACAATATTTTGAGTTTTCATTTCGATGAATTATTTTATGAAAGTATCTCTTTAGATAATGGTGTTTATATCTTGAATTTAAATAGAATAACTTGCCTCAATATTGAATAGGTCAAGAAAAGAATGTTTAATTAAAATCAAACATACCCAGAGCATTGTCGTTTAGGTTATGCCAACGAAACAAAAATTTGTAACTTGCATAAAAATAGATATTTAGATCCATTCGATTTAGAATCAATGTCGACTTGTGAATCTTTTTTATTAGGCAAGATGATCAAATCTACTTTTAGTGAAACTAGAGTAAGATAAACTGATTTATTAAGTCATAGTACATATTAATGAATGTAGGCCCATATCAACTCCCGCAGATGTGGAATTTTATACTTGAGAAGAACTGAAGAAATGTTTTACATTTATGAAGCATCTGACTTGAAAATTAAGGGATATAGAGATTCCAATTTTAAATCATATGTTGATGATAGCAAATCAATTTCATATATTTTTTTTCATGATCAATGGTGGAGCGGTTAGTTGGAAAGTTTCAAACAAGAAACAACCGTAGATTCCAGTATTAAGGCTAAATATATTGCAGTTTCAAAATCAGCAAAAGAGGTTGTTTGGATGAAAAAATTCATAAATAAACTAGGAATGGTTCCCAGCAATGTTGATCCCATAGTAGTGTGCTGCGATAACAATGGTGCAATAGCGCAAGCAAAAGAACTAAGGTTTCAACAGAAATCCAAACATATGCTGCGACATTACCACCTCATCCGATAGATAATTAGAAAAGGAGATGTCAACATTGGAGGTCTGTTCACTAAGGCATTTCCTAAAGAAGTTTAATCACCATCTTGACAAAATGGTAATTAGATTAGAAATGGTTAGGTTTACTGCAAGTGGGAGATTGAAAGTATATGTCCATTAAGCTAATCAATTTTTGACCCTATTGGAAAAATATCCTTACGGGATACTATCATAATGCGAATATTAGCAAGAAAATAAATATTATTATTAATTCTTTTAAACACATAATAAGGATTAATGATCAACTACGACCAAGTAACAATTGTCATACCCTCTTCGCTACTTTCAATAGTCAGACAATTGTACCTAAAATAATAGAAGGGAAATATCTATCTTATTATCCAAGTTAAGGTTTAAGATCAAAACCTTACATGACCAATAATAGTTTCTAAACAAGTTTTGATTTAGGTAGATGGGGTGTAAACTTAAATAATACATTCGTGGTTCCAAAACTATGCGTATTTATATTATTAACCTCAAAATTACAAAATTAAATTCTAGCTCAAAACTCATTATAACTAGTGGGCCAATTAAATTCTTGGTGAAAAATCAAGTTTTTAATGAAACTCCTAAAGGTATGTTTAAATGTTGTCATTTTTCAGATTTATTAATAAATTTGATTTGAGCTACCTTTCTTTGTTCGGGTTATGGGAATGTCATGTATACCCTAAAATTTTAAACAAATTACATTGCAAAACTAGACTCTTAGAACTTTCCAAAAAGTCCAAATACCGTAATGGGAGTTGTATAGGTCTAGAAACAAAATCGTGAAGTTGGCCTAGAAATCTGCATGATGTTAGAACTGAAATCATAAGTAGCAGGTGTTTCAATTGAATACGTACATGATTAAATGATTTCAGCACAATTGAGATTTGATAGATCAAATATGCATATTTTGATTTTAAACTTTAACAGAAGCTATAGGACTTAAATGACCCAAGTAATATTGATTAACAAATGAGAGAAATAATTTTTAGAACATAGCCATGAAAGTGGGAAATTTAATAATGGAATAATTAATAATGCATTGTCAAGAATGTAAAAGTAGAAGGGTAGCAAAGGATTGACTTTAGAGCTGAAAATTTTATAGGAAACAAGTAATAGATAGACCTAATAGTCTACCAAATTTTAGATCAATTTGAATCATGGTCTAAGAGTTACAATCATCAAAGCCTAGGCTAATAGATAGAGGAACAAGACAACTTTTAAAATTATGCAGTTGAGATGTATATGAAAGGCATGAACCAAGAAGGAAAAATGATCAATTGAAATATATGCTCGGATAGGGAAGTAGCTGGTCTAGTAATTCGAGAACTTCCGAAAAGCCTTTTCGAAATAGCACAAATTCAGGTAAGTATAAATTTAGGAATGGTTTTGATAAGATTTAATGACTAGATATGATGTTATTATTTCTAGTTACTTATATGATTAATGAATTAGTTATGAAAGAGTATCTTGATGTGTTCCAAAATGTTATATGCAGTTATTGTCTATTTGATTGTCATAATTGATTGACTATATGATTATCGTAATGAATTAATTGGTTTGATGGTTGAATCAATTAATAAGTGCATTTATGTATTCCACAATAACATATGATTCTTCAAGAATCATGAAACTATTACCTCATGTTCATGTAAAATTAAGAGGTATTAGGTAGAATAACAAGAGAAATAAGAAAGAAATATTAAGTGTCATACCAGTATCTCGAAGGAAGGGTAGAGGTCCAATGAAGAGAGGAGCATGAAAAGCTATAATATGTCATGCCAAGGAATGAAAGGACCTTAGGTAAGTTTGGATCAGGTCACTCCCCCGTCTTCCTATTGGTCATGCACACAGCTAGTATGTACACAAGGATCAAAGTAAGAAAGAAAAAAAAATGTATCAAGAAAGAATAAGAAAGAAATGAAATGCATCAGCATAGAAATGTTTAGTAGACAATTTATGATCAGGCATCATATGTATCTTTGTTTATCATTGTTTTTGTGAGAATGTTTGTACTTGTTGGGCGAAACCTCACATCTTACTCACATGTTGTAGATACTAAAGGTAAACAACCAATGTAACCTTCATGATGGGTTTGAGATGAGTGCGATGACACGATTTCGGTGTTAGACTTCCGCGCATGTTAAATAATTTTGGGTAAACTTCTAATGAAATGAATTATCTTTTGTATTATATTCAATATCACTACGAAAAGCAATGTGATTAGTGGTATTTTTTAGGTGCACCCTAAAAAAGTACTATTGATCATACTATTTGGTGGCACTCATCCCTTGTGCCACTAAATTACCCCATTATATCATTTCAGCATTAAATACCACAAATGCATCACGACATTGGTGGCACACACTTTTTTTCCCCTAAACTAGCAATGAAGTATTTTACTATGTACCAATAATATTTTTAGCAAACTTAATTAGGAAAATATTAATTTTATAAATAACCATTTGGAAAATGTAGACACCACTAATATGTACCACTAACGTTCATAAGGAAAAAAAAGTTAAAAACACTAATGTTTGTTATATGCAATTTTAAATTTGTAAATAATATTTTGTGGTACATAGATGCCACTAAATAGTGCCGATAAAGGTCATAAGGAATAAAAGATAAAATGCCATCGTATTTATATTTGATTTTAACTTACATAAATAACATTCGTGGTAAGTAGATGCCACCGAATTATACCGCTAAAATTCATTAGGAAAAAATTGTAAAACGTCGTTGTTAGGTTTACACATGTTCAAATACCAGCATGCATTTGCTAGTCAAATTGATAGAGGAAGAGATAATTTGGACCAAATTGTTAGAACCACCCTTCCCTCTAGGAAAGTCTTACTATCCAGCTTTTGGCTTCACACAGTGCTAGTAATCATCTTCGGAAGAGAAATGTATATGGATCATATTATAACCGATATATATGATTTTGATGTCATCCTATAAATGGATTTCCGAACAAAGTACAACGCTTCTGTCGGATTTAGAGATCAAAGGGTCACTTTTAGTTTGAATGATGAGGAAGGATTTGAGTACGTAGGAAACCCGTATGAAGCAACCTAAAATGATGATCTCAGCATTGAGAGCACAATTACTAGATGGTGGTTGTACTGGCTATCTAGCAAACATAGTGGATCGAACGATGGAGAAGAAGATAGGACTAGAGGATGTGTTAGTAGTAAGAAACTTTGTTGAAGTATTTCTAGAAGAATTACCAAGTTTATCGCCAGACCGAGCTATTACTTTTGAGATAAAATTATTACCAGAGATGGCACCAATATCGAAGGCACCTTGTAGAACTACTGGAAAATGGATTCATACGACCAAGTCATTCACTTTAAGGAGGGCCAGTCTTATTCATAAAGAAGAAGGATTAATCGATGTGAATGTGCATTGTCTATCGAGAGTTGAACATGGTAACTTTGAAGAACAAATACACTCTTCCAAGAATCGATGATATGTGCGATCAATTAAAGGGGGCAACAAATTTTTTGAAGATTGACCTAAGATCAGATTATCACCAAAAGAAAATTAAGGAGAAAGACATTTAAAAAATGGCTTTTAGAACTCATTATGGACATTACAAATACTTGGTAATGCTGTTTGGATTGACCAATGCCCCGACAACATTCATGAATTTGATGAACCGAGTATTCAATGATTTTTTGGATAAATTTGTAATTGTCCTCATTGACGATATATTGGTGTACTCTAAATCCATAGAGGAGTATGATCACAATTTTGTGTTCGTGTTACGGACATTGAAGGAACATAAACTTTATGCAAAGTTTTCGCATGAATTTTAGCTAGATGAGGTGAAATTTCTCAAGCATGTAGTGCTTGAAAAAAAGAATTTATGTAGATTCCACAAAGGTTGAAG
This sequence comes from Coriaria nepalensis, assembly GCA_027186245.1. Lineage (NCBI taxonomy): Eukaryota > Viridiplantae > Streptophyta > Magnoliopsida > Cucurbitales > Coriariaceae > Coriaria > Coriaria nepalensis. The sequence continues at coordinate 7,468,961 of CP114484.1, read as the reverse complement.
AAATAAGTAAATGGCCAACACTAACCACTGTCGTTGAGATTCAAAGTTTCCTTAGACTAGCTAATTACAATAGAAGATTCGTAGAGGGATTCTCAAGCCTTGCTATACTGCCCATAGCCCTCATCAAGAAGGGCTTTAAAGAAGTATGAATGGATGGACATGTCTAAGAAAAACTTCCAAGAAATAAAGAGAAGCCTTATTAAATGCACCTATTCTTACCATACTAGTGCGCCTATACTTAAATTTATAGTGAAGCATCAAAGATAGGACTTGGAGCAGTTCTGATGCAAGATGCGAAGGTCAGAGCTTATGCATCGAGACAACAAAAGGATCATAAGAAGAATTATCCAACCCACGATCTATAATTGGCAGTAGTACTATTTGCGCAAAAGATTTGATGATACTATGTGTGTGAAGCACACTACAAGAACTTCACGGATTACAAGAGTCTCATGTACGTTTTCACCTAGAAGGAACTAAATATGCGGCATAGGAGATGGCTAGAGTTAGCTAAGGATTATGATTGTGAGATCCTATACCACCCTAGAAAAGTGAACAAGGTCCCTGATGCTTTAAGCTAAAATTCTCCATCTATGTGATGGCAATTAATACCTCACCTCAACCATTGCAAAAAAAAATTATTAAAGAGCCGAACTTAGAAATAATTATAAGTAAATTATCATCGTTAACCCTACAACCAACCATTTTTTATGGGATTAAGGATTTCCACGGATTTGATCCTAACTTATGGAGGATCATAAAAGAAGTAGAAGATGGGACAAGCAAATAGTGTAGCCTCTCTTCTGATGGAATCTTCCAATTTAAAGGGAGATTGTGTGTTCCCAACAATGAAGAAATGAGGAAACATATCCTTTCGGAAGCATATGAAACCTCATATTCCATACACCTAGGAGCAACCAAAATGTACAGAGACTTAAAAGGAGAACTTTTGGTGGTCAGAGATGAAAAGTGACACCACAAAGTTTGGAGGAAAGTGCTTGATGTGTCAGTAAGTCAAGGCTAAACATTAACTTCCGGGAGAGTTGCAAACAATCAAAATTTCAAAATTGAAATAGGAGAAAATCGCAATAGATTTTGTAGTAGAGCCCCAAACTACAAGGGCCATGATGCAATTTGGGTAATTATTGATAGGTTAACAAAATCGGCACACTTCTTACATATACAAATCATGAATTTTCTAGAGCAATTGTTAGAATTGTATGTTAAGGAAATCATCTGGTTACATGGAGTTCTATTGTCAATAATATCATACGTAAATAGTAGGTTTATCTTTGCTTTTTAAAAAAGTGTGCAAAGAGCAATGAGAACAAAGTGGAAGTTTAGTACGGCTTTTCATCCACAAATGGATGGTCAATAAAAAAGAACTATTCAAATGTTAGAAGATATGCTTTAGGCATGTGTCATAAATTTTAAAGGGATTTGGAATCAGTACTTGCCATTAATAAAATTTTCCTACAACATTAATATTAACGTCTGTTAATATGTATTTTTGTTAACTAATTAATAAGTAGAAGAGAAGTTTACAAGATAGTTACTTATGTAAAAGTGTAGATTAATTATTTACAATAAAAATGGTAAACTCATGAATTTCAACTTGTGCTAGATTTATTATTTATAACTGCAGATGGTGGGAACAGAGTCAGTTGAGTCGTCTGAGTATAGATTATGGAGTTTAGCATTGGAGGCAACTATTGTCGACATATTGACGGACGAAATGATGAAAGGGAACATGGTCGATGGCGTCTTTTATAAACCTACATGGGCGGGTATCCGTGACACCCTCAATCTATGCTCGGTTTATAAGTTCAACATTAAGTAGCTGAAATAGAAGGTGCAGTGCTTGTCGGCCGCCGCTTGCAATCAAAGCTTTCAAAACCAAATATGGAGGAAGATGAGAAAATTTTTGGCGGAACTGGACAGTTTGAACACGAACTTGAAGCAGACGAAATGTGGAGACTGATATTTAGGAATTTTTCCCTAATTTCGTAAGTCTGCCTGAAATGATGCCCCTTTTCAAAACGTTTGTTTTACTGAAACTAATTCAACCAGACTTCAAAATCTAATTTTCGCAAAAGCGGACAAACAGGTTTCAAGGCTAAAAAAACATTATATTTCAGATTTTTTACCAAACAGGTTTTAAGGCGAAAAATCAGGTTTCAACTCTCTAACACAATTTTTTGTCATCATTACCAAAAATATTTTTTGAAATTTGATTTATGAGATTTGATGCCAAGCATAGCCTAACTGGTTAATTTATCTTTATTAGTAGTTTTGTGGACTGGAATATTCCTTTCGGAATATCCTTAACAACATGGGAACCTATTTTCAAGTACTGGGAATGATCCGCCCTACTGCTTCTTGTGGTGATTCTTCTTCTTCTTCAAAGAAAGCATTATTTTTTTCTTGCGTGGCTAATTTGGTGATATGTCCTGTAGGATGATTATTCGGACTGTTTTGGTGTTCAAGAAGTGATTGGGAAGGCCATTATTATCATTTTCATGCAAATGTCTTAAGGGGTCGATTGGTTAGCGTTAATTGGTCAGAATGAGGATTAATAAATGGGTGGGAATGATATTTTTTAGTAATAGTTGAAATACACTTGTTCCATTCTATTGTTTGGTTGTAGGTGAGAATGAAATTCCCTATTGTGTTCCCTTCCTCGGTTTGGTAAGAAATTTATATTTTAAGGAATCATTTTTTATGACATATTTATCCTAATATTTGTCTTTATTTTACAATTTTACCCTTATAAGTATACTTATAGTTATTTTCTGAGTTAGATGAAAAAATTAGCCATCATAAGAAATAGATATATCTAGAAATATAATATTGCATTTAAAATAGATTATAAATTATACTTTCTGGCTCCAAATACTAGATTGCATTTAAATTAGGTTCTTAAAAAAAAATCTGAAATCAATAATTAAACATAAAATCTAGTATCCACGATTAAACACAAAAATCTACACTGCTTCCATCCACTGTTCAAAAGAACCAGGGTTTCTTTTCTTACAAGTTCAAGCACTTGGATCCACTTTGATGTGATTGCTTTCCCGTATGCAACATGGATATGGTGATTCAACAATATTAAAAATAGGTCATACAAAACTAAATATGGTGCAATAGAACCAATTGCTGCAGGTAGAGAACAAAAGAAAGTGAGGACAGATCCTGGAGAAGAAAAACATGAAATGAAGAATTATTAAAACTAAAGATGGTTATTTTCAAAACTCTGCCCGTTGTGATGGCCAGTCACAAGCATAGATAAAAGAGGAACGATGGTGTTATGTTGATGACAACTTAGTACCATTAAAACATATCACTGTTGGTATTAGGTTTGTGATAGCCAACCAATTAAAATGTCATAACTATTTATATGGATATGAGTTCAAAAAGATTAATGCGAAATGTTAGAACACCCCCGCTATAAGTTATGTGCTCCATATGCGCTCAGGTGTAGTGCAAATGAGCAATGCATGGTTGTGGTGATAAGTAGGCAAGGGTTCTCACATCACACTAGATAGAGGTGAGTAAAGAAGTTAGTTCAGACTAGAATTAGAAAGATTAGATTAGCCTCTTGAAATATAGGAACATTAATGGGTAAGTCAATAGAGTTGGTGGATACAATGCTTAGAAAGAAGGTAAACATAGCTTGTCTTCAAAAGACAAAGTGAAAAGAGAGCAAGGCTAAGGAATTATGAGAAGGATTCAAACTTTTCTATACAGGAACAGATAAAACTAGAAATTGGTAGGATAAAGTCTATAGGGATACAATGTTGCTGCTAAGAGGTTCAAGGATAGGATTATGAGCATCACTTTAGCCTTATAACCGGAGATAGTATATATTTTAGTTTGTATGCACCCTAAATGGGATTATACAACAAGACTAAGAATGAATTTTAGGACTCCTTGGGAGAGATAGTTAATAGAATCCCCCTTTCATAAAACATTTTCTTAGGTGGAGATTTAAATGGCCAAAGGTAAGGATAGAGTCGGGTATGAGAGAGTTCATGAGAGTCAAGATTTTGGGTTCAAAATAATATGGGAGTCTCTATTTTAGATTTTGCATTAGTTAGTGATTTTGGGATAGTAAATACTTTTTTTAGGAAGAGGGAGAATCATTTAGTAACCTTTAATAGTGGACAAAATAGAAGTCAAATTGATTACTTTCTTGTTAGAAAACAAGACTTAGGTAGTTATAAAAATTTAACGTCATCCCAAGAGAGTACTTGACGACCTAACATAAGTTATAGATCTTAGATTTTTGTCTTGTGAATAGAGGTAGAGTAGATATAGGTTAGGTTAGACCGAGAATTAAGTGGTGGACTATAAAAGGAGATATATGTTAAGACTTTTAGAAATAAGGCACTAGATAATCTATTAGTCCTAGAAAGATGTGAGAACGTAAGGCATAGAGATAAGATTAATACTTCTGAGTTTTTTGAACACATAACTAACTATATAAGGCATGGAGTGAAAGAAGCACTTGGAGAGGCTAAAAGAAGAGGGTGCCATAACAATGAGATATGGTGGTGAAACAATGAGATAAATAAACCATTAGGGAAAAGAAAAAATGGTTTAAGAATTAGCAAAAAGATAAAAACAAAGTATCTTATGAGCTATATAAACAAGTAAAGAGACTAAGTAGGAAAGCAGTAGGGGGTGTTAAGAAGAGAGTGTATGAGGATTTGTATAATAGATTAAGTATAAAAGAAGGGGAGAAAGCATCTTCAAGATAACGAAAGCCAGAGATCAAAAAACTAAGGATCTGAGTCATGTTAGGTGTGTAAAACATGAAGATGGTAGAGTTCTAATACAAGATAAAACTATTTTAGGTCGATATTGGAATTATTTCAAGAACCTACTTAATGGGACAAATGTAGAGGGGTTAAACTTAAAGAGATCTGAGATTGAAGAAAAGAGGTATCTAGTATTCCATCATAGAGATGGTGCTAAGGAAGTAGGAGATGCATTAAAGAGGATGAAACAGGGGATGACAATTGGACCGGATGAGATAAATTGAGGTGTGGAAGTATCTGAGGGAAGTTGCAATCTAAAGGCTAACTAGGCTCTTCAATATGATTTTTTATACTATGAAAATGTCGGAATCATAGATATATAGTATTATTGTGGCACCAATTTATAGTAATAAAGGAGATATACAAGATTGATCAAACTATAGACTGATGTAAATCAAAAATTAAATAGGTGGCATAAGACTCTAGAGAGTAAAATTTTAATATTAGCCGCTCAAAAATAGAATATCTCACTTATAATTTTGGTCCCGGGTCTTGAAGTAGGAGTAACCCAATCAAAATTAGTGGTAGGGAGGTCATAGAGTGTGAAGTTTTTTACAATTTATGATCTATTATTCAAGTGTGGGGACATTTGAGATAAGATAGACCATAAGACTAAAGTAGGTTGGATGAAATGGAGGATGACATCAGGAGTCTTATGCGATTGAAAAATACCTGTGAGAATAAAAAGAAAGTGTTTTAGGACAATCGTTCAACTAGCTATGGTTTGGAGTGTTGGGCCACTACGTGACAACATATGCATAAGGTTGTGGTACCAAAGATGCGTATGTTAAGGTATATATGTAGTAAAACACGAAAGAATAAAATTAGAAATGAAAATATTATGAGTTACCTAAGTATATCCCCTATATATGAATATTAGATAGAGACGTTTAACATGGTTTGATCAGATGCAGAGGCGACAAACTCGGCCCCGGCTCGACAATGTTTGGATTGATAGGTAAGGGGAGAGTATAGAAAAATAGATAGGTCTTTGAAAACGTGGATGATAAATATCTAGGAAAATATTCTAGATTTTGGATTAGGTGATAATATATGAGAAGATTGCATAACTTTGAGAATAAATATCCGTGTAGCCGACCCCAAAAATAATATGAATGAGCTTTGATGATGATGATGAAGAAAGATGGTTATTTTCAAGCATGGACATGCAATCCTAATCATTCTCCTTGAAAAAAAAATAACATACGAAGGAATACATACTTTTGAACCAAATTTGTACCCCCTTTCCATGCCGGATTGGATTCAATGGTGCCCATACAACCCTTTCCATCCTGACCGTCCATGCAGATCCCGCGTCCCTAGGCAAGCGACATCGCTTAGGGAAAATTTGTATTTAAAAACAAGCAGGTTTAACTAAGTGGCCAGCATGTTTTTTTAATTTTTTTTTCTTTCCACCCCCTTCTTGCTTCTGTTTTCTTTTTATTTCTTTCGTAATCCCCTCTCCATTAATGCACCTTCAAAACTTTATTTTATCCTCCATCAACGAATCCATTCGAGCTTACAAACTTGTTGGAAGTCACGAACTCATTCTCTCTACATTTTGAAAACCCCTGATGGCTCGAACTAGTAGGAAATATGAAATTACCAACATGTGAGATATCAGTATGAATAAACACACTAACATGTGAGATGTCGGTCTGAGATTCACAAACCCTTTGACTCTTCGACTCTTCGACTCATCGACCCATCGATCCTTCGAGACCCTTTGACCAAGTTAAACGTGATGGCCCGCGTGTTTTTAAATCTAATTCATCCCTAAGCGATGTGGCTTGCCCAAGGACGTCGGGTTTGCATGGACGGCCAAAATTACACAGGTTGGATGGGCATCATGCAATCCGGGCGTTATTCAATCCAACTCCTTTCCATGCCCCAAAGGCAAAATTGTCCAAATTATCAAGAACATTTATGCTCTGTGAATATGAAGAGCTTCGGACAATGAATTACCTAACTAAACAATAATATAAGCAGAGGACAAGAATTTGCATCAACTTCTATAAGCAGATAATTGTAATCAATTATACAAATAACCCTAATTCTTTTATGTTGAATCAACCAAAAACAAATTCAACTAAAAAAGATTATGCAAGTATCCCTAATTTCATCTAACCCTAAAAAAATCAACCTCCCCTAATTTCATCTAGCACTAAAAATTTAGATTATACACAATTTATACAAACAGTATTCTCCACACAAAGTCAGCTAACCTTAATAATTATACAAATCGCTCTAATTTCATTTAACCCTAAAAAAATTTATTAGCCCTAGTTTCATTATTTTGGTGAAAAAGAAGATTTGAAGAAGATTTAGAGTAGAAGAAATATATGTATGACCAAGGAAAGCAAGCAGAAAGGCTATCGGAAGGGGGGAGGACGGTGTGAGCGATCTGGAGAGAAAGAGGAGAAAAGGGAAAATGTGAAAATTTGAGTCTGGACATGAATAAGAGAAGATGAAAAGGAAGGTTGGGGATAAAAAACATTCGATTTCAACCCAAAGAAGGAAAAGAAAAATAATACCAGACAACTATCACCGATTTGTCCAGCTGTTGCGCATCTGCAATAACCCTATCGAATTGGCTCTCGCTGCAGATAGGAAGGAGCTCAACCGAGACAGGCGAGTCATCGAGCTCCTGCAAGAAATCCTGTTGAGTCGCATAGATCGAATTGTGTCTTCACTCGAGATCGAAAGTGGTTTGGAATTGTGTTTTTGCTCTAGTATTTTCAGAGTATGAGAGCAAGAATTGCGAGAAGTTGATAAAATTGATCGAAGTTCACCCCATTAAATCCGTAAAAGCAGTGTTGATATCGTTCTTAACAAAGATCAGAGGTATAAATAGAATTTGGAGACATACAATGGTCTGGTTTGGTTTGGGATAAGGCAAATTTTGTATCCGAGGAATATGAACCCTTGGATATGGAGGTTTTATCCCAACGGCTTACGGAAATAACTGAAAAATAATAATTTACTAATTTACTAATTTACTAATTTACCCTCGTCTCTTCGCCCTTTCCCACCCCCCAACTCTATTTTCCTTCTCTCCCCTTTTCTTCTTCTCCCGCTGTAGGATCCTCCATTTTTCTTCTTCTTCGAAGTACATTGCATCTACAGATAACACAATGATTCATTGCAGCAATTTAAACAGAGATTGCCTCTAATCGTTAGTTCGAACCAAACCAAAAGAGACTACACAACTTGGGAAATATAATACAAATACAAAGCTCTTAAACAAAAACCCAAAAAGTAACAATAATGTAAATACCCAAGTCAGGAAACTTGACAACAATCCTTATATTGCAATGGTGCAAAAGACCTATAACTTCAGCAAAAACCCAAAAAGCAAAAAGGTCAAAATAAGACTTCTTAACATCATATTAATATGACACTAGAAATGAGTAGGGGGAGAGGGGGGAAAGTAGAGTACTAATCATCCGGAACCAAAAAGAGAATGACCTCATCACAGGAGATCAGCAACATTTTGTGGCAGCTCCTCAACAACCACATTATAGAACCTCTGAATATCAGCCAGCATCCTGGAATCATCTTGAGTCACAAAGTTGATAGCAACTCCCTTTCTTCCAAACCTTCCACTACGTCCAATCCTGTGAAGGTAATTTTCTGGTTGGGTCGGCAAATCATAGTTTATGACAAGAGAGACTTGCTGGACATCAATTCCACGAGCCAACAGATCAGTCGTGATGAGAACACGGGAAGATCCGGAACGGAACTCACGCATGATTATGTCCCTTGTGTTCTGGTCCATGTCACCATGAGTGGCAGACACTGTGTGGTCCCGGCTTTTCATCTTGTCTGTAAGCCAATCAACTTTACGGCGGGTATTTACGAAAATGACACTCTGCGTGATAGCTAGAGTCTCGTAGAGATCACAGAGTGTTTCGAGCTTCCACTCTTCCTTTTCAACATTGACGTAGAACTGCTTGATCCCTTCTAGGGTGAGCTCATCTCTCTTCACCAGGATTCTAACAGGTTTGTTCATGAATTTTCGGGTGATCTCAAGCGCTTCAGGAGGCATTGTAGCAGAGAACACTCCAACCTGAACCTTTGATGGCAGCAGCTGGAAGATGTCATAGATCTGTAGTACAATATCAGAGATGGATCATTAGAGTAAAAGATACAAGAGAAGACCTCTTAATACCATAATCAATTAGAAAATGATAACCGAAGGAAGAAGAAATTCAGACCAAAGTTAACTGCTGAGCAAACAAATTGAACAAGTAATGTCACAACAGATTTACTTCACAAAGTTGATCTTACCACAGAAGTTACTTCACATCAATTTGATAATTACCACAGCAGTTACTTATGGACAAATTACTGTATCAAACTAGAAGATAGTCCACAACAGAGGTGGAAGCTAGATTATTTTATGAGCAGACTTTGGCAATAACAAAATGAAAAAATACGACCAAATGTAACAGCTGAGAAAAAAGTATCGAACAAGGTCACACAGAATCAACTTCAAAAACTTAACCAACTATCAAAAGAATAACTCCTACAGAAGAGATATGAAGTAGAGATCACTGTCTCATAGAAAATAATTTAAGAAGAGAAGGAAACCAAGTGTAAATGGGATAAAGACAGAAAAAGTTCCAACGTATTATACAGCTAACCTGATCCTTGAAACCACGTGAAAGCATTTCATCAGCTTCGTCGAGGACGAACATCTTTATGTAATCTGGGCGAAGTGACTGCCTGCGAAGCATGTCAAACACACGGCCAGGAGTGCCAACAACAACATGGACTCCAGCTTGAAGAATGCGTTGATCCTCACGCACACTGGTCCCACCTACACAAGCATGTACCTTAACACCAAGATAATCTCCAAGTGCTCGCATGACCTTCTCAATCTGTTGTGCAAGTTCCCTAGTGGGTGCAAGAACCAAAGCTTGACACTGTACTAGGCCATAATCAAGTTGCTCCAAGATTCCAGAGCAGAAAGTTGCTGTTTTCCCAGTTCCAGACTGTGCCTGTTGGATAACATCGAGACCTTTGCAAAAGGGAACAATTCCCCTTTGTTGAATTGCGGAGGGTTTCTCAAAACCTTGAAAAATAAACCAGAAATTAAAACACACCATAAATAACAAGAAATAAACGAAGAGCACCAAAGATACAGGAAAATATGCCAACACTGTCAAATGTTGTAAAAAAGTTACAAATTGTTTGAAAACTAAGAAGTTCATGGGATACCAACCAAAATGCAAAATATCGACACCCCCACCCCACTGTAAAAGAAAACCAATTACAGAGGGAGCAGTTAAGAAGTAGTGTAACAATTAAAAAAGATGTTTTTCATACAGCTAAACAGTTAGGCCTTTCTAATGAGACAATAAACAGATATAGACTTATAAACATTTTGATTCAGTTAGATTATACTCAGTACAGGTAAATATGCCTACCATAGGCATAGATGCCTCTTAGAAGGTTCTCTTGCAGACCCATGGCATCAAAACTGTCATAAACTTCATCATAGGAGGTGAAGAAGTCCTGTCCATCAGATGACAATCTGCATTGAAGAAATCATAAAACCAAAAATCAGTTCACTCTAACAGAAAAATATCTAATTATTTGATGTAGAGTGGGGGGATTTTAAATTGAAAAAACATCATGAAGAAGTTAACATTTAACAAAAGAGGGAACAGAAAAAACTTACAACTCATTCATTTTAGTATCATATTGACGGCCATCAAATTGAGATCCTTCTGGAGCCACACCTGCCATAGCTGCAATAAAAACAATAATAATTCAGTTTCCAAAGACACTTCTCATTGATTTCCAGACACCCAAGAATATTGAAATCCAGTAAATGTCTCGCATCAATTCTGTGTTGACATTGCATCACTTCCTAGATACTAATCCCCATCTAACTAATCATTTACAAAGAGGAGTTTCAATCGCTAGATAATAATTTAGTATTCTTTTTCACAAATTAGGGAACAAGTTAGCATCATCTTATTCTGAATACAGAATATACGTATTTTGTTAGTACAACACAGAATGATCAAAAGGGTTTCAATCGCATCTCATCAAAAGAAGATAGAACAATTTCTTTTCACAAGCTTAAGCACCTAAAAAAAGATTTTGAGATATAGATGTTTCATGCATCTAGCTGGTCCATGTATTCAGATGAAGGGGAAACCCCCAAAAAATCCATATAAGATGCTAAGAAATAAGATGAAAAATCTTAGAAGCTTAAAATAACTTTATCCACTGACAACAAACGGCACCAAAAGGAAGAAATAGAGGACGTTTCCGACTCAAAATAAAAAGACAGAGTACTCGCAACCCAAGATCTAATTCCCTTCCCCCTTATTTCATAAGAAACCAAACTTTCCATTAAACGTGTCAGTCCACTAATCGATAAGAAAACGAAACAGACCTATGAATACCATATCCAAACAAGTAAAAATCGAATGATACGCAATCGAACATAATCAATCCACTACAAAATCCAAACTTCCACCAAAAGAGATTCGACCAAAAATAGGTGCTTTACTAAGTGAAAGAACAACCACAGACAGAGAAAGAGCGAGACAGAGAGACAGACCTGCTTGATCTTAGAGAGAAGGAGTAAAACGAAAAGAGAGAATGAGATGAGTGATCGATTCTGCGCGAAGGAGAGAGACAGATTTAGGGTTTCCCAAACTCCTCGGATCTGCGCCGTGGAGTTTGAAGAGAGGCGAATACTGAAACTCAAATGTCGAAAGACTTTTAAAGGGATTTTTAGCTTTTATAGTGAACCGGTCCTGCTTTCTTCCAACTTGAGCCAAATAAATATATAAATAAATAAAGTAGAAGAGAATTTTAATCGGAGTCTATCTTAGCCCTTGGTTTTGTTAAACGGGGATGATTAAAATTATAAGTCACAATGTTCTTTTCTTTTTTTTTTCTTTTTTCTTTTTTTTTTCTTTTTTTTTTGGGTATTACCCTAAAACAGAATTCATATTTTACTATATTAAACTCTAAATCATTAAAGAATTTGATGATTATTTTGAAAGAGTGGCAACAGCGAATGAGATCGTGAGTTTGATGAAATTAAAAATAACTAAAATTTATTATGGTTAAAAGAAAATTAAATATTAATGAATGAAATAATAATTAAATTTTAAATTAATAATTTATTTATATTTTAAATTGGGTTGTAAGGTAGTAGTTAGTGGCACAATGGTAATATTTTAAAGTAATAAAATATGAGTTTTCACAGTTGAGAGTAGTATTTGGCTAATGACTCATAATTTAAGGTAGTAAAATATGTGTTTTCATAGCAAATTTAAGATAATAAAAGGTCATTTATCTTTTTCTGATCAAATGTAATCACGTAAATTTAGTTTATATGTGTATTATTATATTAGTATGAGAAATTATTTTATATTTTAGAAATATTGTATTCTAAATAATAAGATGAAGCCATGTGAGAGATAACAAAAATAGTAACATGACTCGATCGGATTGATTGAAATAAAATACCCAAACAATAAAAATAATAACTCTATGTTAAGAGATAATATTACTATGAATAAATAAATAAACTACCCCCACTTATGGAAAATAAGGAATTGATAACTTTAAATAATCTAAACACACCTCCCCTTACATTATTAATCAAGTGCCTAAATCACTATTATCGATATAAAATTTTAATTTTTCTCAATGGAAATGACTATTATTGGTATTAAATTTAATTTTTTTCACTCTTTCCCCATTGTTGATGATGGTTAGGAGTGAGTAAATTATCTGTTACCGACCATTTTGGCTGTTAATCGAGTGAAAAAAATAAAGCAAAATAGTCAATAAAATTTTCACCAAAAAATGAATCGATCGGTTAATTGCTTTTGAATTGAAATCATGTAAAGTGTAAATTCTTAAAGATACTTTTAATCTATACATTTGTTCAATAAATTTCATTGTATAGTTATACGACATAACAATAAGTTTAATTAATAATGTAAGTTTTAACTCTTTACTCATAAAGTATATGATGAAATGTGTGCGTAGATCAATTTGTCAATGTCATTACTAGCTATATATATATATATATATAACAAAAGATTATGTATAATAATGCATTTAATCAATCATATAATTAGTAATAAACTCAATCATATATATTATATAATTAATAAAATAAAAATATAGAAAACATAAAACATGAAACGGTTAATCAAAACAAGAACTTCACCAAATCACACACTCCTTTTCATTTGTATATATATTTTATTTATTTATCTACTTATTTATTATGGCATTATTAGATATAATAAGTGTAGTTAGTGAAGATCTTCACTTTGTCCAATTTTATATCCTAGAAAGAAAAATATGCCTCGCGACAGTTTGAAATCAGTTATATGTAGGAGATCATTTCTAATATGTGATGATCTGATGAGTGTAGTTAATTAATTGTAATATAATTCGAAAATTGAAAGTGAGTTTTGAAAAAATAGAGAGAACGAAAGATTCCAAAAATAGAGAGAAATAGTATGAATGAATCTTTGATTGTGTTATCAGTTGTTATAATTTGCAGGTAATGTTTAAATTGTAAAAACCCTTAATATAGTTGTTATGCTACCAAAAATTCATTTCCAACCGTCCAAGAAGCAAGTTGGCCATGGCAAGGAAAAAAAAAAACATAAATGAAAATTACTCCTAAATGTAATGATCGGTGATGTCTAATGGTTGGTGATGACTAACGTTTACAACAATCATTGAGGGTCAACAGTCAGTGATTGTTATTTTTATAACTTTATTTATGCATCAATCATATAATAAATTCAATAATATACATTATACAATTAACAAAACAAAAAATAAAACATAACACATAAAACAATAAACCAGTTAACTAATTTACCGATCGGTTAAAACTACTTAAATAGAACGGTCTGTAAATTATTCCAAAATTTCTTAATTGGTCAGTTAACCGACCGGTTATTTTTTTACGATAAAAAATGTGAAATGGTCGGTTAACAGACTATTTCACCGTTTGCTTATCCTTAATGATAGTAATCCATTTTCTTCCCGAGCACTCCCTAATTATGATGGTACATAGATTCAATGTAGGTCTTCAAGCTCAGATCCAACTGCCTTTTATTAATTAATTACAAATATTCCTCTTCCATTAATTAAGAATTTTTTGAATTTAAGTCACATTATAGAATTTAGCTAATAGTAATATAATAATTTGCCAAACTTTATATTTACTGATTATGAAATATTCCGAAGTATAATATTATTTTGAGTTTCACGTATAATATTGTAATATTTTTATCTTACCGTAACCAACAAGTATTATAAATATATAAAAATAAATAATTTTTAAGTATTTTACATTTATATATATATCTTTCTTTGATTTAGAGTTCTTGCTAGTAATAATGTAAATAGTTATGAAAACTGTAATTTATCTCCTATTTTTTCAAATAAATTAATCTGTCCATTTGATTAAAACTGTAATTTAAGGGTTTAAGAGGTTAATCTCTTAAAAGTAATAAAAGATTATTTTAATATTATTTAATTAAGATTTTTTTTTAATTTATAATTTATTTAAAATCTAATAATTTTAAATAAGATAAATTAATTAATTTAATAAAATCAAAAAATTAATCCTCCAATCTCATAAATTTAATCTTAAGATACAAATTATTATACTATATAATTATATAACATATTAATTAAAATTTTAATTATAAATATTATAAATAATATGATGTAAAAAAATAATATTTATAATAAAATTTTATTTGATACGATATGTAAACAGTACACTATTGCACGGAAGAATCTCTACTTCAAACACTCTTTATAAAAATGTTCGAAAGATAGTTCCAAATGAAGACGGTCTCAATTTCATTGTTTCCTTCGTCTTCTCACATCAGTTTCACAATCACGAAAAATGACAAATATGTCCATAATTACAAGAAATAAAAATTGCTGTATAAAATAGTATTTACATATATTCTCATGCTTTTTTCACACGGGCTGGCACAGATTCCAATCACTCCCGTTTCGAGCCTTCCAAAGCTTTCCCCGTCTCAGCCTCAGCGGCGAAACCCTTGATCGGAGAAACATTTAGATTATAATTCGATCCTTGTGATTCTTTTCTTCTTCGTCTTCTAATCTCTCGTTTATTCTATTTGTAATTTTTTGTTTTGGCTTCGTTTGGATTCTATTAATTGGAAGCAAAACAGGAGAAAACTGGTGCAATTTGTAAGACCTAGTGGTGTGCATATTTTCCGCCTGGATTTTTTTCTTTGTTTCTCTTTACGATGTGCTTGATTGCTGACAAAGTTACGAACTTGTTTAGAAACTAGAGGTTTTTAATTATCTGGTCGCTAGTTTTCTTATGTCATCAAGAGTACGTTGGTAAGGATTTGGTCAAGGAAATCTCTCTCTCTCTGCGGTTGTTGTTTTAACTAGTATCCGAAAATTTGTAGAATTTTTCTGGTGGATTGTTTTATTTTGTAGTGGATTAATCGCTTGTATTCAATTTGGTAGCAGTAATTTTTTGTTTGGATATATTGTTGATACGTTTATTTCGTCTGGTCGACTATGAGTAGGATGACACATTTAAAGGCGTTTCTAGTTTCCGGATAAAATCAATGCTCTGCAAATGAAGGAATTTGTATCCATTCTTATTTTGCTGACGAATCGTTCTAATGCATTCTTATTTATTAATATTCCGTTGTTGTGGAAACTATAGATTATATAGTATATAGTTCTTAGTGGGAACTAATCTAATTATACAAAATAACAACAATACCTTTGTGAGAAAATTGCTATTTTTTTCTTACAGGATTCCACTGTTAACCTTGCTCAAGATGGTTGATAGCACTGCATCTTCTGGAACTCCTGAAGAAACTCAGAATGCCAATCATAATGGAAATGCACCTTCTGAGAATGACACCACACTTGATGCTCTAGCACGAAAAGTTCAAGGATCTCTTTCTCTTGGAAAGAAACACAAGTTTTGGGAAACCCAGCCTGTTGGGCAGTTCAAGGAACTTGGGGACACCAGTTTACCTGAAGGCCTCATTGAACCCCCAACTCTGCTATCGGAAGTCAAGCAAGAGCCTTACAATCTTCCCAACCTTTATGAATGGATCACTTGTGACATTGATTCCGAAGAGATGTGTACCGAGGTTTATAACCTCTTAACTCAAAACTATGTTGAAGATGATGAGAACATGTTCAGATTCAATTACTCAAAAGAGTTTCTTCGTTGGACCCTACGACCTCCTGGCTATTTCAAGAGCTGGCATATCGGTGTCCGTGTCAAAAGTTCAAAGAAGTTGGTTGCATTCATCACTGGTATCCCTGCCAGAATCCGGGTCCGTGATGAAATTGTTAACATGGCAGAGATCAATTTCCTTTGTGTTCACAAGAAGCTTAGATCCAAGAGGCTTGCTCCTGTCATGATCAAGGAGGTGACCAGGAGAGTTCACTTGGAGAATATATGGCAAGCAGCTTATACAGCTGGAGTAGTTCTTCCAACCCCTGTATCAACCTGCCAATATTGGCATAGATCTTTGAACCCCAAAAAATTGATAGATGTTGGGTTTTCTAGACTTGGTGCAAGAATGACAATGAGTCGAACTATCAAGCTTTACAAGTTACCAGACTCAACAGTTACCCCTGGTTTCAGAAAGATGGAGCACCATGATGTCCCGGCAGTTACAAAGCTACTTAGAGATTATATGCGGCAATATGTCGTTGCACCTGATTTTGATGAAGATGATGTGGAGCATTGGCTTCTTCCACAAGAAAATGTCGTGGACAGTTATCTAGTTGAAAGCCCTGAAACCCATGACATAACTGATTTCTGCAGTTTCTATACACTCCCCTCATCTATCCTTGGAAATCAAAACTATACAACTTTGAAAGCAGCTTATTCTTACTACAATGTGTCAACAAGGGTCCCTTTACTTCAACTTATGAATGATGCCCTCATTTTAGCAAAACAGAAGGATTATGATGTTTTCAACGCCTTGGATGTGATGCAAAATGAATCTTTTTTAAAGGAACTAAAGTTCGGACCAGGTGATGGCAAACTACACTACTATCTCTACAACTATCGGGTAAGAAAAGCATTGATGCCATCTGAGCTAGGGCTTGTACTGTTATGATCTTTTGAGCTGTTATAAGATGCTAGCCTTTGGTTTGAACTGCTTAAGGAATTTTCATTTTTAAGCATGCTCGCTTGGCACTCTGGTTAAATCGGTTTTGAATTTTTTTTAATTCTTGGGTGCGTAAAAGAACAAATGAATCGGAGTAGGAATTGGTGGTGCAATGCAGAATCAATCTTACCGATGTTGACCTGCATTCATATATCATTTGGAGAGACTTGGGTGGTCCACCATTTAAAATAGATTTAGTGAAGGAGAAGTGTCATATTCTTACTTAGTGGATTAAATTTAGTCTAGAACCATCTAAATCTCTCTCTATTATTTGTGTTTGCTTCTCTTCTGTTTTCGATTTGATTTTGCAGGGTTATATTTTGGCAAAAAAAAAAAAAAAAAAAAAATTATATACACCTTTCAGGAGGTGTTACAAGTCAATGCAAATGTATATTGATTAATGCTAAGGTTTTATCGACTTCTTGGCTCTGACATAGTGATGATATATGATAATACTGCTGAGGATGATGGGTACAGATGATAGAAAGTGGGTACTGTTAAAATGTACCCAAAATTCAAAGAACAATTAGGATAAGTCCTCAAAATTCTATCAAAATTACTCCTTTTGAATAATGAACACCTAATTATAGGTGTTATGATTATTCTTTTGAATAATGAATATTTAATTTCAAATTTTAATTATAATGAGTTTACAAATTTAATTAGTTTGTACGGATAGCTGACGTGGCTGTTAAAATATTTTGTTAGCAAAAAAGTAATTGAAATTTTAAAATTAGTTCAAATTAAATTTCTCTTTTAATTTTGAACTCAAAAATTTTGTTTTTGTATTTTATAACTGTTTATTATTTATCCTCTATTTTCTCTTTAGACCCGACAATGGAAGAAACTGTAAAATCTCCAAAGCCGCCATGGAAGAATCTATCAGTAGAGCCCCCCTCCTTTCACCGAACCAAGAGGTAGATTCGTGTTATAGAAGAATCTCTCTCTCTCTCTCATCCAACGAACAAAATCATTAGAATCGTCTCTCGTTACAATTAAGCTAACTTCTTTCCTAAATTTGTTTTCAAATTCATCGGTCAACATTGAACAAATTTCTCAAGCTATTATTCTCCTTGTTATCTCCCTCTTTTTTTTGGGTGAATAGTGAATACACTGATTTATTTTTTATGCGAAAAGGAATTCTATTAATTATCAGAGCCTATACCTACAATTTTGATTAGATTAGTTTGTTTGAACTTTTACATTTTCTTTTTCCGGTGTCGTGACTATTTTTTTCCTTTTTTGGGGGGGGGGGGGGGGCTAGAAGTATAGATTGTTTACTGTTGAAAGAGTGGTATCCTCCTCAGATGTGATGGATGAGAATGAGATACCTAAACAAAACCTTCAGTTTTCTTCAACTGTGAAGTCTAACACGACAGTAATTGCCTCGCCATTACTAGTGTGTTCACGAGCTTCTTAAATGTCTTGAATGTTCCGAACCCAGATTTCAAACCCGGGTTTAAAACCCATGTTAAAGGGGATATAGACGTGGAAACTAAATTTTAAAACAATAAAAGTGGGTTATAAAATGTTAAAATAAAATTTTGTGGTTAAAAGAACTAAAAGATAAGCTTTGGGTTCAATTTTAGAATTTTTCGCTGACGTAGCAAAATATATTTAATAGTTATGTCAATAATCTATCTAAATTTAAAATTTAATTATTTTTTTGACTCCTAAAGATTTTAATTATTTTTTAATTTAATCCTATTCATAACAATCTCATCCCTTATCACTATCCTCCTTCTGCCATTACTGTCCCAAAAATTAATATTATTTTTTAAATGAAGAAAGAGGGGGAAAAAAAAATAATTCAAATTTCTTGCTAGAACTCTCCCGGCTTATAAAAAATGAGGATAATTAATCCATTAATTGTTCAAGAACTCATACCAATCTATCTGTTTTTATTTTTTTTTTATTTTTTTTTTTTATTTTTAGGAATTTAATTTTTACCCAACTAACAATTTTATCCCAAAAGAATATTTACATTGGCCATCCACTAACGCATAAAATCTAAGGAGTTGGAAAAAAAAAAAAAAAAAAAAATCTTAAAACTTTATCTTCTATCTTTTGTGCCACTGGTTTGTTTCCCTTTTCTATCTTCCCCTCTCTCTTTCAAAATTTTAAAGATCAATCCTAAAAAAAAAAGAGGGATTTCTAATCAGTTGAATCATTTTCTTTTGTTAGAAAAACTAAAATGAAAGGTACACGGATCATTAATCTTATAAATATATTTCACTGTAAATTTAGAAAGTTATTAAATTATTTATAAGCATGAGGTGTTTTTACTGCTAATTAGATGACATACTTTGCATATTTTATAAGTGGCGAAAGTTAATAGTTAACTATCATTAGTCACACTTTTCAGAATATTATTAGAAAATATTCGTTGAAATTTCACTTACATGGTACAATTTCATAAATGTTTATTATATTTTGAAAATTATTTTTATTCAAAACTCATAAGATATACCACACAAAATCGAGCAATCTTGATGTCTAAAGTCGTCATAAATAGTAGGTTTTCCTTAAAAAATAGATTAAAAGTGACGAATATTGTAATTATGATAAATTTAAAATTTTTCGAATGTAATTTGAAATATGGATTAGGCTTATAGATATATACTAAGATCAATCATACAAACATATATCAAATATATATTTAACGAAAAATATAGAAAAATTTTAGGAAACTAAAATGATTAATATCTAAATAAACTTACTAATCTTAATACATAACCGAACAAATCTTTTTACACTTTCATCATGGTCGAATTCAGTGGGAAGAATGAAGTGCTCAAGTGTTCACCCTCTAATCATCCACATAGTTTAGTTAGCTCGGTTGATTTTCTATTCTAAAATTCATCACATGATTCTGTTGGGAATCAATTTTAAAAAGTCACAGCGGAAGCGATTATTCGTCCCAATATATAACAAAAATTGTCTAAAAATGTTTGGCAATCCTTTATATATATAAATTAATCTTAAACACTAGATGGAGAAATCATACTTCTGTTCACGTTAATCGACCGTCAATACTCATATCACGATCTTTCAAGTCGATTATCAACACACTAAGACGTGTGTGGGCACATAGAGATGAAAAAGTTTTCTTTTTGGTGATCTCTACTCCTTCTCTAAATAATTGCAATAGGGTGTATTTATAGAATTTTATTAGAGTTTCTATTTAATATTATTTTTAATTTAAACATTTTAAATTAATTTGAATTAGTAATTCAAACATGATATTAAATAATAATAAAATAATGAGATATCTTTTAGTAGTCTCTTTTATTCAGTCAAATCTGTTCAAATCTAATCGAAAATATAATTTTATCTATTTTAAACCAAATCATATTTTATTTGAATATTAAATTAATTTCTCAAACATATTTAAATTTGACTTTTTAAATCTTAGTATTAAACCAATATCTCATAATAACTTAATATTATATAACATATTTAATTCAAAATTAAATATATTATTATTTTATATAGTATATTTCAAAAATCATTATATTAAAATAATATTAAAATATAATCTCATTAATTAATTCTCAAATTAACTAATTACTATCAATTATATCATAATTATATATTTATCCCATATAACTATTTTCTTTGCACATAAATCGTTTCTCTACCTTTTTGTCACTCTCACCCAATATAGTGTTTCATAGAGACGACCTGGGAACAATGGACTTATAATTTTAAGCTCTAATAAATTAGATTATTAATTAAACTCTTTAATCTAACAAATCTCATTTATTAATCCTAATATTATTTCACTAAAAATGTGAGATTGCACTCTTGCAATTATAGAATAAATTATTGAGAAATCTCTTGTAGTCCTTTGATATTATCATTACATGCAATTTAATCTTCCAATAAGTGATTCATAATTAGAGCTAGTCAAAATTACTATTTTACCTCTCTAGTTATCTCTTTATCCTTAAGTACTATTAATCCACTAGTGAACGATCAATTTATGACTTAATTATTTAAAACCATTCAGTTTCAGAATTAACCCATAAAGGAACCAACATACAATCTTCTATGAAGAATGTATAGATTCTGTATATGTAAATCATGTTCTCAGCCGCTTATCCCAATGAATCTACAAAACAAAAGTCTTTAATCTGTTTTACAAACAAATCGTGACGAGTGAGTCAAAAGATCCAGTTAACGTAAACAAGAGTTCATGACTACTTAGGATTCAGATTGATCTACGTACGATCATCAATTGATATGAATAAAATTCTTTATGGAAAATGGTATGTTGATAAAGAATTAATTCATATCGGGTTATGTCTTATATAATCTAATTATATAAAGCACCTCCACTAAGATGTCTATTTATAACCGTGATCTAGATCTAAATCACTTGAATTCATAATGCTAGTGAACTGGACTAGCAACCGTTAATTAAAGATTACATACTTTAATATGTTGCAGATAATTTAATTCATTATCTATAATCTTAATCCTATCATACTAATACAAGATTATAGTTACATAAATGAATTTGAATTTTTTTGATATTTAGAAAAATGTCACTTTTATTAATTTCATAAAATTGGACTTATTACATGCTTTTAGGGCACCATGCCCAACATATTCGAAGAGCTCGTGAAAAGAAAAGGAAAGGTCTCACTTTTCTCGCTATTAGATTTCGGTCAAGAGGCAAGAAGAGAATCACTATTTCGGCCAACTCTATCAGAGTACTTATATAGTGCTGTCTTAGATTTTAGGTTACCAAAAATTAACTCACAATTTTGACCCAGTCAATTGTGAACTTAGTCAAAGGTTCACTTAACTAATTAAGTGAAAAATGGGTTGTTGACCATCACCTATAATCGGCCATATATTGGGCTTGTAGCTCAAATTATTTAATCAACATTTTGATTAATTTAGCCTATGAAATCCAATTATCAAATTAGTCCATTAATCCTTTAATATCTAATTGCTAATTACAGACTAATATCATACTTAGTTGTGCTAACAGAGCTACACGATTTTAGATTTGATAAATTAATAGTTTATCATTTTGCCCTTATAGTCATACTATAAGATAAATTATGATTTTACCCCTAAAATCAAAACGGTTTGTTTTCCTTATCCTCGTAGAAAACTTAACTGAATTACTTTTGAGCTTTAATATGTGTAATGGACTAGATTCTACACCACACCAACAGGAGGATCTCATAACACTTTATGATCTTATCTAATTCATAATTAGATTCATTGTAGAAAACATAACTGAGTGACTTTTGAACTTTAATGGGTGTGATTGATTAGGTTCTACATCACACTAGTAAAAGGATCTCATAACATTTTATGATTTTATTTAATTCACAATTAGATTTGTTTAACTATAAAACACCTTTTGAAGTAAACAATTAATTCAATCATCTCATGATTAATTGACTTAAACATCATCCAAACCAAGACTGATTTCTAGTGAAGTTTCAAGGCTACCCGAGAGATGAGAAGTAAGTATCTTCTAAAAGAAATGGTTGTGACTAATAATTGTACAATACGATCCTTTCATCTAGCCAATATCCTAATTCATCTTAATGCATGGTTTAACTATTAAACCTTATTAAACAAATCATATAAATTGTTATATCTTTATTGAACACATACAATAGATTTACTGAAACTCTTTTTGTACCATACTACCTTTCAAGGATTTCATTATTCAATAAAATATACATTTTGTAAGACTAATTTCCAAATACAGAAGTGATGGATTCTATCTTGATCACTCACAATCTTCATGCACAATATTTTATACCTAATGTTTCACCATTGTCTAGAGTTTATTGGAATGACGTCAAAATATGATACCATGGTGACCTCAGGTCTAAGGACCGAGTGTAATATAGTTACTAGATTATTTGCATTAATAGTTAGTATTATCACCATTGAGAGTTAGCTAAGTATCACGTTCGATACCCTTAGTCTCTACTAACCACTTATATACTTCCTTAGTCTCTACTAACCACTTATAAACTTCCTTAGTCTCTACTAACCACTTATATATTTATCCTGATGTTCCACTAATATCAATAGTCATGAGAACAACCATCCTAAATATCTAAGGAGATAACCTATGTGATAGTTTATCCGAATTATCAATGTACCTCTTGATAATCCTATGACTATGAACAATTCATATCTTAGGCTTTAAGTAGCTTGCATCTCAACTTGTATGAGCTCTATCATAGTCTTAAGCACCTAACCTAAGATACTGGACTTTCCTATTAATTCCAACATAATTAGTAAACATGATAAATAAATGAATACCTTTCCTATTATTGAATGAGTAACAAATAAAAAATCATAATATCATTAATATTTACAAATAAAATTATATCTCATAAAATATATACCAATCAGGTCTAACCATATTGGCTTGATGGGCATACATTTCAATCTCCCACTTATACTAAAGTCAATCGTTTTAGAATCTATTTCTCATCTTGTTAGGATGGTGATCTAGCTTTTGTTGAAAAATCTCTTTAGTCAGTAGATCCTCTATGTTGTTATTTATATCGATTTTCTCTATGTTCATGTTCACATTTCGAGTCACTATCGGATCAAGTGAAAATGTAGTAACACGTCTTTGGAATTTAATGAGACCTATGTTCCTTTGGCTTGTACTATTATATCATAATCATCGTAGTCGACTACTACAAGATTATCAGTTCTAGAAACCACATCAAGTACAGTTATGAACTTTTCATCCCAAACACCGCTTTACTACTTTTAAGGCCGTAATATTTTTGCCCTTAGTGGAGGATCTTATGGTGTTTTATGATTTAGAACTTTTTCACTTTAACCGTGCCTCTAATATAGGTGAACAAACTAGAACAAAATTGATTTACTATCATTGATATTTGATTGAAGATTAGAGTTTATGAACTCTCAATTTTCAATTTGGATGCTCCATAAAATTAAGAGTATATTCTTAATCATTCTAAATATATTAAGGACATTCTTAACATCATCTCACTGTTTATCAACCTGATTGCCTCGAACCTCATTCTCTAATAAGGAGGTATGTCATCTATGTAAGAAATTTATGAATGTTTTTCTTATACTCCCGCTAACATTCGTATACATACAAGGATCATCTTCATTTTCAATGAGATCAAATGATTTGATCGTTTCATCGAAATAAATGTCCCAATTCCAAAATTCATCTTTCAATCCATGAATGGATTCTTGCAGCCTACAAAACTTTTTTGTGTAATTTTATGTGAAATCCTAGAGTTGTATCATCTATACTTTACTTGTGGTCACCGTTTATAATAATGGTATTTCAAATTTTTTTGCCAGATTCGGTAATCATGGTCGGTTGCAAGCTCAAGCAATATCCATACAACTTTTAGAAACTATTCCTTCAGGTGCATCTGCCAAAGACTATACTTCATAGGCGTGCATGGAGTGCATTTTGGGTCTCATGACTTGGATCTATTTCTCAAAATCTAAGCTACTCTACTACTAGCCTTAGATTGTATCTTAGAGTTATCATTTATGACTAGACCCTTATTAGGATTGTATACTAAAAATTTGTGTCATTAGGGCCCAGCAAAAAAATACTTGATCTATGATATCTTTAAGCATTCTGAGAGTTCACAGTTGCCTTTTCTGAGAACATCTCATATGTTGGTTTGATGAGTAGAGAATTCTCAATTTGTAATCATTTTGTGGTTCTTGAATTTCTGCAAGTTCCATCATACTCCCACTAGTTCTTTAAGAAATAAAATCCCTCTATAAGAAGGTAGTGGTTCACATAACAAACATTTTTTGTTACAAAGTACGATGGAAACAATATAATATTTCAAACCTTGACTCCAATCATATCTCCATATTATATAATATGGTGCCTTGACATTCTTCTACCTTGTCATATCTCATATGAGGTAGAAAAGAAATGTAAGTAGAGGGAATTCTATTTCGTACATAGTAATATTATTCTTAGGCATAACTCTTGAATATTTTACGGAAGATTAATCTTACTAATTGAATCAAATTTAATAAGGTATGATATCTCTATTCGACATTCTAGGAAGTGTCCATTAAGAGAGAATCTAATTCTTCTTTTTAACTAAGAGAAATATGATTATCATGCCTAGTCAACAATAGTTCACAAGTTGTTATTAATTCAGAATTAACTAGACCTAATATGTCCTTAAAAGAAACTTTGTGAATTATTGTTTCATTGGCATGATTTAATTGTTAGTGCCAAACTTGTTTGCATCACATCAAACTTTTCTTCTCGTAATATGTTCAATATTGAGATAAGTTTTATCCTATTACAATTTAGAATATACACTTTAATTGTTTCCATAAAAGATCTCATCTAATGAGATGCTAAGAGTATTATTTTTTTACTTTAATGATAAACCTTCATTATCAAAAATAGAAACAAAACTTTAGGTAAGAGTAAGTATATAAAATATCAACTTCTTGATTTCTAAATTTATGCCAAATGGCTAAATTAGTTATTGTCATTCATATATTTTCTAAAACACCTCTTTGTTTATTTGTTGTCTTTAGGTGCATTTCGTTGTTCTTAAAACAATACTACTTTTAAGATTAATAATATATCATACATCTATGAAATCACATCTGATATCTCATACCTTTCATATAATAATTTTAAAACCAAGAAATCAATTAAGTTACCTTAAATAGTTTATTGTGAATTTAATGTGATTAGGGATTTTATTTTGGCATGTTTCCTAATTTTAGAAGTGACTCTAAAATAGGAAACTTTCTAAAATAATATTTTTCATTTTAGAAACGACCTGATTAGGAAACTTTCTAAATATGAAAAGTTGACATTTTTGACATTAATATGAAAACTTTCTAAAGAGTTAAGGAAGATGATTTTAATTGTTTTGTTGTTCTTGAAATAATTAAAATGTACTCAAAGAACTTAACAATAATAGATTATTTCTAAAGACTTATTTGGATTTCCATGAATCTAGCATTGTCATGCATCAAAATATAAAATAGCAAAAATATATGAATGATTAAAATTATTTTAACATGTTCATGTATTAGATGTATGTGATTTAAGTTGTTAAATATACATGCATCATGAGATATATATATACTTAGTTGAATATGTTATCACATCCTATTTAAAATCTATGAGATAGAACATGCATGATATATATATGTGACTATTTTGAAGAGGCCAAAACAACAAAATTATTCCTTTGATTATATTGACTTGAAATTGGTCATAAAAATATTTTATGGCTGACCTTTCAAACTTTATGATACATATGATATTTGCATTAGTATAAGTTAGCTACGGACACGTGAGACTTATAAATTGGTGTAATTATTATATATATTATTTTTGCATGAGATGCATGACTGAGTAGTGCTATAATCCTAGACGTGGACATGGACGTATGCACGAGCTAGTGTAATATGTTCCATTTCACAAGAATATTTGAGTTAAGCTCAACTAAGATAACATAATTTGCTATAGACACCTGAGATTATATTCTCTTAGAGGTAAGATAAATAAATTACATGAGATGTAATTGTAAAGAGTTTGCTACCTTTTGTGTTTATTATGATTGGCTATGGACACGTGGTATTATAATACTCGATGGTTGGATCCTTTTCTCACTAAGAAAAATATATTTTTCTCATTTTATATTAAGAATGTGAATATAACTTCATAATAAAATCGTGACAGATACCAAAAATTTCATATGACTTTTAAAAATTTTACTAGTTAATATTTTATGCATATTTTCTTATGTTGTTATGTTTTATTTTTATGTATTTTTTAGTTTGCAATTTCTAGAATACTGAAATTGATACTTAAGCAAAATAGATTGGTTGGTATAAAATTTAGAGATTGGTTTAGAAATATAAGAATTATTCTAAGGTATGAACGTTTGTTTGACATTCTGAATCATCCGGTCATGCAGATCCCACTTAAGGGATCAGATGCTGAAAAGCAATATGAGAAATTTCATGCCATTGAGATTATTGATTATCTTAATAATATTTATGGTGAAGATACTCACAATGAGAGGTATGAGATATCTAAGGCATTATTTCACATGAAGATGATCGAGGGCACCTCTATTAGTGACCATGTGCTGAAGATGATTACTTACCTTGAACGGCTGGAAGGTCTAGGCCTATCAATGGACTCTAAGTTAATCAATAACGTAGTGTTTTGATATTTTCTTGATTCATTTTCTTTGTTTGTGCTCAACTTCCATATGAATAAGATGGAAGTCAAGCTACATGATTTACATAAGATGCTACAAATGGTTGAAAAATCCATTAAGAAAGATAAGCCAATCTTTCTTATGGGAACCTCTTCTGGTAAGAAGAGAAATGCTAAGCTTAATAAGTAAGGCAATAAAGGATTCTTAAGGCAAGAATGATGATGGAAAGATAAAGAAAAGAGCGATAAAAAATATTTCCACTCTGGAGAATCTAGACATTGAAGCGGAATTGCAAGGATTTTCTTGCAACTCTAAGAAAGTGTGATGATATTACTTAATGTATGTTCATGATTGAGGTTAACTTTTCTTACAATGATTCTACTACTTGAGTATTGGATACCAGATGTAGTTCTCATATTTGTAATAATGTGCAGAACCTTAAAAGTAGCTGAATCTTGAAAAAAGGAAAGGTCAACCTACGAGTCAGGAATTGAGCAAGAGTTGCTTCTTTGGATGTAGGAACTTATAGTTTATCTTTACCTCCGGGCTTAATTTTAAATTTGAAAGACTATTATTATACACCAACTATGATAAGAAATATTGTTTATATTTCTAGATTTGATGAAGAGGGTTTTACCTTTTCCATAAAGGATAATATTTTGAGTTTTCATTTTGATGGATTATTTTATTGAAATGGTTCCTTAAATACTGGTGTTTATGTCTTGAATTTAAATAGTATAACTTGCCTCAATATTGAATATGCTAAGAAAAGAAAGTTTGATTTTAATCAAACATACCTATGACATTGTCGTTTAGGTCATGCCAATAAAACAAGAACTCATAAGCTTTATAAAGATGGATATTTAGATCCATTTGATTTAGATTCAATATCGACTTGTGAATCTTGTTTATTAGGCAAGATTATCAAATCTCTTTTTAGTGGAACTGGAGAAAGACAAACTGAGTTATTAGGCTCAATACATACTGATATATATGAGCTCATGTTAACTCCCGCTATAGGTAGTTTTTTTATACTTCATTACATTCACGGATGTTATCTCAAGATTCAGATACATCTATCTTATGAAGCAGAAATCCGAATTGTTTGAGAAATTTAATGAATATAAGAATGAAGTCAAATAATAACAAGGCAAAAATATTAAGATACTTTGATCAGATCGAGGTGGTGAATACTTAAGTTTTGAGTTTCTTGATTACTTGAAAGAGAACGGTATAGTCTCACAACAGACTCCTCTCAGAATGCCACAACTAAATTATGTGTTTGAAAGGAGACACTAAACCCTCTTGGAGATGGTACGGTCTATGATGAGTTTTACCGATCTACTTCTATTATTCTAAAGATATGCCATATAACCTCCGCATATTCTATTATAAATAGGATTCCTTCAAAATCTTTTTCTTTTACACCATATGAGATATGGAAAGACAGAGGGGAAAGTTTTAACCATATTTACATATAGGGCTACCCTATCATCAAAAGATGATATGATTTAAAATAAATAGGATTTTATTTTAAATTAGATTTAATCTTATCAAATCTATCATTAAAAGAATGATATGATTTAAAATAGATTGAAACTTTATTTTAAATAGGATTTGAAAAGATTTAATCATATCAAAAATATCATTTGATGATTATTTTTGAATTATTAATACAATTAATTTAAAGAGTTTAAATTAATCAAAACTCCTACTGGAATTCTGTAAATATATTTCATCCTAATTATAAAAAAAAAAAATTTTTTCAAGAGGTGTGACCTCACGTAACGGAATCGAATAATCGGTCCCAGTATATAATAAAAATTTTATAAAAATATTTTTTAGGATCCTTTATATACATATAAATTAATCTACATCTATACGAAGAGGTCACACCTTTGCCTTACGTAAATTAATCTTCAAGACTCACACCACGATCTTCCAAGTTGAGTAGGATAGTGAGAAACTCCTCAGGGACCTTGCTAGTGGCTTACTATCGTATTTTGACATGCTTCAATAGCTTTCAAGCTAAGGTGTTGGATCTCTTTTACGGCTTGCAACTATCAATAGACAGTGACTCCGAGGCTCTAGTTCAAGTTATTTTAAAGAGTAACGTAGAATGGAATCTCAGACACTTATGGCATACAATTCAATTCTGGTTTAAGTCCTTTGATCTTTCTATTAATCATGCTTTTAGGGACGTAACCATGTTGCAGATGCTTTAACTCATCTTGGTCTGTCTATTCTTCCAATTATTTTGATGAGGGTTACCCTTCTTGCTTTTGTTTTCATTTGTTAGCAAAATGATAGGAATGGTATTCATTTTCTTAGGTTGTAATCCTTCTTTCATTAATAATATTAGGAGGGGTCTGGCCAAATCCCAACCCAATTTTTTTATTTGAAGGGTGTTAATTGGCCACAAATAAATTATTAGATTCTTCTTAAAATAAAAATACAAAATATATTTAGAAGCATGATTAGCCCATTCACAATCAAGATATATCTCCGGAATCGAACCTTCTGGCCGAGCTTTACTCCTAATTTTCCATTTTAAGATACCTAACATTCTTTCTTTAAAATACATCTAATAAAATTGTACTGAATCACATATCATTGCTTCACGAGGTAGGGGTACTGTCAAATGAACCATGACATCAAAGAATGATGGAGGGAGTATCATCTCCAATTTGCATAACATGATGGGGATGTCTTTCTTTAGGTTCATTAAAACAGGGGCAGACAATGTCCTTGAACATAATTATTTGAAAAATAAGCACAACTCTTGTATGGCCTTATGATTAAAGTTGTCACTCAATTGCCCTCTTAAAGCTACCGGAAGAATACATTGGAGGAAACACGTGACAATCATGAGATTCAAGTCCAAAATATTTTCCTTTCGGCCACCTTCATAGATCGACTTATATTCGAAGTATATGCGACTGATAATTTAACCTCTGACACCCACTTGCAAAATAATAATCTTTTCCTCCCTTGAAAATGTGTACCTAGCCAGCTCAAATCCATTTGTGTTTGGATGCATGTCTTTACGAATGCCTAAGATTGCCAGGTCCATTCGAGAATTTTGGTTGTCTTTTGATTTCTTCATAAGGGTCATTAGTGTACCGAGGAGGCTATAAAAAAAATCTTCTTCTCTATATGCATAACGTTCTTGCCCTCCAAGGAGTAGGAGTAAGCTGACCTGGACCGCAAGAAAGGATGCAAGGGAAGCCTAATACCTATCAAGAGAAATTCGTTTCAAACACCGTTATGTTAACAGACTATTCATCAGTCTCACTAGCCTCCGGAAGGTGTAGAACAGCCTGAGGGATACTAAACTTAGATTTCAACTCATTCAACTCAGCCTAAGTCATCTCACTAATGATCAAGGCATGATCTTTAGCTTGACCTGAAACACCAGCTTCAGCTCCAGAGGAGGATCTAGCTTGATCGTGCCGACCCATAGAAGAACTAAAATTTGAGGAACCAACCGAGTCAGCCTTATCTCCAAAAAAGGTATCATTCATTATGCTGACAACATGATCTAAGTCTATACTCGAATCATGTTCAGGAAAACAACAAATTCTCTTAAGAGGATTTGCCCCCTGAACTTTCGAAAATTTTAGTTTTAAGTCCACTAATTATAGACTAAATAGAATTAACCATCAAGTCAATTAATCGTTAATAGATGACTATTAAAACCCACCTGCTTCACTGTTTCATTTATATTTTCTTATCCTAAACTTTAGCCTTTTTCATATTTTCTATCATCCTTTCTCAATGCTCCACGGCTCATATGACCCCAATGACCATACGCAACCTACAAAAACTATCACTACACAAACAAATAAAAAATAAAAAAAAATCACAAAACTGACAGAATATGTACACAAAAAACAACACCCACTTGGGAAATCAGTAAACAGTACCCTCTTCCAAACCGTATACGTATAGCATTGATTTTACTCTTTCCATTTTCAAAGACTTTATTGTTTCTGTAGAAAGAATAAATAAAATAAAAAAAGGGGGCATCCCAATGAGAAAATTGTCTCTCACATGATACACAAACACGGTACTGTATATAATTTCTCCACAATGAGGGATTTGAACTCTGAAGAAAAACACGAGCTAGTCCGCTGTGTGTTGCTTGCAGCCTTTAGGTCCATAATGTTGAGACGATTTCTTCACAATTTTTCTGCATACATAGCAATAGTGGACTTGACACGCCCAACAAAAGATATGATTGTTATTTCCAACCTGCCAAAAATCAAACTTTTCATCACTCCTGTATCTAAAATCTATTGAAACTCTTCTAAACTTCAGTTTCACTAGATATAGATGCGATGCTTAAAAACTATTGTTGTCTTAACTTTCTTCTTTCGGGAAGGATTTAAGAATGCATGTATTGTTATTATCGGAGCAATTATTTGTGTTTTTTGGGATAAAAAAGACTTTGTTTATGCTCACCTTTGCATTGAACTGGCTACAATTGGGGCATGGATGAACATGGTCAGCGGAAAGTCCCGCTTGAATCTGACCTAACACTTCGCATTCATTCACGCGTTCTTCCCATTCTCGAATCATCACTTGTGGGAACAATTCACATCCACCTTCTCTGCAATTCGTAAAAATAAAAAGAAATAAGTTTGACTTTAAATGAAACTGATAGAGGGAAGAGTCATCAAATGCAAACCTAAGAATAAATAATTTTAGGTTTAAAAATAAAAAGGAGTCACAAGCCTGAAGTGAAGATATCCATCAATTGCCTTGTTACAGCAGTAGCAAAATTTCTCATTGCAATTACTACACACCATCTTGTTGCAACCTTCTGTTCGAGAGATTGCCATTTTACAAGATGGGCATTGCTTTGCATCTCGGAGTATTTCCTTGGTGCTAAGTAGCTCATTAATTATCTCACGTTCTTTACACTTTTGACCCTCCTTCAGTTTCGATGAATTTTGACGTTCCTGCACAACAACCATTAAAATCAACAAAAATTCTCACAATGAATGACAATATAACATGAAAAGAGGAAATTAATATCATCCGACCAAGACATAACTTTAACTTGGTCAAATAACAACTAAGGTGAAGATAGAATCAAACTTTCGATTGATCCAGGTACATGGAATCCTATCAATGAAGACATTGTCTCTTTGGATCCCATTGAATTTCATTCGGAAGAGGAACCCTATAAAGAAGCAGGGGATTCAACTAACCGAGATTCAGAAGCCGAAATTTCACCTCGACCATCAATAGTTTTTTATCTTTCACAAAGGGACCAATATTTCATATAACTATGTAACTAAGCATACAACACGCTGAAGATAAATATCAGTTAGTAATATTGATAAGCATTCACTAACAAAGATGGATTTGTAGAAGGTTAAGGCTGATCAGTTTGAGTTAGTGGTTTTGGAATTGGATTTTTGAAACTGCATTTTTTGTGTAAGGATAGATTTAAATTGTAGGAATGTATTTATTTAAGAGTTCGGAAAGTTATAAATTGAGATCTAAATGGGGTCTCTGCGGAACGTTTAGGTAAACTTGGCCTAAATTAAATGGAGGGTTATACCTAGCTTATCACATCTCATAGACAGATTTATCAGTCAACATCACCACCTATTCATCTATTCATACACTACCTTCTTAATCATGGTACTGCTTGGACATTTACAAGGAATCAGATGTCATTTCCAATCATACCAAGTTGACTTGACAAAAAATAGATCTTGTTCTCATAAAATTATATTTGTTCCTAATAATTATATAATGAAACGAGAAGATGTCAATATAATAGATACCTGCAAAATTATAAGCTTCATATCTGGAGTCATGCATGTTATGCCCACATGCCGTTTCTCCCTACACAATGTGCAAAAGCTGAAGAAACACTTGAAGCATTGAGCATGTTCATCTCCATCCTCAATGCAAGGTGTTTCACATCTTGGGCAATAGATCATGTCAGACATTGACTCAAGTGATTTTGTCAACGTCAGAGATTCCCATCGTTCAAACTCATCTTCATCGAGTAATCTCTTAAGCAGTCCAGGTGGGATCATGCCTTCACATTTGGCAGTTGGGCAATGAAGTTTATTAACAGTTCCTTCCTTCACATGCATTTTGGAGTACGTCTCCATGCATTTCCAACAGAAGAAATGCTGACATGGCAGTCTTGCGAATTCACAACCTGGTAATACCAAAGTTGATAATAATATATAAAGAACAGAGAAAGAAGACGAAGAAGAAGAAGAAGAATATTTTACAAGGCATACATATAATCATAGACTTCAAAATAATATAAACAACAGAAAAGTTTGAAAATTACCTGGATGCTCTGATAAACAAATACTACATTCATGAAAGTTTGTGCTGAAATTCTCACTGAATCTCTCATCATTGTATCTTTTAATGGTAGGAATATCAATATCAGGGGAAATACATCCTAATAGGGCTCGCCTATCGACATTATTATACTGAGTGGTCCCATAAGGACCAAGATTTATTTCTTCAGTGAGCCCAAGATAATTAAGAGAGGAACTGTTTAGCCATTCCACCCATTGGTAAACAACTTCTTGCCCAGACTGTTCAATCCATAAAGAGTCCAACATAGAGCAAAGTTGAGAAACTTTGGAAAAGTCCAACCATTGAACTGATATTGTGAAACATGGTGGGAGGTGACTTGGGTATGATTTAGGTAATAAGCATGTCAATATGATGGGAGGAAGATACTTGGCTTTGAAAGAGTAAGAGAAGTTTTCGGAACTACTATCGCTTGCAGATGCATTATTAGATAAATTCAAAATTGTAGACACGGTAAATTCACTTGGGCTCTCAAGGTCAATATGAATCTGCAAAGCGTAAATGATGAAGATAAATTTGTGACGAGAAATCACTTTATAGAAAGTATTGATTTGATATGATACCTGAAAAGCTTGTAAGCCTAGTTGTAGGTCAAGCATGTAAAAATTGTCTCCATAAATTGATTCCATGGCAAGCAACTGCTCAAGAAAAATCCAAATCCAAATTAAACATGGTATGATAACACTAGAGGTGGATCATAACAATAAAATTTTCGAGCATTAAAAAAAAGAGTAAAACAAAACAAAAAATAAGGTATTATCATGGGTAGAGATATTTGTCGTTTTGCCATGTTCCCACATTATGCATACACTGAAATTTTCTAAAATCACAGTCCCATATCACCAAGTGAGTATAAAATGATGAGCCGTGATTTTCCTTCCTTTTTTTTTTGTTTTTCTACGTAATAATTCAATACATCGCAAGTGTTAAGAATTCTTCACAGATTAGAAAGTGAGCTTGTAATCAGCATGCTATACCTTCAACCAGGCTTTGGATTGGGTTCAAACAAAATATGTTACCTAAAACACATTATATGCACAGTTTGTCATCACTATAATCATAAATATACACATTACACTCACGCATATGATATGACCATTACAAAGTAAAGTCCATAGTGTTGATACGATAAATTAGATAATTTTCTTTTCATCAAATTACCTCATCTCCTTGCAACCGATCATTGATTTGCAACTGCTCTTCAGAGAGCTCAGGCTCCTCCAATTGCAACCTTAACTCTTCCACTCTGCCGAAAATATCATCCTTAACTCCACTCGAACCAGAAGCTCCACTTCCCTCCTCTCTAACCTCAATATTCTTCTTATTTAACAAAATATCACCCCCATCCACTTCCTTTCCCCTCTCCACCTTTTCTTCGACTTCCTTCTCGCGCTTTCCTTCAACTCTTTGATCAAATTTTAGAGAATCCAATTCCTTACTCAACGAACTCGCCTCAGGATTTGACGAAGCCGGCTCGGATTTCTTCACGTATTGGGCTTTTGCAACATGGCCATGGCGATATCTCGTTCCTCTTCTCGAAGAATTTGTGAAATTCTGGGTTTTACTGGGATTTCTTAGCTCCGAACCTTGTTGTTCGGAATTGGAAGCGAGGCTCGGATTCAAACTATGATGCGTTTGATTAGGAGGTTTTACGGACCAGGTCTCGTCGCTCATACCTGATCCTCTAATAATCTTTCTCGTCCCCATTGTTGGCATAGCAAAGTTGTGGTGGTTGCTTTATTTTGTGAACAAGACGATTTTAATTTGTACACAGAGACTTTAGATTTTGGGCCTGGTTGACTGTTTTGAAAAAATAATAATTTTAGTTGACATATATAAAAATAATTTGATATTTTATAATAAAATGATTCAATGTTTAAAATTTTAAAAAATATTTGTTTAATTATTATTTTTTAATTTATTGTCACTATTTTTGCTGCCCCAGGAGAAAGAAAAAAGTCTTCATTAATGACGTTTCTGACTTCACTAATTTTTTTTCTCTACGGTAAGAAATTTAAGAAAAAATAAAAAATTGATATAATTTAATATTTTATCTTTATTATTAAATTGTGATATGTTATTAAAATATATTTTAAAATGTAAAATAAATTTTAAAATATTTATCAAAAAAGACCTCGAGGATTCTTTTTCAATAGAAATTTTGGATACCCATTTTAATGGTAAAATTGCAATGTCAACGGTTTTGATTTTGGAAAATTAGAATTTGCGATCATTAGGGATATTGTTTGACAAAAATTTGTGTCTCCTAATAAAAATATAGTTTTGTTATATCCAATTCCAAGAGAGCTTCAGAGATCGAGGCTGGGCGTCGTCAGTTTCAAATTATAGAAATAGAGTGTTGAGGTTAGATAATATCTGACGATGAGGTACGGAGGAGCTGAGGTGGCATCAGTTCGGTTATTCATATTTTGATGAGGTGAAAAGTCTGAAGAAGGTGTTGAGGCTGAGTTAGGTATTTCCTCGCTTGGCTCAAATATTAACAATAGGACTGAACGAGTGAATAGGTGGAAAGCAAATGACACTCGAGTGAAGACCTTGTCCTTGGTATGTCAGACAAGAGTATCGCTGCTGCACGTTGAGGTGCCCTAGAAGGTGTCAGACTGAGGCGGTGCCTTATTGCCGAGAAGGATAAGTGAGTGGGGAACAAATTCTTGCTATGTCAAACTGTAGAGCGCTGACACCTGTCATGGAGCAGAGAATAGAGAAGTGAGAAGGTGACACGTGTAAAGCTGTCGAGAACCTCCTAGCTTAAATCAGATATAAAAACCAAATGTCTTGACAGTAAGAGGTAATGCAAAATTAATTAAGAAAAGAACAAGTTTCTTCAATAATCTCCATTTTCCCTCTAAAAAGGCTAACTAGAGTGTCGAAGGGGGGTTGGCCAACCACCACCCTGGCCGCAGTTTGTTGGTGAGTGCAGAAGACGATCTTAGGACATACTGTGGATTGTAGAGCCCTTCATAATAGATAGAAATCTACGTCAACAGTTTGGCGCCGACAGTGGGGACGATTGTCTCCATTTTCAAAGTTCCAATAGATCAAGGGCTTTGACTAAAAGGAGGATACGAGATGGAGGATGTGGGAGGAGAATAGATAGGTGAGAGTGAAGGGGGGGAAAGAGGTAGAGGAAGAGGAGTCCTCTCGCTCTTACCTGAAGGGAGAATAACACGTTTGGTGAGCATAGCTAGAAGAAGACCAACATCTCTGCAAACCTCTCTAGTGGCAAATAGCGAAGTGGACATACTGCAGGCCATCGAAAGGATGGAGATGGGCTTAGTGGAAAGAATGAGCCAGGTGGTAGAGCGTTCTATAGAAGCAAGAATCACAGAAATAAGGGAGGGAGTGAGGCCAAAGAAAGAGAGGAACAAGAAAGGAGATGCATGTGCCCCCTTGAGGAATCCCAATCTGAGGAGGATGATGCAACATCTCGCTTGAGGATAGTCATGGCGAGAGGAGAGCAAGGTGATTCAATAGATACCGCATGGAATTCGATACCCTCACAAGTGCTGAAGGAGACAAGGCATCTCGTGAAATCAACAGAGCCACTAACAAGGGAAACAATAGTAATCCTAGAGCTGACAAAGCGAATGAGGGAACTAGAGGCAACAGTAAAGAGCACTACGCTGTGTATGGATGAGCCGGAAAGTCCATTTACAGAGAGAGTCCAAAATGCACAATTACCAAAGAAGTTCGGGGCTCTAACCATGATGTACGATGGGACAAAGGATCCCCGAGATCACGTGAACTCATACAAAACCTGCATGAGGATGAATGCTATGTTGGACGAGCTCATGTGTCAATGTTTTCATATTACATGGACTAATTCAGCTAGTGATTAGTATAGGTCTCTCGCACCAGGCTCTATTGATTCATTCAACGAGCTGAAGAAGTTATTTGTGTCAAATTTCTAGGGTGCGGCTAACACTAGACTTCTCCTAATGAGTCTTTATACTATAAGATAAAGTTCGGGAGAAATTCTGCTAGTCTATGTGGAATGGTTTAAGCGAGCCTCGAAGAATGTAGACCGACCTAAGGACATAGGGGTTCTACAGATAAGAAGCTCATTAGCCTGTTAGGAAAGAAGCATTTTGGTTCATATGCTGAGGCCTTATTAAAGGCAAAAAGGATTGAAGTAGTTGAGGAGATCCTCATAACTCAGCTAAGAAGTTAGGGGGAAAGAGGGGACAGTAGTAGAGGAATTGAAGGAAAAATAAAAAGAGAGAAACTAAAGGGAAAGGGCGAATGGAAGGAAGACAGAAAAAGGAAGGAGGAAGAGAGGAGAAGCCCATAGAAGAAAAGAATGAAACCCCTATTCAGGGACACTTTCACACCTCTCGTAGCTGGAATAGATGTGATATACAACCGCTACAGAAACCACAATCCATTCAATGCTCCTAAGCAGCTTAAGAGTGCGCCAGCTTAGCTAGACCGAAGAGTTTACTATAGATACCATGCATATCATGGTTATAAAATAGAGGATTGCTTACATTTGAACATGGAGATTGAAAGACTGATCCAAGAGGGTCGTCTTAAGGAATACATGAATAGAGGAAGGAGGGGAAACCATAATGGAGTAAGAAGAAACGATAGGAGAGAGGATAAGGAAGATGATCGCCAGGAAAATAACCCCAGGCATCAGAACGTGGCGGTGGATATCCAAGTGATTGTAGAGGCACCTGAGGGGGGAGACTCAGGTCGGAAAAGAAACAAATGGCTGAGGAGCCTAACATAAGCTGTAGTGTTCTCCATCTCGGTCACACCTTAGGGAAAAACATCATTAGACATTACCTTCAATCACTTAGATGAGGAGGTGTTATATACCCCCACAATGATGCCCTTATCATCTCAGCCAATGTCTCGACCACTCTGATACATCGAGTTTTGGTCGACTCGGGGAGTGCGGTGGACGTGTTGTCCTTATCAACCTTCAGAAAGATGGGTATTATAAACGCGAGCCTGAAACTAATTAATACTCTGCTGATGGGTTTCTCGGGGAAGTCTCTATGTTAGGAGGGAATGAAAAGCTTACCGATAACTTTAGGCGAGGGGTCCCGAAGGTCCACGATTATGGTAAAGTTCATGATCGTCAACTTTCTATCAGGATATAACATCATCCTCGGACGCCCCTTTATTAACTCCTTAGGGACTATAATTTAGACAAGGCACCTGGTGATTGAGGTAAAGAAGGAGAAAGTTCAATGAGGAGAGAAATAAAGCCGCAACTGAGGAGGTAAGGAAGTTACTAGCAGTAGGAGTGATTCGGGAAGTTCAGTAGCCAGAGTGCCTCTCTAACGTGGTCTTGGTGTCCAAAGGAGGGGGAAAATGAAGGTTATGTGTGGACTTCAAGAACCTGAATGCTGCTTGCCCCAAGGACAGCTACCCATTGCCCATCATAGATCTGATGGTAGATGCCTCAATAGGGCATGAGTTACTGAGCTTCATGGACGCTTACTCGGGGTACCACCAGGTGAAACTATGGACAGGAGATCAGGAGAAAACTTTTTTCATAACTGATAAAGGTACTTACTGTTACAATGTAATGCATTTTGGACTGAAAAATGCTGGGGCAACTTTCCAAAGGTTGGTAAATGACCTGTTCCGGAAGCAACTGGGGAAGACAATTGAGGTGTATGTAAATGACATTTTAGTAAAACCATAATAAAGAGGGATCATCCGGGGCATTTGAGTGAGGCATTTGGAGTAATGAGAGAATATGGGATGAAGCTGAATCTTGAGAAGTGTCCGTTTGGAGTTGATTCAGGCAAATTCCTAGGGTATATAGTGCACCAGAGGGGGATTGAGGCTAATCCAGAAAAGGTACATGCCATTTTCAGTTTGAAGGCCCCACAGACAAAGAAAGAAATTCAAGCCCTAACATGGAGAATTGCTGCGCTGATTCGATTCATGAGTCGCTTGGCTGACAAATGCTTTCCATTCTTCAAATTGCTGAAGTGCTCCAACACAAAGAGATGGAATAAAGACTGTGATAGGGCCTTTGAAGAGCTGAAGAGGTATCTGGCATCCATTCCCAGATTAAATAAGCCGAAAGTGGGAGAATAATTGAGCCTTTATATAGCAGTAAGCGGAGTGGCGGTGAGTTCAGTACCGGTGAAGGAAGAGGAGGGGAAACATATACCAATGTCTTATGCAAGTAAAGTAATGAGTGAGGCGAAGGAGAGGTATCCACATGTTGATAAGGCTGCTTTTACGTTAGTTGTGGCTACGAAGAAGCTAAGGCCATACTTTCAGGCTCATCCTATTGTAGTGGTGATCGACCTTCCCCTTAAATAGATCCTTCAAAACCCTGATACCTTAGGAAGGTTGCTGAAGTGGTCTGATCAGTTAGGAGAATTTGACATATCCTATAAAGCTCAGGCCCTGGCCGACTTCATCTCAGAGTTCTCCAACGAGGGTTTAGCGAAAATAGAAAAAGAAGAGGAAGCTGGTGCTGATGCTGAGAAGGAGCTTTGACCACCCTACTGGATATTGCAGGTAGATGGAGCAGTAAATAAAGAGGGTTGTGGAGCTAGATTGATCCTCATTTCTCCTGAGGGAAGGAAGATCGAATACGTGATCAGATTTTGCTTTAAAGCTTCGAATAATGAGGTTGAGTATGAAGCGCTCCTAGCAGGTTTGACGCTTGCAAGAGAAGTAGGGGTAGAGCGGATCAGTATATACAGTGATTCCTAGGTAGTGGTCTCACAAGTACGGGGATAATTTGAAGCAAAGTTCAAAAAGATGAGGGCCTACCAGAAGATGTCTAAGATAGTGCTAAAGTGATTCAACAATTACGAGATAAAGAACATACCAAGAGGTGAAAACATTGACACTGATGCACTAGCAAAACTAGCAACTCTGCCGCATGCTGATCTCCCTATCACAACCTTGAGAAGATATCTTGATGTTCCCAGTATCTCTAACGAAACTGAGGTGATGGCTCTAGAGGACGAGGGATGGATAGGAGTTATAAAGAAGTATTTGATAGAGGGGGAGTTACCTTCATCAAAGAAAGAGGCCAGAAGGATCATGTCTCAAGCTTCTAGGTGTCATGGTAGGGGACGTGCTATTTCGAAGAGGGTATTATTCCCAGCCAATGATGAGGTATGTCTCAGAAAATGAAAAGGAGTTATTGTTGAGGGAAATTCATGAAGGGGTGTGCGGAAGTCACTGATCCGGGCAGGTTACAGTCCTGAAGCTAATGAGGAAGGGCTACTTCTGGCCCACCATAAGGAGGGATGCCAAGCGTCACAACAAATAATGTAGGGACTGTAATGTTAATGCTAGTATTCCCTGAAAACCACTTATGGAGTTAACCTCAGTAAGTAGCCTTTGGCCATTTACAAGGTGAGGAATAGACCTCATTGGACCATTGGTGCAAGGGGCGAAGCAAAAGAAATATGCTATAGTAGCCATTGACTACTTCACCAAATGGATCGAGGCCGAGGCCCTGACAATGATCACCGAGGCAGTAACAACTAAGTTTGTATGAAAGAACATCGTATGTATATTTGGAGTACCACAGAGCATCGTCACCAATAATGGTAAATAGTTTGACAATCTAAATTTCAAAAAATTCTATACTGACCTGAGGATCATGCATTTCACCTCCTCCCCTACCATCTTAAGGCAAATAGCCAGGTAGAAGCAGCTAACAAAGTTATCAAGAACTTGTTGAAGAAGAGGTTGGAGGAGGGGGAAAAGGGTTGGGTAGATGAGCTTCCCTTGGTATTATGGGCCATTCGCACCACTCCTTAGAGTGCGATGGGGGAAACGCCTTTTAGCCTTACCTTCGGGACTGAAGCGATGGTGCCATCAGAGATAAGCCTTCCCTTATATAGAAGGTTGTCTTTTATCGAACAGGAAAACAATATAGCCCTGGCAGAGTCCCTTGACTTGTTCTAAGAAACAAGGGAGGAAGCTCGGATTAGGGAAGATGCACTGAAAAGAAGGATCGAGCATCATTACAATAAATGAGTTTGGCCTCGGCTGATACATGTGGGTAACTTGGTCCTTAGGAAGGTTATTAACCTCATGCATATGGGTCCTTTGAAGCCAAAGTGGGAATGACCGTATAGGGTTATCCATGAACTTAGGCCAGGGACTTACATACTGTAGAACCAAGCAGGCAAGGAGCTCTCATACCCGTGGAACTCAGAGAACCACAAAGTGTACTCTGGAGAAAGTATGGACAATGATGAGGGTTAACGTAAGATTTGTATTACTGATCATATTGATCCTCAAACACTAATGAAGGAAATAATGTTTGCTTATTTATACAATTAAAAAGCACAACTTGGAACGCTTATTTGGCGTCCAAGGTTAAAGAGATCTGAGCACCCGATAGGGGCTTGACATCAACGACTTGGAATGCTTATTTGGCATTTAAGGTTAAAGAGATATGAGCACCTGATAGGGGCTCAGCCTCAACAACTTGAAACGCTTATTTGACATCATCCAAGGTAAAAGAGATCTAAGCACCCGATAGGAGCTCTGCATCAACAACTTAGAATGCTTATTTGGCGTCCAAAGTAAAAGATATATGAGCACCCGATAGAGGCTCAGCATCAACAACTTAGAACGCTTGTTTAGTGTCCAAGGTAAAAGAGATCTAAGCATCAACAACTTGGAACGCTTATTTGGCATCCAAGGTAAAAGAGATCTAAGGACCTAATAGTGGCTTAGCATCAACAACTTAGAACACTTATTTGGCGTCCAAGATAAAAGAGATCTGAGCACCTGACAAGGGCTCAACATCAACAACTTAAAACGCTTATTTAGTGTCCAAGGTAAAACAGATCTGAGCACCCGATATGGGCTCAACATCACTGGAAGAGCTTATGTGGCGATGATGAAAGGGGCATAGTAGCTTGATGCTTAGGTTCATTCCAATACCGAGTTTATTTAATATGATAATCTTAATGTTTACATGTTCAGTTTGTCAAAGAAGGGGGAAATGAGACTAAGTTGGAGGAGAAAAAGGAATTGAAGAAAATTGTTCATCAAGGTCTAAGAAAAGTATTCAAAGGGAATTGATTACAAGTTCTCATATGGAAAAGTATACAAATGAAGCTTCAGAAAAACAAGAACAAAAAAAATAAGTTAAAGACCAGTTGAAGGAGGATGGTCAACCTCTTTTTCCACCTCAGCTGCCTTAATATTGACCACTCTGACCCCCACCTTATCTGCGATACCCTCATCACCAGGGAGCTCGATCTCGTCAATGTTGACAGAAGGGAACTTCAATTCAACTACGGCAAGGTAGGATAGAAAGCCTCTCTCATTGATCTCGGTCTTAATAGGGAAGAACTTTTCAGACTCCAGATAGTTGGCCACCGCAACCTTCTCTATCTGAGGAACTTGGGCCTTGAGTTCACCCAACTCAGCTCGAGCAGCCTTCGCATCAGTGCAAGCTACCTCTAACTCAGGTCGCGTAGCCTCTAATGTGGCTCGAGTAGTCCCCAAGTCCACTTGAACCTCTTGGAGTCGGGTCGAGTTAGCCTTTCTAAGGTCAACTTCCTCATGGTACCGTTGGATGAGCTGAGTCTTGTCGGAGGTCAACTCCTTAACCTGCTGGACTAAGGAGTGTGTACTATGCTTCAACTTCTCATTTTCAGAGTGTAGGCGCTCGGCTTCATCTTGCCGAAATGTTTGAACAGAGGCACCTATAATAGCCGAGGCGATTTGACACTGAAATAAAAAAGAGGGTTAAAAGGGAAAAGAAAGAGAAATATATATATATATATATATATATAAAGACCAAAACAAAACTTATAGTAGAAAGACAGGCGTTGAGGATCTCGTGCGCCTCAGGAAGAGGGAGCCCTGCTAGCTTTGGGTTCTCTTGGGACAAATGAAGCTCAAAAGTTTCCCTCAGATACTCCCTCAGAGATCCTTCACTAAGCCGCAACTCCAATGCTGGCAAAGGGGAGGGAGGAGCCTTTGGAGGCAAAGGAGTGGAGGTGGTGGGGAGGACCTAAGCGGGGTTATTGGCTTGAGGAAGGCCAGTTATGGGTTTCCCCTTCTCTAAAGTTGTGTAGTACCAACCCTGATTAGTTCGGCTCAGATTCACCAAAGAATGAAATAAGGCGCTTTGAGGAGCATGCCTAGTCTCCTCAAAATACAATACGAACAGCCCCAACATGGTCCACCATGCATTTGGGACTATGTGAATTAGAGGTAACCGCCAGGTGTGTAACAGGGACCAGATGACAAGATAGAGGGGAACCCTAAAGCCCTTAGTGAATATGTCCATGTATACCACAGTCTCTGCTGACCTGTTTATTCCTACAGCATATATCCGCTCATGCTCCTCAAGTACTCTTATATTGATACAATAGGGAACATTATACTCAATCAAGATGTGGAAGCGATCGTCTTCATTAAAACTAGAAACCACCTTCTTGTAATGATCGAACGTGGGCAGAGCCATCCCCTTCTCCTTCTTTTTCGGTTCAGGCCGGACCTTCCTTGGCCTATCCATCTCGGAGGTACCTGACCATGAGTAAGGGAATGGGTCAGCTTCAGGTATGGTGTTTGTAGTCGTTGAATTTCTATCCTAAATTATAAAGGATGATCTTGAGGCTAGCTGAAATGGCATGAATCCGCCTAAGGGGGGAGATACTGAGAAGTAGGATGACTAAGGGTTACCCTAAAGGCGGTCGAGATTCAAAAGTCCCTAAGTGTTGGGAAATACTGAGGTGTAGTATAGTGAGCAGGGTATGAGGGTTAGTTAGAATACGAAATTCACTCAAGTGTTGGAAG
The DNA here is from genome assembly GCA_027186245.1 of Coriaria nepalensis. Lineage (NCBI taxonomy): Eukaryota > Viridiplantae > Streptophyta > Magnoliopsida > Cucurbitales > Coriariaceae > Coriaria > Coriaria nepalensis. The sequence goes on along the minus strand of CP114484.1, from coordinate 7,424,582 downwards.
TAAAAAGATCAAAGCTACGTGCTATAGGGGAAAAATCTATAGGGTTACCCTAAAGGCGGTCAAGATTCAAAATTCCCTAAGTGTTTGGAAATACTGAGGTGTAGTATAGTGAGCAGGGTATGATGGTTAGTTAGAATACGAAATTCACTTAAGTGTTGGAAGTAAAAAGATCAAAGCTACATGCTAAAGGGGAAAAATCTATATGGTCGGTCCCTAGACCTATTTCCGATCAGAATTCATTATTTCAAAAAAACATTTGGGCGTGAAAAGATTCATACGAAGAACATTCATAGAAAATGAAGAGCAGTTGAAGAAAACTGAAAAATTCACAGAAATGGAAGAAATTGCAGAAGGCGGAGACAACTTACTTGCTCTGTCAAACATTATTGGTAGAGCAGTTAATGTAGATGGTGGTTCATGGTGGTAGAAGCGTCGATGAGAGAAAGCAGAGTTCACGAAGAATGGGAGGGCTCGAGAGAGAAGGCTGAAATTCGAGAAGGGGACCTTAGAGTAAAATGAAAATGGTGGAAGAAAGTTATTAAACGGGAGAAGGGAAGAAGAACGGACGCGACGGTTAAGTATGCCCTCTAGCATATTCCATGTGTCAAGTTCCTAGAGGTCATCACGGATAACGATGAGCGCGGATTGAGGTGCATTTAAGACGTCAACATACGTCCTTTCACATCCCTTAGGATTGATAGGGGTTGGTAGGATGTGACAGGAGCTTGTCAGCCGGAATAGTGATCAGAATGACACGTGACTCATAGAATGAGGTTACGTGTCAAAGGGCTAACTGTTATATCTAATTCTGGGAGAGCCTTAGTTGGGCAGACTCAGAGACCGAGGCTGGGCATCGCCAGTTTCAAATTATAAAAATAGAGTGTTGAGGTTCGATAATATCTGAGGCTGAGGAATGGAGGAGCTGAGGTGGCATCAGTTCGGTTATCCATATTTGGATGGCGTGAAAAGTCTCAAGAAGGTACTGAGGCTGAGTTAGGTATTTCCTCGCTTGGCTCAAATGTTAACAATAGGACTAAACGAGTGAACAGATGGAAAGCAACTGACACTCAAGTGGAGCCCTTGTCCTTGGTAGATTAGACAAGGGTAGTACTGCTGCACGTTAAGGTGATCTGGAAGGTGTTAGACTAGGGTGGTGCCTTATTTCCCAGAAGGACAAGTGAGTGGGAAGCAAATTCTTACTATATTAGACTATAGGGCGCTGACACCTATAGAGCCGAGAATAGAGTAGTGAGAGAGCAACACGTGTAAAGTTATCAGGAGCCTCTCAGCTTAAATAAGGTATAACAATCAAATGTCTTGATAGTAAGAGGTAGTGCAAAATTAATTAAGAAAAGAACAAGTTTCTTTAATACCCTTCGTTTTCCTTCTAAAAGAGCTAACTAGAGTGTCGGAGGAGAGTTGACCAACCACCACTTTGGTCACAATTTATTGGTGAGTGCAGGAGCCGAACTTAGGACATACTGTAGATTATAAAGTCCTTCATAACAGACTTAAATCTATGTCAATAAAATTTAACTTGAAAATACATTTGATCACGTTAAATATAAAATGTGTTTTAAATATAAAAACCACCCAAAATGATTTCTAGAACGAGTTGTAAATTTCACATGATACAAAATGAATGTTCAAAACACTTTTATGAGAAATAATGGAAAAGAAGGGGAAAAAAAGAAAAAGAAATGACACATTAGATGTTTTAAAATGTCAAAATATGTTTTAAAACATGTGTTCTAAGCCTGTGATAGTCTAAAATTTGAATAAATACTTTATAGTTTGAATATTTAAGATGCACTCTTTATTTAAAAAAAAAATATTCATAATAAAACTTCACTCTTAAAAGAAAAAACGGAATTTATTACTTTTACCTGATTTTTTAATTTAACCTGATTTAAATATTTTTCTATAAATCGGTTTCTTAATAAAGGAAAAAAAGACAAAATAAAAAATCATTTTCTTTGTTTTCTCTTATTTCTCACACATGAAAATAAAAGAAATCCCCCCTCAATCTCAAAATTTAATCACAAATTTCAAAATTCAAACTGCAAATTAAACCCTCCCAATTTGTTAATTATCAAGCCTCACAAACCCTAACACACAAATTTGAGATTAATTTGAAGTTAAGGAGGGATTGAGAATGAATGAACTGAAGATTGAAGAATAAGAGAAAGAAAGAGAAGAGAAGAGAAAATGAAAGAAAGAAGACTCTTCTTCAATCTACTTATGTATATCTGAGAATAGTCAACCCCATCATCAAAATGATCAATAATAAATTTTATAATATATCAATATAATCGAAGCTCAAATATTATTATTAACCTACATAGTACCCCATGACATAAATAGAGTTTAAAATTTTAACGGGACTAATTATAGAATAATAACTAAATATAATAGAGATAATTATATGTTTCGTTGCACACTTACAGAACATATTTAAATCAAAACTAGAATGTTTCAAAAAGAATTCTTCTAGAAGAATCTATGAAGCCATTGAATAAATCGAACTAGACATGCCTTTAAATTTAATGTGCATATACATGCATTGCTACTTTTGGATTTTTGTTTTTCTAAAACATTGCCCTTGTGTTTTCTCATACATGTATGGACCGATCTTTTTTGCTTAAATTTATATTTTCCTTCATAAGGTTTCATTCTCCTCTTGTGATATTATGTCATTGTCCATTCTATTCTCATCTTATAATACTAGCCCGTCACCAATTTGATTCACCTCTCTTAATTCTAAGGCATTATCCATTTATTTTTAAGGAAAAACGAAAAACAATAAACAATAAACAAAAGAAATTAGGAAAATATATATGTAAATATAAATATATATTAAGATGAGAAATTTGTGATAGTAATCTCATTTTGAATTTTGTTTAAAATTCTAGCATTAAGATAAAAATTCTTGGTCAACCTAGCGTTTTTATAATTTTAGACATTATAAAAAATAAAAAAAAATGAAAAGACTTATTTACTCCTTTACAAAATTTAAAAAAGACTTAAATAAGTACACGAAGCCCGCACTTCTTCATCGTTTCATCACTGTCAATGCAGAAAGACGCAAGCTAGCATCCATTGTTACAATTTTCTTCTCAAATTGTTTTCCATTTTAATATTAACTGCATGAGAGAGTATTTTAGAAGGTCGAAAGTTGATAATAGTGAGCTGCAAGATGGTTAGGAAGGTTTCGGACATGAAGAGAAGGGAGAAGCGGGGGAGGTCGGAGGAGCACGTGAAGGAGGAACAGAAAAGAGACCGAAGAGATCCTGAAGTAATGGACGAAGGTCAAACCTCTTCGTCGGAGCAGGTATGTTGATTTCTTTATTTTGGTTATAATTTTATGAAATAAGGGTTTTTCTTATTAGTTTAATTTGAGATTGGGCGACTATGTTTTTAGAATATTTTTTATTGTATTTGACTGATATTGATGAATTTTGAGCTAGCAATTAGTATTTTATTGATTTGCAAAAAAATTCTCAATTTTCTAAATTCCCAATTTCCCAATTTGTATTAGAATAGTGTAATATCTATGAAATAAGGGTTTTTTTGGTCATTTGGTCTGAGATTAGGCGCCTTCTATGTGTTTTGGGTATTTTTTAAACATGTTTAACTATTGATGAGATTTGCGTTTGAAATTAGTTTGTTATTTATTTGTGAAAAAATTCCTAAATTCTGAATTTTCCAATTTTCCAATGTTCCATTATTGTTTCATGGTGTAATTGGTTGATTGTTTGATTTTTGATGTGTGTATTTTATCCTTAGTTATTGATGTGTCACTAAATTTGTGCTCTTGGTGTGTGTTGCAGGTGTTAGAAGGTGATAGACCTTGTGCCCTTACACCGATCCTTTCGGAAGAATTGTATTTTAAAGCATACGTTCACACTCTATCAAAGTAAGAAATAGTAATATGTGATATAAAGAGTAGGCTTTCAAAGAAACATTTGGCTGAATTTCGAAAAACCTATGTAGGTCACCTACTTGATCTGGACGAGAAGTTAGTGACGTCATGTAAACTAATTAATTCCTTAATGATCCGTCAAGTGGATTGCAAAAGGAAAAAGAACTGTGATTTTTGATTAGTGGAAAGGCGATGAGATTTGGGCTAAGGGAGTTCTCACTTATGACGGGGCTGAATTGTGAGGACTACCGTAGGTCAGAAGAGGTTGAGCAGTTGGGAAATGACAAGTGGCTTTTGAATAAGTCACTTGGGGGGCTGTACTTGCTTACTTCCGAAATTATGAGAAAGGTTTATGAAGATCGACAAGAGAGGTATAGATGTCGTCAACATGGCAGTTGCTTACTTTGTGGAGAGTATGTTAATGACCCTAGAGGCGAAGACAAAAGTTAATAGATGGACATCCTCGATTGCCGGTAATTTAGAGAAGCTCAACAAATACCCTTGGGGCATAGCTGCATTCAAGAGGAAGATTCATTCACTTTAGAAGAATGTATTGGAGAAAACCCTCAAACATAAAGCTTCCGGTGTCAAAGATAAAACTTACACACTTAAGGGATTTTCGCTTGCTTTTCAAGTTAGTAGTTTATATTTTCTTGTATAATTTCTTGGCCTTCGAACGAAATAAAGTAGTATGTGCTAACCCTTTTACTATGCAGGTATGGGCTTATGAATCAATCCCATATCTTGCAAAACAAGCCGCAATCCAAAAGTCGGCCAATAAGATACCCCAGATGTTAAACTGGAGCTCGAGGTCCAAGCACATTGTAACTCATGAGAACGTGGAAGCGTGGTAACATACGGATGGGGTGAGTAATTCATCTATATTTTTTACTTTACGATATTCAATAATATTTATTTGACATTGATAATTGTATATTTCAGCTCGTTGTCTGTGATATAATAAAGGCTACATTAGAGGAAGAAAGTCGGTCTTATTTGAGAAAGTTGGATAACTTTGAGGATTATGTGGATGATGTGGTGGATGGTTTGGAAGTGGAATTAGAGGATGAAGTTCATGAACCATATGTTGAACTAATGGCGGCGGTTGAAGAAAAAGAAAAAAAATTAGAAGAAGAGGAAGAAGCGGAGGAGGAGGAAGTTTTAGAAAAAGTAAGAGATGATGTGGAACCCACTTTAAAGTGAGATGCTGGAAAGGGAAAGATTACTAATTATGTGGAGGTTGTTAAGGAGGGTGTGAGGGAAGCAGTTAAGGAAGTTCTCGGTGAGATTATGAGGGAATTTCGTGAACAGGTTAGGAAGATGGTGAAAGGGGATGTGAAAGATATAGTTAAGGAACTATTGGGGGAGGAATCTCAATTTCAAACCCTATCATCCTCCCGACATGTGAATCCAACTCTTGTCTCTACCCCGGCACATGAATCCACCCCATCATGTGATTCTCCTTCAGCCGATCTGTCCCCCCCCCCCCCCTCAGGATCTTGGTTATTATGAAGCTGATCTATCGCCCCCTCAAGCCCTTGGTTCCCAATTAGGTGATCTATTAGATGCTTTAGGTGATGAGTTACAATCACCGGAATAGGAGGATCTTACCAAGATTACAGTATGAATTAAGGAAGGGGTAAGAGGAAGAGGAAGCCATGTCAAGTAATTATTTCTCTATACATTAACCATGAGAGGAGGAAGGTCTATCCGAAGGGTCAAATATCGATGACTGATCTACTGATGGAGCCTAATATTGATAACTACAAAGTGATGGAGCCACGATTATATTTTCTTTGTTGAATTTCTACCTTAAAGCTCAACACATGAACTAAAAGATTCAGAGAAAATAAAGTGCAAAAGCTACCCACTTTTCTCTCTAGGAAATTTTGGCACTTACGATGTGTAAGCACTGTTGTGGCTAGCCACAATATAAAGGACTTATGTAATCGATTGTCCTTTAGGGTTTGATTTACTTGAAACCAAGTTTTGAACTATTCAATTGTTGACTTGTTTAAACTTGACTTAAGTGAATCAAAGCCTTGTAATGGGTTAAAAATCCATTAGATGGGCAAGAATATGGGTGGGCTTAGAGCCCATCTCACTTTGATAACATTTAACTTTTTTTTGCATACATACACGGTACCCATGATTGTTCATTAACGATTAATGATTTATCAGTAACCTCGGACCTTTCAGACATATTAATAATTAATTGAATGTCACCAGTAAATTATTAATTTATATTTAAAACTATGTTAATTCTCAATGCTACTAGTATAGCTGTATGAAATTTGATATAATAAATTAAATTTTTTATTTTTTCTCAATAATCTATTATTGATAAATTATGATTTTACCCTTAAAATCAAAATAGTATGTTTTCCTTATCCACAATGTAAACTCAACTAGGCTACTTTAGAATCTTAGTGTGTGTGATAGATTAGATTATGCATTATGCCAGTAGGAGAATCGCATGACTCTCATAGTTCTTTATAAAGAAAATAGACTTTCCATTTTGCTAATGGTATGATAATAAGGATAAAATGACAAATTATTCATTTATTACATCGGACATTAAACAGCTCTAATAACACAACTAAGAAGTAACATTGATTCATTCAATTAGAAATAAATAATTTACAACTAACATTCAATTAATTATTAAAGTGTCGAAAGGTTTGCAAGTTACCAGTTAATCATTAAATGTTAATAGGCTAAACATGACACCCTAGATTCTTATGCCAACCAAATTTATATGGCCCATTAGAGACTTAGTTTGACTAAGTCAATATTTGTTTCTGAATCTTATCATTCATGAGTTGAACTTTAAGTTAGAAATCTAACTGAGTGAAAAGAGTTGTGAATCATGACCAAAGTTTGCACACTTAGACAATTAATTAAGTCATCCAGTTCAATCACTAGAAGAAAAGTTTGGTTTTGTATTTAGATATAACATTAAGTACCCGAATATTTTCTATATATGTTTTTTTCTTTTTGGATTTTTCTGTACTTTTCGAAAAGATATATATAAGATATGCATTATTAGTATGATCGCTTTGTGTGTTTAAATTACTACTTTAGCTGCTTAATTGCTCATGGTATCTGAGCCTAAATCATACTAGTAATTAAGTGTGGGAAATTATGGTTTTAATTTGATATATATGATATGCAATTTTTCTTAGATGTTCTTAGAGGCTCTTGAATATTTTTTGTGCTAGGAAACTAAACAAAGAAAATCTAGAAAGACATTGCGATTGGATCGCGTTCTGCCACCATGAACAATGGCGAAATTGAATGGCATTCGGTGTCTTACCCTGCTTTGAAGATAGCAACGACGGCGCCACGTGGGAACTCTAGTTCGACTAGGCTTCCGGGTTTTCAATTTTCACATTAAAATAAAAGAAAAATCTATTTGTTAATTTCAAATAATCAAAATTTTATTTTGGTTATTTAAATTTTAAATTGAATTATTAGTTGGTAAGTTCTAATATGGTTAGTAAAATAATATGATATAAATTGTTTATATATTAATTTTATGATCATTTTAAAATTTGAAAATTGTTATCAAAATAATTACTTCCCTTAAATTATTTTTGGTAACTAACCTAATTTAGAGAGTTCTAGATTGGGATATATTTTGTTTGGATCATTTTCCTATTTTAGAAAAAGTTTGAAATTAGAAAACTTTTCGAGAATAGTGTATTTCCTTATTTGGAAACCTTCGTTGTTAAGAAACTTTTGAAATTTGGAAAGTTATTCTTTCTGGAAAATTTCCTTACGGGATTATGGAAATTGTTTTGAGTGTTTGTTGCACTTTTTGAATGATTAAGACATACTTAATGAATACATTTAGATTAGATAACTAATAATCAAAACTATTCAAATCTAGTGGTTTGTTTGGATTTTCATGAATATCGTATTATTATACATTGAGATAAAATAACATAATGTATGAAACTTAAATTGTTTAACATGTTTATGTATCAGATATATGTATTTAAGTGATTACATGTACAAGCATTATGTGCCATATATGTGTATGATTTGTTAAATGTTTAGTCAGACCATATTAAAGATGATAAGATAGTATATACGTAATATATATGTGATTGTTCTGAAAAAGATTATGCGCTTCTTACGGTCCCTCCTATACTTGTGAGATAAGAAATGTACATTATCTTCCATAAGTACTTGTATGATTAATACTGTGTTATTCAATTATTTCATCTAGCCAATATTTTGATTCATCGTAGGAAATGGTTTACAGTTAAACCCTACAAGACTAATCATGTGATGCCAAAATTATTATTTTGGCACGTGTCGAATGACGAAGAAAAAGACGTAAAAGAAATCGAATAAATCAACAAAGAAAAAGAAGACATATGCCATAGATTTGGCCTCCCCCCGGACCGGTCGGCCACCCCTTGGACAACTGGTCATTGCAAGTCGACCGAGGGGTGGACGAATGGTCATGTGGCTATATCGCCAAATTGGCTGTGCGGTTACATTTCCCCCTTCTTTTTTAGTCATTTGTTTTTTATATTTATAAGGATTTTCTAGCCAAGTATGAAGATATTTTGATTGTTCCAAATGGCCTTCTAGCAAAAGAGTTTCATTTGACATATATTCACGGGGATTTTCAACATATTCGAGGATCAATTAGCAAAAGAAAAGTTATGTTTAACCAATTAATGTACATTCCACCAACATAGTCATTTTTCGGAAACTAAATGGAAATTTCGACTGTGAAGAGAGATTTTCAAATTGGTTCCACTAGTTTCCTATAAATAAGACTCTCCACCAAGATTAATAGTATAAATATATGTAATTTCTCGCCAATGGGTTCCTATAAAGATTTTCCAATGGGTTCAGTTCTCGCGATTGAGTCAGAGCATAATAGTATAAATACCATGGAAATTTCTAGATTTGGAAAGTGAATATTTTTAAAACATTCCTTAAAAGGTTAAGAAAAGACTTTTCATTGTTTGTTGTATTATTAACTAATTGAAATATACTCAATGAACGTCATTCGATTAGATAGCTAAGAGTTTAAATTAATTCAATCTAAAGTTTTATTCGGATTTTCATGTATGATCATGCATTGAAAGATAAAATAATATACGAGGTATGAAATTTTAAATTATTTAATATATTCATGCATTAAATATATGGAATTTGAATTATTAAATATATATACATCACTTATATATTATCACGTCATATTTAAAGATTATAGGATTGTACATACATAATATATATCTATTTGTTCTTATGAAATTAGCCATGTATACATATGCGATCTAGCTTAATACTTTACGTTTCATAAATGTTTGGCTTATGCGTAATTAAGAAAATATTGTTGGTCATGTGAACATATGGTTATGATTTCCGAGATGAAGTAGTTGTATGATATATAATTGTTAAAGTTGTTTGCTACTGCATATGTTTATCATGATTGGTTACGACACGGGGAGTCATAATAGTCAATAGCTGGATCATTTTTCCATGAAGAAAATTTATCTTTTTGGAATGAATATAAACTTGTTATAAAATGATAGGAGGTACTGAAAACTTTACAAGACCTTAAAATTTTTGGATGCTAATATTATTTACATATTTATTTTTGTTATTTTTTTTGTTCTACGTGTTATGTAGTAAGCAATGCCACACTAAGAGTTGAAACTTCTGAAGGTGAACAAATTGTATAGTCCGAATTTAAAAAGACGGAAGGACTATATCAAATGGAGAAACTTAGATCATATCCTTAATCAAGATATTATTCACATTCCTGGACCTAGACCTGAACCGGAATAGATGCATAAATACAAGGAATGAAGGCTTTGGACTAATCGAGATAGTGATGTTACAAAATCATCTTATCGTCCATGTATCCTGAGGCTCGATCGATTTTTATTATCCGCTTGCATGTTCAGTACAAATCATTAAAGCTATTGAACATATGTTTGAGTAGAGAAAAATCTTGGATATATTGTAGGACTTAGGAAGTCCTCTGTCGTCTCATATTCAGAAGGAATTCATCTTCAACTCGCTTCCTAACGCATACGAACCTTAGAAGAAGGTCATTCAATGAGGGAAGAAGAAATATCATCTATTCTCACTTTTTCAACCTTTCAAGTGGGCATAACCCTTGGTGATCAAGTCGGCATAACTAGAAATAGAAAGTTTTTCCAACTTATGGTCATGCTATGTTGTTAGTCAATCATTTTATGCATTCGAGATTTTTGAAAATGAAATATAGAGACATTTCAGGTACTTTTTGGAGCAGAGGTTTTATATTCATTTTCTAAATAATTTATTTTTATGAGTATGAGATGCTCCAGTGATTCAAATATTTATTAAAATGTGCAGAATCAATAAAGAAGGAATATTGGAAGAGGAAGAAGATCTACCTTGACGCCTGAAGATTTGCAAGAGTTGCAAGCTTTAACTTAATTTCATCATTCTATTTGTTGAATAAAGAACTGTTCTTTAGTTCGTTATTGCAATAGTTGTGAACATAGTTTTCCTATTTATTATTGTTCTTATAATTAAAACATGATTTGAAAATTTTGACTTCATTCAAATCAAGGACAATAGTTTTGAATATTACGTATGGTCAATTATTTCATGGAAATCATTTCCTATTTATGATACAATAATTTATTAATTGCCAATTGAAATGATAAAAGTGGTCAAAAACCATAAAACTTTGATGTTGATCAAAATTTTATTTTATGAGTAACTAAGCTTATTTTATACTAATGAAGCAAGCCTTCGTGGATTTCTATTTTAGAAATAGAACTTAATTTATGAAACATACGAAGCATAATCTTTATTTATAATTTTTTAATGCTAAAATTAGCATTTTATCATTTAGTTTGTGATGGAGAAAACAAGTTTAGACATAAAATTAATAAAATCAATCAAGAAAAAGATGAAATAGACTAAATGGGTCTCAAGTTCTACCATTCCCCCCCACCCCCCTCAAACAAGCCGGCACAACCGGCCCTTAATAATTGATTGGCTAAGGGCTGGTGATTTTTAGTCCTTGTGTGATATTTTTAAGGAAGGATCTGTAAATTAAGAAGATATTTTATTTCATTTAGGAATCTTCTAGTAATATAGTAGGTTTTTTTTTTCTTCTAAATTCAAGGGATATCTTCAAATTGGAAGGATTCATCTAAAAGAATGGATGAAGATTAACTTATTCAAGCAGGTTTTTATACAAAATCAGGGGTCAGTTTGCAAATTTATTAGACTTTTTGACTTGTTCAAGGGGCATTCCACCATAGTTGCATTTTCTTAGTAGCTTAAAAGGCAAAATCTAAGTTTTGAAGGGATTTTTCTAGCAATGTGAAGCCTTACCATTCAAGTATCTAGACTTGCCACTAAAGTATTTGATGACTATAAATAGAAGCGTCCATCAAGGGAGAAAATACATAACAACAACATAATTACCACCGATCAACCAAATACTGGTTCATCTCTCTCGGCTCAAATTCTTGAAAATAATCCTTTGTTGATGTTAGAAAAATTTACCGCCGAACAATCATGCCTAGCCTTGGGAATTGTATAGTGATTAATGTCAACTTTTAATAACCGCAATAAATATTTAGTAATTGTGAAGACATGCCAAAAATTTAAAGTTGACTTCACACTTTAATTGTACTACCAATTACTAATGAAATTAATCTAACTTCTATAAAAAATAAGCGGAGGATTTGAGGCTAATCTAGGTTCTACTTTCTTTTATTCTAATGATAAGAGAATATTACCTTACTACTACTAAATGAAATAAAAATAAACAACAATAATAGAATTAAAGTTTAAAAAATTAGATGAATTAATGAAGAATATTGAATAAAATAAGCCTAAGTGACAAATCTAATTTATGATAAGAAATTAAAATTAATCTAACTCTACTCCTATGAAAATCGATAAATAAAAGACTTAAGAAAAAGACGATGAAAATTAAAGACATCTTGTTCGTGAACGACAGATCAAGATCTTCACTTAGGTATAAACCCAGTTCACCAAGTCTAATTTCAAAGAATAGATCTAAGGAAGGAAAGGCATATTTTCCCGGAGGAAATAAAAAATGATAAATGTAGCATCAAATGGACCGAGGATTTATTTGCCAGAGCGTTGTATTTTTGGTTGATTGATGATGATCAAATTGATGATGTTCATTCTACAAGGCCTACTATATATAGATAATTTATAGTGTCATTTCTGTAATAAATTTGAAGCTGAAATCTCACTTCCCACGTTCAGAAACCACACTCTTATTTCGCGTGCCACATCCACCTTTTTCAGAGGAAAGCTTTGACCATTAATTTCCACTGAACTCAATCACTATCGAGTCTAGGTTCATCCTAACTTCGTTCCCCTATTTCCCCCACCAAATTTAGCCGAAATCCTCGCTTTCTCCATATATTTCGGCCGAAGCTCATTTTTTGGTTGAGAGTGAGGTTGAATGAGTCTTTTCCTCCACTTTTTAGGGGAAAATGGTTTAGCTTATTGACCAACAAATCAACCTTGGCCGAATTTCCTCTTTCCCCTTCCCAAGTTCGGCCAAAGTTGCTTTTCCCCTCTCCAATTTTGACTGAAATGCTTTTTTCTTCTCTACGTTTTGGCCGAAGTTGGTGTTACCCACACTTGGTTTGGCCGAGATGTTGAGTAGATGGAGATTGATTCTTTCTTTTCTCCAAACCTCATCAATGAATAATTTTCATGTAGCCTCATCAATACTTGTGACATTTTAATTCTTTAAGGGAAAATACCTTTTGGCCGAATTTTGACTAATTCAAAAGGTTCCGTGTTTGGCCAAACACGACTATTACTTGACCGAAACTCACATTTAATTGGTTGATTTTAATTACTCAGTTTAATTATTACTAACTAACTTGCATTAGTTTTGAATCTAGAAGCTAATTACCTCTTGCCACGTGTCTATAATTTTTTTAGTATCAATAAATGCCTCTATTGATCTCGCTCATTTAAATGTGAATTAATGAGGGAGATTATAATGACCAGGATGCTATATAAATAGATCCTTTAGGTTTCACCACTTTGCAATCACATTTCCCAAAATGGAAGAAGATCTCGAAGAGCTCAAGTTGGTGAGTAGTTCCACTCTTTCCAACGCCGTTAATATTTCTAATAACCCCTTTCAAATGTTTCATCCTCCCCCTACTGAGTGTCTTATCTCATTGGTCACCCTGGCATATCCTTTGATAATATGGCCGAGGGAAATGAGTTAATCCTAGATAATCTTTAATTTGATGCGGTGATCAACCACCTACGAATTCAACGGTCTCATACTGCTTTCATCACCTCTGACCTGGTTGATCTCCTCGAATAACTTTGTCCTCTCAAATTTAGAGTTCACTCTTTTAGGGAGAAAGGCATCTCTTCGGTCGAAAATGACCCCTCTCTTGATCGACTCCTTGTTGACCTATAAGAACTAGTCTACTCAGGCTAGGCTATTAGCCAGATTTAGATCTATTTCTAGAAAGTCATGGGTGAGATTAAGAGGCTCTTTAGTCAAGAATCTAATTTAAAGCCCTTGATTTCCTCGTGTAGTATGATCAAGAGCTAAACCACTTGGATTGAAATAGAACTCGGGTTTAGGAAATGCAAACATGGATCCAAGAGCTCCATTCAGAGTATGGTAGCCTCAACTCATAAATTGCCGACCTTGAGGCTAGAATATATAGCTTGAAGTCCAAGTCTTCAACACGCAACTGGGCCTGGCGGATCCCAAGGTTGCATGCCGTCAACAAATTAGAGAAATGAACTGCAAAGCCTCCATTATGTCCCAAGATCAAAGTTCAGTGGAAGCTCGTCAAAATGTGATGATGACTATGATGGAAATTATTAATGGTCTTGATCCCTTGTGGCACCATTTATTTTCAATCGTAGAGTCGTGAATTTAAACAAATTTAAAGAAATTATAAATAAATTCCCAACTATTTGACCATAATAAAATTTCCATGTAAATCAGTTCTTTTGAAAATCTTGGCGAATCAGTTAAGATACCCATTTTCTGATTTTTGGGATGGTTTTACGAGTAGGAGCTCTTATCTCGGATTAGGAAAGGTTTCCTTTTGGTGACTGCTGCGCTTTTGAAAACGATTAACATACCTAGAGTCATTTGGGCTATACTAGATAGAAGATTTAGTTGGGTCTGATCGATGATAATTGGTCTGCATAGACTGATTGCTTGACAACATTCTTTCATACCCGTTGGGCTTTGATCGACATTTATGAGGTAAGTTAGATAACCCGTTATAGTTTTCCGTATGACCAAGGTGTTTTATTAGCTGTAATGAGTTTCTAGTCTAGGACTTTTAGCTATTTTGCATTCCTAATGAGATTTATAATGAATACCTTATTTAATATTGTCACCTTAGTTGAACTGGTGTTTGATGGCGATGAAATTAGGGCCGGTCTTTTCAACCTAGAATATCGTAACTTTTATTTTAGTGGGAAGGGTCTTATGGGATGTTCATATCTTCTTATCAGGGTACCAGGTCTGCAAATCCGATCAAAAAGGAGCATGTTGCCTTTATTTTTGTGTTTGTTTGTGATTTCTTACTATGTGCCTCTAGTCATTCTCCCACTAAGGAGTATCTCCCATTAGCTATGGCAATAAGTGAGGGTCATTGCTTTCGATTGGTTGAGTTTGTTCTGAGTCACTTATACTAAGGATGTAATAAAATGATAGCTGCCTCTTTTGTGTCGGCTAGAGAGGCGATTTAAATCTTACTTTTGTGTCACTTCCTAACTTTTTATCCGAACGGCCTACCATCGACTTCTGGCTGAATGACCTATGCGTTGAATAATCTTTTTTACCATGGTTTATGATTATCATTTGGTCAGTGTTTCCGACATCTCTTTGACTCGACTACTAGAGAGTGCACCCCAATCCTATCCTCTTTTTTTATATAGGTCCACAGGTCCATATTGGTTTTAAGCTCGAGATCTAATAGAGGATATGTGGAGTCAAATTTTTGCCACTCGTGATCTGCCTTTAGGTCTTAAATGTTCTCAGGTAATCAACTATTAGTGCAATTTTGATCTTTATTTTCAAACAATGGCAGCTGGACAGCTAGGTTTCTGTCAACACGTCCAAGATAACCTTCTTAGTATATGAGCAATTTCCCAAGAGATGCCTATTTACTAAGTTACGGATGTTGAGGTGGCAACTTTGGCCTCCCTTACCTAGGTTTCGGTTATTCGGTCTGGTGACTCGATACGATCGGCGAGGCTTTCTTCTTAGGATACTTCTTTAGAGTGATGGGCTTGCCTATTTAGCTTGCATTTCGACCAGTTTTATTTGATAGATCTCATTTTGCATATAATGGGCCAAGAGGGATTCGTGGTTCCTCTTCGGCTGCTGAGCCACTACTGACCCTCTGGGTCAGCAAACCATTCCACTACTTCGCATGAAATCTATCGCAATTGGTACATAAAATTGAAATTTCCTTTGATATTTTTTTATTCACCTTCATTCATTGTTGACTATGTTTTTATTCTTGTGCAACTCATAGGTCCGTTCGGGTTGCTAACATGGTCTATCTTTATGGAGGAAGAAAAAAACTAGCTATCCCGTTCTGGTTGAGGTATTTTTTGGGAATAAGGAAGATAATGTGCCTCTTACTTAGCCGTCTCTTAAACCGATGTCAGGCCTTTACGGTACATTCTCATTTTAATCGATCAATCTCTTACCTACAAATTCATCTAACATGGGAAAATCGGTTAACAACAAGATTTTGTTCCATTTGATGAGAGCTTCAAGAAAAGGAGTCTGGATTTTGCTTTTGAGACTCCTCCAACTCCAATGCCTCATTCGCATTTTAGCCATATGTTTCCCCTACGGGGCTTATTCTGCTAGTTGATGTTCCAACAACCGAGATCAGCCTATGTGGTGTTCTTATATCGTCAGCTACTAGTAATCAGTCTGATGGTGGTGCCGACTCCCATTCAACTTCAATCGGCTCGATATGGGTCATGTTGCAGATATCTGGAGAGGTACTTTCGAAATTTTGATTTTGGTATAGATTATTTCTTTTTTCACTGACTTTTGACCTTTGTAGGAGAATGACCCAGGAGGTGATGTGCGTAACCTAGAAGTTTTGGTAGATCCGGCTAATACCATCTTCTCTCACTCTTCGACCTCATCCCTTTTGTCTCCTGAGCGAGTTTTGGCCGAACTTCTGCCATTTCATCAGCAAGCTATGAAATTATTTGGTAGCCCTTTATCAAAGTTTATAGTCCACCCGAGCAGTCAAGCCACATTGGATCAGGCTAACCAAATGTTTTCCAACACCTATCTTCCTATACAGTTCCTCGCAAACTTATTATCTCTGAAGTTTGAGATCAAGGAGTTCTTCTGTCTATACCATGACTGTTCAACTAGGCTTGGGGAGTTTTCTAGCTAGATTAATGTTCATAAGTAGAGGAAACAGATATTTGATGATATGATCACACCACGAAAGTCTTATGATTTTAAGTTGTGTGCGATTGATGCACACATACTTTAGCTGGAAGCAGAGTTAAGTACTTCGACGGTGGATAGGGAGGTATTGAGGGTCATCTAGTCGGCTACTATGGAGCCGCTGAGCGAGTACTCGGCTTACGTAGTGTGTGATGGGCCCAGCGTTCTCGAGTGGCAGTCGGCTGTGGAGATGGCTCGTAAGTGGATAACTTCACTTTCAGCCGGGTGGGATGGATTGAAGAATCGTTCCTACTTATTTCCTTAGATTTATCCTTTTTATGACATCTTATAATTTTGACTTTATTTCGGGGTGGCCAAGGAGCTGTCCTCTAAGAGATTATGAAATTTTCTTTTATTTTGACTTTAGGGACAAATCGTCCTTTTCTGCATGAGAGTTTATTTAATTCTAATTTCTCTTTTGTTAGTGTAGCCTACAACCATAAGTAGCCAAACTAAACATTTTGCAAGATTTTATTCATTAGTAACATGACCGACTTTGAATAAGGTCGGCCGATACGATCTTAGATAGATTCCAATGATTGGCTTGAATTACAATATACCTTATAAACTTTCCAACCAATATGCATTGTTACTGAAGACATTCCAAATTCAAAATGGACTTTCCTCATTTGGCGACCATTTTCTGTAAATCTCGGCGAGCCGATTTTAACTGATTGACAAAATCACCTTCCAAACCAAGTCACCAACGGTGATTTGACTTAATGTTCACCTTCTTATTGTAGGCCCTGAGCATTTGGTTTCTATGGGCTATTTTGTCGATCACTTGTAAGCGACTGGCCTCCAAATCTTCCAAATCGATATGTATGGCCTCGATGTATTCTAAGGATGTCAAACCATTTTGTAGAGCTATCCAAAGGCACTTAATTTGTAGTTCCATCAGTAAAATTACCTCATGGCCATAGACTAGAGAAAAGGGAGTAACCGATGTTCTGGTTTTCTAGGCGACTCGACATGCCTAAAGAGCCGGTCCTAACATATCTTGCAAGAACCTTGGATTATGATGGATTTTTTCTTAATCAAGCTTACTATGACTTTATATGTCGATTCATCATGTTCGTTAGCTTGTTTGTAATATGGGGTTGAAATCAACACGTTAAACCCATATAACTTCATAAATTCAATCATCTGGTTTTTAGTGAAAGTTGTGGCATTATCAGTCGTTGATTACTTCAATCTAATCGACCTTTTTCAGTGGGATAACCTCGACCTATTTGATGAAGTAATCCGTGAGCATTATGCGATGTTTGCTTGACTTGAGATGAATTTGACTAATCGCATCGATCACCCAACCTTGAAATGGCCATGGTTTGGCTACCAAGCTCATTTCAGAAGTAGACTACCGCAAGAGAGGACAAAACTTTTGACATGCTAGGCAACTAGTGGGGTATCGAATGCAATCCTTCATGATAGTCAACCAATAAAATGTGTGCTGGTGGATTAATCATCGCTTCTAACTTCTGGCTTGATCAATGCCATATAACCCTTCATGAACTTCTCTCATTATCTGTATACTTTCTAAGAGACCTAGGCATCTTAAGAGCCATGTTGACCTCGTCGGTAGAGTTCTCCTTCATACCATATGTAATTTAAAGCTAAATGACATATTTTTCAAGGGAAAATCCCATTAGGATCTTGGAGGTACCGAATTAATGACATCCTCTAATCATTGGAATTAGGTCCTTCCACATCAAAGACAATAAAAGTCAGTTCTCAGGATGAGTGACAAAGGTGTGACCTCTTATAAATATAATAGTTCGAGATATTTTGTCTACATGGTGCAATCCTTAAGCCAATTGGGTTAAGGCCATTCACATCGATATTGTGCGACCATATAAGTGAGACTCAAAGTCTTGAAATCATTCAATCGTTGTGTGGTGAAGTACCCAGTTAGACTTGGGTTTGTACTTTTATACTCCCTAGAGAGTTGTTTGACAACTACTTGAGAGTCGCCAAACACCGTAATATCGGTGGCCCCTATTTTAGCAAGGAGTTCCAGTCCAATAATTAATTCTTCATACTGGATTTTCTTATTTGTAGATGAAAATTCTAATTCTAGAGACCATGTAGTACTCGTTCCTTGAGACATTTTGATAACTATACCGGTCATTGCCTTCATACTAGATCAATCAAAATATAATTCCCACAGCTGATTTTTTATCAGAAGTACCTCGAAAGTCGGTCTACCATCACTGCTCAGATTGCTACTCAAGATGTAGTAAGTTCAAGCAATGCTTAAAGTTAGCTACAGTAACAATCTCTATCCCCATATCAGTAGAGTTTTCTTCGGTAGGTACCTTCAAGAGATGCACTAAACCTGAAGATAACTAATCTCTTACAAAGTGATATTTGACATTAACATGTTTTGTTCTCTCATGGTGTACTGGATTTTTACTCAGATGAAAACAAAGTACCCTTAAGATATGTTAAACTAGGTGCAGATCTTTCATAATAAAGTTCAGAAAGTTTATCCCAAAGTTCTAGAGGCGTGTATGAGCCATAAACTTTGTGCATAACACTTTCTCCCAAATTTTTATATGCTTCTTGGTCAGTTTCGATTTTCCTTGCCAAATTTCCAGCTATCCATTTTGTGTCATATGGTTCTAAAGCAGAGAGCACCTTATTATGGGATAATAAGGCAGTCATCTTTTTTTTCCATATTCCAAAATCTGATTTTCCATCAAATATGGGGATTTGAAGAGAAGTGGAAGCCATATTCTCTCTCTCGACGATTTTGTATCAAATATAGATGAATAGAGTTGTTTTGAAAAAAATTATTTTTGACCAACCGAAATAGATGCAATTTTATTTATTCAATCACGATTGAATAAATATACACTTTCAACACTTTTTATAACACACTAGATCAACAGCAGAATACAACAATTATATTTCACGTATTTGTATTTAGTAGTTCTTAATCCTATCATTCGACTAGATTCTTTAACACATGGATCACTTAGTTCATCAATTTCTAGATCTCATATAGATCTCAACAGAATCAATCAAGATATTTCAATCAAGAAACTTAGCCATAACAAATAAACTAGAAACATACTTGGAACAGTTTTGATCTAGTTAAAGGAGGCTCTGATACCATTATTGTATTTTCGTAATCTATTCCAATCTTTAAAACCCTAATTTCTAATTGATTTCAGATTTTATTTGATTCGATTATTATTACAAAATAAAATGCACAAACAACACCAAAAATTTATCATGGTTCCCCAATCGGGTACACCTACATTGAGCTCAGGCTAAAGCCATATCTCACACTAGTATGAACAATATTCAAACCGTACAATCGCAATATTACAACAATCTCATATCTTAGATATTAACTTTCCTATCAAACTTCAAATCAAGAATCATATAGCATAAAGAAACTCGACTTATTCATATACCATGATTACCAAGAAATCAAAAGAAGAATATAGAGAGATTGCACACCGAAAACCAAACCTTAGAGATCGACTTCGAGAGAGAGAGTCAAGAACACTGATCGTATCTCGAAGCATCTAAAGAGGTGTGATATAAATATCATGGGTTATGTGAAGTAACCGGGTCATGGAGCGGGTCAGGTCTTGAGTGGATTGATGGCAAAGATAGGGCCCAATTATGTCCACGCGTTTTGGGCCTTATAATTCGGGCTTCACACTTCTACCGAATAGTATTTCTACTTTTTATGTCACTACAAATTTTTTTCGGTTGTATTAGATTTGGTTTTAGTTTGAAATATTGGGGGTTTTATCGTTAAGGGGATGATTGTTATATTATATCATTTTCTTAGGAGTTTATTCCCCAGGTTGAAAATATTTTATGCTATTTTCTAAAGTAAATCAAAAGATCGAAGAGATATGATTCTAATGAATGAATTATATACTCCATTCCTTTTAATTTGTTTACATAATCTTCTATTGGAATAGTAAAAAAAACTATTCATAACTCGAACAAAAGTAATTTAAGATTCTACAATTCTTAAGGCATAATTTTAATAATTTTCCTAAATATTTTCAACAATAAAGTTAAAGGGGTAGAGAATGTCACTTTTGAATTCAAATGAATCTAGTGACTAAAGAATTATAGTAATATAGTAAAATACAAACTCCAAAAGTAAAATGTAATTTAAATTAACCGGTTCATTAAAAAGTATACCTTGAAGATCGTTGAAGAAAATCCCTTTCTTCATCAGTCCCTTAGGAGATTCCATAGAAATTATTAAAAAAAAATAAAAAAAAATAAAAATTAGGGGAGGTTAGTTGTGTTGATTTGGCTTTTCCTCTCAAGTAGTTGTTGCTGTTTTGAATATAATGAGTTTTGTTTTTTTAACATCCATCTTCGTGCTTCATCAGGACAAGTTTTTATTTTATTCATTATTTATTTATTTATTTATTATCATTATTATTATTTTATTTTTTGTTTGATTTGGACCGAGTTGTAGTTTATTAATGTTCACACAATTCATTCATTAGTGGATGCTTTTCGATTGATAAGGATGAATGTCTTAATATTCTTTTGTGGGGCTCAAACACAAATAATGGCTTATCTTTTCTTAATTTTAGATTTAAAAAAAAAAAAAAAAAGAACAGCAATATAATAGACATTTTTTTTAACAGTTTCGTCTCACCTAAATCAATATATGTCTAGTAGGTCAAAATAAAAATAATGTGCAATAGTTATGGTCCCCTGCTTTAGGAAAGAGTATTATTTTTTGTAAAGTCTTTTTATTCTTTTCTCTCTCTCCTTTTTTTTTTTTTTTTTTTTTTTTGTCAAAAAGAAAAGAGTAAACAAAAATATCAGTCCTTTTCATTGTCAATTCGTATAGTATCTTAAGCCTATTTGTGAGAAATTTTTGCAAACCTAAGCTTAAAAGTGTGAGATGAAATCAGAGTTTGATCTTAACGAGATTCGTAGCAATGATTTAAGAGAATTTGACGTTTTGCAAAGTTCAAGCAACAGTTTGAAATCTAGCAAGTAATGTAATAAAACGTGATGGAAAAATTCGTTTGTAAACTTACGTTTAAAATAATATATTTTAATTACATTTCTGGAGTCTAAACTGAATTTTAGACCTAAATTTAAATAAATGAGTAACAAATATAGCCTTGCCAAAAAAGCATGGTAACCATTTCGAATGATTATACATGTAATATGTCAAGTAAAACCCATTAATGATTTAATGAATGATGTAAGTGTTTAATCCAGAAATTAACAAGAGTAAGAGTGGAATTTAACAATATTGAATCACAACTTCTTAAGAAATCTCGAAATTTCTCACTAAAAAATAAGCATGCTTTGACAGGGTCAAATGGTATCTGCAATATGAACTCTTGTTTTAAGTAATTACTATAATACATATTCATAACAAACCCTCTAGAGAAACAAACTTCTATTAGCTAACAATTCACTGTAAAAACCATGACACCATCATAAGACGACTTCATTACGATATCTATTCCCGAAAAGAAGGAAAAAAAGTATTGAAAATTGCATCAGAAATAGAAGAGCCAAGGATGACTTCCCGATCAAACGAGAATAACAGCAGATTCTCTATCATCTCTCTCCCTCACTGGAGGATAGAGAAACAGTGGTGGGCTCCACCTCCTTGCATACCAACCGACCGACCAACCATGGTCCAGCTGATATGAGAAGAAGGGTAACCCGAGAAATTGAATTCTTGCTGTTGGAACATGTCATCACCACCATTGGAGGTGTTTGTCATGTCCGAGCAAGAAGTGGTGGACCCACCATCTCGATTGTTGTTTTCACGGTGATGATGAACTGATCCCGAAAGGTTTCCAGTCAGTCGTAGGTCAGGAAGAGCAGTTGTTCTACAGCTCATTCGAGTAGATCCCATTTCTTCTTTGAGCTTCTTTGTGTTGAGAAAGCGTCCGCCTAAACCTCTAGCCCTCTTTAGTGCATGGAGATGCCGGGATTCGTGCAGATATGGCTGAATAGTTTCATGAAGGCATATCATAGAGGATGTTAGTTGTCCATCATATGACTTGTGCATTGATAATTGTGCAGAAAGAACCCGAAATTCTAGAATACTCCTAGAGTAAACTTTGGGTAGTTTTATAGGATTAAAATTCAGGTTAGGCTTACAAGTCCAACTAAAAATATACTTAATTAAGGTCTACAAAAACTTAATAATAGGAACTGCATTTTGCATTTAGAAAAGCATTTGAGAAAAATAGGAGTTTGTGGACTCAAATGGGATTGTAGGCAGAATTGGAAATTCAAATGTTGACTCAAATGCAATCCAGATCGCAACACTATGTGGTGAAACTGAAGAAGAAAAAATGTACCTTACGGACTTTGACGACTTTGTTTTGGGCTTCGAGCTTGGCCCGATACTGTCTACGCCGGAGAATCGCATGGTACTGCTTGGCATTTACATAGATTGGTTGATCTTTGGTAATATCAACAGGCAGTGGGAGCCGACCGGCAGCCAGCCCCATCATTTGGGGATGACGAATCTGCCAACATGTATCATAGTTCACAATTTACCCTAAAATGCGTAGTTCAGGGGTAATCTGCTAATAACTTATAGTCGGGGGCTTTTATGAGGGTTCGGTTTTTTACATACCGCAGCCTGTGGCTGATAAGCAGCAGATAATGAGTATAGCTCGGAATAGTGGAAAGGGAAGCGAGTCTGAAATTGGAAGCATAAGAAAAACATATAAGCTTTTCTTCATACAACCCAAGAATCCGAAATAGATCGAACCCACAAAATCATCAACTTACGATCGTTTGATTATAATCAAGTTGTGAAAAAGGGAGTACAAAATCCTGATTTCCCATCAAAGAAACTAAATCAAGCCGAGCTGGCAACGCTTTCTCCTGAGTTTATTTATATAGGAACAAAATAAATAAATGAGAATAAACTCCAAAATTAAGACTCAGAAGTGTAGAGATTTTGGAAAAATTCTGCTCTAGACCCTGGTCGAGAAGTGACATGTGGGTGGACCAGCCCAATCACAACCCCTCCATGTAATCATGGGGGTGTTTTTATCCAAACAAAATTTCACTCATCCTACTTGTCCCTATCTTATTGGGATGGTCTACCAGTGATTGTAGACCATGGTTCATGTAAGAATCTCTCCAAATTTTGGCAATTGATTTTTGCCTAAGAAGAAAATAAGACAGTGATAAAATAAGACAGTGATTTGTCCCTCTCTTATTGGGATCACTTCAGATTCTTGTTTCTAAAGTGATTCCAGATAAAAATGGTAAAAAAAGAAAAAAAGATTAAAAAAAAGGGTGAAGTGTTGAATGGGGCTTAAACCTACTGGATGACTCAAACAAATCACTAGAAATTTACTCAAACCGGCTCTTCACTCGTCCTTTTTTACCTATCAGAAATCCAACAAATTGTCATTTTCCCATAGAAAATAGTAAAAATCGATTTCATATTAGGAGGCTGGATTTAGAAAAGGGGAGATATGCAATAATCAAAGTGCCTAAGAAAAATAGGAATTTTGATGTGAAAAACACGATCCAAGATTCTTAGAAGCACAAGAACTTCAGAGAGAATCTGGAATCAATTCTGGGATAAAGAATTCAACTCTAATTCCATTTCCATTGCTTCGAATAATGTTTTAAAATGAATGGGATTTAATCGAATTTTATTGTCGGTAGCCCTAAGAGAAAATGAATTCAAAATACATATTTCTTTTCTTCCGCTTCTTTTTATTAAACTACAAAGTGAGGGCTTAGAATTCAATACAGCTATAAAAAAAATAATAAAAAATAAAAAAAACTTTGAAAAGATTTGCAAATGTGGCTCAAGTGAAATCCATTTTTTTTCTTCATCCCTTCAAATTTCCAATTCCAACTCCAAATGAATAAAATTTCTATTTATTTTTTTTATTTTTTTATTTTTACTTTTTTTACTTTTTTTATTTTTTTTGCTCCAAATTGAACATTTCATACAAATATTAAATGTATCCTATCACAAGGAACAACAGAAGTTTAACCGAAAAAACACAACTTTGTAAACAAAAACTAACCGAGAAATCAGCAATAGAAATTAGAAACTAACCCATAACTCAATATCAACTTCAACTTTTTAAGTGCTTGCAAAAAAAGAAAAAGAAAGTATTTTTTTTTTTAGGGCTTAAAAAGAAAGGGAAAAGGAAAAAGAAAAAAGAAACTCATTCACTACCCCACATGATTGAAATTTCATAGGACAGATTACTTAACATGCAGAAGAAAACAATAAACAGAGAAGAATGAAATTGGTTAAAAATAGATGCGAAACCCAGAAACAGATTCATAAGAGAGAGCATAGACCTTTCGGATTCTTCGGAAAATAGGAAGTGGGTATGATTTTATCACAAGCTTGGATTTGTTGCATGTCCTCCTTAAACCCCAAAATATGTATATATATATACAGGTGCAGTACCTGTCAAGAAGTTTCTCTCTCTAGCTTTCTCTCTCTAAAAAGTCACACTGTTGAGTATCTCTGTCTCTTGGAAACGGCCATAGCAGCTTTGGTTCCAAGTTCGAGTCTACATCCCCTTAAAGACGATTAATGGATTCTTTGCATTGACACAGACACAAATCCTCTCTCCTCTCTCCTCTCTCCTCTCTCCTCATTTCACCATCACTGTCATCACCTCCACCTTCCCACCTTCTTTCGTTTTCAATTTTTTTTATTTATTACAAAAATTACCCCCAAAATAATAAATAACCTTTTTAATTAAATATTAAAAATAATAATACTAAGAAGAAGAATATTTCTTGATCGTTTTTGGTTGTTTAGTACTATTTAATAGTTCTGTTTTGTCGTTTTCTATTGTTATCAATTAGAAAATCCGTCCCCTTTCTTTTTTATTTCTTTTTTCCTATTTTCTGTTTCCTATTTTTTCTATTTTGTTTCAAAATTTTCACTTTTAAATGCTCTGAGCCGCCTACAAACTCTACAAAATCGACGCTCACCACAACTGCGTGTGGCTCGCGAGTATAAATGAGATGAAAATGTTCTCTTTTTTTTTTTTTTTTTTTTCAGTTTTTATTTTATTTAAATCAACATAATTTAATTTAGATCATAAATTAAATATCTTCATATTAATAAATATTATTAATTTTTAATAACTATTCTGATATATAAAAAATAATATTAATAATTGTAAAGTATTTTAGTTTATTATATTAGAGATTTATATCTGATTATTTAAAAATTTATATTAATTATAATTTGATAAAAAATGATAAAAAGAAAACAATTCGATCTAATTTTTTTATATATAATTTTCTTTTTAGTATAGGAGAAAATTACTATTATATTAGTTTAAAAAATTTTATTAATATTTTCTCTTTAATCTCATATTTTATTAAAATTTTAATATTCAATATTTATCTCTCTATTTTTATATTAATATTTTTTCTTTCCTCTAATAATAAAAAAATAATTTAAAAATAATATTTAATTAATATAAAGAATGAAATAGATAACAAAATATGAAGTTAAATTAATTTTGATTAGTTAAAACTTAAAAATATGTCATATTAATTAAAATTAAGTTAAATTTAGAGATTAAGATATAATTGCTCTTACAATAGACTATATATATGAATGTAACTCCTCTCTATTTAAACTTTTGCTAATTAGTGTTACTTCATTCCTTCTTAACCCCTAAATTTTACTTCAATTACAAAACTTTCCCTTAACTCCTTCTCTATTTTCAACCACCATGATCTTCATAATCGCTGCTAGCACAACCTCATTCATCAGCAATGTTACCACACATTCCTCTTTTCCTTGACCATTGATGCCACTAGTGTTAATAAACGTAACGGAAGTAATATTTAAAATTAATTCAGATCACATCCTAATATGTTTAATTTCTAACAAGATCGATCATACGATAATTATATCACATATAATTATTTTATATAAAGTATAATAAATCTCATCAAGTTAAATTAATATTTAGGGAAAATGAATATATCTTCTTAATTATACAACTCTTCTTATTAAGATGGGGAGGGACCCAAGTATTCACCCTCTAACCTTAGTCCACAGGATTCTCTTCGCATAATTAAATTTCTACTTATGATCACAACATATGAGATGATAAGTTCGAGGAAAGGGAATGAATAAAGACTTTTTTTCCCTCCTGTGGTTTTTGGCCAAGAAGGCTTAGAATTGTTGTATTAAGCCAAGGTCATAGGGCACAACTAAGTAGTAATTGCTTAATCATATTAAGTTTCCTAGTTGACTTAAAATTCATATTACCTTAAGTTATCTTTTATCATAAAATTCTTGAATGGGTTAAACCCATATCATGCCCATCCACCCTAAAGGGTAATCATACCCATGGATATTTAATCAATCATTTAATTAATTTGGCCCATAAATATCTAATTAATAATTTTTTTATTAACTCTTTAATATCTGATTATTAATATAAATTTTTAAAATATTTTTATAATTAAATAAAAATTTATAAGTAACTTATTAATTTTTAATTAATTTAATGTCATATTTAGTTGTGTTAGTATGAGATTATTTTAAAAATTATCATTCTCTCAATACTTTTTTTGTTAAATACCTTCATCCTCATTTTTTTGCTTTTTACCCTTTTGAAATAAATAAATAAAACAAAATCAAAATAAAAAATATGTAAATACCTAACCTTCGCACACATCAAAAATATCGGTAATCTCTCTCTCTTCAATTCTCTTCAAACTCTATATTCCAAACTTACAAACCGGTATCTTACTTTCTCTCCTCCTCTTTTCGTTTCACTCCAACTGAAATCTCGTGCTCTCATCTTCTCTCATGATCTCATTCTCGCCTCTTCTCTCATGATCTTATTCTCTCCTCTTCTTTTCTCTTCTATGAAATCTCCTTCATTTTCTCTCATGCTCTCATTCTCTTCTTACTCACTCGGTGGCTTCATTCTCATCTCACTCGGCCATAGAGGATAATTGGTCCAGAAAATATTTTGTATTTGAAGAAATTATTATATGATTGAGAGTTTAAATTTAAGTTTGAGCTTGTTATTATAGTTGTGGATCTATTGGTGTAGATCTAAAATCTCGGTCTAAGACCACATACCAACATGTCATGTATGTAGTCTTAGATCGAGATTTCATATGTCGGTTTGTGCCTCTTGGTCAAATTACATGTGCAAATTACATATACAATCCATTTGAGATTCAGAAATCTTTGTTTTGAATACTCTACAATTCGATGGTGTTTATAAGATGCGTGAACCCGTATAGTATTTTAGATTAGAGAGTTTTAGTCTCTGTACTAAAATACTCTACGGGTAAATGGGTATTCTAAACACCCATCATTGGGGTCGTAGAGTAATTTGATTATACAGGTCGATGGGTAGATGGGGTCAATGAGGCTTTCGACCCGTAAAGTAAACTAGCTGTTATAAGTATACTAGCATAACTGCTATGTTTCATACGGGTAATTATGAGTATACGGGTCGATGGGTAGATGAGGCCGATGGGTCGATCGGTTCAATGGGATAATAGGGTCGATTGAGTCGATGGGACAAGGTGAGGATGAAAGCAATGACCATTATAAAATTGTGTTTATATTGTAGATTGATGTTGGTTAATTTTATTTGTGTTAATTTATGTTGAATATTTCTAACATATCCCAACATAATGATTAAACTTTAGATTTAAAACTATAAAGGTTGACCATTTCATCATTTGACCTAAAGGTCGAATATTTTTATAATGACCTAATATTTAAACATTAGATTTCGAACCCTAAAAGTTGAACTTTTCATCATTCAAACCTAAAGGTTAAACCTTTCTATTATAACTCAATGATTAAACATTAGACTTAGAACCATAAGAGTTTCATCCTTCATCATTAGACCTAAAACTTGAATATTTCTATCATATTAGGATGTTTTAACATTTGACTTAGAATCATAAAAGTTAAATATTTCATTATTCTACCTAAAGGTTGAACTCTTCTATTATAACATAATATTTATACTCTAGATTTAAAACTATAGAGGTTGACCCTTTCATCATTAGACCTAAAAGTCAAACTTTTTTATCATATGACCTAATGTTTAAACATTAGACTTTGAACTCTAAAAGTTGAACCTTTCATCATTCGACCTAAAGGTCGAAGTTTTCTGTCATAACCTAATGATTAAACATTCAACTTAGAACCATAAAAGTTTCACCTTTCATCATTGGACCTAAAAGTTGAACATTTTTATTATATCTTAATGTTTTAACATTTGACTAAGAACCATAAAGGTTGAATATTTTATCATTCTACCTAAAGGTTGAACCCTTCTACTTTAACATAATGTTTAAACTTTAGATTTAAATCTATAAAGGTTGACCTTTTCGTCATTCGACCTAAAGGTCAAACCTTTCTATCATAACTCAATGATTAAATATTAGACTTAGAATCATAAAGGTTTCACCTTTCATCATTAGACCTAAAAAATGAACATTTCTATCATATCCTAATCTTTTAACATTCGACTTAGAATCATAAAGGTTAAATGTTTTATCATTCTACCTAAAGATTGAACTCTTCTATTATAACATAATGTTTAAACTGTAGGTTTTAAACCATAAAGGTTGACCCATTTATCATTCGACCTAAAGGCCAAACCTTTTTATCGAATGATTAAAGGTTCAACCTTTCTATTAGATCTTTAGGTTGAATGATGAGAGGTTAGGATTCGAACTCAAATATTTAAACAATAGGTCATGATAGAAAGGTTCAACCCTTAGGTCGAATGATGAAATGGTCAACATTTATAGTTTTAAATCTAAAATTTAAACATTATCTTATAATAGAAGGATTCAACATTTAGGTAGAATGATGAAACATTTAACCATTATGACTCCAAGTCGAATGTCAAACTATTAGAATATGATAGAAATATTCAACATAAATTAACCCAACTAAAATTAACCAACATCAATCAATAACATAAACACAATTTCAAAATAGTCATCGCTTTCATTCCCACCTTGTCCCATCAATCCCATCGACCATCGACCTATCGACCCATATACTCATAATTGTTGGTTTACTCATAATTGCCCGTATGAAACATAGAAATTATGCTAGTGTACTCATAACTGCTAGTTTATTCTACGAGTCGAAGGCCCCATCGACCCATATAATCAAATTACTCTACGACCCATTAACCCTATCGACAAACGATTGGCCTTCAACCCCATCGACCCGTATACTAGCATAACTGCTAGGTTACTCTACGGATCAAAGGCTTCATTGACCCATAGAGTCGAAGGCTCCATCGACCCCATCGATGTATGTTGTGTGTTCATTATGATGTAAGTTCGGCCTAATTATTGATTAAGTTATTATTGATTTAAATCATTTTAGGTGTAATAAAATTATGCAACTCATTCAATAATTGAAAAATAAAATTAAAGGGAAATAAAAAAAACACATTTCAGGATTTAATTCAAAATTCACAATTAATATTTAAAGTCAAATTTATATTAACAATCTCAACTCAAGATTTATGTCCAAACATTTTGGTCCAGACTAGTGTCTATCGATTTGTTTTCTTAGTTTTTTTTTTTTTTTTGCTTTTCTTAGATAAACATTCTAAATATTCATACAAAATAAAAATCAAATAAAAATAAAGATCCTAATTTTCTTACAAAATAAAATAATAAATATAATATTATAAAGTGTTTTTAACTGGTACCAATAGAATAAGATTCCGACAAATCCTCTTATTATGTCCTAAACATCTGTAATTACCATATTTCCTTCTCCTCTATATTTGTTCATTGGTTGATGGTATATGTTTATTTTCGATTTTCCACTCTGTTTATGCACAATGGGAGGTATAACCACCATTAATTGGTTCTTTTCCAGAATATCTCCCCTCGCCAGATGATGGTACAAGATAAATTCATTATGCATATGTGGCCCTTTAATATTCACTAGAGTAGAATAGATCACATAATTAGCATATACCCATATGTATAGATTTCGCAACTGCTATGACATGTGCGCACGAAATTCTATCCAAGTAAAAAACCTTACATGTGAAACTCTTTTCTCATATATTAATAACAACTTTAATATCATCTTATGTGTGGTGACCCGTGTTGTTCGGACCTTTACACTACTACTTTTCTCATTATATTTAGAGTGAAAGATTTTTAAGTATGTTTCATTTTATTTTCATTGTATTTGTGTCCCCACAAGGACGATAAGGAGGGTTGTTGTTTGCCACATGGAAAGAAATCCATCATATCTAGAAAAGGACTGCTATTGTACTACTATTCAATCCACATATCCCTACTGGGAGGTTTTAAAACATATCCTAAAGGTCTTTAGAACCTTGGCCAATTCCTAGTGATATACAAAAATAATTATAACTATTACTATTTACAATTTTAAAGCATAAGTTACAGCGTAACTGCGTTCCCATACCCCTATCTCATTCGTCATCATTGCACTACCTCGGCAAGGTTGTCAGGGTAAATTACTCAGTTGCTTACCCTTCGTGCCTACAACATGGAATGTAAGACGTGCTTTCGCTCATAAAGTACAAGCATAACTCACAAAACATTTATGAATTCGCATATGATTTAAGGGTAGGTAACATACCGTGACATGAGACTCATATTCCTCATAAGGATTATCACATGCTCCTTTCTTAATCTTCCTAACATTTTCTTACTTATTCTTTTTATTGGGCCATTTGTATGTACCAGTTTAGCGCTCAACCATTAGAAAGTCGGGGGAGCGACTCAATCCGAACTTAACCATGGTTCTTTCATATTCATGTCTTGCGCATGCATCATCATAATCCCTTCTTCATTGGGCCTCGTGCCCTTCCTTCGAGGGTTGGTATGACACATCTTACTTTATCTCATTTATTTCTATATCATGCACTTCTTAATTTCTCAACATGAAATGTGAGGTGAATTGGCATAATGCTCATGAGTTCATATGTTGTTCAATAAATTCTATAACAATGACTATAACTAATTTAGCAATCATTGAAATCAATCATTTCATGACTACTAATCAATTCATATATGAGCCACCATACAATCATTAGAACACAACTCATCGCGTTTCAAAACAACTTCCATGTTGTAGGTGAGATTGTACTTACTTAAATTCCAAGCTTTCCTTTAAGGATTTGGTACTATACGAGCACTGGGTCCGTTGTTGGCCTACATAATCAAGAATTTAACTTAATAAAAGCTTAACTTCCTATGAGCATTTCTACTTAGTTAGCTTATCTTATTATGCATTCCTTATTTATTTTAGAAATCCCATTCCAATCTTTTTTTTTATCATCCCTTTACTTTATTGACTAGGAAACCTTTGTTCCCCCTTATTTATGCCCCTTTATGTGATGCTTATCATCTTAGGTCATACATAACCTTTTTCACATTATGAAGTATTCTGGAAATTTGAAAGTTCACTATTCACTTCTCAGTCTGAGTTCCCGATCCAGACCAAAAACCCCTTCCTCTTCCTAGACTGAGACTTAAGATAATGCTTCTTGGTCTGAGTTCTCGATCTAGACCGAGGACTCCTTCCTTTTTCTAGACCAAGATCTAAGATAACACTTCTATATCTGAGTTCTCAATCCATTTTGGATATCTTGTTTTCAATTGTCTAATTTTATATTTTTTTACAAGCACTTATAGTCTTAATACATTCTGAAAATTTGAAGGTATTCTTCATGAACATCTTATTAAGGTGCTCTGAAATTTCAGCTCAAGGTTCGTAGGCTTGCTCCTTCAAAATTCATTTCGAGTTCAAGTTTTTGCTATAGTAGAAATCGACTGTCCTATAGACCTGTCAACCCGTCAAGTGTGTTAAAACTCTTTGCATGTTGAGTGCATCAACCCTTGGACCATTCATGTACTGAAGACATCGACCCCGTCGACCTTTCTTATGGACTGAAGGATAGACCCATCGACCCTTCACGTATTGATGGTGTCAACCTTGTCGACCCCATCGACCCTTCACGTATTGATGGTGTCAACTTTGTCGACCCTTCACGTATTGAAGGCATCGACCCCGTCGACCCCTTCACCTTTTGTTTCAGGATTTTAGGCTTCATCATTTTAAGATCATAAAGTTTTTCCTTCCAATTTTATATCTTTTCTAAGGACATGATCTCTTAAGTTCTTTTATAACGTTTCAAAGTTTTTTATGACCCTTCCTATGGCCAAACACATATTCTTATAAGAACCTACTATTCTTTATTTTCACGTTTCTATTTCCAAGTTTGGTTTCAATGATTCATTTTAGTTTGGGGTTCTATTTTGTTTCATTTCCTACTTATATTGTGACCTAAACCCAGCAACCTCAACTAGTTATACTTAACCTGAATGTTTTGGTTATTAGTTTTGTATTCTGACTGATCCTACAGAGTGGCTTAATATGCGCCGTATTCAGAATACTAAAAATTTGAGGTCAAATACTAACTTAGTTTTTGATTGCTTGTCATGCTTGATTATGATTTAGCTTTGTAATCGACTTCTTCCGGCTTGGGAATAAAGATTGGAAGAGAGGGAGCTTATTATTATTATTTTTTTCTGTGTTTGTTCTAAGCGAAGAGTGTCTATGTGAATACCTTCGACCATATTCAAAATGGTTATTAACATGATATAAGTTTTTCTTAGCTTTAAAACGTGGCACTTCTACTTGGTCGGATGTTTATCTTAAGTTAGAAGGGTCTCTACCAGGTAAGAGGTTATTAAATGTAGGTCTAATACATATATATATATATATATATATATATATATGTATATAAATGTATGTATATATACATATATATATACATATCTACATTATATGTAATTTATTTTCTTTGAGTTTTCATTATATTTAATATATGTTTTTTTTTCACATTGATGTTTAATATTTTATGACAACATAAATTTCATAATTGCTTATTTAAGATTCATTTTCCTATCAATTATGAGTGGGAACTTCTTGGGACTAATATTCTCTCACTTTAAACATATCAGCATCCACTCTTAACCATCATTGTTCGACAAAATTGGAATAGAAGAATACATTCCAATAAAATAAACAAACAAATAAGTTTTTTAGATCAATATTTAAAAAAAACAAGAGATATCGGTCCAATTTTTCTTAGACCGACATGTTGACGTCGGTCCACTGAAAATTAGGCCAACATATTTATATTGGTTCAATTTTCATTGCACCGATATTATCTTAAAAAAATATTTAAGAAAAATTAAAACTTGTTACACATTTCGGAGCAACAAAACAAATGCCATTAGGTTTAAAGTTTCAAGCAAATGAGTAACTTTCAACTGATGTATTTCAAGCCATTTTAGTAGTGAATGCAAGCTTAGATGTGCGTCTACTATCGAGAAAGAAGAAAGAAGAAAGAAGAGAGAAAAAAGAAGAAAGAAACAAGAAGGAAAGATTAAATGGTAATTTTAGTTTTTTTTTACGAATAAACGGTAAATACATTTATTAAAAAAAATGAGAAGATGGGTAAAAACAAAGGGAGGGGTATTTACCTAAACATCATGTGCTAACAGATCTACATGATATTAAATTAATATATTAATAATTATCATTTTACCCTTATATTCAAACTATAAATCAAATTACTATTTTACCTCTAAAATAATTTTAGTCCATTTTACTAGTTTCTTCAAAGAAACTTTAACTTAGTTACTACAAATCTTATATGTGTGACCGATTAGGTTCTACATCATGCTGGCAGGAGGATTTCATAAAGACATAATTTTATCTAATTCCAAATTAAATTTGTTTAATTTTAAAAAATAATTAACTTAATCTTCTCATGATTAAATAACTTTAAACATCAAAGTCAAGATTGAATTCTAACAAAGTGTCAAGACTACCAGGGAGATGAAAAGTATCATCTCCCGAAAGAACTTGTTGTGATTATAGTATGCTTACAATAATAATTCTTCCATCTCGCTAATATTCCGATTCATCCTAAGGCATAGTTGGACTATTAAACCCTAATGGACAAATCATTTGGACTATTATATCATTATTGAACATTGACAAGAGATTCACATAAACTCCTTTTATACCATACTACACTACAAAGATTTCTTGTTAATTCAAATATATAATCCATAGGACTTTTATCCAAGCACGGAAATTATGGATTCCCTCTTGACTACTCACAATCTTCTCACACAACATTTAATCCCTAATGGTTCACCATGTGTTAACCCATAGTTAGGGCTAATTAGAATGATATCAAAGTATGAATCCTTATACTCAAGTAACCATGGCGTCTTAATTCTGAAGATTCCATGTAAAATAGTTACTAGATAATTCTCATTATTAATCAGTGTTAATTACTATTGAGAATTATTCAAGTGTTACGTTTAATATCCTTAGTCTCTACTAAGCACTCACGTATTTATCATGGTGTTCCACTAATACTACTGGCTGTGAGATTGGTCACCTTAATAATTAGGTTATGAACTATATAATTGTATATCTGAATCAATCGATATTCATTCTGGAGATCCTATAATAACGAACGATTTATATCTTTATGACTTTTAGCGACTCGA
Organism: Coriaria nepalensis; assembly: GCA_027186245.1. Taxonomy (NCBI): domain Eukaryota; kingdom Viridiplantae; phylum Streptophyta; class Magnoliopsida; order Cucurbitales; family Coriariaceae; genus Coriaria; species Coriaria nepalensis. The sequence continues at coordinate 7,389,573 of CP114484.1, read as the reverse complement.
GTCTCTACTAGCATGATCTCTAAAGTATATAACTTAAAATACTAGACCGTATCTTGATATTTATTTATAGAACATATAATATTAGTTCCAAAAAAATTAATAGACATGATAAATAATAACTTACTTTCTTTAATGATAATAAATAATGTCTTATTAATATCTAAACAAAAATAATATCACATAAAATATTTGTCTCATTGAGTCAAAATCTGATTGGCTTGACGGGCATACACTTTCAGCTAGCATATCTTATCCCTCTTTTCACTTCTCTCTTCTTCCTTTGTCTTTGTGAATCTAGGTTTCCAAATCTGGGTTTTGCATCTGATCTCTCAAATCATAGTTTCATAGTTTAGGTTCTTAAACTACAAATCTTGAATTTGAGAGCGCATATGAAAATCTGGTTCTTAGAACCCAAGCTTCACAAAAGGGGGTGGGTTGGGTTGAGGAAGAGATAATTGAAGATAAAAATAAGGTGGATGCACCATAGTAGAGGCAAAGAGAAAGGGTAGCAGCACCATGGACAAGGGAATGAGGGATGGGTGGTGATGATGCCAATGATGAGGTTCTGCTAGCAAAGTGGCAGCAACCATGGAGCTAGAAATAGAGAAGGAGTTAGGGAAGTTCTGTAATTAAAATGAAATTTAAGAATTTAAAAGAATAAAATGGCACTGACTAATTAAAAATTAAATAAAAATGAGTTGTATCATAAATTATATTCATACAAAAATATCTCAATTTGTTTTTAATAAGTTAGGAGTACTAGTGAATTAATAATGATCTCATATTTTTTTTTCCGAAAGTACAAATATTAAAAATCAATTTAAATTTTATTTTTACTTATCAAGTTGAAAAACATAGAATATATTTCTTTCCGGATTAACAAGAATCTTAAAATCAACTCCTTAATTTAAAATGTCTTAGGGGTGGTTGATTTGATTCCTTGAAGTGAATGAGAATGTAAATAAAAATGAAGACGAATTGAATAACTAAATCCTTTATTGTTTATTAAGTTGTACAATGAATTATTTTGAATGGTTAAAAAATGAGAATCTAAATAAAAGAGTTTGATAAATTACCTTATGGACCCAATTAAATTTAATAGTACAAAAAAAACTCATATAAAATAATGAGTTATTCAATTGCACTTTTAAGACATGTGTTTTAAAAAGAATGACTCATTCTCCTCTTTGGTTCTTTAAGAAATGAAATGATTCTCCAATTTTGATAGAATCAAATCAAATAAAGGAATGATATTTAGTATAATTTCACTCCCACTCCAGTAATTGAACCAATCGTCACCTTATCCTCTCTCACTCACCCTTTTCTCTCTTGCATTACCTAGCTGCCATTACTCCTCAAGATCCTTGCTTGAGAGAAAAAAACTCAAAAGTAAGGACTTTGATCATTTCCATCTATTTTGGATTCCTTCTATCTCAACAAGATTTATTTTTATTTTTATTTTTAAGAATTGTTTTTGATGTTCTACTAAGTTATTAGGTCTTCAATAATTTATTCCATCATTTGAAGATATTTTAATCTCAAAATCTTAGGTATGTCAATGGTGAAAAATGATATATTATGGAGAATAAGAAGAAGCTGGCACCTCTTGTATTTTTAATGAAATCTTTTCTTTTGATATTATTTTTTTGGATATTTGTGTTGAATTTTTTGAGTTTTATTCATAGGGAGATAATATTTTGATTAAGAATAATTTTTAGGGGTTAATTCACAAAGGTAAAAGCATTTAGCCTATGTTGGGGTCGAGGGAAGGGAGCTTCGGTTAAAAAAATAAAAATAAAAAAAAAGGGGAGGGATCTCTAAAGTTTATTTTTGGTATTTGAATATTTGTATTTAATAAGGAAATAGATAGTTAAGGAAATAGCTTCATAAAGGAAATGAAATGAATATTTTGATGCATTTACGATTATATCATTTAGTAATAAATATTTAATAATACATTTTATAAATAACAAAACCTTCCCTTTCCTCTCCTCTCAATCTCTCCAATTTTAGAGGAATCAAAATATGGCCAAAATTTCTTTCTCTCTCTATCTCCCTTCTTAAAATTATATCCAAACAAGAAAATGAAACTTCAAAAAAAAAAAAAAAAAATACATTCCCTCCCCTCCAATCAAACATAGGCTATGCTATGTTTTTTTAGTAAGTTTCAAGTTTTAAAGATGTGGTGCTAATGGGTTGGTACATACACTTTCCTATATTTTTTAAATTTTGACTTAAAAAATTTAAATTTGTAATCCTATCTTATTCTTATAAAAAACAATTTCTCTATTTAAATGAAATCTTTATTTTTACAATAAATATATATATATATAATGCTTTAGAAAAATATAATAATGTAGCAAATGGGGCCCTTCTATAATTAAAAATATTGGAAAACGAATTTAAAATTTTGTAGTAGAAGCGATTATTGGTCTCAGTGTATAATAAAAAGTTTTTAAAAAACTTTTAGAGATCTTTTAGATATATATCTATATATATATATATATAAATTAATCATATAGTTATGCAAAGAGATCATACATTAGCTACACGAATCATTCAAATAGACACCACAATCTTTTAGATTGATATTCAATATACTAGGACGTATGTGGGCACGTAGATATGACAAAATTTTTTCTCTTTTTCTTTTTGTGAAAAAGGCTCTCTATTTTTTCGCATCATGAAATAATTAGAACATCATGTATTTATAGAGTTTCATTAAGTTTTTCAGTTTAATTTAATTATTTTAAACTAATTGAATTGATGACTCAATTATAATATTAAATGATAAGATAATCATTAGTTGATACCTTTAATATAGTCAAATCTTTTTAAATATGATTTAAAATAGAATCTTATCTATTTCAAATCATAACATATCTTTAATGATATATTTGATTTAGTCAAACCTTTTCAAATCTTATTTAAAATAGAATCTTATCTATTTTAAATCAAATCATATTTTATTTAAATTTTAATTAGTTTCTCAAATCTATTTAAATTTGAATTATCTAATCTTAATATTAAATAATATCTCATATCAATTTAATATTATTTATAATATATTTAATTCAAAATCAAATATATTATTATTTAATATATGGATTTCAAAATTCATCATTTAAAATACATCTTTTAATTAATTAATACTAATTATCTCATAATTACAAATTTTTCCCATAAAACTATTTTCTTATAAATAAGTAATATTTTCAACTTTTGTCATTCTTACCCTATATAGTGTTTTATAAAGGCGACCTGGGAACTATGGACATATAATTTTGAGATTAATAAATTATATTATTAATTAAACTCTTTAATCTAATAAATATAATTTATTAATCTCAATATTATTCAACTAAAAATATGGGATTGCACTCTTACAATTATAGAACATATTATTAAGTAATCTCTAGTAGTATATTGATATTATCATTACATGTAATCTAATCCTCCAATAATTGATTTATAATTAGAGCTAGTCAAAATTATCATTTTACACTTCTAATTACCTATTTATCCTTAAGTACCATTAATTCACTAGTGAACGGTCAATTTATAACTTAATTATAATTTTGAGCTCAAAACCATTCAATTCCAGAATTAACCATCAAGGGAACCAATATACAATCTTCTATGAAGAAGGTTTGGATTCCATATCTGTAAATCACGTTCCCAGCCGCTTATCCCAATGAATCTCCAAAATAAAAGTCTTTAGCATATTTTATAAATAAATCGTGACGAGTGAATCAAAAAATCTATTTAACATAAACAGGAGTTCATGACTACTCAGGATTCAGATTGATCTACATATGATCATCTATTGATATGAATATAATTCTTTATGACAAATGGTATTTTAATAAAGAATTAATTTATATCGGATCATATATCCTATACAATCTAATTATATAAAATACCTCCACTAAGATATCTATCTATATCAGTAATCCGGATCTGGATCACTTGCATTCGTAATGTTAGCGGACCATCCTAGCAATCATCAATTAAAGATTTTATACTTTAATTCATTATCTATAATCTTAATTCGCTCGTACCACATAAATGAATTTGAAATTTTCTGATATTTATACATATTATTTAATAATAATACATTAATAATAATTATATTAAAAAAAAATCACTTTTATTAATTTTATAAAACAATACTCATCATATAATTTCAAAGCATTATGCCCAACAAAAACCAACCTCTTAATATAATTCCTTTGCACTGAAAAACTAATATATGTATATTCTTGTTAAATGATTAGTAAAATGTTACCAAAAGAAAATAAAAATAGTGGATATTGGAAACTATTGAAATTTTATAATGACATTGCCGTAAAATTAAGTTTTATTATTGAAATTTTGTGAGTAATTCTTCTCAAATATTATCAACCGTCTCTCTCTGATTTTATCAAATTTCAAAACTAAAAGTGAGTAATGATGTGTCATGAACCGGATTTTCCCTTACCTATATCTTTTAATTATAAATTAGCATTTCCTCTTTCGAAGTTGAGATTCATCAATTACATACTGCCTAATTGTGTCATTTAATTATTATAATTGGGAGACTTGTAGAATAGATTAGTTTTTTAGTAATGCAATTACCATTTGCTTCCATATGGTACTCAAAAAGGAAGGCTTGAGATCGTTATCTGAGAAAATAGCTAATTAGAATATCTAAAGAGTGCTCTCAATTTAGAACAAGCTTGACCAGAAGAAAATGACAGGAGATTTGAATATTTGACATTGCCACTCCACGTGCCCTTTTACCCTAAATTTTCATATGTTTTTCTTAGCTTTGCAATCGCTTTAAAACTCCATAGAAAAATTAAATATATAAATAAGGTAGAAAAAAAAAGAAGGAATTTTGGAGATGCGGCAAAAAATACATTATACATGTACGTAAGAGATTTATATTCACGTACTTATGTAGGATTCCATGCAGTGCAACGTCATTATTATCAGGTTTTACACTTGAAAATCAATGACATTATTATTTATATCTATAATACTATCATAATTAAGATTAATTTACATCTAAAATTTGATTTCTACATACAATCATATATAACTTAATAGTCATAATTTGTACTTAACTCTAATTTTGAAACCCCAAATGCAACATTTTAGACAAAGTAAAGTAACAATCATTTACACTAATTACTACTTATAAGATGATGAGTTAGTAATATATGGATGATTGTCTATCTCATCCTTCTTTATATAAATTTTGTCTAAGTTTCATATACATACCATTTTCCTAAAATTAAACTAAATATGTGGATCTAAGTATAATAATAATAAAACTATTTTCAATTTAAAAATCTTTGTTTTAATGTAGTAAGATAGCTTGTGATATAAGATGCCAAATTTAAGATTTTATTCTAGCAGGAGAATATGGGTTCAAACATATACACATATAAAATCACAAATATGGGTTCAAACATATACACTTATTCTAGTAGGAGAATATGGGTTCACTACATTTAACCTCTTTAATTTTAGGTTATACTTGCAATGCATATACACTTATAAAAATTCGATTTGATCTTAAATCAAAAAACAACTGGCTCTGCTACCACAACTATTATAATAATTGATTGATAATAGATTGAAAACGCGAATTGAATAAACATGAATAAATTAAAATGTGCCTGAATTCTCCATATGGTAGAAAACAAATCTGAATCTGAACTCGTGCAATGAATCACTCGAATGTAGGCCTTCCTTTCTGTCTTGAAAATACTCAAATAACGGCTCTCATTGGGACGAGATGCTAAGGTTACCAATAGAGATGAGACCTATTTAATATATAAGTATTATGTGAGCTCTACATTACGAGCCACCATTTACTCAGACCTATATTATTGTCCACCACATTTAATAAAATCTAGATAAGCTAAAACTTATTATCCTATTAAATCACATAAGACAATAGTGGAACCCCTACAACCACAATTGAAAGCAATAGTGGAAATACCAAAAGTAAAAATCAGGCGAAATTCAATTGACAATAAATAATTATGGATGAGGGAGTGGATCCTTATGATATGGTAAAAATATATTGCCAAAATTTTTTTTAATAGATAAATAAAATATATAAATTTTTAATGTCGAATATGTACCATGTATACTAATTTTGTCATCGATTATAGAAAAAAAAAGTTTAAACTAGAAAATTAAATATATCATACAAATCTTAAGATGTTTTGCATACTTATTATTAAACTTTATTTTCTAAGAAAAAAATTATTATTTGAATCTTAATATTTTAAACAAAAACTTTAGTTAAGTATTAAAAAAAAATGGAATGTTATTTATGGTACAACGATGGAGTCATGTTATTCATGAAAACTGAACAATGAAAAGGTAATAGAGTGGAAGAAATGAAAAAAAAATTAAATGTACCTTAAAAAATTTTAATGCTAGGATTTTACCCTTAGAGGTTTGAAAACTTTCGATTAAAGAATGAAAAAAAGGAAAAAAAAAAAAAAAAGAAGTTAGTGGGGAATTGCAAGGGGAAGAAAAAAATTGAATATTAGAGATTAAAAATATGAGAAAGAGTGAGAGATGAAATTAAAAAGATTATGATAGGTATTGATGTTTTGTATATTTAAGTGGAGAAATATGGATACAAAATTTTAAATTAACCCTTAAAAAAATAATTAAAAAACAGAAATAAGAAATGGAAGGAAAAAATAAATAAATAAAAAATAAAAAACGGAAGTAAGAAAAACAAATAAAACCGCAAGTAAGAAAACGGAAGATAGGAATCGAACCTAAGATTTTTGACACATGAACCACACTTAGCTCTGTCCCTTTGATAATGAAGCAAAGCATCACTTTCTGATACAAGTTCTCACTCTTGCAATAGATATTGTGAAACACATATATACTTTATTTTTTTGATCGCCTAGCCCGGACGGCTGCCTAGGCTATGTTGTTGGTGGTTATGCCACTGGCTTTTAAGCCTATTCCAAATTTGACTTATATTAAACAGCTTATTTTTATAAAATTTGAAATACTAGATTAAATTAAACTTAATTAAAAAAATTTAACACTCTTCCATTTGGGCGAATAATAATTATAATTATTTTATAAAGTAAGTTAAAAAAAAAACTCTTAAGCTGAATTATTTGCAAATTATATATGATTAGAATTTTGAAAATTATATAGTATTGTAGATACATTTTCAATTAATTTAATCCAATAAGACTGCTAAGTGTCACAAATTGCCTTACTTGATAGGAAAGATGGAGGAGGCTTCATGGAGGAGTCTAGAAACTTCTAGACTTTTCTACGATTCTCTAGGATTTCCTACACACTTGTGGAATTCTCTAGAATCTTGTACATTCTTCTAGTATCTTGTAGAATAATAGATATTTGTATAGAAGTTTCTAGAAGATAAATCATAGCCATTAGATCAAGTTGATCTCGACTATCCATTTCAAGGTAGGGGGAGTCTATATAAAGAGGAGTCTTCCTCATTTGTAAATCATCCTTAAATACTAGCATTCTAGCAATACAAAGAATTATTTTTCTCTCTAGCTTAAGTGTTCTTCTAAGTCTTCAAGCAAACCTTTTGGCAAGGTTCGGTTAGGCTGACTTGGTTACTCAGAGGAGTGTCAAGTGACGCACGGAGCGTCTAAGTTGGGGGTAAAACTTTATGCACGTGACAATTGGTATCAGAGCCAAGGTCATACGTGAGAGTGCGAAGTGGTTTAATTCTTGCCAAAGCTTTGTATGGGAGAAGATCTTGTGGAAGAAATGGCTAGCGGTGGTTCTAAAGTTGGTGATCCAATTGAAGGAGAGACAAGGTGAGAGAATGTTAAGGGTGGAGGAAAGTAGAAGCAGTGAGAGCGATCTCGAGACATGCTTGCATCATTGGAGAACCGTGTTCTTAAGTTGGAGAATACAGTGGTGAGGCAAGGCAATGTGATGGAGAAGATGGTGGAGCAGGTAGCGGATTTGGCAATGGCTAACTAAGGAGGTGGACTTCAAGAGGGATTCCAAGCATCATTGGATAGGATTGTCACCACAATCCAAGAGGAGATGAGGGCTCTCCAAGCTAACATGGATGCTTCTCTAGCGGAAGTGCACAAGAGGATGCAGATCATCTAGACGGATGTGTCACTCTGTAAATACAGGGTGTCTAGGGACATAATCAATGCTCCTCTCACACCAAAGGTGGACGTTCCTCGACCCAAGACCTATGCAAGATCTAGGAAGGGAAAGGAAGTAGAGAACTTTCTATGGAGCTTGGAACTCTACTTCAGGAAAATGAGGATCATAGATGATGAAGAGAAGATAGACACGGTACTTCTCTATCGTAAACTAACACCGCGACATTATGCTGAAGAAGATTGAGCGGCGACATTGAGCGAGGACTCTTCGAGATGACAAGGTAGGATGAGTTCAAAAAGGCCTTCATAGCATAATTTTGCCCAAGGAATCTCAAAGATGAAGCACAAGGTAAACTTCATCACCACACTCATAAATCTAGTATTTTTTACTATGTGAATAAGTTTTCAAAAATATTATTGGAGATCCCGGACTTCCCGAAAAAGGAAGCCAAATTTGCCTTCATAGAAGGGTTACAACCTTAGGCCAAACAAGAGTTAAAGGGGAGAAACATTCAAACTCTCAAAGCCGCAATTGAGAAGGCGGAAAGCTTGATCGAGTATAGGCAGGAAGATAAGACCAAGAGTAGTCACTGGGTTGACAAGGGCAAAGGTGGGGGAGCCACCAAGAGTAGCTTCAACAACTGCAATAAGGGAGCGAGTAAGCCCTTTGGAGGGAAGGGTAATGGCAAAGGTGTAGGGGAGACATCCAATGCCAAGATGTTGAAGTGATTCTTCTGCGAAGGACCGCACATAGTTCATGATTGTCCGAAGAAGGTGAAGCTCGTCGTGCTCGAAAGAGACGGGGAGTTGGAAGAAGAGGCAAGGATGGGGTCACTCCGACTCCTTAGAACACTCAAGGCCAAGGTCGTTGAAGGACCTAAGGTGCCAAAGAAGGGATCCATGTACGTCGGGATAGACGTTGTGGGGAGGCAACTTAAAGCTCTAGTGGATTTAGGAGCAACCGATAGTTTCATCACGGCCAACGTTGCGGAAAAGCTCGGTCTCAAGTTAGCCAAGTCGACTGGCTTCATCAAGGCAGTCAACTCGAAGGCATTGCCAATCACGGTGATAGGTGATGCAAAGACCAAGATGGGACAATGGTTAGGAGTCGTGAAGTTCACAGTCATTCCAATGGATGACTACAATGTGGTGCTTGGGCTAGATTGGAAAGATCAAGTAAAGGCTTGTCTTATGCCTTATGCTAATTCAATTATGATTATGGATGATGATTCTCCTTGCACGATCCCGGTCTCGAGAGAGACACAGCTGGGGACTAAGGTGTTGTCTGCTATGCAGCTGTACAAGGGATTGAAAAGGGAGGAAGAGACCTACCTTACAGCTTTAAAAGTGGACGAGGGCGAGCCATCTAGGAAAAGGGCGATTCCGAAGGAAGTGCAAGGAGTAATTAAGGAGTTCCTAGATGTTATGCCACCAGAACTCCCAAAGAAACTTCTACCTATGAGGGAAGTGGATCACAAACTGCAGTTGGTGGAAGGAGCAAAACCATCAACCATGGCACCTTATCGCATGGCACAACCTGAATTAAAAGAGACAGACATGGCTCATGCCCACTTGAGGAAGGCGTCAAAGAAGATGAAGAAGTGGGCCGATCTTAAGCGAAGGGCAATAGAATTCTAAGAAGGAGATCGAGTCATGGTGAAGCTCTTACCTCAATAATTTAAGTCGTTGAGGGTGGTGCATAAGGGGTTGATCCGACGGTATGAAGGGCCGTTCAAGATCATTCATTGAGTTGGCAAAGGTCTCCTACAAGTTATAGTTACCTTCGAAGTTTCGGATTCATCTGGTGTTTTATGTGAGTCTTTTAAAGCCTTATCATGAAGACAAGAATAAACCTAGTCGAGGGGTGTCCAAGCGGGCACCAACAACAGTGATTACTTCTTATGATAGAGAAGTTGAAGAAATCCTCGCGGATAGAATCATGAGGAAGTGAGGCATGCCGAGCTACAAGAAATACCTCGTTCGATGGAAGGGAGTCCCGAAGAATGAGGCTAGTTGGGAGGACGAAGACTTGTTATGGCAGTTTAAAGACTGTGTTGAGCGATTCGAGCTTAAACAGATGACGGGAGCATTGCCAGAATAGGTGGGGGAGCGTGTCATAGACTGCCTTACTTGATAGGAAGGATAGAGGAGGCTTCACGGAAGAGTCTAGATACTTCTAGACTTCTCTAAGATTCTCTAAGGTTTCCTACACACTTGTGGAATTCTCTAGAATCTTGTACACTTGTACACTTCTATAAGATACTACACACTTGTATACAAGTCTCTAGAAGATAAATCATAGCCGTTAGATCGAGTTGATCTTGACCATCCATTTTAAGATGGGGGTCTATATAAGGAGGAGTCCTCTTCATTTGTAAATAATCCTCAAATACTAGCATTATAGCAATAGAAAGAGTTCTTTATTCTCTCTAGCTTAAGTGTTCTTCTAAGTCTTCAAGCAAACCTCTTGGCAAGGCTCAGTTAGGCTGACTTGATTACTCGGAGGAGTGTCAAGTGCCGCATGGGGCGTCTAAGTTCGGGGTGAAACTTTATGCATGGTGACATAAGTTTTATATCCATTTATCAACATAAGACCATCAAATGGTTATTAATGTCAACATCTTTATTGGCATTGATCACAATGTGGTAGTCTAGCAATAAATAGTATTTACAATGCGATCTCAAATATGATTTTTTTATCATTTCCCTTTATGATTTCTCAATTACCACCTGCATCAACAATGAGCCATTTATAGAAATCGATTCTTTTTCCACTACATGCTTCAATAATAAGCTTTCGGGAGGATTCCATTAGCTTCAACAATAAACCATCTATGTCTCATGTCATAGTCTCAAGACTTTTTCAAATGGTGTCATTCATGCGAAATGTACATACTTAATTAACAAATCCATCATACTTAAGATAGATACTACATCTTAATATTTTGATCATTATGATATCACAAGTTTTATGTTCACAAATTCATAATAAAATCAATTTATATATGATGATTATCAATAATCTCATAAAATCATTCATTGTAATAACATACCAAAAAATATAGTAGACAAACATACAAGCATATGAAAAGGAACAATCATAAGACAATATAAAATATGACTGAGAAGTAATTAAAAGTATGATTGAAATAGTAATTTATTAAAGATATTTGTCAATAAATTAGGTTTACTATGATATTTCTATGATTAATATTGAACAAATAGTATTTGAGGAAATTATTTTTTTTTTCATATATTTTCGGGTTATAAATTTATTCAAGTTAAAAGAAAGTCCAAAAATAACTTAAACCGATGCTACAAAACTCCGCAATTAAGCCCCAAAATCTCAAGCCCAAGTAAAAAAGTACATGCAAGATAAAAGCCCAAGGCCCAAGCAAATTGGATTCTTGGTTGATGAAGAAAAAGGCATGGGAAATTAAAGTGTTTCCTATGAGGAAGTTGATAGCGATGAAACAAAGTCAAACCGCAAAAAGATAAAGATAAAATTTTAAATTGTTGACTTGGGGATTCCAAGGCCAATGAAAAGGGCTTTGTTTTTATTTTAATTTTGCAACCGTAGGTGAGATGAGGGGATTGGGAAAGTATTATAAAAGGACCAAAAGCTGCGGCAGCGGAGAGGGAACTTTCTTCACATTTAATTCTTTTTCTTTCTCTGAAAATTGATGAAGATGGCTTGTAAGATAGGTTAATTTACAAATAAAGTTATGAATGATTTTTAAGTCTAGGTTTTGATTCATTTAATATTCTGATAAGTTTTACATTTTTTTTAGAGTTAAACTCTGGATTATTAATTAATTTCTTATAATTTATAAATTATATATATATATATATATTATATATATTTTAACAAGATTTTTTTTTTATGTGGATGAATTTAAAATATAATTATTATTGCTAAATTTATTTTACAGGTTGAGTTTTTATTGCAATATTTTCTTGTAATATATTATCGATTTTAGATAATTCGTAAGATAGGCTAGAACATTAATATAAGAGATTTTTATCATATCAAATATATTTCTATTCTTATGGTCTTCAATTACATATTTTCTAATTGTTTGTTTCAGATGTAAAATATATAATTGAGTTATAATTATGAATCAAAGTGAGAAATAGTGAAATGAAGCTTGAAAAGGATTTCTGATACCTTGTCACTTTTATTAATATTAATCAATTTTGTTATTTTATTCTTACTTAATTCTATTCCCTTATTATCGTCGAATGTTTTAATATGTTAATTCTTATTGTATGGCATTTTTTCATAGAACCGACACCTCAATCTATATTACAATTACCATAGATATATTTTGAGTGTAATCAAAATTGGGCACCATTGCGGGGAAGCATAAAAAACACAAAAGGTTTAGCGATTTTATCATAAGGCGGTAACTATGTTCCTGGTGCAAACTTCTTTATATTTTTATTAGTTTTAGGTTTCATTATGTTAGGTTTGTTTTGTTTTAGGTCTATTTTCTATAGTTTAGATTAGGTTTTTTTTTGTTTACTCCAGGATTAAAAAATCAAAAAGGAGAAAGAAAGGATGTTATGGTCGATGTCTAGGCATAGAGAAAAATATAGACATAATTGGGAAGATTTATAAAGTGACCTAAGTCACCTACTAATTTTTCATTCAAATCATTGACTACCAAATTATTGTTTTACTCATTTGTAGGTAACAACATAGATCAAAGAGAAGCTGTAGAGGAAAATCTGATGGTAGAGCAGAGTGTTGCAGTAGAGTAGAACATCGTAAAATCCTTAAGGGATTATTTACGTGTTACTCGTGCAGCTATATCATCATATATAATGTTTCTCGCAAATACTCCACATCAAGAGTTCAAACTGGGAATGATCTAGTTGTTACAACTAACAGAAAGTTGTGAATTCTGTTACGTTGAAACTTTTCCCATTCTCTTTAAAAGACAAAGCAAGAAGTTGGTTATACTCTTTAAGGCCTAGATCTATTGGAAATTGGGGGAGATGACACAAGCATTTTTCAATAAATACTTTCCAGATCATAAGACCAACAACTTAAAAAGAGAGATTTCAATATTTTCTTAGAATGACTATGAAACACTATACTAAGCTTGGGAAACATTCAAAGAGCCGTTAAATTTATGCCCTATATGAAAATTGGCGCTTGATAAGTTATTTTTATAAGGGACTCACAATTAAAGTGACAATTCATTGAAATGATATGCAATAGGGAATTACTTCCCAAGGATCCAGTAAAAGCTATGAAATATATGAATGACTTAGACAAAAAGCAAGCACATGGACTGGGCAAAGTGCTACTGATAGCAAAAATAGGAACGACTGGTGTTTATCATCTTAGAGAAGAAGATAACCTTAACGGGTAGAAATTCTAGCACGAACAATTGAAGGCATTAACAATCAAGGATATTAAAGGCACCTAAATAATTGCCCGAGTTGAATCACATGGTATTTGTTTTGTGTGTGGACGGGTAGATCACTTAGCTCAAGAATATCCTACTTTAAGTGAGTTGCGAGAGGCATATGAGGAGTAATGTAATGCCTTAGGAATATATAGAAAACTATACTCGCCTTATTGTGAAAGTTACAATCCTTGCTGAAAAAATCATTAAAAGTTTAGTTGGAAATCAAATTCCAATTAACCTGTTCAGTCCAGTAATCCTTGGAAACCCGAATCACAACCACTCAGATCTTATCATGTTCCTTAATATAATATACAACCCTTAGAGGATACATCACAAGCATTTTGGGAGCACAAAATAAGATTAATAAAAAAATTTAAGATAGTGCTCTCAAATTACCAAATTAACAAATTAACTAATTTTTTACTCTACAATAACAGGGGAAATTTCCATCGCAACCTTAATCCAATCCAAAGGGGTAACACATGGTATACATATCTACTTCTAGTACACAAAATGTCAATAAAGTCAATGCCATCACTACTCGATGTGGTAAGATTTTAAAAAGACCTATTCTAATGAGTGGTAAGGAAAATGCTCCTTAAGAAGAGGGTGAACAAAGAAATAAAGTTTCGGTACCCTTTCCCCAAGCTCTTGATCCCGTTGGCAAAAATATGGAAATCCAAGATGAGATTTTAGAATATTTGAAAGAGGTGGTAATTAACATTCCTTTGTTGCATGTGATTCAACAAGTACCAGTATATGTTGAAGTCATAAAGGATTTATGTACGATGAAGAGTACCATGTTAAGAAGAATACATTCTTAATGGAACACGTAAGTGCGGTGATCAAGTAGAAGACGACACTAAAATATAAAGATCTAGAGTGCCCTACTAACATGCCATATTAGGACATGGGAGATTAACCAAATTTTATTGGACCTGGAGCAAGTGTTATCTTATGCCTTATTCAATTTACTTGCAATTAGAGCTTGGAGAAATTAAACCCACATATGTGGCTCTACAATTAGCTGATCGTTTAATCAAAAGACCAAGGGGAATAGTAGAAGTTGTTTGCTTTAAATTGATAAATTCTTTACCCTGTTGAATTTTTTGTTTTGGATACGCAATCTATGGTTGATATGATTTTTAAGATTCCATTGATTTTAGGTTGACCTTTTCTTGCTACATCTAATGCTCTTATATTGTTTTCTTTCTATTTTCGTAGGGTTTAATTTTTTATTATTAATTAATATCTTATAATTTAAATATTATAATTTTCTCCTTTTATATAAATTTAATCATATTTTTTTTTAATATAGATGAATTTAATATATAATTATTATTGATTAGTTTATTTTATAAGTTGATTTTTTACAATAATATTATCATATGATATATTGTCAAATATAAATAATTCGTAAGATATGCCAAAACATGATTAAATATAAAATAGTTTTATCATATTATCTATATTTGTGTTTTTATAGTCTTTAAATATATATTTTCTAATTGTTTCGTTGAGAAGTGAAATATATAATTAATATTTATGAGTTATTATTATTAATCAAAGCGAGAAATAGTTGAACAAAACTTAAAATAAATTCTTAATATTTTTTCACTTTTATTAATATTAATCAATTTTGTTATTTAATTCTTACCTAATTATATTCTCTTATTATCGTCAAATATTTTAATATACTAATTCTTATTGGACAATACTTCTTCTTCGTTAGGTCAACATCTGAATCTATATTTCAATTACTCCAAGTATGTTGTAGTGTAATTAATGTCAAAATGTTGCTCCCACTGACCAAAATAAATAAATAAAATAAAACCCCGAAATCCCATGCTGATAATATATCCATTGTAACTTGTGGTTTCTAGTCCCTTAGTTAATGGATCAATCATTATAGTTTCTATATTAATATGCTCTATTACAATATTTTCATTCTTTGCGAGATTTCTAACTTAAATGTATTTTATTTTCATATGCTTTGAACTAGTAGAGACTTGATTTATTCTTAGAGAAGAATATAGCTGCAATATAATCATAATAAATTGTAAGTGTCACGAGATATAATTAAGTAACATAAACCAAAAAATGAGGTAAAGAGACATATTGAATTTAGACATTATATTTGGGACTACCAGACATAAATTATTAGGAAATAATCTCATTTTCTTGTCATTATTAGGCAAATTATTTCATTTGTTCCCTAGTTATACCATGCTTGCCATAAAACTCACCTCCTTTGAGCGTACCACACAATCTTGGTTACTTTTCCCAATTGTTTTTCAACCTCAAATATGAAAATCCTAAATTTTAGAATATCCTCTTTAACAAATCTTTTTGTTCTCTCTTTAGAAGCTAATATTTCAACATTAAGAAATGTATATACCATATATCAAAATGGAACAACAAATTACAACTTTAGAATCTAATATATATATATATATATATATAAATTCCCAAAATTGCTAATCAATTTTATCAAATAAAAAAAAATACAAATTATTACTCAATGATAGTCTATAAGAATGTTCCTCGAAAGTGATTCATTCTTTAAACTTTGATTCATGGCTCCCTAGGTTCTCATATCCTCATGAACACCTTATTCTTTGTCCTTATTATGCTTTTCTAACACTGAAGAATACTTAGTGCATTCATCTTTCTTATGACCCTTCTTCTTGTAGAAAAAATACTTATGTCTTTCTTCATAGTAGCTCTAAGACCTTCTATCGTGTGGGTCTGATCAATACCATCTTGATGCCCCATCTCCGAAGTATGATACTTTGATTCATTTAACATAAATATAAGGCAACTACACTTCTCTTTCTTAAGTTTCTCCTTCTCGGCCGCACCATTGGAAATAAGGTTTTTGCCATTCCAAGTTTAATTTTGGGAATTATAGTAAGTTTTGATTCGAATGAACTCAAGATGAAGTGAATTTAGGGCATGTTGGATAATAAAGTTTTTATATCTATTTTGTAACTATTGAGCTTGGACGGATAATAAACTAGCTTGAGAATGTACTTTTTCACACCCATCACATGATCGTATTTCAGACTTGTCATTTCCATTAGCTTTCCAGGCTTGACTTGATCGAAATCTTTGGTATACTTGTTGTACAATATCAATAATTTCTTTGCTTTCTTTTTTATCTCAAGAAAACCTACTTTAAAATGCTAATAAATTATCCTCTTTATAGGGCTCAAACTATTCAATCTCTTCTAACTCCCATAAAGAGCTTTCTCATAAGCAATGCTTATGGCAGTGGGCCTAGCAGGCTCATCGATATCAACAATTCTGATAAACTCAATATTATCTTTTCATTTTTGAAAACTGCTTCCAATCAAGATCTCAATTACAGTACTATTAGTGGTCACGACAAGGAAGATTGTATCCACTTCAAAAATAAGTTGTAGCATCATATAAGCTTCATTAATTTAGAGAGTACAACTCCCCTTTATTCATTAAAGGAGTAAAACTCATTGTATAAGCACTAGTTCAACTCCCATTTAGGTAAAGAATACAATATACTATAAGTCATGTCTATCATAAAGTCAACTAGTTATAAAATCTTAAAGTTTAAAAAGTTTATCCCTTTTGGGCAGATAAACCCTTTAGGCCAGTATACCTTATACCCCCTTATGCTTCATGAATCCTTTAATTAGAAAACATAATAACCTTCTTATGGGAAGGATATTGAATGCACCAACTAAGAATATTATGTTCCTGAATGCTAAAAAATATTGTTATGAATCTCAGTAAATGAACAACTTTTGCGTTTAACATTCATATCAACCCATAACACCTCTCAAATCGGAACATATAAAACGAAAATGGGATCCCAAAGAACAACATGCATATACATATCGTATGGATGCATGTGATCATTCGAATGAGGTGATTAGTTAGTCTAATAGTAATAGTAAATTCAAAAATTTCTCGGAACTAATCCGATAGATGGACTAAACACAAACAAAATTCAGGAGCCGATCATGCAACACATACATATCAAATATATTATCTTTACAGAAAGTATGAAGCGTCCTAAGAAATTAAAAAGATTAAAATTTAAGAAATCTTACAAATCTTAATATATAACAAAACCCATCTTTTCCCTTAAATCTGAATTCTAAGAAAAAGATGAGGTACCCAAGTGTTTATAATCTAATTATAACCCATATGATTCGGTTCACTCAATATATTTTTATTTTAAAATTCAACACATTAATTGACAAGTTTATTGAAAGAAAAGAAAAGGAAAAATATGTATTCTTATCTTTATGAATTCTGGCTAAGGAGATTGTGAAAAAGATCTTTATTTCGGCCAGTCTAAGTGGTATATTTGTAATGTTTCTTAGGTTAAAAGTTAGATTAAAATATCCCACAACTTTGACTTAGTCAAAATTTCTCTTCATCAAATTAAGTGAGCAATTGCTCATTACCCATCATAATTTGGTCGGCCACCTATTGTACTATGAGTCCAAATTATTTAATTAATAGTTAAATTAATTGACAAATGAAATTAAACTAAAAATTTAACTCATTAACTCATAAATATCTAATTATTAATTAAAAACCAGGTTAATTCAATTTTAGTCTATGTGTAGTTTAGTTTTTATAAATTTGTCACTAAATAGTCTCCAATCAAATTTTTAGTCCCTATATAGTTTAAATAAGACTTTTTAATCCCTCTAATAACTTTCAACCACTAATGATAATGTAGCAGGTCAGCATGCCACATCATTAAAAAAAGATTTATTTATATTCTTGCATCCCCATTTTTTTATTATTTTCTATTTCCTTTCCTATTAATTTATTATGTTAATTTATAAAGCTAAATTTTCTATTTTTTCAAAAAGAAAAAGGAAAATAGAAGGGGAAAAGGAAATCCAATCCGTTTTTTATGAAAAAATAGGGCCAAAATAATCCGTAATTTTTGGGCAAAAAATCATCAGTTTCACAAGTTATCAAAATTGATTATTCGATTCCCAGTTTAATCGATTTAATTCTTCGCAACAAACAAGATCCGATTATTCTAGTACCTGATTCATCTTTATCAAGATGAACCTTACCCATTTAAAAAAAAAAAAAACTCTAAGTAGAGCTACATTAGAGGCCTACTTTGAGTTTTTTTTTTTAAACGATTAGGTTCATCTTAAAGAAGGTGAATCAAGTTTATTAGGAAGCACTAGAAAACTCGGATCTCGTTTGTAGCAAAGAATTGTATCGATCAAATCAATTTCTTTTCGATAAATCGAATTGAAGCAATTTAAATAATTCGTAGAATAATCAAATTTTGGCTATGAATTTTCTTGCAAAAGAGCTGAATTATTTTGGCTCATTTTTTCACGAGAAAGAAGACTGTATTTCCTTTTTTCCTTTTAATTTTTCATTTTTTTTCAAAAAATAAAATAAAATTTGGAGTATAAAAGGAAATAATAAATATATGGGGGGGATATTGCAAATAATGAAAGAATTGGGATCCAAGAATAATTAATATTTTTTTAATGACATAGCATGCCACATCATCACCAGTAGTCTGAAAATCATTAGAGAGATCAAAAAATCTTATTTAAACTATATAGGGACTAAGAAGTTGGCTGATGACAACTCAGAGATGAAGTTTTAAAACCCGAATTACACAAAGACTAAAAAGTGAATTAACAACCCATACGAACCTTACAAATATTTTATAATTAAAGTTTAGTAATTTTAATTAAATTAATATCATCATTAGATTTTCTAATAAAGCTGCACAATATTTTAATAAGAGACATGCCGTATTTTGTCAAAATCTAACTAACTTAATAGATATATACTTTACGTGATAACATGAATTATCCTCGTAGATCACATCATTTACTGAATCCAAGTACAAATTTCATAATGTATACATTTTCATTTCAAAATTTTATTTATCTTATGTTAAGTGTAGATAAGTCTATTTATTTTATTATATTATGCATAGGAGAGTGTCCATTGTACTTTAACCTCTCCAAAATATTTATTTTTTATATATAAATTTTATACCATAAGGATAAGGTATCTGAATATTGTCTTTCCTTATTTAAATATTTATTTTATAATGAATACAAAAGGGGTCGGAAAAATAAATTAAAATTCATAATCCAACATAAAATCACCCAACATAAAATTTGGTGATTTTAGAACCGTCGCCGCAGGCTCCACACGCCCTTACCTGAGGCACACACGCATTGTTCATCATCTTACTTGTTGTTATAGTCTTCTACTAGCTGTATAATTATTCAAGCTACTTTAAGAAAAACAGCTCATCTTGCTATATAACTAGTAGCAGTGTTATATTTTAATTTAAAAAAATAAAATTCAGAAAATGCGATATAATTTGAACCTACACCAAAATTATAAAATATATATGTATACGTACATATAAAATAACAAGATTGTTCTCACAAAATATATATTTCAAAAGTTTCTTAAAAATAATGTTGTTGCGCCAATATGTACAATACCATGTAGTAGGTTGTACTTCATTCACTAATTAACTATAACTAAACTCTTCTTTCTTATCTACCTATAACACAAATAAAATTCTATAAACTAAAAAGTTAATAAGTAAAAATATTATCTCACATGCACAATAATTACATGAGTTGTATAAAATAATGAAACTCAACTAAGTAATTACGACTATGTAGTTTTCACATACTTTGAAAATTATATGTTTTTCTTTTATTACTATTTTGAGTCTTGAGAATCGTACCACTTATATCACTAAAATACGTGGTCCGCTATGATCAATAAAGTCTAGGATCCGCTACTGCTACTGGAAGCTATAACTGCCAAGACAAATAAAGTATGCTATTATTGATAACTGTGATCAACTACCTGTTGGAATCCCACTGAAATATTATACTTATGTATAAAACATTATATTTGCTTCTGAATATTGACTTTTATAAAAATAATCATTTCTTAAAATAACATAAAATTTCGCTTTTGAACTCTAATAATACTCTTAATGCTTTTAATGTTAAAAGCATGCTATTTTAAATCAAAAACATCATATGACAATTCAAATTTTCAACAACTCAATATCCATCATGTTATGTGATTATCATTACAATCTCAACATTTTATGTAAACAAAATATCAAACAGTCAAAAACTTATATACGTGAGTCTTTACTTACCTGAAGTCTATGCTATTTTTAAAAGTGTTTTTTTTAGATCTTCGAGGTCCTAAGTCAGCTATTAATCTATTCGAGCATTTATTTAAACTTAACTTAGTAAATCTTTTCATTATTAAAAAAAAAAAATCTCTCTCTATTAATCTACCTAAACTACATAATTTATTATTATTCTATTATCCTTAATTTAAGTCTTTACTTTATGAAAATTATAACTCTTTCTATAAGACTTGCTTTCATGCCCTTTGATATGCCCCTTGTTAAATTTTTTACTTCCTACAGTTGTATTTTGAAGACTATATCCCACATTTGGGAATCAAAATTGTTCTGAAATTTTGATGGTAACCTATAAACAACTCTTATGGATCATTGTTAAAATTTTAAAACATAATATGTTTGTTTGACCCATCAATTCTAAATTGTGAACCAATCTTGTGTGGGATCGCAAATCCCAAGTGAAACACATTAGTTGTTCGCTCTCTGGTTTGACCGCTCATACACTAAGGGGATGGTAAGAATAAATATATTTTACGTCTCTGAGGGGAATAATTTTATGTTTTTTTTTTCTCTTGTTTGAAATAAGTTGAAATATTTACTCATGAGTGGGGCAAGTTCTTCAATTTTGGGTCATGGTTTTCCTTGGCTATAATGGTTCATCCAGAATAGAGATCGAGCTTCAAGAAATAGTAAATTGTCTTCTCAATACACAATAGAACAAACAATTTCAAAACGGACTCCCCTTTTATTAGATAGAGAAGATCGCTAAGATTTTATGATTCATTGTTAAAACCGTTAAACTAGGCATCTATCTTTTACCAATAATGTTCTTTTACCTATATCTTATTGTAGAAGTACTAAATAATTTCTAAACATATTTGTTTGAAAAGCTAACATCCTAAGATTTCATATTTTACATTGTTGACTTCATTTGGCTTAGTATAATTCAAGTTATACCTTATCAAATTCTCTACTGAAACTACCCCGTTCCAGGTGAACATTCAATTTTCACTAACTTTAAGATCATACAATTTTCACTAACTTTAGTATAATTCAATTTTCACTAATTACCAATTATTTCGATTTTTATATGGTTTTATAAATTTAAATCTCTAGTTTATCCTAGAAAAATGTCACAATTTTATATGGTCAATTTCATATTAAAAAATATATAAGAACACATATTGCTCATAAATCCAACAACTTCATTTTACAACTCATTTGGTCAACTTCAAGAATTTATTTCTTGCCCTATACAACTATGATTTTATTGTTCTTAGACTTTCTGAAACCACTATATTTTTAGTTTTTTAATTTAATTTTTTTTGAGTTTAGAAAACATATAAAATTATCCAAATTCATTGTAATTAGTTGACGTTATTTTAATTATTTCCATATTTTCAAACAACATTAAGAAAAATCTTAGGTTGGAGTTTTGGACTTAATCTCAGGGACTCTCATCTTTTCATGAATTAACTGTCCTCGTAAGGTTTTTTAGATGGGATTTGAAATCCTTAAAAAACACAAATTATTTAGGCCAAATATATAGATCTTACATTAATGGAAAGGTAAAGAGTTTACACTTTGGATGCCGATGAAAAAACCTCTCTAGGCCAAGGTAGGGGAAACAACCGGTTCCGACTCTCGATGCAAGACATGTTGCTCAGTAGTTAAACTTCTAGCGGTCTATGTTTCACGGGTGAAGCGGTTATTTTCCATCTAGATCCTCCAGCTTATACGTGCCTGGTCAGAATTCAGCTAAGAGCTTGTAAGGTCATTCCTAATTCTCATTGAAGGTTCCCTTGTTAAGTCACTAAACCTTTCTCAACACTAGATCACCTACTTTGACCACCCTAGCTTTCACTCGTGAGTTATAATATTTTTGCATCCTTTGTTTCAATGCAATTTTATAGAGATGGGCTCTCTCTCTTATTTCTTCAAGGAAATCCAATACTTTAGATATGGCTTGAACATTATCCGAGATTCCATATGTCAATCTCCTATGAGATGGTAGCCTTATTTCCACCAGAATCATGGACTCTACTCCACAGACTATGCTAAAGGGCGCTTCTCCTATTATGGAAGCTCGTCTACCCAATTTCCTTTGTGTTCACCCATTTTCTTTTTCAAGATGGTTTTGATGACCTTATCAGCCACCTCCACCTATCCGTTTGCTTGAGGGAGTGTAGGGGATGAAGTGAATGGTTTAATCTTCAACTCAGCATATAACTTCCTGAAGTTGCCGTTATTGAATTATTTCCCATTATCTGAGATCAAAACATCTACTATTGTTTCCCATTTCTTAAAATAGTCAATTGCTAACCACTATGTATTTTTGTTGAGCCGAAACTTGAGGTGGTTCTTTGATGATGTTAATCCCCTATTTTGAGGAAGGCCATTAGGGTCATCGAAGATGGGGGCTTTTTGAGAATGCTAGTGTGTAACTGAAGTTATTGTATTTTTTGCTGAAAGCATCAGCATCTCTTTTTAAAGTCGGCCACCAATATCCTTGTAACAAGGCGCGTCTTACCAATGATTGTCCCCCTCAATGGTTTCCGCATACCCTTTGTAATTCTCTCATCAAATAATCGGCTTTAGCTTTAACCACGCATCAGAATATAGGTTTTTAATATCCTCTTCTATAAATTACTGGTCTGAGCATCGTACATCCGGCTAACCTGGCGACTACTTTTTTTTATCTTCATCCTTGTCCTCACGAAATTTTTTGCTTTCAATATATTCTTGTATCGGGGTCATATAGCTTGGTCAGACTTCTTCTATGTTCAGTACCCTTGACCCCCTAATACTTGGCTCTTCAAGGAAATGCATTAGAGTTATTCGGGTGCCTATAGTCTAAAGCAAACCGAGCCAAGGCATCAACCTCCATATTCATTTCCCTTGAGGTTTGATGGATCTCAATTTCCTTGAATTTCCCTAGTATTACTTGAAATTTTCTAAGATATGCCGCCATGGACTTTGATCTCGCTTGATAATCACCCCGAATTTAAGAGATGTCGATATGAGAGTTGCTTGTTACTTGTATCTAGGCTACTTTCAAAATCCTCGCCATCCTTAACCTTGCGAGCAGCCCCTTATATTCAACCTCATTGTTTGTACCATGAATCTGAATCATATAGCTTGTTTGTAGTTGTTTCCATATAGAGATGTTAGGATTACCCCCACTCCACTTCCTCCTTTGTTTCCATAATGATTTTATAAAAGCTATGGATACCAAAGATGAATAATTATTTTTAACTTCGGCCTCGTCTTCTTCAAGGGGAGCGGTAGATGTGAATTTGTTAAAAAAGTCAACCAAGGCTTGGGCTTTAATCGCAATCCAAGGTCTAAAGCTTATGTCGAATTCACCCTACTCAACTGACCATTTGAGCAGTCTTCCCAATGTATTTGGTTTTTGAAGGATTTTCGTTAACGGTTGTCTATCTACACCTCTATATTGTGGCCTTGGAAATAGGGTTGGAGTTTACAAGCTGCTACCACCAAAGCATATGTTGTGCGATCGGCCCTCAGATAACGTACCTCAAGCTTGTTCAATACTTTGCTCATGGAATAGATGGGGATTTTTTTTCATAGTATCCTCTTTTAGGAGGACTGAACTTGCTACAATTTCAAAGATAGATAAATATAAGATTAACACATCCCTTAGGATAGGTTTAGCTAACCTCAGGATGATGATTAAAGGAGTATTTAGCTCTTTGAAGGCTCTGTCACAGTCTTCATCCCATCCCCAGCTCTCAACTCCCTTCAAGGCATCGAAAAATGGTTAAAAGAGATCAGCAGACTTGTTTAAAAATTTGCTTAACACAGCTAATCTCCCTGTCAGTTCTTAAAGCTCCATTTTAATTTTTGGAGGTTTTAAATCAAGACTACTTGGATCTTTTGTGGTTGCATCGATTCCCCTGTTATGGACTATGTATCCTAGGAATTTCCCTGACGAAACCCCGAAAGTGCACTTTTCGGGATTCAACTTCATTCCATAGACCCTCATGATATCAAACTCTTCCTTCAAATGATCTTCATGCTTCTCTTTTAGTTTACTTTTTACCATTATGTCATTGACACAGAACTTTATTGTTCTACCTATTTGTTCTTTAAACATGCCATTTACTAGCCTCTAGAAAGTTGTGCCGGCATTCTTCAACTTAAAAGGCAACACTTGATGGCAATATAATCCCTTGTCTGCTATGAAAAAGGTCTTTTCCTGATCTAGCCCCCTCATTTTTACTTGGTTGTATCCGAAGTATGCATCCATAAAGTTGAGGAGCTCATGGCCTACCGTGGCGTCGATTAGCGGATCAATGCTAGGGAGAGGAAAACTATCTTTATGACAAACTTTGTTGAGGTCTATGAAGTCGACACACATCCTCCATCATTACCATATTGGCCAACCATTTTGAGTACTGAACTTCTCTGATGGCTCCAACCTTAAGATTTTTTTTGACTTCTTCCGCTACAATCAAATTCCTCTCTTTATTAAACTTCCAACGTTTTTGTCGAACTGGCTTAGCATCAGCTCTAATCCCTAATTTATGAATAATAACCTCCTCAAGAATCCCTTAATGGTCCGAAGTTTTCCAAGAAAGGATGTCAAGGTTTACTTTCAAGGTCAGAATTACCAAACTTGCGTTTGCTCCTTGTAAGCCACTTCCAACCATCAACTTCTTTCCATCTTTTATAATGACCACTCAATGATTTTATTGACGAAGGTCGCACTTTATAGCCTCCTTTAATCATATGGAAAATTGGGAATTTCAATTTTAAAGACATTACATAGCATTCCCTTGCTTTCTGTTGACATCCTTTTGCAAAGCCAACTTCGACTAAAGTGGGAAACTTCATAGCGAGGTGTTGGGTGGACACTACTGCCCCTAGACCGTTAACTACGGTCACCTGAGTATAACATTATATGCCAAGGGGATATCTACGATTAAAAAGTTTACCATACTGTCTTTTGTTGTGGTTCTTCTCCTATAATTATAGGTAGCGTGATGGCACCCTCATGTATTACTTCAGTTCCAGAGAATCTGGTTAAAGGGGTGTGAGCTGGTTTAAAGAAAGCATATTTAATCTCCATCTTGCGGATCACATCCATTGAGCTTCCTGTATTAATAAAAAATTGATGCACCTTCAGTGTGGTAATGTTAGCTGTGATGACCAACGTATCATTATGGGGGAATAAAATTCCTTCTTCATCTTCTCAGCCAAAGGCGATATATCGGCACTGGATAAGGTGTAGAGGTGGACCCTATGGTAAACACCTATGAACGAGCAATTCAGCAATTCAAAGCCAATTGCTCTTTTAATATTTAGTATCACCCCCTTCTGGCATTCCAATGATGAAGTGTATTTCTTTAACGTGATCCTAGTTGCTCTCGGTATTCAATCGCCCTAAATCTGCTTGAATCATTTTTAAGCGATCTACTTCTCGGTCCATGAATTCTTGTAATTATTTATTTTATATCCGTTCCTCAATTACTTCCTTTAGCTGATAACAATCGGAAGTCTGATGTCCAATATCTCCATGGAAGTGGTAATATAGGAATTTGTCTTTGGAATTCCACTTTCCTTGAAGAGGAGGTGATTTTTTGAACATTCGCCGCCCCTCGTCTTTTAAATATATTACCTCAGGATCAGTCAATTAGAGGAGTTAATTTCTCCAGTAGTCGCTTCGGTTATTTCTTGGGGCTCTTCCTCTTTTTCTCCTCTTTTTTGTTCTTCCCTCTATTTGTCTTCTTTTTTCATTTTGTGAGAGTTAAGACTCTAAGGTCTGAGTGATACCTCTTATAGCTTTTAGCTAAGCTTCATATACTTTGTTTGCCAGTCTGATCTTCTAACCTATCTCCACGGGTTCAGCGTAGTTGGTCAGATGTTTCTTTCCATTGGTTTGGATGAATTTCTAGCTAATAGTTCTTCATAGGAAAGCATGCATGACCCCTTGATTATTTAGCCTGTCCACTTTCTACATCGCTCATTGAACCTTTCAATGAAGTGTTGTAAGTTTTCTCTCGCCTCTGCTTTACTGCATTGAGGCTAATAAGCGGTAATTTAACTTTCGTGGCTCTTAAGAAGTTCGCTATATATAGAGATCTTAACTCAAAAAAAGAATGTTGATCCTAGGGTCAACCCCTTGTACCATTCCATTGCGAAGCCTACAAAGGGTGGAAATTTGGCATACTACTATTTCTGACATTCTGCTCAAATGCATCAAAGCCATGTTAGCCTCAACGTGGTCCATGGGATCTCTTATCCTATCATATTGTGGGATTTGGGATGCTCTAAACTTCTTTGGAATTTGATCCTCTAGGATTCTTTTAGTAAAGGGGCTGTTTGTTTCCATGCAGAAGGAGGCGGCATTGCCATTTGCTGCCGAAGTCAAACGATTAGTAAGTGGTCTAACTTTTTCTTAGCATCTCTGTATCCGACCTTATAAGGTTCAACATACTCTGTTAGTCTTTGACTTTGGCAACTAGGTTAGTAATGTGGGGGAAGTGAGTTCCCTTTACATAGTCACATTAATTGGTGGGTCATTCCCAGTTGGGCTTCCTAGGTCAAATATTATTTAATGGATATTCAAGATTGATTTTAGGTCCGATCGTGTTTTCGAATTTTACCAAAAAATACTAATGTACTATAATCCTAAATTATATTTCCAATTTTTCTTAGTAAAACTCAAACTTAATTTGGGTCTTTCCTAAGAGCCCGGTAACCATAAACTACTACTACACTATACTCCCAAATTATATTTCCAATTTTACTCGATGAAACTAAGAGCTAATTTAGGTCTTGCCCAATGGCTTGGTAGGGCTAATTGATCCTATAATTGCCAACTAGGTTTTTCTTTTAATCCGAAAAATATTCTTTTGACCTTAAATTAAGTAAATCAATAATTATTTAATTTCTAATTAAATCAATATCACATTTAAAACTAATTAATGATTTAACTTTTTAATTCAAGTTCTCTAAGAACGGATCAAAAACCTCCAAGTATGATTTAAACCGAATCCTATATTCTTATGTGTGTGATCAAATAGGTTCTCCATCACGTTGGCAGATGGGCCCCTAACAACTTATGAGATTTATATGGTTAAACAATTAATTCGATCATCTATATGATCGATTCACTTAAACCACCAAGTTTGCATTGGCCTTTAGCAAGGTATATAGGCTTCCCTGTGGTGAGAAGTTCTTGGAACCTTTGAAAGTACCTGCGGTTACTATTATCATATCAGATTGATTCTTACATCTATGTCAAAGTCCCAGTTAGTTTTAGATCATGTTTTAACTGTTAAACCATATTATACTTAACCATATGAATAATGAGATTCCTTATGCAACTAGACAATGGATTTATGAAAACTCTTTTCATACCATACTACTTTGTAAAGATTCCTTGTTGCATAAGGTACATCACTCATCGGATTGTTCCTCTTATACCAAGGTAATGGATCTCATCTTATCACTCTACAGACCTCCTGTACAACAACACATTCCCAATTATTCACTTATGGTAACTAGGGCCGACTCTCCTATTAAGCAAGTGAAGCAATTACCTAAGGCTCCATTTGCAAAAGTACCCCAAGATATTAAAATAGATGTAGATAATATAATATATATATATATATATATATATATATATTAGAAAATAAATGAAAATAGCCTTATATTATTACCAAATATATCTTTCACGAAAAAAATAATAATTGCTTTTTTAAATTTGAAAGGGTGCAGCTTTTATACATAAACTACTTTCACACTTACAAAAAATTAAAAAATCTAAAATGGTTTAGGCATAGCAGCTAGCTTTCCCACTTATTTTTAATATTTAAAAATACTTCATATTCCTCAATAGTCAAGAGTTAACATTAAAAAATATTTCTATAAATATCGGTAGTTTTCTTAGTTCACTACTCACTAATCATAAGGGGCCCCAAATTTTAATTTTGCCTAGGACCCCAAACGAGGATGGCCGCCTTGGAATTTGTAACCCTAGGCTAGGGCTAGGTTGAGTAATATCAAAGCACAATATCTCATACGTCAATACAATGGTGATCTCTGGTTTGAGAATTACAAGTACAATAGTCATATGACAATTCTCACCAACAATCAAGATAATTACCAATGAGATTTTTCTAGTAATCACATTAAGTAATTAAGTCTTTATTAATCACCTACATGTATAATGCTAGCATTCTCCAATATCGATGATTGTGAGAACATCACTCTTCTTTCGAAGAAAATAATGCATGTAACAGTATTTTCAGATTGTCATTATCTCATCATGATAATCCTATAACTATGACTATGAACATTATCTCATTGACTGTGATCACGATCATAGTTTCAAGTCCATAACCTAAGACCCGGGAATCTATCAAGCATGTTATATAACCAATACACATATATTGTCATTTCCAACATAACAACAATTAATATCATAGATTAGGTGCTAAATTAAATACAAAATACTCTTTAACATTTGACAAATAATAAACATACAGACCAATTCATTTAAGGTAATGATTTGTTCAGCTAGAAACTAAGTGGCTTGACGTGTATTACACTTTCAAGTGGGTCCCGTAATAACTTGTGAGTTTTATCCAATCCAAAGGCAGGATTGTTTACCCTTAAAACACTTTTTAAGTTAAACAATTAATTTGATCATGAAGATGATAAAATAACTCAAACCACCAAACCTATATTGGCCTCTAGCAAGGTGCATGGGCTTCCTGTGTAATGAGAAATTGTTTTGGAACCTCCAAAAGAATTTGTCATGACTATTACCATACTATGCCAAAATCCCGGTTAGTCCTAGGGCATAATTTAACTGTTAAACCCTAATAGTCTAATCATATAAATCATGTGAGTAATTTAGCAACTAGATAAATGATTTACAGAAACTCTTTTATACTATACTATTTTAAAGATTTGTTTATTGCATAAAAGCATGAATATTCATAGGATTTTTCCTATAATATAGAGTTGATTGATATCATATTATCACTATATAGACTTCCCATATAAAGAACACATGCCTAATGAATAACCTTTGGGTAGGGCTAGATCAAGTAATATCAAAACACGATATCTCATACATAAGTAATGTGGTGATCTCAGGTGAGAGTTACAAGTACAATAGGCACAAGATAAATCTCATCATCACTTAATTTAGTTACCATTAAGATTTATATTGTGATCATGTTAAGTGATTAAGTCTATTAAAACGAATATTAACTAATATCGATTGTTATGATAACCGCCATTCTTTTTCAAAAGAGAATAGAGCATGTAATAGTATTTTCGGATTGTTATCATCCTTTTATAACAATCATATGTCTATGAAATGTTTTGAGCCTTAGCCGTTAAGCGAGTTGAATCTCAACAACTGTGATCCTTATCATTGTTTCAATTGCATAGCATAAGACTTAGAGTTCTATCAAGTATGATATACAAATAGCATTCATACAATGTCATTTCCAACACAATAACATATAATATGATAGATGAAATGCTCATTTAAATATCAAAGTATTCAATTTAGTTGATAACTTTTATAATTAAGATTGATTCACAAAAGCTAATGATCCGTTCGGCTAAAAATTAAATAGCTTGACGTACACTTTATATCTCTCACTTGAACTAAAGCTAATTGTTTCTCAATTACAATCTCATTTTGTTAAAATGGTGATCAAACTTTTGTTGGAGAAGCGCCTTAGTAAATGGATCCGCTATGTTGTTATCTGCATCTACTCTCTCTATGTTATATTGTCGTAGTATGTTTTTGGACTTTTTAAGAGACTTATGTTTTTGTCCAAGATAATGGCAGCATGGTCGGGAATCAACTAATGGCTTATAGACCACCAGTTGAATTACTCCCACTAGCCGTCGACCCACTAATGGCCACTAAACTACCTCCACCGGCCATTAGGCCACCCCTAACTTTCGGACTCAACTGAGAGATCAGAGGAGTAGCCAACCCACTTCCACTGCTCTCGACGAGCTGAGGATGGACGTCCCATAATACCCACCTATGACGATCCCTCAGCCATCATGATAGGGCATTCCAATGTAGTAGATGATCGATCGAGATCAAATGTACAATATTATACATGATATATATAGTCCCATTGTTCAGTAGTTGCCTCGGCCCATGTACCATAAGTCGTATCCCGTGGAGATAGACTAGGAACCTTGTAATCCCCCAATATTTCTAGACTAAACATAGTAGTGAGAAGATAAACTTAAAATTTGACTCATTAGTAAATTCTAATTCCCACATATACCAAATTTTAATGATACAAATAGTAGGGGATCTTTTATAAATTTTAAAACTTAATAGGAGCTTAAGTTTAATTAATAATAATAATAATAATAATAATTTTAAAAAAACAAAAACAAAAAACAATGAAGCTCCACGTTAATGCCCATTTGGCAACTCTTAAGTTAGCTAAATCATCATCTTGCATTAATCATCAAATGGAAAGATGAGTCAATAAGACACATGTCACCATCTAAATCTTCAATTAACCATATAAATACCCCTTTAGCCAAAGAGAAAATGGGCAAGAAAGGAAAAAGGAACCGTGAAGGAAAAAGGAAAGAAAGGGAAATAGATGGAAAGGAAAGAAAAGAAAGAAAGGAAAGAAAGAGAGGAAAGGAAAAAGGAGAGAAAGGAAAGAAAGGAAAGGAAAAATGAGAGAAAGGAAAGAAAGGGAAAGAAAGGAAAGGAAAGGAAAAAAGAGAGAAAGGAAAGAAAGGGAAAGAAAGAAAGGAAAGGAATAAGGAGAGAAAGGAAAGGAAGGGAAAGAAAGAAAGAAAGGAAAGGGAAAAGGAGAGAAAGGAAAGAGAGGGAAGGAAAGAGAGAAAGAGGAAAGTCAAGATCTCCGGTCAACTAACTTTTTGTAAGTATAGCCTCACTGCAACACTTGGATATTGTCTATTTGTTATTATGATTATAATTATATTAATTTAGGATAATATTAATTATTAAGCATGATGACTTGATTATGTCTGCATTAGGATTATAATTATAGCATGCTAAATAGAAGTGAAATACTATGATTACCATGCTAGAAATAAGGATTAGAACTAGAATGAACATAATATAGCAGGATGGTTTGAGGAGAGTACAAACTTTAAACATTAAGTGCATATGTTCATATTTCTAGAAGTTAATGTTATGCTAAAATAAATAAGAAGCATAAGTATGCATAATAGTAAAGTGAGGTGTTGCCGGATCAAAAGAATGATCGCTTGTCGATCAGAAAGGACCCTAAATGATATTAAAGAAAATTTCATAAGTGGATCATTGCAACGATCATAAGCGGACCGCTGATTAAATATCAGTTGACATGCCGGTGGTAGTATCCTTCGGGCCCGAGTGTGTAGAATTATAGGAATTTATGCACGTTAGATATAGGTCATTAAAGTGCTAACTCACGATAGTCATAAAAAGAATAGTGATGTGAGTAGGAGACTATCCTTACTGAGTTTCTAGCTCATAGATGTCTACCCTGTGTTGTAGGAAATTACAAAGGTACCCATCTTCCAGCACATGAACGCACAAAACTCACGACTCAATCAATTCAATGTGCCTTCTTAAGGTACTCAGTACACTAAAATGGTTTTTTTTGCTATGATCCTACTTTGAATTGCATTCGAATTTCTTGTAATGTAATATTTCTCAAAAATCATCATTTTTTTTCTACTCACCATGATTCTGATTCTCTTTCTTTTTCTATTTTGTCTTTATTTGATAACTCTTCTACAGATTTAGTTCATTCTAAACCTCTTCTCATGTATCAAAGATGATACTCTGCCATATCCAATCAGACTTCCCTCACTTCGACGCTGTGAAAGAATTTCAAGGCCTATAAAAAGCGGGATTTGTGCTTATGGAAATTATCGAGTAATCGAATGATATTGAGCATGTTTCTCATCTCTTCTCGAGAAACAAGTGGGCTATTTCTTTGTGAAATTGTGCTCAATTTCATAGGTGCCAATTCCGCCAAGATCTCTTCTTTAGTTGGGGGGAAGAATCCGCACAAATCGAATTTTTTTAGGAACATATCGAGAGAGAATTGGATTTAGTTAGACAATGTGTCGTTGGTAAATAAGAATCAGTTTTAGCAAGGTACGGAATGAGCCCACTCATGCTCATTCCCCGCCTGCTGATCATATTCCAGCATCTCCTCCTCTCCGATGCGGCACTAAGGAACGGAGACCCCCTGATAGGTTTGGTTTCTCTTCTCCCTTCTCCTTCACCGCCACTTTATCTTCTATTCCTATTCCTTCATCTTATAAGCAGGCAATGGAGTATGAGTGTTAGCGGAAAGCTATTGAAACAGAACTTCTTGTACTTGAAGAAAACCAAACATGGGATGTTGTTCCTTGTTCCTCCTCTGTGAAACCTCTTGGCAGTAAATTTGTCTTTACTCTCAAACTTTGATCTGATGGGTCCATCAATCGTTACAAGGCTCGGCTAGTGGTTCTTGGCAACAAACAAGAATATGGTATGGACTATGATGAAACATTTACACTCGTCGCCAAGATGACCAAAGTCCGCACTATACTCGTCGTTGATGCTTCCCAATCATGGCCTTTACATCAACTGGATGTCAAGAACACGTTCCTCCAAGGTGATCTCAAGGAAGATGTTTACTTGAAACTTTCTTCTGATATACATTCTTCCTCACCTCATGTTGTTTGCAAACTAAAACCCTCTTTGTATGGTTTGAAACAAGCATCGAAGGTATGGTTTGAAAAATTCTGATCCACTCTTCTTGGTTTTTCATTCACTTAAAGTAAGTTTGACTCCTCTCTTTTTTTACAACAGACATCTAAGGGCATTGTTCTCCTTCTTGTTTATGTGGATGATATCATTATCATTGGATCCGACTCTGTAACCATTTCGGAAATTCAAACTTTACTACACTCTTCATTCCACATGACAGATCTCGGCCACCTTACTTATTTCTTAGGCTTAGAGGTCTATCATCAACCTCAGGGCCTCTTCGTGAATCAGCACAAGTATAGTCAAGATTTTATCCAGTTGGTTGGCCTCACCGATTCTACTTGTTGACACTCCCTTGGAATTCAATGTGAAATATCACTGCGATGAAGGGGAGCTCGTAGAGGATCCTACTCTTTACAAGAAATTAGTTAGAAGCCTTATTTATCTAACCATTACCCGACCTGACATCTCTTATGTTGTTCATACAGTCAGTAAATTCATGCACGAACCACATCTCCATTTATCCGCAGTATGACGCATTATTCGTCGTGGCTTATTCTTCCCTACTAACTCTTCTCTCTAACTCCGAGCCTATAGTGATGGTTGAGGGGTTTTCTCACAGAGCTCGACTTTTGCCCCATTCATTGCACTCCACTAAATGTTGATAACACTAGTGCAATCCAAATTGCGGCCAACCCAATCTACCACGAGCGCACCAAGCATATCGAGGTTGACTGTCACTCCATCAAGGAAGCCTATGACCATCAAGTCATCACACTTCCACATGTCTCCACTACTCTACAGCTCGCCGACATCTTCACTAAATCCTTGTCACGTCAACATCATCAATTCTTAGTTAGCAAATTGATGTTCGTCGATCAACCAACATCAATTTAAGGGGGGATGTCAAAAGAATTATATAGATCACCTTCTGACTAAATATTGCTGTAAATATTATTTCCTTACTTAGAATGGATTAGTTATAATTAGACACCTATATATGGTAATAGCTCAGGTTAAGGGTTGAATTTCAACATGTCATTATTTTCATTACAGCTTGTATCTGACCCATATAAAGGCAGACCCTAAAACCTAATAGAACACAATTTTTTTGAGTAATAAGTCTCTAAATTGTCAGTCAAATGCCAAAGCAGAGGACGATGAGGCAAAGGGGATGCCCGACTGGGTATGCATTAGGCAGTAAGGGGACACAAGCCCATCCATCAATGCATAATAATGGGAGGTGATCTCCTGACAGGGTGGGGCAAGAAAGTAATAAAAGGTGAGATCCTAAGGCACTCTAACCCACCATCTGAAAAATACCAAGTGAACGAAATCGCCACAGATTAATTCCTTAGGACACGGGTATAAAAAGCCCTTATAAGTTTCACTCATTCATACTCTCTCCCCTAATATCTATAAGCTCTATTTTTCTCCCATAACAATACTATCTATTTTCTTTTTTATTGTTAATGTAGAAGAGAATTTTCCAACTACAATCCCGATATTCCCTTCTTATTTTATGTATCGGACGGGATCAATAAAGAATATACTGTTGGAATCATATTTTGCTCTAACACTTTTTTTTTTTCTCTTTTTTTCTTTTCTGGTCAGAAAAAATTATATGAATCTAATTTGACAAAATAACTCGAATATTTCGTCATTTGTAAGACTAGTTGTATAGTCAGTCATACAAAATGAACTTGTATCTGGAAGGTTTATTGATGATGGCTCTTCATAACTCTTTGAAAAGAGACATAATAGTGGTCTGGGATTAAGCTTTATTTCGATAACTTCTAAATTTTAACCTCGGGCAAATGATTTCTAAAACCAGAAATTATAATTAGATGGGATGTATTTCAAAAAAATGGTGAAATTATAATTTACCTCAATGGGAGTAAATCAGTACTTTTTTTTTCGTCGTGTATTCATCCCTAAATTCTAAATCAAAAAATATTTACTTTCCGCGTAATACTTTTTTTTTTTCTTTTTTTTTTTTTGGCCAAATGCATAATCCTCTTTTTTTTTTAAATCATTGAGAGGAAGCTGGGATGGTAAGATATTATATATTTATCCTACACTTATCGGATATATCGGTAGGCAATAACACCCGACCTGACCCACATTGTATTTGGATCAGGTGCTTTGAGTTTTTTTTTTTTTTTTTTTTTTTTTGCTTAATGAAATTCTTTTGAAAAGAAAAATATGCAACATAATATTAAAAATCAGTCAATTTGTTTCCTGCTGTCCCCATAATATTACCATAAACTTCAATCACACATTCAATAATAATATTAGCTTTCCAATCAAGCTTGGTTTTGAACATTATAACATTCCTTTCTCTCTCCCCTCTCCTCTCTCCCTTTCTACCAATTTCTGTGATTTCTTTTAAATGCTATAAAACACCAAGAAATAATGAAAAGTGGGTGTAATGGATGCCGAAGAAAGTTATTCTTTTGATAGTGTTAAGAAGGAACTAAAGTAATCATTTAGTTGATATTAGTACCTAAAGTATTTAGTTGATAAGTACTAATAATTATTTAACTTGATTTTAGTATCTCAAGTAAAAATATCATTTATACTCCAGAGCACCCAAGAATACCTCTGAAACCATAATCTAACGTGTAAATCTTACACGTCCTAAAATTTCACAAGTTAATATGCTGAAGCCAAAACTAAGAATGTAAAACCAAAGTTACGACTTCCGGCAGGACTAACATTTGGAGATGCCTACCCATTTAAATTATAGTTTGAATCCCATATACAACTCAAATTAGGACCATAATTTCAGTTTGTTTTACACCTGAGACATAACTTGTAAAAGTAACTTCAATCATTCCTTAGCGTTTTTATCTACAGAACTAGATAGGAGTTCATCATTCTGTCAATTCCGGCAGAAGATGGTCCAGAAAATATACCATGCAGATATCTAGCTTATGCAGCCGATATGAGAGGAGACGGAATGTCTCAGATGGTAAGACTTGGTTTAACTCTCTCACACCTGCTGCATATACTAGATAGATGTATGAGATGGTGATTCAAAGATAATCATAGCCATTCGAGACATGCAAATTATGGAGGTTGTAGATACACACAAATAGGTAGATCCTACAAACTATTAACAAACCATTGCTTAAATTTTTAGAAATTTTAGGAAAATGATTATAAGAACAACATGAATGTGGCTTTGATGGAAGATGAACAGAATTCCCAAATGAAGGTATAGGTTAAAAGAAGCATAGAAGGTCAAATATTATAAATACTGCCAAAGTGGAGAAGAAATCAAACTCCCCAACCCCTTTTTCTTACCACACAAACTTAGAAGAGTCAAGGAACCATACTTGTCGAATTCTTCTATGCAGTCAGTTTTCGTATTTGGATGCAGAGCAACCGGACGGAATTAGTGCACTGGCTACCTAATACTCTCTCCCCTTGTACTGCATTTCCTATCAAAGGCAGAAACCCAAAGAACCGTAAGTCAGTATGAAATCTTGGGGATGGAAAATCTAAAACTATTAGACTAGCACATGCAAATAAGAAAATGAGAATAGTCTGCATAAATAACAGTATGGAAGAAAAGGAAAAAAAAACAAATGGAGAGCTAGATTTTATTTTTTTTTTGGAGAGCTAGACAGTTGTGGAGGTTTAAATTGGCATCCTTCACTCTGATACTACATTAAATTTCTAGTAGACCAAAACCTTTAGGCCATTATGAGCCTGGACCGGTCATCGATTAGAAAAATATTATAGTTCTTGAAAAAAAAGCATATAATATACTTACAGGTGGATAACCCGGCATGTACACAACTTGCCTTGGATGTCCAATAAGCATTGGCTGCCCATACTGATTAATCTAATGAAGATAATCAATGTCAAGATTTAATGCCCGGTTACATCGAAATCATAGTGAAAATTATTTCTGAATAGACAAGTGATACTATACCTGGGGTCCATTTGTTTGAAAATATGGTTGGGGTGATTGCATAGGTGGTACATGTGGATTAAATATGACAGGCTGCTGACCAGCAAATGCAGGTCCAATCTGCAATTTCACAAAGTTTGGCATCATTAGTAAGGAAGACTTCTTAATTTATCTTTTCCAAAAAGAACAATAAAATTTCCTAGAAAAAGTATCACTACAAGTTTTCCCACATATACTAGTTCTACTAATCAGATTTTTCTGCTGATATGGCTGTTCCTTTCATAGGAAAATGGATCCATTCAAGAAGAGAAACCTAGTTGAGCATATACCATCAGAGTGGTTCTTAATAGATTTAAGAAAACTACGATATGTGCTCATTACATTTCTCATTGCTAAGATTAATTTTTTTTTTTTTGGTCCCCTAAAAGGTATGTTTTGTCATTTTTGTTAAATCAATAATGCAATATGGTTTACTAAGCTACCGGGTCATCAACACCAAACTGATTACTTGATAAAATTAACATGATTTCTTTCTAGGTGAGACGGGCTAATGCCAGTTGATGTGCCTCATATAGGAAAAGGTATGCATAATCACTAGTTAGCTAATTGACCAAAAGTAGAGGTGAGCTTTACTTTCTGTATAACCATCCAAATGCATATAGATAAAACACGTTCATTCAGATAAGAGAAAATTCAAGGAAAGGTTCCTAAAAAACATTTAGTACACACCCCAACACCAAAAGGCATTGCATGCATTTGCGGAACTGCAGCTGTGTTGTTCTGATAATAGAAGGAACCATCAGATGCTGGAGATGGAGGCCTAGCAGGTGTTTTAGATGGGGTGTAACTCTTTGCATTAGGATTGAGTTTGAATTCCTGTTAACAAACAAATAAGAGAGAAGCAAACAAACAAAATCCAAAGACATTAGTCACACAAGATGCACCTCATTTTAACAGGTCAAAACAGTGACACTAATCACCATATTGCTTTCTACAATAGTGTTTGTGTCTTTCTATGTGCTTAAGGCTTTATATAACTAATCCAGTGCACATACCTTAGCATAAGGATTCAATGTTGATTTTTCAGAGGACAATGACCCCATGGATGAGCTTGGTGATAAGCCAGGGCCAATGGCGGTGGCAGCAGCAGAAGCAGTCACACCATCAGAATTTAATGATGCAGAACTACCAGGTCTTCTGCGATTATTCCATGTTTGTATTTCTCCATGTGCTTTTCCAGATGTTGGACCCTCCCCCTGTTCAGCCAGTGAGCTCATCTTCTCGTTAACTTTTCTTGAAGTACGAGATGGAGCATAAGAGGGTGAATTATGGGATAGCCCCTCTAAATCAGAACCATCTTTCCTCCCACTCAGTGATGACTGTGAATCTGCATCATTTGGGACCCATAATTAACAAAAAGTAATTTATATCAAGAGCAAACGTGAACACGGATAACCGGAGCACTGACAAAAAGGATGGACGAAAAGAAAATGTCAATATGCAGAAGGAGTGATATTCTGGTAACTTCTCAGAGATTTTTAGAAAGCAAGGTTTTTCTAGACAAAAGATTCCAAAATCTAGAATATTTAAACAGTACGTATTTGTATTTGGACATTACTTACCCTGAGATTTCAACAATAGAAAGTCATCAGCTTCCTGGTGTGGGGGAGGAGGAAGAAGAAACACAGAAAAAGTAAGCCAGAAGGAAAAAAGCCAAAAATAATCACAAGTTCATCAATATATTGGGGCAATATAGATTTTTCACTCACCGTCCGCTTCTTTATAGACTCCTGAGCATTTTTACCCACCTCATGTTTATCAGCAAGCACATTCTCCTGGATCCTAAATTCCCCAAGAAAAATTCAGGGACCATAAATAATCCAACAAGTATTTTATGCTAAAGAAACCCAGCATCATACTAGTGTTTCTTGCACGAACTAAACACATACACTTAGTTTAATGGAATAAAAAAAAAACCTGTTTTCATTATTCAGAGGAGATTCAGACACCAGCTGTTTAGCATCATCATACGAACTAGAACAGCCCATATCCAAATGAACACAGGACTGGGAAGGCTGTGATTGATCCTGCATACCCACAAAGAAAGAAAATGATGAATTAATCTCATCAACTGCTTGAGTAAAATGGAGAGAATGACTGAAAAGTATGTATAACTACAGCAAGTCTTTGTGGTAGCTACAACTCAGACCCAACCCTCAACATTCCTCTGCAAAGTTTTGAATCCAAAAACAGAACCAATTACATTCAGATAATTTTCAGGGGTGTGAAATCACAGGTTACTAGTGATAAGAATGCTTTATTACTCTCCGTCAGCATCATTTCTTAGAAGTAAACTGTTACTACCACAGCAAAGATATTTCTCGTAATAACTGAATCTCTGTTAGCAAAATCACAGTTCTAATCAAGACAGTACAAAATATTTTTAGAATGGCTTGGCTCTATTTACAGGGTAGGTCATTCGATTGGCTTGATATTGAATCCCTAAGCTCAATATCTGATGTGGGTGCATGCAAAGTATAATACTTCCTTTGGTAAAAAGTACAGGATGTTACATCCTATAATTACACACTAGGAATATAAACAAAAACAGTTCTTCAGAATCATAGACAAAGAGTATTGTATTTTAACTTCAAAAAAGAAAACTCTATTCAGTTGAGAAAAAGCAGAATTGGTTCACACAGTATTACACTTGCCAAATAATCCGGAATCATAATCAATACAGTTTAGATATTGCCAATATATGAAATCGACTCTACATGAAGACATTATGTTGTAGGACGTGTAACAGGATTAGGGTTTATGGATTTGAGATCGAAAATTTTACAAGAAAATTAACTATTAGCCGAAATAGACTCTACATGAAGACATTACATCATAGGACGTGTAACAAGATTAGGGTTTGATTATGGATTTGAGATTGAAAATTTAACAGGAAACTTAACTATTAGCCTCAAAATAATATGATCTAGGTCTCACACCTATGTTCCAGGAATCACACAGTCACTATCTAGAAAGTACCACACTTCTAAAAATTGAGAAAACTCAAATTTTGTTAAGAGACAAAGATGGGCTGTCAAGAATGTAGAGGAGGTAGAATATTCAATTTCCTTGACGCGTGCCCATAGGCTTTTTTTTATTGAGATAGTTTTCCTATGTCATAAGGATAGCTAAGCTAAGAAATTTAAAAAAACTAACTAAACTACTCCTAAATAAACTAGGAAATTACCTTTAAACTACTAAGGAGTTTACTTTCTTCCCAAGTATTCTTATCTCACTAGGAAACTGCTTAATAAAATACCCTAAATAAAATTTAATACCCCAATCAAATACTCTTGTGGGAACCACTTATGAATTTATGCATGAATTGTATGTATTCATCAATTAGGGCATTCTCATGCCCCATCACATTATGATAAAAGAATGCGTTCTTGTTTATGGAGAGTACTGAGAGATATCCCAAGGAAATAAAAGGCCAAGAGATCTAAAACAATTTTGATAAAATATACAAACTGACTATTCAACAAGAACATTGTGATTCGGAGGCTAATCTGATCCGGGGATAAGTAATGTAGACAATAATTTACTTTAAAATATATCATATAATTTACCAAAGAGGAGGAGCTTGATGAAGCTTGAGCATCATCATCGTGTCCCCCATGGGTCATGTCTTTTGATGTCTTAATGATAGGATCAGAGGAGGAACCGCCAAATGTTTCATCATTGTGTGTATCGAACAATATGTCCTCAGTTTCTTCATATCCACTGTCATCTACCTTACCCCGATATACAGAAGAGAACCTAGTCTCCTCATCAATATCAAATTTATCATGAAGGTAGACACCTCTTTCCTAAAAAAAAAAAGTACGCAAAAACTATGAATCTTTAAATGAAAGACCAAACATCAATAAGTTCAACGAAACAGAAACAGGAACCATAGCCTCACCTCCGCCAAATGAAGATCTTGAGTATCCTCGCCCTCTATTTCTCTTGCTATTCTTAAGGCTTCCCTTTCCAACTCTCTCGTTTGAGGACCTCTATCAAGTTTTGTTGTGTAAAGCTCCTCATTGAAGGTGCTTTTTACGCCAAATAACATTTCATTAGTCTGAAACTGATCCCAGGTCCTAAAAGAGAGGAGAGGGGAAGAAACAGTATATTAGTCTTTACAGCCTAAACAGTAAAGATATCATCATAAACACATGTCAGCCTCAAAAGATTCTTATAATTGAGAAGCACAGAGACAACTAATGAGCATAAATGCTAAAAACCAATACCATTTCATGTCTTTTAAACTTTCATATTGATTATATCCAATCAACCCGAAAATACTTTGACAGTATAAGCTTGTATGATTCATGAGGACACACTCCGATAAATTAAAAATGCTAGAAGCACGAATAAGAAAGAAAGAGTGGTGCTAATGAGAATGTAAAAAATATTAAGATGCCCTCCCACTCTCAAGTAGAGAATTGCTAATACAGGAGAACCATTGCAGAAACATCTATTGTACCTATTCCAAGGGCCATCAAATACATTATCCAATTCAGGACATTGAGGATCATCTTCATCAGGGACCCATGGTTCCAATTCTCTCTCTCCCTCAACATGACGAGATTGTGAAATGGAGCAGTCTAGCATGAGATCCTGTGGTTTTTCATGCAGAACTTCACTTGAGAGCCCATCCCATGTAACAGAAACGTCCTGGAACCATTTGTCAAGTGACAAAATCAGATTTAGTCATAAGAATAAGAAATAAGGTAAGAACTTTGACGATTCATCTGACACTTTATTGTTTTTTCCTATATCACTTAGGCGCCATACGGCATATGGATAGCATTATTAGATGCCAAATTTAGGCCCAAAATCCAATTTGGGGGCCCACAGAATACACTTTGAGCACACAAACATGAGTTTAATAAGTTTACCCAAATAGAAATTAGACAAGTCATTTGTATTTCAGTGATTTACTCTTAACAAACAGCGATATCTAAACTGCATGAGACACATG
Organism: Coriaria nepalensis; assembly: GCA_027186245.1. Lineage (NCBI taxonomy): Eukaryota > Viridiplantae > Streptophyta > Magnoliopsida > Cucurbitales > Coriariaceae > Coriaria > Coriaria nepalensis. Next base: position 7,347,148 of record CP114484.1, on the reverse strand, counting down.
GAAAAAACCCCACAAAAAGTATAAATTGTAAAGCAGAACCTTTGCTATAACTTGCACAAGTTCTTTAGCAGGTACAATGAAGGTCTTTGAAGGCGCCTTGCTAATAGACTCTGCAAGAGCCTTCTGGCCAGGCGTTGTATCCTTTGTCAGGCGTGCCATTCTCAAAATAATTCCTGAAAGAGAAAAAGGTTTACAGAGATATAAACAGAATTGCATGTTAAAGTAAACAATATTAGGAAAACAATTTCAGTAATTTAAGGTACTCGCAAAAGTATAATCCCTTAAAGATCAAAGTCAGCAGAAAACATACCAAAATCATTTTCAGCATCTGTTGCATGAAATATGCCTGTGTATATAGATCCATTTTTCACCTGGACATCTACATGATGCCCAATAAGACATGTTGTCAAATAGACTAATCGATCGCGCGAAGGACTCCCATAACTTCTAACTTTTTTTCCAGTCAATGAACCTGTGCTAACTATAATTAGAAAGAAGGAATTACTGACAATTAGAAAGCAAGTTTGAACAATGCAACTCACCCATATGGGTTGACTTGTGAGAGTATGATTTTCCAGAGTGGAACTTGTTCTCCACTCTAGCCCCTACATCTCTATCACCTCTCCGACGTGCATGACCATTTGCAGAAGGTTTCTGCACAGTTTGTTGCAAACTCATTGTCTGTAGCAGCTCCTACCTATGACAAAGAAGTTTCGAATCTATTTAAGTCATTCAACTAACATGAAGAGAGTGGTAGATATTCCAGTAAACTAGTAAATTGAAGATACTGTGGGCATGTATCCGATGACCAAAAAAATACTACAATCTTCATAAGCATATTTCCCTTGACATGGAAAAAAAAAAATTACAGAGTAAAGAGCAGCAGCCACGATCATAACCAAAATCCAAGGCAAGAACAAGGGAAAGGAGTGTTTGGGGAAAATGCCTTAAAGTTCCTCCAGAATAAAAGCCATTATATCTAAAACAAGAACTGTGATCCCATCAGCCAATACAACACTCCAACATACATAGGAAACTAACTCTCATAGAAGGGAAATGCAGGTCTCAAACAAGAAAAGTGCTTGGAAACATTCCTAAAAATCTCCTCTAGAACAAAAGCCCCTATATCTCTATTCTCAAACAAGAAAAGTGTCATCAGCCAACACAACACTAAACTAGAAAGAATAGCTCCATGCAGATCCACGTTCTACAATGCAGTAAGAGTATCCCCCAAAAGAACTGCCCAAGTAAAAACCTAAGTCCATAAGAAGAAAAACACCGATCCAGGCTAGGAACTACAAGAACCTAAAACTGTTCAGGCTAGAAAGAAGAACAATGACTGGTGGTGGTCGAGAGAATAAATCTGTACAGAATTGGCGGAGACTAGCAAATATGCATTACAGCACTCTACCCCCAACCCCCACCCTGTGTCCTCTTTGAGAATGCAGGTATTGTAAAAGCAGTTAAATTGGAATTACCAAAAAAAATAAAAACCATTTAAGCTTGCCCAGCACAATCGCTCAACAAACCTCACCCTCCCAACTATTCTCACCTTCCTCACCCCCCCCCCCTCCCCCCAAATAAACCGAACAGACACTTAACCTCTACAATCCACCCAAAACATAACAACAAGAAGAAGAACAAAGCAGAAATAAGCAACAACCAATCAAATAAATTTTGAAATAAGAATTTCAGAACTCGTTCCTCACCTCGATTCGGCTCAAGCGAATTGGTAAATCAGTAAAGCGGCCTCCAGGGGAGCTCCAAGTAATAGCGATACTGAACAAAGTGAGTTTAGGGTTAGGACAACTTGAGGGGGGGTTTTTTTTTTTTTTTTGTAATTAGGGTTTGCAGAAGCCCCGAGAGGAAGAAAACAGGCTCAAAAATCAAAGCGCGAAAAGATTTCACAAAAAGAGATGGGGAAAGCGGAAGATTCTGCAACAGATGAAGGTTCGGTACGGACGTGATCGCGTAGATAGAGATTTTTGAGAGAGAGAGAGAGAGAGAGAGAGAGGAGATCGAAGCTGTAGATGATTACGGCGAAGTCGTTCCCCTGGGGACGGGTGTAGGATAAAATAAGTGAACGCGTTCATGAAATTACCAATTACGTTGCCTTTTCGGCTTTTCCTTTCGGAAATTGAAATCAACATCTTGTATGCACCACCGCACGTGGTATATGTCAATTCATTATAACTATATCATTCTTTGAAGGGGATCCGGAAATGCCTAAATCTGAAAATTTCGGTAAATTAGTCCTCGTTTATAATTTAAATTAATAAATATCAAAAATAAAAATAAAAACGATAAAATTATCAATATATTCTGTTTATTGTTTTATTAAAAATTGGAAAATATCAATTTATCATCTTCCCTAATATTAACCTGTTTTGCTGCGGAAAAAGAAAGAAAGAAGTGAAACTACCGAGGAGTAATCACCAAAATATGGAGGGACTACTTATATCCATCATCTTCTCATCTACAATTAAGAAATCTAATTTGGTCATTCATGTGACATTTTCTATCTAGTATGTTTTTATAAGTTTTCGCCTTCGCTTTTAATTATTTATAGATTTCGAAACTACCTTAATTAATTTTATATTGCACGATATTTATTATCTATTGCTTATATTTTCAAGCTCTCGAGTTCGCAAATTGATCCTACCAATCTTTTTTTTTGTCTTTGTTTCATCTCACTCATGATCCCTAAACTGATAGCGAAGTAATCTAGTACTTGCAAGAAGAAGATGGTCAATAATTAGTCGACATGATTGATTATTGTGTCGATCTGTCGGTCTACTCCTTATGAACGTCGATACAGACCGATAGTTTGAGTCGATAACAATCGATCTTGAAAATTAGTCAATAATTGATCAGTAACTTTTCTTTCTATCTTCTTATTGATGTGCAAATTCTACGAATGCACGATGAATGGGAATTACCATTGCAAAATGCAATCGTTCTATCATAACAGGAAGTGTAAAGTGTGAGCATGCCAGAAATAAGGATACTTAAAAGATGAAAAGACAGTAATTTAAATTGTAATAAAATAAAGTGCAGTTAAATTAACAAAAGAAAGATAAAGTGCACATAAATTAAAGATATGATAAATAGAAGTTGTATTAATTTAAATGAAAATAAAATAAAATCAATTCATTAAATTAAAGACATGTACCGTAATAAGAATTTATCTTACTTGAATTACAAGTCAAAAGAAACATGATAAAATGTTTAACATATTACACTAGTCTTGCACACTAAGTCTATTGAACGACGAATTAGAAGATTGTGAATTTTGTGTGGCGAGTTGAGGGTTTAAGCATCAAGAATTCTTGATGAATCACGCAAACAGGAGGCTTACAGAGGGATAAGAAAATATATCAGATGATTATTTTCATAGTTTGGGCCAAAAGAGATGAACTGGTATTTGGTTGATTAGTGGTAGTTGTGTTGTGATTTTCCCTTTGGTGGAGGCTTCTATTTATAGGCATCAGATACTTAGGCGACGAGCCTCCTTGTTTGGTCGATAAGTTTTTCAATTGTTGGAAAAATCCTTCTTGAAATTTGGATTTTCCCTTTTAAGCCTTTAAAAAACGTCTACTTTGGTGGAAAGCCTCAATCAACCAAAGCATCTTCTCTTTACAAATTGACCGCTAACTTTGTTTAAAAAACCCTTGAATCAATCAATCTACATCCTTTCTTTACGGATGAATCCTTCTTATTTGATGATATGCCCTTGGATTTGGTAGAAACCTCCTCCTATATTGCTGGAAAACCCCTAAAACTAGTAAAATATATTCCTACTTCATTGATCAGTCATTGAAAATATCATAAAATGACTAAAAACAAAGGGAAAATCGGTCGTGCGGCCATACAACCAGTCGATTGATCGACCCTTAAACCGTCAGCCACCCCTTAGCCGACCAGTTCAGGGGGAGGGGGAAATGGCCGAACTTGAGGCTTATTTGGCATATTTTATATTTTTCTTGGTTGATTTTATTAATTTCATGTCTAAGCTTGCTTTATATCATATACTAAAGGATAAAATGTTAATTTTGGCATCAAAAAATGCCCCTCATTATTGAGTGTCCGAAAATAAGAGGAATAAAGGACACAGTGCCTCTATTTATTCAGATTTTTCTCTTCTCTATTCGGTCGTCCCAAATAAAAGATGTATGAAGTAGTATTAAGTCTTGAGAGTGACCATTCTAAACTCTCTTCCCTTCAAGAAGTTTGGTCATAAAATAATCTCACTCCCTAATTACCCGCTCAGCTCCTACTCATTGACCAGAGTGGAATGACCATCTCAAGTCAACTTACCTAACTATGTGGCAATCAGCCGAGTTAACTAAATTACTAGAGTTGATTAGGCTTCTCATAGCTTATGATCCTATTGTTTTTCCTCTCGGCCATGAAGTTTTAGTCTTCCTCCTATAACTGTTTTTCCTTTCCTCATAAGCTGATGACAATCACTACCTTCAATGCGGCTGCTATTATCAGATTACCAATTTAGGGTACCAAGCTAAGAGTAGGTCTTTTGACCTCGATTTACAATTTTCCTTATCGCCCAAGGAGGCTTCTTACTAGACATTCAAGAAAAACCATATAAGCGATTATAAGTGACCGATCGAGAACACATTGCCTTCATGATGGTTCTTGTATATATATATATATATATATATATATCCATGTTATATGTGTCTAGTCAGTCTTCAGTCAGGGAGCTTCTTCCTATCTTCATTATCTTATCTCGTGGTACCCGTTTCTCCCTCACCTCCTTCCATCTCGGCTACTTGTATAGAGACTACGCTGAGATGGTGGCTAAACCTTTCTCCACAGCAAGTAGGGCCTTCTGGGTTCTTCTGTACTTGATATATTTTCACTTTCCAACCCTTTACCTTAAGAAATCTGAGACTATCCACGACCAATCATGCTATGGTTGATCTTATTGGATACCCACACTCTAATCTCTCCTAAAAATTCTATTTTTGTCTTTTTATGACATCAGCTGATTGGATTCGAGTTTATAGGTGGCTTCAACTCCTTTTATCGGCAGCTCATTAGGAAAAATTAGTTTAGGGTCCGCTTAGGTTTATTTGATAGATGTTAAGCTCTCATCCAAGTAGGCATACTCTGGTCAGATTAATATGTTTCAAACCCCCTAACCTATAAATACACTTTTGAGCTCTATTTTCGACGATGATGGCCCGATAGGTGAGATTCATTCAACATATTCCCTTACCACCAACCTTCATGGTCAATGTAGATTTTTCACATCAATTTTTTTCTCTATAATTGAGGAGTTAGACGGGTATTAGCCGCAACCAAGTCTCAAATATCAAAGTTTCGGGCATTTCACGACCAAGTTCCTAATGCATCAATATCCTCAATTGTCTTCAGTTGGTTGAGGCACTTAGTGATAGAGCACTTTATCTTATCTTCTACCACCATTCCTGCACAACTGAAGATGGATTGATCTCGTAGAGAATTTTTCATAACTTTAAGAGTCGAGTGGTTCAAGTCCTAGTCAGCTGGCTCTAGTCTAGAGGGTGAAGATGAAAGGTATTTATTCTTCTCTTTATTGTATTTTTTTCTTTTTACACACCTTTGCTTCATCTGAGGCTCTCTTTATCTTCCACATCCAAGAAGTCAAGTAAGATCACTGATCTCGGCATTAGTCAGATGACCAAGGTCGATGATACTTTGGTGGTCCTTCCTTCTGATGATGATGAGTGGATACTTAGAGGGCCATCAAGATTTCTCCGGTCATAGTTGATATATTCAGGTAACGAACATTTTTTACTTTGTTTACCCATTTACCCATCCTATTATACTTATACTCATTTAACAGGCAGTACAACAGACCATGTAAGTACCAACTTTAAAAACTTGATTTCTTTTTGAAGCTTTTAATTTTTTGGCTTAGATCGTATTTTCTTCATCTTATAGCTGATTGATCTATCTTTGGGTACTACCAGTCAACCGAAGTCTTCCATATTTTTCGACATATCGGCAATTCAGAACCGCATCCAGGCATTCCTGAGACTACACATCATTGAGGCAGTTGGAAGTAATATTCATTGTGAGACCTTGGCCGACATTGATCAACTATTTGACCAAGAGAACCCATTATCTGATAAGTACAATCCTTTGAGGACTCTTAGGGGTGAGATTAACTGTTTGGTTTAGGGCATGAGTAGAGCATCTTCTTAGAGTGTTATTGGCATGAGGGAGAGAGCAGCTTTTGATAATGTTGTTACCGAGTTGTCTTCTCAAATTACGGTGACACGGCTCAATAGAGCTACATATACCAAGTGCCAGGCTAAGTTGTAGGTGGTGAGACATAGAGTTCAAGAGCTAAAGGGTATACTGCAGACTATCGAGGATACTTACCAAGTTGTGACGAGGTAGGGAATTCAACTTTCATAGACTATCACACGATTGACCAACCGTATCACGAGATGAATTACAGCTATTGCGAAGGCAGATAGGGAGCTTGAGTGGATAGGGATTGCATGAGATGCCATTTGTATATTCTCTTTTCATAGTGATAATCCTCTTTTCCATTTTATTACTTCAGTAGCCTTGTATGACTTGTTAACTTCTTTGGATCGATCAGCAGGTCGATCCTTTATGACTCTCACCACTTTTGTTGTTGGAGCAACCTAATCTGATCCTTTATGACTTTCACCACTTTTGTTGTTGGGTCAGCCTAATAGCCGGTCATTTTATGGATGACTTGACTTTTTGTTGGGTCGGCTTAGTGGCTAATATGTTAGTGGATGCTTAGACTTTTATTGCTGCTGGTACTTTATTTATATTGTCACTAACCAAGAAAATAACTATATAGCCAAACATCCCATTCGTTACATATTTTCACACATGGCTTGAATATAATACTTTAGATGAAAGCCGTTAATTGGCTTATATTGCATTACACCTTCTAAACTTTTCATCCAGTAAACATTAATAGAAAATGTGTTTCACACTCTGAAAGGTCTTTCCCATTTGCGAGCCAATTTTAAAAGTATAATGTCTATCTAATTGGGTATGACCAGATATGATAAAATACTTGTGAAAATTAATCATAAATTTTATGTCATCAACATAATTTATAGCATAGCATTTAATTAGAGCATATCATAATTTGTCATGTTATTGTTATGTTGGAAATAGCAAATTGCATGCATCTACAATTTCTTGCCGACTTGATAGATTTCTTAATCTTAGACGTGCACTTGGAATCATGATGTAGATCATGATCAGTGAGATCCCAATTGGCTTAAATCTAAGATCCAAAATTATTCATAGTAATAGTATTATATTGATGAGATAATAACAATCTTGAGAGATTATTATATACACTATCGTCTTCCAAAAAAGAATGATGATCTTATAATCATTGGTATTGGAGAATATCAGGATTGGTATGTATGTGATTAGTAGAGACTTAATTACTGAATGTGTTCACTTAACAAAACTCATGAGACTTGAGATCACCATAATATTGACATATAAGATATCATGCTTTGATATCGCCCCATTTGGTCTTAGCTATTGGCCACTAAAATGGTGAACGTGAGCATGTGTTCCAGTGTGTGTAGTATACAGGATGATAAGATGGAATCCATCACCTATATACTAGAGGATATAGTTCTATGAGTCATATAACTTATGTAATAAATAAATTTTTGTGCAAAGTAGTATGGTTTGAAAAATGAGTTTTTCTGTAAATCTATTGTCAAGTTGCATAAGATTTTATGACGATCATAAAGAAAATATAATATGGTTTAATAGTGAAATCATGCCCTAAGATATTCTGGAAGCATGAGTAGATAGAAGGATCCATATGTCTTGCTAGAGACCAATATGGATCTAGTGGTTTGAGTTAATTTGATCATAAAGATGATCATATTAACTATTTGACTTGAAAGTGTTTTTAAGGTCAAATGGACCATTCGAAAGAATTGATAAAACTCACAAATTATTATGGGACCACCTATAGATGTAATATAGAACTTATCTGTTCACACACACAAAGGTTGATTATATCTTATTTGGATTCTAAATTTGAGAAATTATGACTTGTTTAATTATGAAGTTGACTTAAGAGCTAAATAAAAAATTTGTTTAATTTGTTGAGCCTAAGTCACACTCCTCGCACTACTAGCATATCCAAAGTATGATTTAGATTTAATTTGAAATTAAATAATTAACTAGAAAACATTTAATTGTCAAACTAAATTTATTAAATTGAGATATAATGAATTTATAGTCAAAGAATAGTTTTTGGGTCGAAATATAGTTTTGTTAGTTATTAAAATGTTAATGGGCCTAACCAGCCAGCCAGTAAGGCTCAAATTAAAGTCCGTATTTTATCTGCTAAAATTGGACATTAGTTTGGAAATAATAAAGTTTATTTTTATTTTGAAAATAGGAATTAAAATGAGCTTTCGGCAACCCGATAACGATTAAAGAGTTAATAGGGTCTTTGAGGTCAATTTGGGCTAGGCCCAAAAGGGAGTGTGTCCCATATTTAAGGGACTCATATCCTTAGGGTTCCCATGAGACCCATTTAGCTCTTGTGCCGTTAAGTCAGGAGAGAAAGAGAGAGTGTGTATTTTTCCAAAAATCCAAAACGATTTCCCTCTCCATTATTGACTTCTTCTCTAAGCTATTGCTCAAGAGTTGAGTGAAAGGCCTTGTAATCCAAAAGGGAGTTATTGATCATATGGAAACAGTTAAAGGCCAGGTGACGACTCGAAATGGGCAAGGCGGTGGTGTCAGCTGCGACAAAGAAAGAAATGGGTGAAGAACTGTCAGTTTCTTGGAGGAATTATTTAATGAACCAAAAATCCAAATTTTTAACAAACATTGCATGCCTCATTTAATCTTAGTAGTACTTGCATGGTTTAGATGTCCGGGTCCCTTTTTTTAAAATGGATTCCTCCCCGGATAGGCAAAGAGCCGATAACTTACAGTAGTATCAGAGCCTTAGATTGCATACCAAAATTGTCGGTTGAATCCGTGAAATGGTTCTATGTTAGACCCATGCTTTTTGGGTGAGTTTATGAATTTTTTGTATTTTTTATGCTTGCTGGAAATTTAGAAAGTTGATTTAAAAAGTGTCACAGAGATGAGATCTCCCATTTTTGGACCAAAAAGTTGAAAGGACACTACACAAAACTTGTAGGTAAAATCGGCCTGCCACCACCGCCATTACTACCACCATGGGGGGCGGCTGGCCGCTGCTCAGAAAGTTAATAGGTAGGTTATGGTTTTGAAGGAATGGATATTAATTAGGCCCAATATGTTTGACATATTGATTTTAAGCCTTGATTTGGTCATTCATTGAATAGGCCATTAAAATTTGGAAATCTAGAATGTTCGAAATCTTTTCATGAATTTGAAATTTCGGGTTAGTTACATTAATTGTGATTGATATAAAATTAATGTGTTACAAGAGTTGTAAAACATTAAATTTCAAGTCAATTAATGATTAAGCCCAATTCATGGGTGTTTAAAGTTTCCAACTTGAAAATTTTAATGTAAATAATTGTTATAAAGTTTTAATTTTTATGATTATTGAAGAACTTTAAATTATTAGAATTGGTTCCAAATTAATGCATTATGAGAAATTTTAATTTGATGAAAAGTTCTTGTAATATTTCATTCTCTTGAATTAGAAAAAGTTCTAATGTTAAGAAGAAAATTTTCCAACAACTATGAATTAATTTTGTATTTTAAAAGAGTTCAAAATTCAAGAGGCTAATAACTTTGTTGACATCTTAAAAGTTCTAAGGCAATGTATAATTTGAAAGTTATTTAGTCTTAAGAAAGTTGGTAACTTTATAGATAATCTTAAAGTTTTAAGGCAATATCAAAAGTAAAAGGCTATAGTTCCTTAAGAAAACTAGTAACTATATGGATATCCCTAGAAAGTTAAGGAAATATCTAATTTGATAGTTATAATAGTTTAGCCAAATAATTCATAAACATGATTTATTTGACTAAGAATTAATCATACATATCAATATTTGAATTTTATTTAAATATGTCGAAAATTGCATAACAACACATTGGAAGCATTTGATGGATTAACATGCATGTTTGATTAAGTGTTAAGAAACATACATGATTGATATGATGTATTCATGAATATTTCATATGTAGTTTCTCATACATTGAAAAGTAAATAGGATCATGCATGCATGGATATAATTTAAATCCCTTCTAAGATTATATTAAGATTATATTAAGCTTCTAAGAAAATCTTACATAATACCTTTCAAAATGTTTCAATGAATTCAATAGGTATCACTTACTTAATCAGTTATGGACACATAGGGGATATAAGTTCGAGTTGCTATATCACACAAACGTTTTGAATTAAGCTTAACTAGATCATGTGGTTGGCTAAGGACACATGAGACCATGTTCTTCTAGTGGCAAAAAAAGAATTTTATCAGATATAAATATGAAAGTTATTTCGCTACCTTGCATGATTATTATGATTGGCCAAACATGTGGGACCATAATATTGACGTAGGGGTCCTTTCTCCACTAGGAGAAAAGAGTTTTTCCCAATTAAACTAAAAATGTAAAGTTGGATTGTAACAAAATAGTGGGAGACCAACTAATATTAAAATAGTCTCTTGATTTTAGTAGTTGATTAATCAAACTTTTTAATCTAATAAATCGAATTTATTAATCTCAATATTATTCCACTAAAAATATGATATTGCACTCTTGTAATTATATAAAATATTTACTAAGCAATCTCTAGCAGTCTATTAATATTATCATTACATGCATTCAATCCTCCAAAAATTGATTCATAATTAGAGTTGATCAAAATTACTATTTTATCACTCTAATTATCTCTTTATCCTTAAGTACCTTTAATTCGCTAGTGAATGATTAATTTATAACTTGATTATAAATTTGAGCTCAAAACTATTCAGTTTCAGAATTAACCCTTAAGGGAACCAATATAAAATCTTCTATGAAGAAGGTTTGGATTTCATATTTGTAAATCATGTTCTCAGCCACTTATCCCAATTAATCTCCAAAATAAAAGTCTTTAACCTATTTTACAAACAAACAATGACGAGTGAATTAAAAGATCTAGTTGACATAAACAGGAGTTCATGACCACTCAGGATTTAGATTGATTTGTATATGAGCATCTATCGATATGAATTTTTCTTTATGGAAAACGATATTTTAATAAAAAATTAATTCATATCGGGTCATATCTTATATAATTCAATTATATATAGCACCTCTACTAAGATATCTATCTACATTAGTGATTCGGATCTGGACCACTTGCATTCATAATGCTAGCGGACCATACTAACAACTATTAATTAAAGTTCCATACTTTATTATGTTGAGGACAATTTAATTCATTATCTATAATCTTAATTCTCTCATACTAATACAAGATTATAGTCACATAAATTAATTTGAAATTTTTTAATATTTATACATCTTATTCGATAATAATATATTCATAACAGTTATATAGAAAAATATCACTTTTATTAATTTCATTCAAACAATACTCATCACATGCTTTCAGGGCACCATGCTCAATAGAAGGTTCTTACCAGAGATCATCCTTGACTGGAATGCTCTATTTCATACTGCACAAGATTAGAATCATGGTCTGTGCGCTTTAGAATCCTGCTTTCACCTTCACTGATTCTCATTATTGCAGAAGGAAGGAGTTCATTTGGTTTCCGCTGAATTTTCGCAAGGGTTAGGGAAAGTAGAATTTTCTGGTCAGTGAAGCTGCTGAAGTCGTGCATACTGTACAAAGTTGAAGCTAAAGATGATAACTTTATAGTTAATTGTGTGATACGTGTATGGTTTCTATTGATAACCAAACTAATATCTCTTCATCGTTATCTTATACCATGAGAGAGAAAGGTGAGCTGGTGAATCCCACCACCTCATCATTTTTGTACTGTATACTATACAATAACAATATAACCTTTTTCATTATATTATTATCATTATTAGCCTAATAATTTAAAGGATAATTGCTTATGCCCAAACTGAACAACAAGAAGTAATTTCCTTATGCCCAAACTGATTGGCATCTCTGATTCTCTAAATCGACATCTTTGATTCTCTGAACCGACATCTCTAAACCGGTACCTCACATTCTCTATGCCAAGACAAACATCTCTAATTCTCTAAACTGTCACCTCAAATTCTCTATGCCAAAACAAACCGACATCTCATAGAAGATGGTCGAAGAAACTCCTATTAGATATCATGTCCTTAAGATGATTAGACTCATAGAGAAACTAAATGGTCTAGGTTTCGGGATGGACTGTTAGTTATCAAATCATTCAATCACTTCTGAATTCCTTTCCTTTCTTCACTTTGACTACCACATGAATATGTTAACACCTACTCTTCATGAGTTACGCAAAATATTGCAAATGGCTGAGGGATCTCTCTAATCTAAGGAAAAGACTGTGTTGCTTATGGGAAATCACCATTCAAATAAAGGCAAAGCCAAGTTTAAGAAATGAGAAAAAGGTGTAGATCTCAAAGCAAAGAAGGTCATAACTAAGAACAATAAAAGTAAGGAAGGAAAATGTTTTCATTATAGTGAGATCGGCCATTAGAAGCGTAATTGCAAAACTTACTTAGCTTTTCTTCTAAAGAAGAAGCAAGAGGAGCCTTCAGTTATGTTCTAAGCTATATCTTCTCTTAAGTAATAATTTTACTTAAGTAAATAAAGAAACTCATATTTTATTAATATGCAGAACCTAAGAAGTAAAATGAAAACTTGAAGAAGAGGAGAAATGATCATTCCACGAGTGGGTAATGGAGCAAGGAGGTGCAATGTTAGCCATAGATTTTTTCTCTTAGTTTTTGTCTTATTACTTTTGATGAACAAAAGGAATTTTATCTAATATGCTACCATGAACATTGTTGGAAATTTTGTTGAGAAGATTTTATAACTTCTCTTCTTTTGAACAATGTTTAAAATATTACCTTTTGGTTTATATTTTGAGAAATGGTTCCTTTTTTGAATAGTTAAGCATATGTATTAAAGTTGATAAGACAAAAATAGCTTAGAATAAATTTGAGACAAAATTGTTTGATATTGATCAAATAAGCATTTAGCATTAGTCAATTAGATCATACTAAATAAATAAGAGTATGCTTGTTGTCAATACATGGGTAAATCCCTTGGATTATAAATCAACAACAAGTGAGCAAAGGTTATCCAATTTGAATGATCATATCTCTATTAAATTGTTTAAAAGAAAAATCGGTTGTGTTGTTAAATCTAATGCATAGTGATGTATATAGATTGATAATAATAATGCTAAATGAAATTTTGGTTTTCCTTTCAATATTTCCATATTCAAGTTCTCTATAATGTTCGAATTCAAAGTCTTGAGATGACATACGAAAATGAATTATGAGAAAAGGAATAAGGAAGTAAAAAGATGGAAAACAAATAAGACATAAGTATTACTCCTTGATGAGATTTTGGTGATAAATACTAATGTAATAAGTTTCTTAAATTAATTTGGTGAAGTCCTCATAGAACATCATATGTGAATGATGTATCAGAATTGAGAAATTGACAAATATGGGATATTGTTTGACATGATTTACACACTGAACGCGCTAGAATCTAATTAAGCCATAGTATAGTAAATAGGATTCATATTAAATCTATATCAAATGATCTACATGAGAAATGAATAGAAAGAATACAAACATGCCACCATATGAGACATGAAGATGATTAGTTCTCGCTAAGGGCATGTGATGGATTAATTAAAATAAAGTTTAATAAATGTAATTTTATGAATATTTTTAGTAGAGACTAGAATACATATATATATATATATCTTCTCTAAATTCCATTAGGCCAAAAGAACACTTTTTTGCCGAAACTATTATCTAAGAAAGAGTAACTTTCTAAGAGAATAGTTGGAGTAAGAGAATACTTGAAAGAGTTTCAAGTACCATCAAATTAAGAAATTAGACTAATAATCATACATCATACTAAATAGGAAATTCAAAAGAATGGATTGTGATTTCTAAGTATACACTAACACTTGACACAATTACATATGAAAGACTTCACCTCCTTATTTAGAATGAGAAATGCAAGGTATATGAGACACAACCTTAAGTTTTCACATAAAAAGACGCAAATAAGTTGTCTTAGAAGCTTCTTCTAAAGATTTAAGCAAGCATTCGAGAAAAAGAAATAAAAACTATAAATCAAAGTTGTGTGATTTATAAAAATAGATTACCTAAAGTGTATACAAGATTTAGTGAGAGTAACGCCATTTCCATTGCTTAAATAACCACACATTTAGAATGAAGTAGTTATATTTCAAATAATCTAAACGTGATTGTTGGAAACTTTCTCCATGGAAATATGGGTAAACACCTTTTAAAGAAATATATGGTGACAAATTTCAAAAAGATTGCTTGGGCTTAACCTAATAACATACATTAGTAAAGTACTAAAAGGGTTTAGTATAAAAGATCCCGGAAAATGACGACATGAAGGATGTCATGGAATCTCACTCTTCAAAGCATGTTCTCCAAGACATGAAGGAAGAGAAAACACATGAACTAAAATTATCTATATGAGATTATAGGTTGTATCATGGATACTACGTACGAAATCCAATATTCCCATACTCCAAATGTTAAGAGCATAATCCAATTTGACAACATGAAAATGTGATCAGTAACATTATATTGTTCTTGAAAAGAACTAAAGATATGTTCTTAATCCATAGAGACTATAGATTGAAATTAACTTTTTCAAAAGACTCTAATTTTCAATCAAAGAATATGAAACCACATCATGTTCCAAACAATGTTGATTAATTAAATTGGTTGATAGGAATAGTTCCAACCTAATATCAACAGATAAATTAAACTGTCAACATAATTGAATGTATTGTTGTTTTCGAGGAAAAATATGCTTTTGGATTACAATTTCCTAAAAAGAATATATAAGGATTCTCATTATCATTAATTACATAGTATAGTACTACACAGTGGATGTAAAACAACCAAGATCTCACAAATAATCCAAACACAAGTTACTTTGTAGTCGCTTATTCCAAAAGAGTTTCAGAAATGTGAACAAAAAAGTATGAATAATAAATAGCATAATGGATCCACATACTAAGAAACTTCTCCAATATAAGTTTAAAATTACCATCTTGAAAAGATGTGAATGAGATTGAAAGCATAATTGGCATTATTGTAAGTGGGATATTGAAAGTATAATGCCCGTAAAGCCAATCGGATATGACTCAATCGAGTCAAATACTTATGAGAATAAATCTTAAGTTATATAAGTCATCAACATAATTGAATACATAGCATTTAATTAGAGCATATCATAATCTGTCATGTTGTTGTTAAGTTGAAAATAACAAATTGCATTCATATATAATTGCTTGCATACTTGACAAATTTCCAGATCTTAGACTTGCACTTGAAGTCATGATGTAGATCATGGTTAGTGAGATCTAAGTTGGCTTAAGTCTAAAATCTAATATGTTTCATAGTCATGCGATTATCACGATGAGATAATGACAATCCAGAGAGACTATTACATGTAATATCCACTTCGAAAGAAGAGTGATAATCTTATAATCATCGGTATTGGAGAATACTGGGATATGCATATAAGTGATTAGTACAGACTTAAATCACTAAATGTGATTGCTGGACAAAATTCAATAGAAATTATATTAATTGTTAATGGGTTTTATCGATGATTATGGTTCATGTGATGCTCAAACTTTAAAACACCATAGTATTGGCATGTAAGATATAATGCTTTAATATCGCCCCATGTGGTCTTAGTTATAAGCCTCTAAAAAATTAACCATTGGGCATGTGTTCGAGTATATGCAGTTTGTATAGTGATAAGATGAGATTCATCACCTCTATATTAGAGGAAGGTGGTTCTATGAGTCATATAACTTATACGATGAAGAAATCTTTGCACAAAGTAGTATGGTTTGAAAAATAAGTTTTTCTATAAATTCATTATCTAGTTGCATAAGAGTTTATGACAATAATAAAGAAAATCTAATAGGATTTACCAGTTAAACAATATCCTAAAATTTTCTGGAACCATGAGTAGATGGAAAGGATTAGACTTGTATGATAATAGTCATTTATGGTCCTTGATGTAGTTCCTTATGCTTCTCGTTGATGGGTGCCCCATATGTCTTGAATATAGAATGTGATCATATTAATTATTTAACTTGAAAGTGTTTTCAAAGTCAAAATTATTTAACTTGAAAGTGTTTTCAAAGTCAAATGGTCCATTCAAAAGAATGGATAAAACTCACAAGTTATTGTGAGACTCATCTACCTGTGTAATATAGAACTTATCTGGTCACACACACAAAGGTCAACTTCATCTCATTTGGATTATAAATTAGAGAAATTATGACTTATTCAATTATGAACATGAAATAAGAGTTAAATTATTAATTTGTTAAGTCGTAGTCATACTCGCAATACTAACATATCCAAAGTGTGATTTAGATTTAATTTAAAATTAAATAATTAATTAGATAAAATTTAATTAACAAGATAAATTTATGATCAGTTGCATTTCCAAAGATGGCTTCTTATGGATTGGTTCGCGTCTATAACAACCCCTACATCCCTTGGACTATTTGATGCAGTATTTCAAGATGGTCGGCCAATAAAAGGCATATCACCTAATCAGCCAGCATATTTTTCATCCTGTCTAATGGGATCCGTTATGGACCTCCCTTATGATCTCCATGCCTTTGGTGAATCCAAGGCATCTGAGAAGCAAGTCGTTGTGCCCTTACCAAAATAACTATATTTTATTAAAGTAGAGTTGAGAGTAAGTCGGCGGAGTTTAACCAGGTATATTTTGTTTAGATTTTAAAGATACTAGATTAGAGACGAACGCCAATTGCCTGCATTTAGATTTTCCAAGTTTAAGAATGAGAACTCAACCTGTTTACAATAGATGTTAGTTATCAAAAACCCACTGCACATAAAATGGCCCTTCATAATTACGAGCTCATTTTTCTTAGACGTTTGACATGCTTGTATGTTCAATTGGTAAGAGCAACTTCTAAA